>OZ035864.1:0-600000 GCA_964034905.1 Itoplectis maculator
AAGTAAAGTAAAGTAAAGTAAAGTAAAGTAAAGTAAAGTAAAGTAAAGTAAAGTAAAGTAAAGTAAAGTAAAGTAAAGTAAAGTAAAGTAAAGTAAAGTAAAGTAAAGTAAAGTAAAGTAAAGTAAAGTAAAGTAAAGTAAAGTAAAGTAAAGTAAAGTAAAGTAAAGTAAAGTAAAGTAAAGTAAAGTAAAGTAAAGTAAAGTAAAGTAAAGTAAAGTAAAGTAAAGTAAAGTAAAGTAAAGTAAAGTAAAGTAAAGTAAAGTAAAGTAAAGTAAAGTAAAGTAAAGTAAAGTAAAGTAAAGTAAAGTAAAGTAAAGTAAAGTAAAGTAAAGTAAAGTAAAGTAAAGTAAAGTAAAGTAAAGTAAAGTAAAGTAAAGTAAAGTAAAGTAAAGTAAAGTAAAGTAAAGTAAAGTAAAGTAAAGTAAAGTAAAGTAAAGTAAAGTAAAGTAAAGTAAAGTAAAGTAAAGTAAAGTAAAGTAAAGTAAAGTAAAGTAAAGTAAAGTAAAGTAAAGTAAAGTAAAGTAAAGTAAAGTAAAGTAAAGTAAAGTAAAGTAAAGTAAAGTAAAGTAAAGTAAAGTAAAGTAAAGTAAAGTAAAGTAAAGTAAAGTAAAGTAAAGTAAAGTAAAGTAAAGTAAAGTAAAGTAAAGTAAAGTAAAGTAAAGTAAAGTAAAGTAAAGTAAAGTAAAGTAAAGTAAAGTAAAGTAAAGTAAAGTAAAGTAAAGTAAAGTAAAGTAAAGTAAAGTAAAGTAAAGTAAAGTAAAGTAAAGTAAAGTAAAGTAAAGTAAAGTAAAGTAAAGTAAAGTAAAGTAAAGTAAAGTAAAGTAAAGTAAAGTAAAGTAAAGTAAAGTAAAGTAAAGTAAAGTAAAGTAAAGTAAAGTAAAGTAAAGTAAAGTAAAGTAAAGTAAAGTAAAGTAAAGTAAAGTAAAGTAAAGTAAAGTAAAGTAAAGTAAAGTAAAGTAAAGTAAAGTAAAGTAAAGTAAAGTAAAGTAAAGTAAAGTAAAGTAAAGTAAAGTAAAGTAAAGTAAAGTAAAGTAAAGTAAAGTAAAGTAAAGTAAAGTAAAGTAAAGTAAAGTAAAGTAAAGTAAAGTATAGTAAAGTAAAGTAAAGTAAAGTAAAGTAAAGTAAAGTAAAGTAAAGTAAAGTAAAGTAAAGTAAAGTAAGTCTTAACTAAAAGGGATCGTTACCGTCCTTTAAAAAATCCGACAAAAAAACGTAGACGAGGTGCGATTAAATCTCAAAGAATATCGGCACGGGGGGAGGGGGGGGGCGTGAGCTGCGCCCGAGGGAGCGAGACAGGTAATGAACTAATTGGTCTGGTTTTTAGGCACTCACGTTTTAAAAAAACGCACCAAGAGTGCCTATTGAATTCGCTGTCCAAGGGTGTAAATACGTTTTTTAAGGAAAATGTTAATATAATTTTATTTTATCCACTACTTTTTAGTTCACATTTCTTAAGCATGCTAAAATACATATTCTTGACATAAAATAATAAGGAATTTGCATTACTAAAGACATTTTTTCCTTCAGACAAGATTTTGTGTTACCCGGACGTCCGTATCACTTAGTGGCTCTGGACTGAACAGAGCGAACAAGTTGAAATTTGGAATATTTCTTAGTCTAGCACTGGGAAGTATGCCCATGAAGTGTGTTAATTTTCCAATCATTTTATACAGGAGTTCACTTGAAGAAATTTGGCACTTTTGGTCGTCAAGTTGTATACGGGTCTCAATCTTGGCCATCGATGGAAGAATTTGGCTGAAACTTGCTGCATAATTCTAATTCAACTTAATCTTGATGCACTTTTTTTAGTTTTTTTCTTACACACTTTTTAAGTCGTGAATACCTAAGACACTCAAATCATTAAATTAAAAATTGTGTCCGGCTGTCAGTCTTCGCAGTCAATAAAGTAATTTGACTAAAACTTGCAGCGTTCTCATATTTTACCTTAATTCAAATGTATCTTTCCTCATATTAGCCCTTAGATCATTTTAGAATGATGATTACCTACCATAATAGAATCAAAATATTCAATTTTAATTAATTTCACAATTATGATAACAATAATATTTTTCTCTTCAAAATAATTATCCGCTGTACATTCCACATATTATAATGTCAAAATAATTGATTCCGAAATGATTTTTCAATTTTTATATTTATTAATTGCACTGATACAGTTTTATTGTATTATTAATTCATAATTAATATACCAAACTGAAATATGAGTATAAACATAACCTAAACACAAAATTCGTAAAACATATTGACACCTTCTCTACGGAACTATATATGTTTGAAATGTATATTTTTCATTAAATTATTCGTTATTTTTTATTCACTGTCACTCATAACTGTATTCACTATTTATTGTCTGGTTTCGTCTGTAAATTTTCACTTGTCACTGCTAATGTTTTTGTCAATTTTATTTACTCATTGTAAAGCATCACGTAATTGCCATATAACACCTGCATTCATGATTTTATTGATTTCTAACATTTTTTTACACTCAATTATTAAATTAATTAACTACTATAAAAAAATAGAACCCAACAAATTCAGGTGTTTCACGATTGTCACCTGATTCATAATTCACGCCGCGACCGCAATCGCGCTGACGGCTTGCCGTCACTCGACCAAAAAATACGATTGCCGAACGTACTATTAAACGCGCGAATTTATAAATGCCGATTGACCGTTCACCCGAATGAGAAAAGATCCGACGAGTCATAATACCGAAATATTTATTAGCCGAACGGTGAAAACGCCGAAAAGTTTTTATGCCGAACGGATGAAAATACCGAATTTCATTTAACAGAATTGTAATGTTCCCGAATGCACCATTTGCCTGAATGTATCGAACACTCGAAAGTCCGTTCTCCCGAATGGGATTTTGACAGAAAATATTTTTCACTTAAGTAGAGTTCTTTATTACCTACACATGCTTCTAACCATGTCGGTATATTGGAGTTCTAGAATTCGATCTATAGTCGCCTCGTCCACAGATAGTTTTCGTCTCTTAATAAGCTTAATAATCATTACATCATGTGGATATCGACTGGTAAATATTAAGGGGCTGCTGGAATAGATTTTTTTACCGACTGGTCGGTAAAAAAGTACGGTTTCGTAGTTTACGGTTTACGTCGTTATTGTATTACAAAAATGTCTCAAATTGCACAGGATTATAATATCAACATAGGCGCATCAGCGTAGACTCGAATTTTGGGCGAAAACGCTTGAAAAACAAAGAAAATCGTAAATTTGTAAGTCTATCGAAAACCAATATGGCCGCTAGAACTGTCAACTGTCACCTTACCGACCAGTCGGTAAAAAAATCTACTCCAGCAGCCCCTTAAGAGGCGAAAACTATCTGTGAACGAGGCGGCTATAGATTGAATTCTAGAGAACTCCAATATACCGACACAGTTAGCTGCATGTGTCGGTAATGAAGAACTCTACTTAGGTGAACAAGTGAATATTTTTCCACTGCGTACTAGTTACCGCTCACAGCTCCAGTCTGAACGATACTATGCGGAGCGCGTAGCGCGACGCCCAAACGGCACTGAGCGGAGCGCGTAGCGCGACGCCCGAACGGCACTGAGCGGAGCGCGTAGCGCGACGCCCAAACGGCACTGAGCGGAGCGTGTAGCGCGACGCCCGAACGGCACTGAGCGGAGCGCGTAGAGCGACGCCCGAACGGCACTGAGCGGAGCGCGAAGCGCGACGCCCGAACGGCACTGAGCGGAGCGCGACGACCGAACGGCCCCCCCTGCGGAGCGCGTAGCGCGACGACCGCGTGAGTGCCTTAAAATGACACCAGGGAAAAATGTCCCGAAGGGACATTTTTGCCGCAGGGTCATTTTCGGGGGGTTTGGGGGGCGGAGCCCCCCAATGGGGGTTTGGGGGGCGGAGCCCCCCAATGGGGGTCTGGGGGGCGGAGCCCCCCAACAACAGCCCGGCGCCCCGCAGGGGCGACTGGGTTGCTTGTTTAAAATAAATAAGTACATTCTTGAAGAATACAAAATGATTTTTTATGTGCATTTCTTTAATGTATAATAATGATATAAATTGTTTAAATAGCTCGTGTAAAAAAAAGGTCCTGCATTGTGTCCACGATTGCGGCCGCAATTTTGATCTGAACCAAAAATTTTAAAAAGATTATTAATCTGTGGGAAATTCGCTATCGCGCTATGGGAGCTTTTTTTTTTTAAATTTGACAAAATGGCGGCGGTTTGAACGAAAATTATCGAATTTAGCCCTTTTTTCGACAGTTTTTCGTAAAAAAAAATAGGACGATTTAATAAAAAAAAAAGCTTCCATAGCGCGATAGAGAATGACGTTAGAAATGTTCTCTCAAAATTTGAAATCGATATCGTCATAACTCATCATTTGAGAGTGGACACCGTTTTGAAAAACAACATTCCGAGAAAAACGCGTTTAAAGTTTGCACACGCCACTGTCACGCTGGCAATCGCTGGTTCGGTCGCAATCCCTTTCTCTAAGAAAGGCTGTAGCGACCGAAATAATTCGAATTTCGATAAAAAAATTTAACAGAATGTTTATAACCGTGTATACTATCCGATAATGAAAAAAAAAAAAAAATCGATTTTTTTTTATTTCACACTGTGACGATCCCTTAATGTCCCTGATTTTCTCCGGGTCCGGTCGAATTCCTTCGGGTGTCAAAATGTACCCTAGGAATTTCGCTTCCGTCCTGAAAAAGTGAGATTTCTCGAGGTTGAGCGTTAATCCGTGGTCCTGAAATCGCTGCAGCAGCTCGTCGAGATTTTCGATATGCTCGTTGAAAGTTTCGGCGGTGCATAAGAGATCGTCGACGAAGTTAAGGACATATCCGAGGCCTTTTAGTACACTCTCTAAGCCGCGCACGAGACTCGCCGTGCTAGTCAGGAGTCCGAAAGCCGTTACGCAAAATTCATAGCACCGTCCCCGGTGCATGAATGCCGTGTACCTCATGGATTCTTCTGTGAGGGTAATCTGCCAGAAACTCGATCTCAGGTCTAGCGTCGAGATGTATTTCACGCTGCGACACTCTTGGAATAGCTCCTCGGCTGTTTCCATTCGTTCATTGTCTGGGTCGAGGATTTCGTTTATTCGTCGCGCGTCGAGACAGATACGAATCTGCCCGTTTTTCGTCCCGACGACAACGAGCGGGCTATTGTATGGGCTCTTAGATTTCTGGATTACGCCCTGGCTAATTAGCGTCTCGAGTTCCTTGTCGACGCTCTCGCGATACGCGAGTGGGACCGGATAGTTCATGGCTTTGAATGGCGCTTGCGGAATTACTCGCAGCTCGTGATCGTATGAATTTAGGAGCCCCGGCCGCTTCATGAATACAACGCGATGTTTTGTTAACACTTTCCGGAGGGCCTCGAGTTCCTCTGGATTCAAACCGTCTGTGTTTCGTACTTTTTCGTCGATTTCGTCCTTCAATATTTCATATTTTTCGTAGCGCGTTTCGTCCGCGTTTATTGCGTTCAGTCCAAGTGTTCTCGTGTCGTCCGGCTGTGAGTACGGGTTCATGAATTGGATCTGGTGGCGGCGCTGATCGTCATTGGTGGGCGCCACGGATATTTTGTACTTTTCGAGGTCGATGTGTGTTCTCAGCTTCACCAGGATATCAATTCCGATTATGCATTCGCTCGTGAGTCGAGGAACGATTAGCACCGGAGGACATGCGAGAACGTATCGTCAATGCGAGCAACAGCATCACTCCGGAAAGTATTCTACAATCGAAACAGTCTGACTGTCCGACTGAAAAAATGTTTAGAGGCTGATAGAGGTCATTTTGAACATCTGTTGAAAAAAAAAGTAAGTTTAAAAATATTTTTTCAACCGATCCAATTTTCATCGATATTGACCTTGAATGACCGTGAATGACTTTGACCCCCTTATGTTTTTTATACAGCTTAAGGTGCTCCACAAGATAGGCGGAAAAGAATGTATCATTCCATTTGAAAAAGTAGAGGTGACCTTCACTGTGCGTCAGCGCCTCCACAGAAATGAAAAAAATTGGTCACATTTGATGGCCCCGTTCACGTCGTACAACTTTTGTCTGGAACATTTTTCTGTGACGTCGATAATTACCGAGTTATTTCGGGTGGCAGCGATAAAAGGGACACCCTGTATAAGCTACATATGAACCGACTTATATGCAGCTTAGATGCCGCACCACTTACCACGTATTTAGCTGCATATAAGCTGACTTATATGCAGCTTATATGCCCCACCATATACCATGTATTTTTTCAATGTATATTAACCACTTAAGCGGCAATGACGCCATATGGCGCACATTTTTTGTGGGCCCAAAGCGGCAATGACGCCATATGGCGCACATCGATTATCTCGTGATTAAGTCAATCAATTGTCACCAAATTTGATACTCAGGGGTTTTTGGGGTCGCTGATTACGAATCCGCCCTCAAAATTTCGAAATTCAAAATGGCGGATCCAATATGGCGGCCGAAAATGCAAAAATTCATTTGAATCGAATAAAAATTAGTACTCGAAGGTTTTCGGGGTCGCTGCTTACGAATCCGCTCTCAAAATTTCGAAATTTCAAATGACCGATCCAATATGGCGGCCGAAAATGCAAAAATTCATTCGAATCGGATAGGAATTGGCATTCAGGGGTTTTCGGGGTCGATGATTACGAATCCGCCCTCGAAATTTCGGAATTCAAAATGGCGGATCCAATATGGTGGTAAAAAATCCGAAAATTCATTACAATCGGTCGAAATTTAGTACTCTTCGGGGTCACTGACTACGGAGTATATAAATTGAAAATTGAAGATTCTCTACGACACATATGAATTGATAATGTAAAATTTTTGCATCATTTTAAAAAAGCTTTCCACAAAATTAAACTTTTATGTATAAATTAGAAAACTCAATATGTGTAAACAAATTACGATCTTTTACATTCGGTGAAAACGTTGAAAGAGTAAAGACGGTAAAAATCTAACGGGTCTGTTGGAATAAAACTTAATGCTATCAGTTTAGTATCAAAATCCACAATATTTCATTAAAAAAATTGATAATTTGTAAGTTCTAGTTACATGTTCATAATCAGCGACCAACACTACAAAATTTCCAATTGCTGGATTTCAAGAACAGTTACATCTTTTTCAAATGAATTTGTACAATTTTGGTTGGCATATGAGATATTCTTTTTGAATTATAAATTTTGAGGGCGGATTCGTAATCAGCGACCCCGAAAACCCTCGGGTACTAATTTTTACCCGATTCGAATGAATTTTTGCATTTTCGGCCGCCATATTGGATCCGCTATTTTGAATTTCGAAATTTTGAGGGCGGATTCGTAATCAGAGACCCTGAAAACCCCAGAGTACTAATTTTTATCCGATTCGAATGAATTTTTGCATTTTCGGCCGCCATATTGGACCCGCCATTTTGAATCCGAATTTTCGAGGGCGGATTCGTAATCAGCGACCCTGAAAATCCCCGAGTACCAATTTTTATCCGATTCAAATGAATTTTTGCATTTTCGGGCGCCATATTGGATCCGCCATTTTGAATTTCGACATTTTGAGAGTGGATTCGTAATCAGCGACCCCGAAAACCCCCGAGTACAAAATTTCGTAACAATCTGAATACTTTTTTTTCCCGCATTTTGGGCACTATGAGGCGAATTGGTCTTGCCGCTCAAGGGGTTAACAAAGAAATAGTACTTTGCGATACTAGTGCGTAAAAGCGACCGTTATGAAAAGGCTGTGCTGTGGGTCGCACGGGCCGTACGAGGACCACAGCGAGCACGAGTTTCGCTCGACGAACTGCAAATGCGAACTGTAAATAACTTGATGACAAGGAATAAATTATTTTTTGTTATGCATGCATGAAAAGTTTCACTTTATGATGAGGCCGGTTGTGACGTAAAATAGTGTTTTATGAGAAGGCGTTGTAGAAATTATCGAAGCGTTGCATAAATACTCGAGGCGTATCGTCAATACTCCGAGGCGTGTCGTAAATATAGTGCGCACATCCGTCCGTTCGTACTTTACGTCACGCCCGGCCCTATCATAAGGTGGCATTTTTCGTGCATTTGTTTTCATGAATGCACACAGTATTTACGACACGTCTCGGAGTATTTACGATATGCCTCGAGTATTTATGCAACGCTTCGAGTATTTATACAACGCCTTCTCATAAAACACTACTTTACGTCACGCCCGGTCTTATCATAAAGTGGCACTTTTCATGCTCCACACTGATATTTACTGACAAAATGTTAGTAAGGAGGTAAAACGTGATGCACGTATACGCGTTGGGGACATTCGAATCGATGTGTGAGTGCGGCAATATTGCGCAAACTTTCTAAAATGATCGAGATTCCAAGACTAACATTCACGAGATATCAGCATTACGGGAACCGATTTTATTGAAAGTGGGCTCAGTGGGGAAAAAAAAAGATTAGACCTGCCATTTTTGCCGCCCCGGACGTGTTGTTTCCGATAATTCGAGTTATAATTCCGTAGCAGACGAAAAAGAGCCAACGTACGATAATGTAAGAGTAGCGCTAGCGCCTGGGTCAGGACATCGGGGTCGATTTTTTAGGTACTCACGTTTTGAAAAAACGCAGCAGGGGTGCCTATTTAATTTGATCTGTTTTCGCCTAAATTACGTTTTTATGGGTAAAAGTCAATATAATTTGTATTTATACATTTTTTTTTACATTGCATCTCTTAAACACGGTGGAATACTTATTCTTGGTGTAACAGAATACAGAAATTTTATTATTTCGAATTTTTTAATGTGGAGAAAAGATTTGATGCAATCCGGACGTCCGTATCAAATTGTAACTTTGGAGCGAACCGACCGAACAAACTGAAATTTAGAACATAAAGAGACGCGGTAGCGTTTCGACGCCAAGTCTACAAAAAAAAATTTCATCCGCCTCCTCACGACTCCTGACGACCGAGACGGCCGCGTACTCTTACTTATCTCGACGGTCGCCCTTTTTCGTCTGCTAGAAAATAGTAACTCGAATTATTTGAGATTCCTCGTCAGTGACGCCAAATATGTCACGTCCAATATATTGTAACGGTACACCAATGGGCGCACCGCTGAAACAAAGCGAAAAAATAACAAATTGGTGGCAAAAATGGGGCATGACGGGCCACGAGAGCAAAAGAGCCCACGTCACATTGCGCGATACCCCCTCCCTGGCAAACGGGCGGTGCGTCTCCATTATGTAACGGTCACGTGACATCATGCCATACCCCCTCTCAGGCGGGAGGGCGATGAGTCGACGTTAAGGTAAATGTCCCCATTGCCGACCACGCTCCCTCTGCCGACCACTTCGACAGAAAGAATTATTTACGCTCGTGTTGCGTACACATAGCAATAAATAAAAACTTGAACAATATTCTGAGGACCCTGTACGACCGAGTACTGCAACGTAAAGAGTAAGTACATTAATACAATCGAAGTTTTACTCATATATCGAAGCGCTTGTCACGAACCGCGCGTATTCTTAGTAGTGAGGTGAAGTTCTGTCGACGGCTCCAATAGTCCGTATTGCGTCCGAAATCGATATAAACCGAATTATTTTTAGCTTAAACGATAGATTATAAGTTAATTTACAAATTTAGCAAAAAAAAAAGTTGAAAATCATTGATTTCTAACGTTTTTTGCGGTGGTCGAGGTTAGGCACAACAAAATGCCTGGCTGCCCCCATTACCGTAGGCGTTATTAAGACAATCAAAAGTTCCTTTATTACGAGGGTTATTTTCTCACCAACAGGATCGCAAGTTTCGAGAAATGTAGATTGTTATAATTATTTAATAAAAAGATTAACAGTTTGTTTATTCATATTTCTTTTATTTTACTAGGAATAATAACGCGCGCGGTCGGCGGTTAGCCAGCGTAGGGGACTTTGCGATTTTTGACGAATAAAATTTCGATTTGTAAAGTTAAAATACCTTATACGATGGCAAATTCCCCGCTGATTCCAAAAATCGCGGGTGTTTGTCCGAAAAATCGAAAATTCGGGGAGAAAAACGCCCGATTCCCTAGTGGTCGGTAATGGGCTCAGCCCTGGTCGGGATTGGGCACAGCTGTGTCGGCAGAGGGGACACTGATAAGCATAACTTTATCAGTCTTTGTCTGGCGGAGTAATTGGCGGAATCGATTAAATAAACGATTTTTTGAAAGTGAATTGACCGATCTTTACAGTGGTGTAAAAATAATCCCCAAATTTACATTAATCGCAACGAGGAAACCCGTACAGTTGTCTGGTCGGCCTTATAGGGTACGGCAATGGGGACATTTACCTTACATAACGACCACATGACATCGCCCGATACCCCTTCCCGAACGCCCAAGCGATGAGTCACTGTTATATAACGGTCAACACGCGTTACCCCTTCCCGATCAGGCCCAAGCGGGTATATAAACGCGAGGGCGACTATCGGGACCATCCATTCCATACTCGAAAAAACTTGACTTGATCTCCCAGCAACGCGCTGGGACGACCGAGGCTGAAGCGAATTGGCACGTCGCCTGGCCCATTATCGTTCAAGGCATAGGGCACTCACTTTTCACTGGCCCTCGCGGGGAACCATCGCGGCCGCCAGTTGCTAAGGGAGTGCAATTTAGCGAAGCAAGATCAGGTAGGCCCGAAGCGTAAACCCACCTCGCGAACCACGAGAAATCCGGAGACTGGTGCGGTCATCTAAAACCACTCCGTCACGCCCTCGCACTGGACTGGTGTCCTCGGACCTATCTCAATAATTCAAATCAGATAAAATTAACCCCTTGAGCGGCAAGACCAATTCGCCTCATAGTGCCCAAAATGCGGGGAAAAAAAGTATTCAGATTGTTACGAAATTTTGTACTCGGGGGTTTTCGGGGTCGCTGATTACGAATCCACTCTCAAAATGTCGAAATTCAAAATGGCGGATCCAATATGGCGGCCGAAAATGCAAAAATTCATTTGAATCGGATAAAAATTGGTACTCGGGGATTTTCAGGGTCGCTGATTACGAATCCGCCCTCGAAATTTCGAAATTCAAAATGGCGGATCCAATATGGCGGCCGAAAATGCAAAAATTCATTCGAATCGGATAAAAATTAGTACTCGGGCGTTTTCGGGGTCGCTGATTACGAATCCGCCCTTAAAATTTATAATTCAAAAAGAATATCTCATATGCCAACCAAAATTGTACAAATTCATTTGAAAAAGATGTAACTGTTCTTGAAATCCAGCAATTGGAAATTTTGTAGTGTTGGTCGCTGATTATGAACATGTAACTAGAACTTACGAATTATCAATTTTTTTTATGGAATATTGTGGATTTTGATACTAAACTGATAGCATTAAGTTTTATTCCAACAGACCCGTTAGATTTTTACCGTCTTTATTCTTTCAACGTTTTCACCGAATGTAAAAGATCGTAATTTGTTTACACATATTGAGTTTTCTAATTTATACATAAAAGTTCAATTTTGTGGAAACCTTTTTTAAAATGATGCAAAAATTTTACATTATCAATTCATATGTGTCGTAGAGAATCTTCTATTTTCAATTTATATACTCCGTAGTCAGTGACCCCGAAGAGTACTAAATTTCGACCGATTGTAATGAATTTTCGGATTTTTTACCACCATATTGGATCCGCCATTTTGAATTCCGAAATTTCGAGGGCGGATTCGTAATCAGCGACCCCGAAAACCCCTGAATGCCAATTCCTATCCGATTCGAATGAATTTTTGCATTTTCGGCCGCCATATTGGATCCGTCATTTGAAATTTCGAAATTTTGAGAGCGGATTCGTAAGCAGCGACCCCGAAAACCTCCGAGTACCAATTTTTATCCGATTCAAATGAATTTTTGCATTTTCGGCCGTCATATTGGATCCGCCATTTTGAATATAGAAATTTTGAGAGCGGATTTGTAATCAGCGACCCCAAAAACCCCTGAGTATCAAATTTGGTGACAATTGATTGACTTAATCACGAG
Organism: Itoplectis maculator; assembly: GCA_964034905.1. Taxonomy (NCBI): domain Eukaryota; kingdom Metazoa; phylum Arthropoda; class Insecta; order Hymenoptera; family Ichneumonidae; genus Itoplectis; species Itoplectis maculator. Next base: position 11,999 of record OZ035864.1, read on the forward strand.
ATAATCGATGTGCGCCAAATGGCGTCATTGCCGCTTTGGGCCCAGAAAAAATGTGCGCCATATGGCGTCATTGCCGCTTAAGTGGTTAATGTCCGCGACATTCGAACTTCTTCTCGACGACGAAAAATACATGATATGATTTTCAACCTTGAACTTTGATATGTGAATTAGTTCAGACGCTGTATATTTATTTATCTTCACATCCCACAATCAATCAATTGTTCAAGAAAATTGGGCAAAGAATGTAAAAGTCTGTGATTTTTGCTTTGCAGCCGAAACCAATTGCAGTGATAGCAAGACAAAACGACGAAAAAGTTTCTGTAATCACTCGTTCGCAAATGGTGCGAGATTTTGTATGCACGAGGAGTTTTGTTTTTTTTTAACAGCGGCGATAAAGCGATTGAGGCCCAACGAAAGTGGAGGCGCACGATGACTCGCTGATAACGTTATCAGCGCGCGTACGGCCACCGCGGAGACGCGGTCTGCGGACGAGCCGCGTAATTTCTAGGTCACTCGCGCGAATAGCTCGGGACTCGACGGTGTCCACTTAGCTTTCACGTATCGCATCTTCTGCAAACAACGCAAAATTAAGTGGATCGTGATTTTCTAGTCAGTGACGAGATTCGAATAAATTTGCAAGGTCAACTTTCTTTACAGTATCATCATAATTATTTTAATAAAATGTATCCAATTTTTAATCCATTTTTTTTTGTTATTTTTGTTTTAATTGATCGTTCCGTGGATTTTAGAATGACGCTGTCGTGCTGGGATAAATTGTCCCTCGTGGTATTCGCCGCGATCAGTCTCCGTATAGTGATAAGATCGAGCGTGCTAGCGTGGAAAAAGCTGATCGCGCCGGCGCTGGGATTGGGAGTCGACATAGCGACCCAGGGCAGATGGGCCGTCGTCACGGGCGCGACCGACGGCGTCGGCAAGGCCTACGCGAAAGCTCTTGCGGCCCGGGGCCTGGACATCGTTCTCGTGTCTAGATCGCTCGCGAAATTGAATACCGTGGCCGTAGAGATCAAAGAGAAGTACGGAGTCGAGACGCGGGTCGTCGAGGTCGACTTGACTGAGGGCCAAGTGGTCTACGCCAAGATAGCTAAAGCCATCGAGGAACTCGAGGTACACACTTTTCCTTCTTCTTCTTCCTCCTCTAACGATTGCGGCTTTTTACAAACTCAACATGTGTGATTGTAGGTACGCTGTTCATGAAAATAAAAACATTTGAACGTAATTTAGAATTGTTTTTCACTCATATACTTTAATGAAATTATTTAACGTTATTTGTACCACCACAAGGGATTTATCGTAATCTGTTTTTTGGAATTTTTTTTCGAAGGTCGGCGTTCTCGTCAACAATGCGGGCACGAACTACGATCACCCCGAGGTTTTCACCAACGTCACCGAGGAGACGATTGCGAGGATACTGCAGCTGAACGTTGCCGGAGTCACGGGAGTCGCTCGCGCTGTTCTTCCCGGTATGATGGAGCGTCGTAAGGGCGTAGTTGTCAATGTAAGTTCGATCACCGCAGCTATACCGAGTCCCTATCTCTCGGTGTACGCAGCGAGCAAAGCCTACGTCGACAAGCTGAGCGCCGATCTCGCGGCCGAGGCGGCGCCGCGAGGAGTCATTGTGCAGTGCATCCTGCCGGGGCCGATAGCGACGAAGATGTCGAAAATCAAGTGAGTCGAATTAACATCGTATTAACCGCGCTGATATTATCTATTGATTAATATTTTTATTGCCCCAGGAAAGCAACTTGGATGGCACCATCGGCCGAAAAATTCGTCGAGGCTTCACTGAAGACGATAGGCATCGAGTCCAGGACAACAGGATATCCTCCTCACTCGCTTATCGTTGGATTCGTCAACGCTCTGCGTTGCGTCTGCGAGAAGAGCACGATCTGGCTGGTGACGCGAACGATGCTGAATATCCGGGGCCGAGCGCTTCGCCGAAAGACGAAGGACAGCGAGGAAGTGAAAAAAGCCGTACGCGAGGCTTACTGAGTTGTCACTTGATCTCTGACCGATGTGTTTGCGTTATTATTATTATTGTTGTTTTTAAGCTGTGAGAGAGGAAATATATCAACGTTACGTAATGTTACGTCAAATCTTCGGTCGAGAATGAATTCAACCTAGAAATTACAAGTCCCGTGCAGAAATTTAGTCGGGGCGCCAACCTGGCCCTTTATAGTTTGCCCCGATTCTATTAGGGGCCCAGTATGAAAAATTAAGCCCCGCCTAACTAGGCTGGTCACGCTTGATAGTTCGGGACCTATAAAGGCGGCCCCGTTAGGGCCTATAAAAGCCTCCCTATTAAGCCCCTGCTAAAAAACAAATCAATTTTATAAAAAAATAATCAATTCTACATATCTCTACATATACCAGCACTGGTAGCCTAGCGGTAACGCGCTAGGTACAGTGACTGGGAGGCTCGGGTTCTTAGGCGAATGCGAGTGTTTCTATATGTTCTATCAAAAGTCGGTCCCCAGCCGCAATTGGGCTAGTAACTGCTTCGACTACCGGGCCTCTTAGGGGCCCCAGGCCCAGAAGGCTGTTTTCGAAGAAGAACCCCCTCTCCGCATCCCTATTTATCCCTATTTATCCCCTATTTATTTGAGTAATTCTGCACTTTCAATAACATATTCCGTCTTCCTCTACTTGGTGATGCATCTTAGGCGCTGTAAAAATATTCCATTTTTTTACGTTCTCGGGAATCGAACCCGGAACCCTCTCGTTGTTGCACCGCGCCTTAGCTCATGCGGCCATTCCGGTCATGTAATTATACAATTTATTTTGTCTATTTGAACAACTAATGTGAAATATCAATCAGATACATTATAGTCAGCACTTTACAGATTTACATCACTGTGTCTGGTATGTGGTAAAAATAATCACATTCAATCTTTCGCGGAAATTGGTTATATCGAATGGCGAGAGGGGGAAGTATATATTGCGTGAATTAGTTCGTGTTAGGGTACGTGGTCGCCTGACCAATCTAATGGGCAGTACTCGGATGGGTGACCACCGGACTAACTTCAGGAGTCGATATTTAGATGGGTGACCGCTCAGCTGACCCCCGGAGTTGTGGAATACTTGACAAAATATAAACGGGGCTACATTAAGGCTTCCTATCCGGGGCCCGAGCAATATGTTCTGTTTGTTAACTGCATTGGGGACGCCATTATAGGCTGTACCAGGACCCTAGTGTGGAATCCATCGTGGCAGCCCTGATAAAATATAAACGGGGCCCACTGAGACTTCCTTGCTGGGGCCCGATGTGGATGGCCCGGTTTGAGCCTAGAATAAGTATTAGGGAAGCCTTTAAAGGCCGTAACCTGTCCCTAGTATGGCATCCCTCTTGTGGACACCCTGACAAAACCTAACAAGGCCCTACACTTTTTCGGGGCCGCCCGACTAGATTTCTGCACGGGGTTTATGTCACCACCTCAGTTTTAGGGTTCCCGTACTGTCAGTTAAAGCTAGGGCTTCCCGTTTATTACACCTGACTAAGAACACTGAGTGGCATGCCTCGTTCTTGAGTCCTAACATTGCGGAAATTTACTGGGAATTGAGGCGCGAGTAGTTTGTCGGACAGATAGTGAATAAAAATTAGGAAGAGGTTTTGTCGTTTGGTTCGCAGGTAAAGATAAGGAATTTCGAAATTTCGTGATAATTTATTAAAAGTGAGGGTAATAGAAATATATTTACTTACTGTTACTGGTGATACAGGCCGGTTGGTACAGTTCTGAATGGATGTTCGATGTTGTTGAAATAATTTGTGGCAGAGATAGGAATAATTGAATAAATAATTAATTGATTACTTCATAAGTTACAATTAGTCTGTAAAGTGAAGTAACGGTAACTGGCAACTTAACTTTTTTTCTGATGATAATAATTTGTCAATTTTTTTTAACACGTATGTATTTTTTCAGAATTTTCTCGAGGTTCTCAAATTTGCCAAAAATGACTTAATAAAATCACGAAATGGAGCCTTCCACTCCAACCAACACCTCATTGCTCTATCAATGGACATCGAGAAGGCCTTCGAAATGGTGTGGAAACACCGGGTATTGACGATACTTAGCAATCTCAATATTTCAGGAAACTGTCTAGCCTTTATTTCCAACTTCCTCGAGTCAAGAAAAATCCAAGTTCGATACAAAAATACTCTCTCCGAAATATGCAAATAGATAACGGAGTGCCTCAAGGCTCTGTGATTAGCGTAACACTCTTCCTAATTGCAATAAACGACATCACCTCGAACATTCCGTGCCCAGCAAAATCGTTCCTGTTCGCTGATGACCTCACAGTAACCTGTGTGGGGCAAAACCGTGACACAACAAAAGACATTCTCCAAGACTGTCTAAATAATCTCCAACGCTGGGCAGAAACAACGGGGTTTAAATTCTCGGACACCAAGACTGAACACCATGATCTTCCCTCGAGTTCGAGCAGACTTAGAAAACCCTGTCAAACTCTATCTGAACAACAAGGAACTAAATTCTGTCGAAAACGCCACGATCCTCGGCATGAAGTTCGACCGAAAATTAACATGGGGACCACACATCGAGAACCTCAAAATCAACTGCAAAAAAAGAATAAATATCCTGAAAATGATCTCGTCAACGAAGTGGGGAGCGGACCAAGATATTCTACTGGCTGCATACAGGGCCCTAATTAGAACTAAACTCGACTACGGCTGCATTCTATATGAGTCTGCAAAATCTTCAATCCTAGTCCGATTAAACCCCATACAATTATCATCGCTCCGTCTCGCGCTTGGAGCATTTAGATCGAGCCCAAACTTAAGTGTGCTGGCTGAATCTAATGAGCTTCCCCTGGACATCCGGAGATCCAAGCTGAGCATTATTCATGCAATCTCCAGTAACTCGATAGAATCCGACCCAACATTCACTCTTCACCCAACTACACCAAGCGAACGTGCGCAACTAACGAGGACGAACTTGCCGAAACCACTGAAATTCAGAGTCGAACTCATCACCGAAAACATAAACCTTGTGATTCCCCCGACCGAAAAAAGAGGCTTACACCCTATTCCGCCATGGGAACCGTTCCTCCCTAAGGTAAACCTCGAACTATCAGAGAACGTAAAAGCAACTACTTCCCCTCTCATCTACCTCACTTCATTCAACCGATTAAAACAAGAAATTTCGAACCACACCCTGATATACACAGACGGCTCCAAAATAAAAAAAAGCTCAGGCTGTGCCGTGATCTCCGAAAACTCCGAAACGCTCTACCGCCTCCCAGACCTCTTCACCATCTTTGACTGCGAAGCCTTTGCCATAGAGCAAGCAATCAACAAATACGACTCGGTACCAAACGATATTACAGTACTAACAGACTCCATGTCAACCCTCCTGGCCATCACAAGCAGATTTGCTGAAACCGCCTGTATCCGAAGAATCCAACAACTGATTCTAAAACTCCAATCAACAAAAACCGTGGACCTGATATGGATACCAGCACACCAAGGGATCCCGGGCAATGAGAAAGCGGATAAAGCAGCAAAAAACGCTGCCAAAAGTTCCCCTCCCGACTCTGAAATACCGATACCTCTACCAGAAGTCAAAAGATTTATCCGCCATGAGATGACAAGGCACTGGAACCAGTTATGGGTCAACTCAGGAAACAGCAAACTCCACAAAACGAGACAAAACGTGCACGAGAGACCACCGTACATGAGGACATGTCGCAACGACCAGATCATCATCACTCGACTAACAATTGGACACACCAACGCTACTCACGCCCATCTATTCGCAAAAACCCCTCCAGTGCAGTGTACGGAGTGCAATGTACCCATTACAGTCGAGCATCTGTTAATCGACTGTCCATCAACGGCCAACATTCGGCGAAATCTATCTCTCCCCCCAGATATCAAGACGTGCTTGAAGACCGAAGAACAATGCAAAAAAACTATAGAATTTCTTAAACAAACAAATTTGTATGACAAAATATAATTTTTGTAACTCATGCACGTAATGTCGCACATTTCGTGCCCGCAAAGCGTGCGTGAGATCGCGTATTATGCTCATGTCAACGTAGATAATTTCACGTACGCCATCTGGTGCGTGAAGTTATCTACATTACTTCACGCACACATTGGCGTGCGTGAAACTATCTACAAGATGATCTCACGCACGCTTTGCAGGCACGAAGATGTGCGACATCACGTTGACATTCGTTACAAAAAGTAATATGTGATACATGGGCGACAAAGCGGCCGTCGCGCAGAGGTTAGGAAGCAGTGCACTCGCCTCCTCTCGTGCTACAAACAACACTCGGCTTCGCCTCGTGTCGTTGTAGCACTCGATTTGGCGAGTGCGCCGCTTCCTAACCTCCGCGCGTAATGGCCGCTTTCTCGCCCTTGTATCACAAAGTACTATTATTTGTTTATTTATTTATTTATTTATTTATTTATTTATTTACTTACTTATTGATTTATTATAATACTTCTCTCGGAAATGCGAGATATTTTACCGACTGCGTTTTTGAGGGAGATTTTTTTTTAATTGTCAATTTTTTTTCTCTCTCATATTCTTATAAGACGAATCTTTCAGCAATGAAAATCTCGCTTTGATTTTTTTTTTAATTTTTAATTTTTTTTTAATTTTTTTTCAATTTTTAATTTTTTTTTTTAATTTTTTTTTTAATTTTTTTTTTTTTTAATAAAGCTATTGAGCCACAGACTAAACCTGAATCTGTGTACAAAAATCAATTTTTTGTTATTGTTTTTTTACAACCAACGTCATACATTTTTCGTTTTTTTTTTTTTTGTTTTTTTGCTGCTACTTTTTTATTTTTATGATTTTCCCTACTTTTTCATACTTGATTAATATTTTATTAATATTTTTCAGGCCTTTGGACCGACGCCGAAACAGAATTTCTTCTGCAGAAGTACCAGGAGAACATGGGGCAGTTCGGACCCATGAAGCAGTTCAAAACTCGAAAAGTGATGTGGTCGCGAATAGCTGAGGATTTCCGCAAAGAATTGAACGTCGTCAAGACTGGGCTGCAAATCGAGAACCGCTGGAAAACGGTGCTGAGAAGAAAGAAATTGGCCGTGAACAATAATGCTCGGTCGGGAAGTTCGCGTCACGAGGTGCCATTCGAATCACAACTGAAGAAAATCGCAGCGTTGGACGACAGTATTGAACCAGAACTGATACGTAGCGCGAAGAGTCTAAAGGTACTGAAGAAAACCGAAACGATAGCGAACAGTGACTCCGAAAATGACGCGCCGTCAAAAAGAGCACGCTGCAGCGACGGAGGATCGACGAGAAAAAAGAGTAGTGCTGCTGAAATCCTAGCAGGCATTCACATGGATAAAGAAGAGGCGAAACAACGACGGCACGCGGAAAAAATGAAGGTGCTTCGCGACTTACTTGGAGGGAATTCAAAGTCTGATTGACCTCAACACGTACTGCAGATTCAGCAGTGATATGAACGCGACGTTCTTTTTTACTAAAGCTAGTCGAAAGAGTTAGTTTCAAATGTATTTCAGTTTAAGCTGAAGAAGAGTTGTTTTTTTTACTTAAAGTGCGTTATGCTATTGAAATAGTATTTTGATTTTTCTACTGTTTTCCTACAGATATATTTTACGTTCGACTGAAATGAGAAGTTCCTATTATTACGTAGCTTAGTACCCTTAAGTACATACTATATAATCATGTTGTTATATGTAATTGTTACATGATCTCGCGCTGATATTGCTATAATGCAAATAAACGTAAATGAAATGTTGCAATGTGTTTCTTTATATTTTTTCTTGGATGTTTTTTTTATAGAGCGCTGTTTTATTTTTATTTAGCTTTTCCATCACAGTATTACGATTTATTACAGCTTCTGCTTGCTCGGTGAGGAAGTTTTGAGGGCAGGGACTGCATCGATGGAGTGATATGCCGTTGGTTCTTTGGTTTTGTTAATCATTGGAGCGCGGATACACAGAACGATCCTCTCTCTTTGTCGAAACCCATCTGTCACGTAGCTTGTTTTGAAGACATTTTTGCAGGAATTCTAAAGGCAGCATAACCTTCGGCGCGTACAACTTCCAAAGGAAATACAAGATGGTTGGTTTATAATCTTAAAGTATATTTGAAAGGTAAATAAATAACGGGAGACATGATTACAACGTTTTCATGTATTTATTAACATGTTATCACAGGCATTTGCAATACGCGGATTTTTAATTCAAATTTTCCATCACAGCATTGCGCTTCATTTCTCCACGTCTTTTTAATATTACATCATTGTCTTCATATCCAACTTCGTTGTTTACAACATCTTCTTCGACGCGATTAAAAATGCAACGGTCATTATATTCGATGCAAAGATTGTGAAGAACGCAACAACAGGTTATAAATTTACATATTTCGTCTACCGAATGCATATCAACGTACATAAGTTGTCTGAATCGTACTTTAAGCTGGCCAAAACAATTTTCAATCAATACTCTTAGTCGGCAGAATCGTGTGTTGTACAATATTTGTTCTTCGCTTAAATTACCATAGTTCTTAAAAGGTACGAGTAACCATTCCCTTATTGGATAGGCTGAATCGCCAAGCACGTGGTATCTACCATTGCATATGCGTGGCAATTCTGCACGGATGTCTGATAAGTGATAGACTCTTGCGTCGTGAATTTTCGATGGAGCTCCCACAGAGATGTCTATAAAGCTTTTTTTAGCGTTACATATTCCTTGCAATGTTATGCTAGGAATATCATGACGATTGACGTAAGTACTTTTAATTTTATTCGAAGGTGTGCGAATATTGATAAATGTTCCATCTATGCACCCCAAAACATCCGGAAATCGTTCTATCTGCAAAAAAAATTACTTTATATCAATAAAATGGATTTTTTTTTATTTGTAGGTTTTCAAATATCGTTTCACTGAAAACTTACTTCATAAAAGTCTGCTGCTGCTTGTTCTTTATCATCTGGCATTCTGATCACGTTCGGAGCAATGTGAAGAAGAAAGTCCATCACTCGATTAATTTGGTTGAATGTCGTTCCGATACCTGCACCAAAACTTTGGGCCACATCTCGCAATACTATTACTTTGTTGCCAGCAAACCTGGAAGTCACAAAAAAAAAGTAAATTATTGATGCACTATAGCTGTGATTGTTGTACAGTGAGATACCAGCCATTGTCCTGTTACATTTTTTCTATTCTCTTTTGTTACTCCTTTTCTCTATAGAATACAGAAAATACAACCGCTCGCTGTTTAAACTCTCCGGCCCATAAATCATCATGAACAAAAATCTAATTTCATAAAGACTAATACTTATTATTTCTTACATAGACTATATAAAGACTAATAAATCTGATCTGTACGTACCACAGGAAAGTCAAGAAATCATGTTTTGCTGTCAACGGCCGACTACCTCCATGTCTATCATCACGAGGATAAAACGGTGATGCCTCGTACCGTCCAATTATGTTTGACGCCACGTTTTTTTCTAACCGAAAATGCTGTTGAAACTGGAAAATAATCTTTATTACTATTCTATTTATAACAAAATATAACAATTTATAATCAAATACAAGTATGGAGGGATGCGATGGAATTTTAAGGTTAAATAAAATAATATTACCTGCTCATTAGAAAATTGATCAACGACATCCAGAAAATTATCTATTTTCGGTACATCGCTTTTTTCGGTTAAAACAAGAAGCGTCATCATCATCGCTACTTGATGATGAGAGCAGATCCATAACCGCTGCAATGTCAACGCCTCTCGCCATTTTGCTACACTACACCTCCACGAGCTCCCGAAAAAGTGTACACTTTGGACAACATTCTTACACTAAAATCACCAGCAAAACACGGTGCATTGAAAGTGTGATGTGTATCACGGTACGAGTAGAACACAGTGCATGACTTCGGAGTACACTCAGTGTGCACTAGTGTAACCAGTTGAAAACGCTATAAGTGTGAACTCGGATCGAGCTATAAAAAAATGACTGGAACGTATCTGCATGTTTATGTACCTCCAAATTTAAATACACTCATTTTCTTATCGGGATTTAACTGGACACACCACTTTGCAGAATGCCTTAATTTTGTCTTTACACATAGTTGACCCGGATTTGTATTGGTTCGAATGGGCCTTTTCCACCGCAGCGGGGTATCAATAGAAATCAGTATTTTCCAATAAAAACTCAATCCGTGCGGATTCGGATTATACCACTAGCCCCACCTCTCTCTACATAAATTAAACGGCCAACTCCAAAGCGCCGACGGATATCAATAGATCCCAATAGGCATCTATCGGGCCGTTTCAAGACTCAGATAGATGCGGATAGTTTCCACTAGAAATTGACCGATCATTCTTATTGGTTTCTATCGGTATTTATCGGACCGATTCAAGACGCAGATACACTGGTTTTTATTTATATCTACTCCCTAGATAGAAATACAATACATTCTAAGTGCAACCTTAACCGACTCACTGTGGTAACGACTAGCCACAGAAATATTTTTATTAAAAAAACGTCACGAGAGCATAAACGTCGTGATAAAAAGAACTTCGCGATATAAAAAATATCGGCATGGAAAAAATTATAATTTGACATGAAGTCTAAATAACTTCATGAAATGCTTCTTTTTGAAATTAACTTCGCAACTAAAGAACTTTGATGAAAATAATATGAAATTACATTTTCAATTTGATCTTAAGGTTATAAGCTATCTTGTGTTTAACTAATGACTACATTGCATCCGCTCGTGCCATGCTTATATTTATTTTTATTTAAAAAAAAAAAAGTTTGGTGAATCGGTAATTTATTAAACAATTTTTTTATGAATTTTTTTTTATAACATTTTGGAATAATTACTATACGAAATCAATCTTTTTTTCTTAATTATTTGATTTTTTCCTCTCACTTAATTTCTTCACGTTTTTATACCGTCAAGAAGTATTTGAAATATTATTGTAATTTTCACTTTTGAGGGCATTAAACATCGTTTTACGTAGAGCTACCTTAATTCCTTAATACAGATACACGCTGGGCCAAAGCCAGTCGATGCCCGCAAACATGAAGGTCACGGAATGACCGTTGCAGAACGTAAACAAAGCCGGCCAGCCGGGCGGCTGGTCTGCCGGTGCGCGCTACCATGGGTGTAAGCAAAGTAGCCGAAGCGCGTTCACGCGGCGACCGTTAACACAGCCCGTCGGTCTCTTCGAAAGTTGAAAAGTTGATTTTCACTTTAAAAATATTTCATCCGCACTTACATAAGTTTCCGAAAAATGAGAGCGAATTGCAAACACTTCTCGACAATATAAAAATCTGAAAAAATCATACATATTATAGGTGCTGAAAAGATTGACCCATAAAAAAAATCCTTGAAAGAAAAAACATTTTTTAAATATGCCATAAAAAATTCCTATCAAAAAATCTTTTTAAAAAATATTAAACCAAATCCATTACACTAGCCAAGTAAAAAGTGGTTAACGGATGTAGATGTTTCTTTACAAAAAAAATTGGCGTGCCAGCTGTTTGGTCCTGTCTATTTATTAATTAAATAAAAAAAAACAAATGTTAATTTAATGGCATAATGTTAATCTTTTTCCGAATGTTTATAGTAGCTGGTACAGTTGTCCCGTCCTCATTTCTCTGGACTAGGTACGGGACCAAACCGCTGGCACGCCAATTTTTTTTGTAAAGAAACATCTACATCCGTTAACCACTTTTTACTCGGCTAGTGTAATGGATTTGGTTTAATATTTTTGAAAAAGATTTTTTGATAGGAATTTTTTATGGCATATTTTTTAAATGTTTTTTCTTTCAAGGATTTTTTTTATGGGATGGATTTTTTTGTCTTGGCGTACCATTTTTGTTTTGAAAAAACATTTTTGGGTTTATTTGCTGTCTTTTTGAAATTCAGAGCTTGATTGTACATTTTTTTAAACTAAGTGGGCACCGTTAACTTGCCCATTTCCTTTTTGTTTATCACATATAACCTTAAAAATTGACCTTAAAAACTACAAAGATACCGGTCGTTCCGCCGAGCTCTGCGAACTTGGTTAGAAACACAATTTAATTTCATACACACTACATTATTTTCTCATAACCCAACTAAAAAAGACGCGCACATCCGAGACTGTCAAAAAAGCCACACTGACAAGATGAGAGCGAGATGGTCACCTAACCGATCTTCGTGAATTTATCGGCATGCCGTCGCTGTGTACGTGCGACTCTCTGCACGTATATGCGAGGGGACAAATCGGTGCAGTTGTGTGAGTGGGGACAAATCGCAAATACTCCCAGATATCAGCATTGCCGGCACCGATTTTATCGAAACAGGTCTCATTAAAAAGAGAAAAATAAATAAAAAATATTAGCGCTGATACATTTTGCGTCCGTGACATGTTGCTTAAGATAATTAAAGTTAAAGACGAGATGTGAGTGAGGAGGTAACGCGCCATGCACGTATATGCGAGGGGACATTTTCGTGCCGATGTGTGAGTGCGAACGAAAATTTTTGACAGATTCTGAATTTCAAGTGGCCAGATATTAGCATTGCGGGCATCGATTTTATTGAAACAGGGCTCATTAGAAAAAAAAAAAAAAATAAAAAATATTGGACCTGACACATTTAGCATCCGCGAAGTTTTGACTGAGATAATTCGAGTTAGATTTCGTAGCAGACGAAAAAAACGCGAGCTTGCTGTAAATAAGAGTGCGCTAGCGTCTCGGTCGTATAAGGCATATGAGTTTTTTTAAGTCTTGGCGTCGAGACGCTACCGCGTCTCTTGATATGGCATAATAATTCCAAAATGTTATTAACAAATTGATGAAAAATAAAATTGTTTAACAAATCTTCCGACAGCATAATTTTTTATTTCGATGCAAATGATTCGTTTATTTTTCTGAATACGTACGAATTTATTACCATTTTTTTCTTTGCTTTGAATTTTGTGATTTTTTCAATGCATAAAAAAACAAACAATTCAAAGCAGACATTTTTATTTATTTATACGTATTCCGAAAAATGAACTAATCATTTTCATCGAAACAAAAAAATTGGATTGTTAAGCTATTTTATTTTTTATCAATTTGTTATGTTTTAACATTCTGGAATAATTATAATGCCAAATTAATCTTTTCGGCACCTATAATACACCATCTGCACGATTTTTTTAGATTTTTATATTGTTGTGAAGTGTTTGCAATTCGCTCTCATTTTTCGGAAACTTATGCAAAGTGAGCGTGGAGCAACAGAGAACTACCTTAACATTTTTAAATAATGTGATTTGAAAAAGTTTACTACAAAAGATTGCGGTAATTCCGCCTGGACATTGACTTTCTGAAATATGTTAATCAAGATTTATTCACTGGATCGCGTGAATAGTACGTAAAGATGAATTGTACTTAAATCGGCACGAATTTCGATAGCTGCAACGTGTGCATTGTAGTCGAGTTGATCGCTCATCTGTTGAGACAAGATATTTGTACCGATTATAAAAAAAACAATTGAACGCAAAATATAAATTTTCCATTTTAAACAACTCCGTCATATGAGAATTAATAACTGAAGTCTTAATGTGTTTTTACCTACGTATTCTATTGATCCGATAGGTACCAAAAGATCCCTACCAAGATTTATTTACCCGGTCGATGCCTGAACACGAAGGTGACGCAATAACCTTTACAGAATGTAAACAAAGCCGGTCAGTGCGCGGTCGCATGAGGAGCGCGCAATGTAAACAAAGCCGGCCCGAACCGCTCACGTGGAACGGAGACAAAGCGCGTCGGTGTCCACAGAAATTAAGCATTCACGTTCAATACTTTGTATCTGCACGTCATTATTGCCAAAATTTGAATATGTAAACTGTAACGTAACGTAATCTTCTCGACTTTGATATAGAATTGCCTGATATTTATGGAAAAGTGTAAGAATGAATATTTCTATTGTCCACGAATACCAGATAATAGCGCGAGCCCGGCATCATGACACAATATCTCACGCGCGATTTACTAAAAAAACGTATAACAGATAACTGAGTCCTTACCGACAGAAACATTGATTGGCTATTTTCTCGCAGTGGACACTATAGAACACTCGTCACTCGACAATCACTGAAACTTCGACACAGTGCGGCAATGCTCGATCTCCAAACTTAATACCCGATGACTCGATCGATGAATGCGAACTATCCGTGAGCACGACACCAACTGACGAATCTATGGCGACGCCGTCTCCCTCCTTCGCAGCGGTAGCCAATAGCACGCACGGTGCTGTGGCGCCACTGCGTCGCAGCGTCGTCGATTTTCTATTGGATTGAATCGGTAAATCCCGTTGTGCAGTATCCAGTTTCAATGAAGATTTAGTTTCTGCTTCCTTATAGACGAATTAAGAATGTGTTCCCGTCCCAACGTTAAAATAGTATATTGTGCAACAAGTGCGTAAAGTAGGTCATTTTCGCACGAGTTACACATCCTATTTTTTGCAATAGCGGTGCGTAAACGAGATTTCTGCGGGGCAATTTCGCGTGCGTAAAGTACTCGTTTTCCGGCACGAGTGCGTAAAGTAAATGAGAGTGCGTAAAGTTTCACTTTACGGGTGCGGAAAACGAGCACTTTACGCACGCGAAACCGTCCCGAAAAGTCGAGTTTTACGCACGCTATTGCAAAAAATATTTTGTATAGCTAGTACAATTACTAAAAAAAACAAGCACTCGTGTCGTAATATACTATTATTTCACTCGGTGCGATAATGAATGTTTTACGCACGCATAGCACGCAGAACATACACCTTGTGAAGTAAACATTTGTACTATACTCGATGGAAAAATCTTTTTATTTCACTCAGTATGTAAAATGCGATTTTACACACGCGAAGCGTACGGGGATCCGCATTTTCATACATCGTGATATAAAATTTCGTACGATTCTCGCGCGAAAAACATTTTCTTGACTTGCAAAACTTGCAAACTCACACGCGTGAGAAACAGTTTTTTCGCACTACTATCGTAATGCACTATTTCCTAAGGAAAAGTTTTGCTGCACTTGTAATCGTAATTACTATCTTCGTTGCGGTATTCATGTCAAATTCTTACAGTTAATACAATAAATAGTTATCGTAGATGTGTTGAAAAAGAAAACATATCGGATCTTTGTGTAAAATATCCCTTCTCCATCCCTTTTAAACGTCACGCCCCGTCAACCCACCTTACTACCACTGTATCATGTGTTAACTCAGCGTGCTGTGACAATGAAGATGCATATTCATACCTGTGGAATATACTGTAAGGGTAATAAAAAAAAATGTATTCAATACCTTTTGCTTTATCTTAGACGGGTTACACATTAACCAGACAACTGCATTAACCGGAAAAATTAATCAGAGGACTGAAAACCCCAGATAGAAAACGGTAGATCCTAATAGAAACGGATTGATCGGTTATATTGGTTTCTATGGGTATTTATCGGATCTATTTAATAGGCAGATACAATGGATACTGTTGATTTTTCTGTAAATTTGACACAGATCCTGTTATTCCGGTAAATTATCGGTAAAAACGAAAGGTATTTTATTGCATGAAATGTTCATTACTTTGATTATATTTCTAAAGTAATTTTTTTTTCAGTTGATTATAGAAGTAAACAAGCAACCCGGTCGCCCCTTCGGGGCGCCGGGTTGTTGTTGGAGGGCTTCGCCCCCCAAACCCCCATTGGGGGCTCCGCCCCCCAAACCCCCCGAAAATGACCCTGCGGCAAAAATGTCCCTTCGGGGCATTTTTCCCTGGTGTCATTTTAAGGCACTCACGCGGTCGTCGCGCTCCGCGCTCCGCAGGGGGTCGTTTGGACGTCGCGCTTCGCGCTCCGCACAGCGCCGGTCGGACGTCGCGCTTCGCGCTCCGCATGATGCCGTTCGAAAGTCGCGCTTCGCGCTCTACACGGTGGCGTTCGGACGTCGCGCTGTGCGCTCCGCACCGTGCCGTCCGGACGTCGCGCTTTGCGCTCTGCACGATGCCATCCGGACGTCGCACTTCGCGCTCCGCACGATGCCGTTCGGACGTCGCGCTTTGCACTCCGCACGATGCGGTTCGGACTAGAGACGTGAGTGGTATACATGACCAGTAATTTTACGATTAAAAACGGTATGTGACCGGTGTTAAATTTACGACATCGGTAATAAAGTCATATAGTCTCTTAGTGATTAAGAATTCTCGTCAAGATACGGTGAATTTACGAAACAACGTTGCTGTAATTTTACCAAAAAATTCGTTATAGACAGTTTACCATTTTTTATGGTGAATTCACCAACAAAAATTTGTAACCGGTCAAACTTACGAGCATTTTTCGTGACCGTATTTTCACAACACAAAGTTTGTAGAAAAAAATGTGGATAAAAGACGGTAAAGGTACGGTAGTTTCATTGTTATTTTACAAAAAATAAAAATACCGGTATGACGCTTGTCGAAATGACTGTCATTTTTACTTCGACCAAATAGGCAAAAAATGACGTCACAAAACCGTCAAATGACGGTTATTTCTTGGTCTTCTGAACTGTTATAAAAATTACCGTTATTTCAAATCTCTATGTGTGTCAATCGAAATGAGGTAAAAAAACACGGTGTCTCCAGTAAAAGAGTCTTAGAGCGTCTCGTCTCGGTCGGTAAGGTAGTGGAAATGGACTTGTCTCGAGACGCTATCGTGTCTCTTGAAAAGTCGTAAATCGTCATTAAGTTCTACTTTCTTATTATAGTTAAATCATTTAATAACAAAGTGTAAAGAAGGGTTATCGTTAAAAAAAAAAGATATAAGAAATTAATAAAACCGCCCCAGCAGATCGACCAACCACGAAAAATCCAACCAGGTCGGTTTAGAACACGAAAACAACCAGTATTTTGAAGAAAACAACCACCGACGAACCGTGTTCTCAACTAAATCTTAGTTGGTCGGTGGTTGGTTTCGATGAAATACTAGTTGATCCCGTGTCCTAAAACGACCCGGTGGGGATCATAGTCGGTATACGGTTGGACCGAACTGTTAGGGCGTGAACGCAGTTGTAATTTGGTGATTACGATTGTTTTATGATAAATAAATTAAATCGAGAGATACATCAGCCACAGTGACAGGTGAACATTCTGAGACGAAAACAGCCCTGATGCACGCCACATTACACGGTCAAATACACGCGTGTAATGTCTTCATCTATTTGACCGTGTAATTTTAAGAAAATACACGGTCAGCTGTAGATTCAATCGCAAATGCACGTACAAATAAACGAACAAATACACGGTCCGGGCGCCGTAAATTTGATCGCAAATGCACGTACAAATAAACGCACAAGTATACAGGGTCCGGGCGCCGTGGATTTAATCGCAAATGCGCGTACAAATGAACGCACAAATACACGGTCCAAAAAAATCTGACCGTGTATTTTCTAAAAATTATACGGTAAAATAGATGAAGACATTACACGCGCGTATTTGAACGTGCATTTGTCCATTCATTTTATCGTGTAATCGATCGTGTACCGTCCTACCAGGGAGACCAAAAAACAGCGAATGCAGTGATAAGATCCAGTGAAAATAAGCAAAAAACAAATAATTCAATATAAAATATACATTATTCATTTATATTACCGATGTGTGTCAATCGAAATGAGGTCAAAACACGGTGTCTCCGGTAAAAGAGTCTTGAAGCGTCTCGTGTCGGTCGGTAAAGTAGGTTTTGTCTACACTGGAACCTCTTATAGTGCACACCCTCATAACGTACATTGGGAAACGTACCAGCGCTGTGATTGGATGATTTTGCGAGAGAGAGTGAGAGGCACGAACGTTTCGCGTGCCTGATTGGCTCTTCACTTAGCGTACATGTCCCCGCATTTGGTACGCTATGAGAGGTTCCACGGTACTTGGACTTGTCTCGAGACTAGAGATGTGGAATTACCGTAAAATCCTGGAACGGTAAACTTACCAAAAAACAATGTCAGTGAATTCGTACACAAGTGACGCGGTATCGTTTGATAGTTTGTAATTAGTGTTTGTTAGTGATTAATAGTCCACGATATTTATTTGAATTTCCTTCGTAATAAGTATCAAATTAATAAAAATTAATTTATTAAAATGTATTAATATAGGTAATTATCACTCTAAAATGATCTTATGGCAAATATAAGAGAAGAAATATCTGAATTGAGATAAAATATGAGTACGCTGTAAGTTATAGCCAAAGTCAAGTACGCAGTGGAAAAATATTCACTTGTTCACCTAAGTAGAGTTCTTCATTACCGACACATGCAGCTAACTGTGTCGGTATATTGGAGTTCTCTAGAATTCAATCTATAGCCGCCTCGTCCACAGATAGTTTTCGTCTCTTAATAAGCTTAATAATCATTACATCATGTGGATATCGACTGGTAAATATTAAGGGGCTGCTGGAATAGATTTTTTTACCGACCAGTCGGTAAAAAAATCTATTCCAGCAGCCCCTTAATATTTACCAGTCGATATCCACATGATGTAATGATTATTAAGCTTATTAAGAGACGAAAACTATCTGTGGACGAGGCGACTTTAGATCGAATTCTAGAACTCCAATATACCGACATGGTTAGAAGCATGTGTCGGTAATGAAGAACTCTACTTAAGTGAAAAATATTTTCTGTCAAAATCCCATTGGGGAGAACGGACTTTCGAGTGTTCGATACATTCAGGCAAATGGTGCATTCGGGAACATTACAATTCTGTTGAAATGAAATTCGGTATTTTCATCCGTTCGGCATAAAAACTTTTCGGCGTTTTCACCGTTCGGCTAATAAATATTTCGGTATTATGACTCGTCGGATCTTTTCTCATTCGGGTGAACGGTCAATCGGCATTTATAAATTCGCGCGTTTAGTACGTTCGGCAATCGTATTTTTTGGTCGAGTGACGGCAAGCCGTCAGCGCGATTGCGGTCGCGGCGTGAATTATGAATCAGGTGACAATCGTGAAACACCTGAATTTGTTGGGTTCTATTTTTTTATAGTAGTTAATTAATTTAATAATTGAGTGTAAAAAAATGTTAGAAATCAATAAAATCATGAATGCAGGTGTTATATGGTAATTACGTGATGATTTACAATGAGTAAATAAAATTGACAAAAACATTAGCAGTGACAAGTGAAAATTTACAGACGAAACCAGACAATAAATAGTGAATACAGTTATGAGTGACAGTGAATAAAAAATAACGAATAATTTAATGAAAAATATACATTTCAAACATATATAGTTCCGTAGAGAAGGTGTCAATATGTTTTACGAATTTTGTGTTTAGGTTATGTTTATACTCATATTTCAGTTTGGTATATTAATTATGAATTAATAATACAATAAAACTGTATCAGTGCAATTAATAAATATAAAAATTGAAAAATCATTTCGGAATCAATTATTTTGACATTATAATATGTGGAATGTACAGCGGATAATTATTTTGAAGAGAAAAATATTATTGTTATCACAATTGTGAAATTAATTAAAATTGAATATTTTGATTCTATTATGGTAGGTAATCATCATTCTAAAATGATCTAAGGGCTAATATGAGGAAAGATACATTTGAATTAAGGTAAAATATGAGAACGCTGCAAGTTTTAGTCAAATTACTTTATTGACTGCGAAGACTGACAGCCGGACACAATTTTCAATTTAATGATTTGAGTGTCTTAGGTATTCACGACTTAAAAAGTGTGTAAGAAAAAAACTAAAAAAAGTGCATCAAGATTAAGTTGAATTAGAATTATGCAGCAAGTTTCAGCCAAATTCTTCCATCGATGGCCAAGATTGAGACCCGTATACAACTTGACGACCAAAAGTGCCAAATTTCTTCAAGTGAACTCCTGTATAAAATGATTGGAAAATTAACACACGTCATAGGCATACTTCCCAGTGCTAGACTAAGAAATATTCCAAATTGCAACTTGTTCGCTCTGTTCAGTCCAGAGCCACTAAGTGATACGGACGTCCGGGTAACACAAAATCTTGTCTGAAGGAAAAAATGTCTTTAGTAATGCAAATTCCTTATTATTTTATATCAAGAATATGTATTTTAGCATGCTTAAGAAATGTGAACTAAAAAGTAGTGGATAAAATAAAATTATATTAACATTTTCCTTAAAAAACGTATTTACACCCTTGGACAGCGAATTCAATAGGCACTCTTGGTGCGTTTTCTTAAAACGTGAGTGCCTAAAAATTGAAATACCATTAAATCCAAAATTTGTTGAAAATAATTTCGGTTTTGCTTCTGTGTATAGAAAGGTTTGTCTGTTTACATGATATAGAATTTATTAAGTTCGCAATTTTTCCCAGTATAATATTTTCAAAATTAAAGCAATAATGTAAAGATATTCTTGAGAATTTTCACAAAAAAATGTAAACAATGAGATTATAATATATACAGGGTGATTCTTTTGACCCGGACTTTTTTTATACCTCATAACATAAGCTTTTTCGAGAAAAAGTTGTCAAACAAAAGATAGCGGCAAAACCTAATAGATTCGACATCAAATATATGCCCGTACATTTTTGGAATTAACCTATAGTTTCCGATAAAAATTAAAGGTACTATACAGGGTGTAACACGAAGTATTGATAATAATGTATGGGCGTGTAGGGCTCGACGAAACAAACATTTTTGCATCGGGGACCAATGGGCTAGGACGAAAATTGGCGTCGGTATTAACGTTTAAAGTAGACCAATCAGAGCCGCCGTTCTATCGGAATGGCTTACTAACACAGTCGAGTCACACGCATAGGCGATGAGCTATAGCGCCGGTATAGTAGCGCGCCTATGCGAGTGACTTGACTTAGCGATAGGCGCGCCGGTATAGTAGAGCGTCTCGCGAGCGACTGTCTGACGCGTGCGTGTGTGGCGTCTGTGACACACTCACCATCGTGTGCGTGCGAACGATCGATATTCGCGCGTCAGCTGACAGCAGCGCGGCCCACGCGCGACTGTCAGCTCACCAAATGCATGCGCATCCCCCCCCCTCCCTGTTCTCACCCTGTTCTCACGAAAGTGAGAACAGGGTGAGAACAGGGTGAGACGAAGGTGAGAGGAAGGTGAGAGTCCCGGTAGACCTCAAAAACTTCGCCACGTCGACACGCTGGCGTTATGTACGCCGACGCATGCATTTGGTGAGCTGACAGTCGCGCGTGGGCCGCGCCTATCGCTAAGTCAAGTCACTCGCATAGGCGCGCTACTATACCGGCGCTATAGCTCATCGCCTATGCGTGTGACTCGACTGTATCAGTAAGCCTTTCCGATAGAACGGCGGCTCTGATTGGTCTACTTTAAACGTTAATACCAACGCCAATTTTCGTCCTAGCCCATTGGTCCCCGATGCAAAAATGTTTGTTTCGTCGAGCTCTACACGCCCATACACTATTATCAATACTTCGTGTTACACCCTGTAATTCCATTAGAAAACGGACGTACAGAATATGGGAATTGCATTTAAAACCCACTAAATCTATATCACATACCAATCGGAAATCCCTGATATATGCAAGTCAAAATAGTTATTCTTCCAAGTTTGGAAATCATCATAGAATATTTTAGCTCTTCTAACTGTTATTCCACATAAAAAATCAGTCTGCAAAAGCCGATTGTCACATATACAATGCCAACTGGAAGTACGTATTAATGCGTGTACAGTAAGTACATTTCTATCGGAATGTAGTGTGTTTTTGCCCTGCATTTCCCAATAAAATATGTTACATAAACATATCTCTCATCGGTCTGTACTTACCAGTAAGGCGAGATAAACCGTGTTAGATTTAATAAGTTTGTGCAGTTCGGATCGGATAAAAAATAACAAATGCAAATGCCTTGTCAACACTTATAGACTTTCAACTGAGAGAATCTATTAGAAACATATAACTTCAAAAGATGTGGAAATACTTATAGAAAATGATTCGGTTTTAAACAGCAATTGCTGATAACAGTGTACACGTATGTGCAATCCTGATAAGGTCGATTAAGTCATCACTCTGCAATATCGAATACAATCCAATAACCATAGAAAGTAATAGAATCAGATACATTCTGTATCAGGTTCTGCTTATAGATTATGAGTACTAATACACCCCGATGAATCCCGATAGCCGACAAAAAAACAATTTTTTCAAACTGATAGACCAGATAGAAACTGATAGATTTCCGACACATGTCTATCGCAACCTATCGGAACCTATTGGACCTTTTCGACAGGGAATGCATCAATTTCAACGACGCCTGGATTCCTTCGCCAGGAAATGTACTTTTCACACTTCGCGTTTTCTCTCGATGCAAACAAGTCTATATCAGGTTCTTCGAAAGTCTTGACAATCTCCTCAAACGCGTGGTCTGCCAATTCATATTCCGTTTCGGGTTAAAGTCGTCGTGATTCTTTATCGGCTTCAAAATTCATCACAGTGCTATTAAAGTGACGTCATTTGGAGTTTTTTCTTGTGCAGTTAACAGCACAAGGGGAAGAGAAAAATTATATTTTAGTACTTGAGCTTTCAAGTTTCTTCGTCAGAAGCTCATAAAGTCTGCTAATTGTTTTCCAATCACGTAATCCCAGATAGTCAGTCTGGCGTCGACTTCCGTGTGTACCTGCATGTCAATAGGGTCGGAGTTGTTGCCGATATTCAGGTACAGTCGTGTTGTATAATCGAAAGGTGCCCAGACATTCGGATCGGCCAAGTATTGAGACGTTGGAGTCCTGAAAGTCACACGGATGAGCACGGTCCCCGATTTGATCTCTCGGTCGACACGAAATATATTTACCCCGTAAGAGCGAAAGACGTCCAGAAATCGACCATTATATCGATCATCTTTTTGTCAGATTCGCTCGGCTCGAAGTCGACGGTTTTGATCGGGAAAAGGTAAATCAGATCGTCGCCGTGAGTTACACCGACGTCGTTGTTGTTACCGATAGTGGCCGAGGTTTTACTGTACGTGCCACGATAATCGAACGTGTAGAAATAAATTTCACTTTGCATCTTATTTGACATTATTCTCGATATCAAATCTGTGTCACGCCGAAACGCCATGTCGGTTATGAATTTCGTCATATTCTGGGTAAACTGAAGTAGATGAAAATTCGGACACGTTAGTATACTTTAGCTTACAAACTGCACAGGCAAACCAGTACTCACGAGCTCTCTGTCAATTGGTGGCGCGTCATCGAAGTAAAAGTCTTGAAAGATTTTGGTGACATCCAGTTCAGGAGAAGATTCGTAAAATAATTTTATTATAGGTTTTAGGAAGGCGCGGAGATCACCCACTATTGTATCATACACGTTGTTGTTTGCGTAAAATTCTAAACAGAAATTTAAAAGTTTTGAAACAAAGTTCAACAGGTATATAATCTTTTAGTGTACCTGCAGTGAATAGAAGACCCTCATCATGGACATTGCCTACAATTGCCGGACAGTCCTTCATTTCGCGTTGCAACATCTGGTGCATCGGATAATCCGTGAGGAATGCACCTTCAACGTCTTTCCTTTCGAGTGTTGGCGCCCAGGTGTTAAACCGCAACGTGGCATCGTCGAATATATCATTCGAGTCCACGAGACTCTGAACATCGGCATTTCGAAGACAATCGACGAGAAGTGTGGAATCGCTTGTTTGGCAATTCAGGTGCTCACCGAGATTTCGGGCTCTTTGCGAGTAATTTCCAAACTCATCATCCACATTGGCCCAGAACGACAATGCATTTCCGCTTTGAGATATGTATTGATCGAACAGGCCTGTAAAAGCGTCAGATGATGAAGTTATATTTGTCCCCTTGTTTTTATAAAGTGAATGAACAAAGTTGCAAAGTAGAACCTTACACATTGCTTCCTCATTACTTACGATTTTTCACAAAGCCACCTCTATGACGAAGCATATGTATTAATTTTGGCATCCTCATAGAGGAAGCTTTCTGAAAAAACGAAATTGATGAGGAAACAAAGTGCAAAGTTCTATTTTACAATTTTGTTGTGGAAGTTATAGAAAGATAATTTTCATAAAAAAAAAAATCAAATCAGCGTAAAATCTGAACCACTTTACCGATCATCGCTAAATTTAATACATAGCAGCACTGTGTGTTATTTTTCGACTGAAAAATATTTCGGTTGATTTGGTGAAATTCAACTCGATATGGAGAAAAAATCTGTAAAACGATGTGGAAGCCATTTGCAACGTTTTACTTTGCAGAATTTTTGCGCTGTTTTTGTTTCCTCATAGAGGCGGCTTAGTTTTCATAAAAACAAATTTTTTCGAGATTTTCATCGCGCTTCCTCCCGCGTAGCACAATCAGGAGAAAAAAAATGTATAACCTTCGATCCGAAAAAATGTATTTCCTACAATTTTCAATATTCCGTCCTGCCAATTTTTTTTTTCGTGCTTTGCACACTATTCTCAAAAATTTTTTTTGGCTACACTAAAAAATCGACAGTGCGAAAATATCGATGTTATTTATTCGGTGTAAAATATTGTTACGGATGGCCGAAATGAATACACGGATATTTGTTGTTGAGGCGGATATTTTTAGTTACAAATGTTTTCTATTATTCCCGATCGCGATCTTTGACACGTCAGCGCGCTGTCACGCTCTAGCCAAGACTGTCGACTGTCACTCGTGATGTGAAGTCGGTTATCTATTCGTTTGACTGTTGGCATATCCTGTGTACATGTAATAGAAAGCTAAATCCGTTACAATATGTTATAAGAAGTGAAAAAAGGCATCTAGGTGAATTTTTTCAGATTTTTTATACAACTATTTCCAATGGCTAAATCCCGCCGCAGTCTCCCCCCCCCTTAATAGTTCTCTCGCTCTCTCGTTACCGCATTCGTTCCTATTAGTTCCCTCGATCTTGCGTTATCGCATTCGTTTCTATTAATTCACTCGTTCCCGTGTTTGTTCTTAACAGTTCCCTAGTTCTCTCGTTCTCGTGTTTGGTTTTGACAGTACGTTCCCTAGTTCTCGCGTTCTCACGATTCATTTTTTCGGGTCTACTAACTTTGCGACGAACAAATAGTGCAGTTCTCCGTCGCTTATTTTCCGTGCGTGATCGAGACACGTCGCTCACTCACGCTATCTTCCGTTCGGTTTTCCTATTCATTTTTTTGGGAGTTCTCTTGTTTTCTCGGTTTCTAGTTCTCTCGTTCTCGTTATTGTCGTTCTCTCCCGGTCTCTTTTAATGTGCTTCGTGATTCCGGTAAATTAGAGTAGAAATTTACGCGTGTGTTTACTAAACCGACCGATTTTATTATTATCTAAACTTGAATTTCGCCGCTTATTCAGTGCCACCGAGCCATCCACGCCCTGTGTCCAGAACCCAGCATCCTGAGTGATGCCGAGGCATCCCGTGAACCGCCTCTCTGTCTCCGTCGCCGGTTATGGATTCGAGGTTTAGTTACGTTCGAATCAGTGCCGTTACGTTTTCGCTTTGGTGTCTTGTTGATTCGACCCGTTAAACAAAAATTAATTGGAGCCGAACGGCTCTCATTTGGCGACGGACTCAGGAGGCAGGACGAGGGTGACACGGGAATAACTCCCCTACCCGATCACACGCTCTAACTTCAGAAAAAGTTAATAATGTAAGACAAAACTTTGTACTCAATGGAAAAAGGATGCAAAGTTGAACTTTGCATATTGCTTCCTCTTTAATCCCTCAAGCGGCAGACGCAGAAACAAAAAGTGCACTAGCCTTGACTCAATTCGGATATCGCATGCAGACCGGTGCTGGCGCCCCCGGCGCCCTGTCCAAAAATCGTCAGGGGTACCACGGCGCCCCCAAAAAATGGAATGTACTGCCGAATCCATTGCAGCGCTACGACCTGATCCTTGAGGCCAAAGTTGCCAGGTACCACGGTGTCGCCGGTGCTCAGGAATCCTAAAACTCCAAGACGATAATTCACGGTCACCAAAACAATGTCCCGGTCCATAAGATACTCCGGTCCCGCGTCGGTGGAACTTCCGCTTCCCCTGACAAAACTGCCGCCGTGAAAGTAGACCATGGTGGGAAACAGTTGTCGAGTTGATGTCTGCGGAACGATGGGATTATGGGAAATCAAGGATGTACTTGCGGACGGAAGCAGATAGATCGGACTGGTACCTGCGGTGCGTATACGTTTAAGTACAAGCAATCTTCGTCACCAACCACAACGCCATCGTTATTCAGTTGCGGACATCGATTGCCATCGACGTTCGCCTGTAGGTTCCCGATATTATCGCGATTGTATATCAGATGCCGCATTTGCGTGGGTCTGAATCTGTCAAATCAATACGTCTTCGAGTTGATAAAAACCATTTTTAAGGAACGATTAAAGAGATTTCACCAAGTACCTACCTAAGTGGACCAACTGGCGGTTCCGCATAAGGTATCCCCAGGAACGCCGATATGTTTCTACCATTTCTCGTGGTAATCGTCGTTCCGTGCATCTGTCCCGGGTACAGATCTATCACCAGATCATCACCGTTGACGTCGGGAAAATACAGAAAGAGCAATGCAACGAAACGCAGGCGCCCCGTGAGGCCACCACCAAACATGATTACCGACTGACGGACAATAGCTCCAATTCCTAATTATTGTATACGCTCGATGCCCGCAACCTTGTAGATAAGGATAAGTGGCGGCATTAGAAAATGACGGGTGATACGGAAAATTACCTTGAGCTTGTGTTACGCTATAACCCGACTTTCGTGTACCTCTAAGAACTTTTCATCAGACTGTCTAAAAAAGAATAATTCTCCCTCTCCCTCTCTCGCTCTCTCTCTCTCTCTCTCTCTCTCTCTCTCTCTTGCTCTCTCTCTCTTGCTCCGTCATGTGTGTGCGCTTCGCTTGGCAACATTGATTCCCTTACTGCATTTATCTCTAATACTCTGCTTACTGCGCTCGATGCCCATGCGCCGTTTCAATCCTTCAAAACAAATCGTCCTCCAGCTCCGTGGTTCACTGAAAGCCTTAAATCTCGGGTAAAACTTCGTGAGCAGCTGTATAAACAAGCGAAGCGCTCTAAAGACGCGCTTAGGCTTGCGATCTTTCGTGATGTACGGGACAAACTAACTGAGGACATATGACAGGCTAAGAGTACTTATCAACTAAAATGTTTAAGTGAAATTTCCGATCCCGCAAAAATTTGGAAAGAACTCGCGCGCCTTGGTCTTGTTAAACAGAACCTCACTTCACCTCTCCACTTTTTTACATCCGATAATCTAAATGGCTACTACTCGTCAATATCAAATCGTTTTCCACCTTGTACCGTGATCGACTTCGTGAATATTATCTCCACGCCGTCTTCTGCCTTAGCAATTTTTTATTTCAAGCCAGTCACCTCTGATATGATTCTCCAGCATATTGAAGCGTCACCACTGCATTCCTATGCGTCAGGTCTTGATGGGATTCCACTTTTTAGTATTCGTGTTGCATTTAATGAAATAGCACCATTTCTCACTTCGCTCTACAACCAATCGTTCGAGCTAGGGCTTTATCCGAGCGTGTGGAAGATTGCTAAACTGCGACCGTTGTCGAAAATCCCGGCGCCGCTCTCGCCGTCCGATACGCGACCCATTGCCAATCTTAATGAGTTGTCAAAGATCTTGGAAAAAATCGTGCATCAACAAGTAGTTAATTTCGTTGAAACGAATAACCTTCTCGACCCCTATCAATCCGGGTTCAGAAAGAGTTATAGTACGCAAACAGCGCTATTACGTGTTTGTGATGATATCCGCAAGAATGTAGACGAGAGAAAACTTACTATTCTGATCCTATTTGACTTCAGCAAGGCCTTTGATACAGTGTCGCACACTCGTCTCTTGGCAAAGCTGTATCAGCTAGGTATCTCGGCCCATGCATTATCATGGTTTTTCTCTTACCTCACGGGTCGATCCCAGTCTGTAGTCGACGAGTCAAATACTCTGTCTCAGCTTGAACAGACAAATTCCGGTGTCCCTCAAGGCTCTGTACTTGGGCCATTGTTGTTCTCGCTCTTCATAAACGATATCGGTAAATCCCTGAGTTACTCGAAGTACATGATTTTCGCCGACGATACACAAATTTATCTGAGCTGCTATCCTTCGCAACTAGCCCATGGCCTTAGCTTGATTGCTCATGACGCTGAAGCCATCTTCAGTTACGCGACAGAGAATGGGTTGACACTCAACCTTGCAAAATCCAAGGTCATGATTCTGGGTAGTTCTCCATTCGTCTCTGCTATTGACCTTGACTCTCTCGCCCCGATAATGGTGAATGGGGAAGCTCTGCCCTATACCACGGAAGCTAGAAATCTCGGTGTAGTTATGAGTTCTAACCTGACGTGGAAAAAGCATGTCGCGAATGTCTCTCAAAAAGTGCATCACTCGCTATACCGACTAAAATATCATAGAAATTCGCTTTCTCGTGAACTGAGGATAAAGTTAATTGTGTCTCTTGTTTTTCCGATAATTGACTATTGTTGTCTTGTCTACCACAACCTGACAGAAGAGTTGAATACCAAGCTCCAAAGACTCATTAACAGCTGTATTAGGTTCATCTTTGATCTTCGGCGTGATGAGCATATCACCCCCCACCGTCTCGGGTTGAGGTGGCTTTCTGTAAAAAATCGGCGCCTATACTTCCTTGGGTGTCAAACCTTCCGCATAAAAAATCAGGATACGCCGTCCTACATCTCCCGCGATTTCTCTTACCACTCCAATAGCAGGCCTCAGCGTGCAGCTGCCCCAATGCATGAGTTCCAAATCCCTTCCTACAGGACGGAAATGTACCGTAACTCCTTTGCAGTCTCAGCTAAATATCTGTGGCATTCACTTCCTGCTACAGTCACTGAAGCAACAACACTATCGGCATTCAAAAATTTGCTGTTTTCCCACCTCTTGGCCTCGGAATACAGTGAGAACCAGATCGACCCGTGAAGTAATGAGTGTAATATTGGGAGCAGAAATTGTCGTGTAAGAGAGCGTGTTTTTCTTTATCTTTATCTCGCACTCGATTTCACTAATCTTATTTAGATTTAAGCATTATTTTTGTGCATAGTTTATCACTGATTTTATTTAGTCTTAAGGATTATCTTAAATTATTCTATTAGTTTTTAATTATTTTAAAGTTTTCATTGCTTATACCCCTGATCTTCTACTATTATACTGCTTATTTCACTTGTGATCTTAATTGCCCAAAAGCTTGCTAGGGCATTAATAAAATGCAATCAATCAATCTCTCTCTCTCTCGCTCTCTCTCTCTCTCTCTCTCTCTCTCTCTCTCTCGCTCTCTCTCTCTCTCTCTCTTGCTCTCTCTCTCTCTCTGCGCGCACGCGCGAAAACGCTCCCCAGTTATCGTGGTTATAAGCTGAAAACTGTGTGTGGTAAATCAAAATATCCGTGTGGACAGTTACATCAAAGTACCTTCAATTGTTACGATCATGTTTTACACGTGCTCGGAACGATTTATCAGCAACAAGACAGTGCAAACATCTCGCAAAACCTGAGATGACAGATCTGTGGGGGCAGCCATATTGGACCGGAGACCCAAGGGACACTCATTCCGCGGCGACGTCAATCACGGTGCCCAACCTGACGCCCAGCGCCGAGCGGTAACTTTCCGTCAGATACGAACTCCAGACGGAGACGGTAAAGTGTCGAGTCTGAGCCTCGCAGATTCTCTCTGTATCAGCGAATAAGCTTACAGCGTGACACGGCGCGAACTCAAAATGAGCGTGAACGAAGAACCAATTGAATGTGAGCGATGTGAAAAAATTATAGGACGTGTCGCATCAGTATGTGACACATGCGGGAATAAATTTCACTCGAGATGCGCTAAGTCTCACAAAGTTCTAAACCCGAATAACGTACTAGTGACCTGCCGAGGGCAAACAAAATCGGTCAACGTCAGCGAGGGAGATCGGTCAACTAACAACAGCAAGAAGAGAAGGATAGAAGAGGATGATGAGTGCGAAGGAGAGGGAGAGATGACCAACACATACGAGGGATATATACAAATCAGTGAGGTGAACAGAATGATGCGGGAAATTGTGCGATTAGAAGTTTCGAATGCAACGTCGTTACTGACAGAACAATTGACCGAAATCAAAGAAAAACTAATAAATCTGGAAAAAGGAAAAATGGGAGAGAGGGAGGAGATCCATGGCAACAACATCGGAAATCAACAAACATTTGCATCAATCGCACGTAAACGGACATCGGAAGCGACAGTAATCATCAAGCCAAGAAATGTAGGCGTAAACAACAACAACGACGGCGCATCCGGATACAGAGGACCAACAGCACAACACCAAGCGGGCATCGATGCAGGAAAACAAAAAAGAGACGACCAAAACAGTGAGAAAACAAAATCAACATTGAAGTCAAAGATCGATACGGTGAAATTAGGTATCGGAATCTCAAAAATACATAAAATCCGCGACGGTGGCATAGCTGTATCCTGTGAGAGCGGAGATGAATGCAACCGACTACGAGAGGCAATCAACACGGAGATGGAGGAGTACCGAGTCGAAACACCACAACAGAGGAAGCCCAAAATGAAGATTATTGGCGTGCGCGAAGAGGAAGCGACAAAGGAAAACGTTGACATCGAGAAAACACTTGCCAAACAAAACAGCGTGACGAGTGAACGGATTCGCGTCGTGAGGAAATATAGAGACGCTAAGTATAATAACTACGCAGTGATCGTCGCAGTGAACCCGGAAATTTTCGAGCGTTGGTCCGTGGACAACAGGATCAAAATTGGCTTCCAGGTGTGCAAGGGAGTAGAACACATCGATTTTCTGCGTTGCTTCAAATGTCAGGGTGTCAAACACTTCGCGAAAGATTGCGTAAACAAACAAGCGTGCTGTTACTGCGCTGGTGAGCATAGTGTGAAAGATTGTAACAGCGACCGGAGCAGATGCGCGAACTGCAGTAGACACGCGGGAAATGTCGATGTGAATCACTCGGCTAGGGATAACAATTGTCCATTCACCCGAAGAATATTCGACAGGAAGCTCCAAAACATAAACTACAAGGTAAAGAATTAGCAACTAATATGCCTAAATGCTCAAGGGTTCATGAGTCACAAAGAACAAATTGAAAATCAAATTATGAGCATACAAATAAATATAGAAAATTATAAAACTGTGAGATGTGATTCGAACACGAGTAGAACAGGAGGTGTAATAATATATATTAAAAGCGAAATAAAATATAAAGTGATTCAAAACAAAAATTTCGAGCAAAATGCGTGGATAATTACAATTGAAATCAAAGAAAAATGGTATGAAGGAATTATAGCTGGAGTTTATCATTCCCCGAGTACAAGCGATGCATCATTTGTAGATATAATAGAAAAAGAACTCGAGTCAGTCAGTTGTAGTCACAAATGCATAGTCATCGGTGATTTTAACCTGAACATGTTAAGTGGGGATTTTTATGCAAAAAAGTTAGGGGAGACCTTGGGCATATTAGGCTTGAAACAACGAGTAAAGACACCGACACGAATAGTAGAGCGATCGGAAACGCTAATTGATCTGGCATTTTCGAATAGCAGTATGATAGTAAATGTTGAACTCACGCCAAAAATTACTGACCATTCGATAATAAGCATTTTAATCTAGGGAGAAGACGAAAATAAAAAATACAAAACCATACGTGCAAGACATTTTAAGGAATTTACTAACGAAAAATTTATAGAGAATATTCGAAACATAAAACGAAAAAATGACCAGAGCAATAATATTGACAGTAATAATAATAATAGCAATAATATGACCCCAAAAACACAGAGTATTGACGAGGAAGCTAGCAGGATAGTCCAGATAATTCGACAGGCGATGGATATGAGTGCCCCCTGGAAAGAGATTAGGCTAATGGAAAAGTGGGGAAAATCGCCTTGGTATTGCAAGGAAATAAAAGCAGCGGCAGAGTATCGAGACAACTTGTATAAAGAGGCAAGAGAGACAAAAAATAATGACGACTGGAATAGATTTAAGAGAGCAAGAAATTACGTTGTTAATATAATTAGATATAATAGACGAACATATTACGAGGCCAAAATAGACATGAATAAGGGAAATCCAGAGAAGCTGTGGAGAACACTAAAAGAAGTAATAAACGGCCAACAAAGCAGTAAAAAACAAGCACCAAACAGCATTACATGTGAAGGAATTAAAATTGAAGGGGAAAATGAAATCGCAAACAAACTAAATGACTATTTCATCCAAAGCATAGTTGAGATTAGAAACGAAATCGAAGCAAACCAAGAAG
This sequence comes from Itoplectis maculator, assembly GCA_964034905.1. NCBI lineage: Eukaryota > Metazoa > Arthropoda > Insecta > Hymenoptera > Ichneumonidae > Itoplectis > Itoplectis maculator. The sequence continues at coordinate 44,263 of OZ035864.1, forward strand.
AAATAGAATTTACTGTGCAGACGGAAGTAGAGTGTCGAATGTGTGAATTTAAAGAATTTGAATGGTCGAAATTAATGGATATTGTGAATAGAATGCCAAATAAATCAGACAGTCGGGATGGTATAAACACTAACGCACTAAAGGAAGCACTTAAAGAATTGGGATTAGAAACATGGAAACTAATAAACGAATCGTTAAAAAGAGGTCACTTTCCGAAGGACTGGAAAACGTCAGTCGTTGTCCCCATACAAAAGATTGTAAATACAAAAAAAGCAGAACAGTTAAGACCGATTAATGTCCTTCCGCCGCACGAAAAGTTGTTGGAAACTGTAGTAAAAGACCAACTTGTAGAATACTTCGAGTCAAATAAACTGTTAACTAGCATGCAGTCGGGGTTTAGGAGCAGTCACTCATGCGAGACTGCACTGCAATACGTAATATCAAGATGGAAACAAGAGTGTGACGAAGGCAAAATAGTCGGAACTGTTTTTATTGACTTGACAAGAGCATTCGAAACACTGGACAGAGAACTTCTAATAGAAAAGATGAGGAGATACGGGGTAGGAGGAACGGTTGTGAAATGGCTGGAGAGTTATTTGTCGGATAGATATCAAAGGGTAAAGTATGGAAATGCATTTGCAACCGAAAAATTAATTGAATTAGGAGTACCGCAGGGGACTGCATTAGGACCATTTTTATTTATTGTATTTGTAAATGATGTGAAGGAAATTCTGAAACATTGCAAGGTCAAGCTTTTTGTGGACGACATGGTGATATTTGTAAAAGGAAAAACTAAAGAAACTATTGTCAATAAACTAAATGAAGACCTCGAAAGACTCAATAAGTGGTTCGCGTTAAATAAGCTTAAACTTAATATTAAGAAAACGAAATGTATGTTCATCCGAGGTATACGAACTGTGATAAAAAACACAAATATGACAGTACAAATTAATGGAAAACAAGTTGAAGAGGTTAATAGTTTTAAATACTTGGGAGTAGTGGTGGACAACAAATTAAAGTTCGACGAACACGTAGATGAAACAGTAAAGAAAATAGGAAAGAAAGCGAGTTATTTATATAGAATAGGAAAAGATCTAACAGTGTATACGAGAGTAACCATCTATAAAGCTATTATAGCACCTCACCTCGAATATTGTAGTACATTGGGAGTATATATGAATGCCAAAGAGCTGGATGTGTTACAAAAAGTGCAAAACCGTGCGATGAGAGCAGTATTAAGGTGCAATAGGTATACGCTGATTGAGCAAATGCTTGAAATATTACAATTTATGTCAGTGAAGAAGAGAATAATTTTTAATCTATGTATATTAGTGTATAAGATAGTGAATAAGCTGGTACCAGAGTATATGTGGGACACAATAAGAGAAGTAGGGGAAGAGCACGATTATAATACTCGTCAAGCGGGGAAAATCTATATAGACAAAAGGAAAACAAAAAGAGGACAGAAAGACCTATATTACGATGGAATTCAGATATTCAACGGCTTACCAGAAGACGTAAAAAAATCAGAGAGTGTAGCGTCATTCAAAAGAAAACTTACGAGTGTGATAAATGATAGTAAATGGGTGGAAAAGAACGTGCCGACGAGGTTGCAATAGGGAAATGTACGGATGAACTGAAATATTTGTAATAATATCAATATATAGATGTATTGAAACGTTTTGCGATTTTGTGAACCGCGAACGCGAGGGGAGGGGGCTCGCTCGCTCTCTCAGCGGCGGGCGAGTCCCGTTCAGTGCTGGACCGGACAAGGTTAATTCTGGGGTAGGCGTCTGGATGTGGCTTTTAGGTGTTTTAGGAGGTGCCTCAGGTCAGGTTTTGCTATCAAGAGACAGCCTTCTTCATCATCGGCACTCGGTAGGAGTGTACTTGAAGGCAAGTGGTGCAGGACGTAAACGGGAGGTAGAGAATGGGTGTTGGGATCTCTCAAGCCCTGCCTGTTACTGACCGATAACCTGATGAGGAACTAGTCCTGGTTGTGTGATCACGACATTATTAATTCACTCGATCGCTGGATGCTCTCGAGTGGAGCTCTACACTCAATTTTTATGATTGCTAGCTGGTTCTAGACTTGATCCGGTGAAGCCGGATCGTCGTCTCATGCCGACCGAAGTCTGAGTTGTTTGTTTTGCTATTGTATGATTCGTGCACTCGCGAGATGTCCGCGCACGGAGCTTAACACTCAATTTCCTTAAGGGGGGGGGTAGGGTATTAAAATTTTTTTTTTGGCATTTTTATTTTATATTTTTTACTGAATGCATAATACCTCAAGAATATTGTGTCAAATTTTCAAGTCAATCGGAGCAAAATTGACGACGTTATGAATATTTTTATACTCGCGGATTGCTGTACCTTCGCGGCCCGAGCGCGACTTTGAATCGTTTTTCCCACAACTCACGTTTTCAAAGTCGGTGCCCATGTTACGTCCCGACGAACCCTCACCCCTAAAACTAGGCAACCCTCCGAGCACCGGTGTATGCCCCGAAAAAGGGCCCTGCAGTCGGTGGTCGCCGAGAGGGGATAGCTTGGCGTAAGAGTGGAGGTGGCAGTCCCTTCGTTAGGGGAGGCGAGGCCCACGAGACCTCGAGCCAATTAGGGAGCAGAACTCTGCCCTCTCCATCCCTTGGAAGCTGGCTTCTCCGGCACCAAGACGAAGAAAATTCGAATTAAGGGAGACGGGAGTTTTTCCAACCAATGGAAATTAAGGAAAACTGCCCTCTCTCTGCGGCGCGTAAGACAGAAGCCGCTCCGTCTAGTATTTAAGCCAATGTTCAGTGTATTTTTAGTCAGTAAGAATTTTTCTGCTCGAATACAACCATCTCCTCTGGGAGCCAACGATACCACAAAAGGACTTGTAAGTTTTCAACGAAAACCCTGAACGAATGCATAAAGTTGCATTCGTTCAAAACTCAAAAACCTAATTCTTCCTTTTTAAATACTTAGAACGAATGCGTCCAGCTGCATTCGTCCTAAAATCTAAGTCCTGAAATTCCTTCTACCTTTAGAGTGACTGCGTCCAGCTGCAGTCATTCACTTCCTTCAGACTAACGCTTTTTCTCGCAGACTGTCCAGTCCTAAACGCTTACCGAATGCATTCAGTTGCATTCGTCTAAGTTTAATAACAACTGGCGGTACGCGGTGGAGCGGAGTCACTTACGTATAGTCCCGATTCCTTCCAAGATATTCAGTTTTTATATATATATCAATACAATCAATTTTAAATGGGAAAGCAACGACGAGGAGGTAGGAAGTATCAACTCCGGAAATTAGCAGCAAAGCATTTAGGAATTCCCCATCCCATAAAAAATCAGGAGGTTCGTGCCTATTATACTGCCGAGCATTTGGCAGCAAATAATATTTTCCCCAAAACGGTATCGGAAATAATTGAAAATCCGGAACCAGAATACAACATTTTTGCAGTCGAGATTTCAGGGGAAAATTTAGAGAAAACCGACAAAGTTGTAGAGTCAAGCACGGAGGTAAATAAAAACAAAACTCCAGGAGTAAATTCATTGAAGTTAATTCCGATTGAGTATAGCCACAGAATTTGTAAGTCCAAATACATTCCAGTCAAGGACCCTCGATTTAACTTCTATAATAAAATCGAGTCTCGACTCCAGCGGTTTAAAGTAAATGATTCTCTGTAATCAAACGTTCACGCCCAGATCCCGGATTAATTAGCTTCGGCTAAGGTCCAAAAATTGGGCATCTCAATATTTTGTGTTACCCCGGACGTAACACCCATCGTACCGTCAAAACTACTGCACCGATCCTTTTGAATTTTTGCATACTTGTTCTGTACATATTTTACGAGGTAACGCGGAAGAGTTTTTTTCGAATTTATTAATAGTTTTTTTTTTACAATAGCAAAATAGCCGATTTTTTTCGGAAAAATCGCGTTTTTCCCTTTAAAGTGTTCCCAAAAATTGAAAAATTAAAATTTTGAAAAAAAATCTTCCGCGTTACCTGGGGAAAACGATTACCTAACGAATGAACTTTGGTTTTTTAATTTCGGATGATCCAGTACCGAGTTCTGATGGGCACCGCAATTCTACTTTTTTCCGAGACGCTTCCGAGTAAATGCCGCCGTTGCTGTATTTTTAAATATTTCTTCATGAAAAAATTACACAATATTCTTCGAATGTTATACTTTAATGTACAATTGGTTTTAATGAATAGATTTTAACAGTGTCGTAAAAAAAAATTCACAAAAACGTGCCTTTTTTGCACGAATTAACCCTACCACCCCCCCCCCCCCCCTTAATGATTAGTATCGCGCTACGCTGCCGCGATTTGTGGCGCCGCGTAGCCTGCTACGCGGCGTGCTACTCAAACGGGAGAAGCCCGGGTTAATTTTCCTATTCCTTTTAGTTAAGTATTCGTGCGCTCGCAAGACGTCCGCGCACGGAGCTTTACACTCAATTTTGTTGACTTGTTTGGTCGCGTCGCGACTGTTGACACTGCTTAGCCTGCTAAACAGCGTAATCTGAAACGGGAGAAGCCCGATGTTTTCTCGTTATGATTTTTACAATTTATTCACGTCCTAAGTGCTCTTCGGACGTGGAGCTTTACACTCAATTTATAACTTTCTCGTGCGCCAAGTATGCGCCGGACGTTGCGATGTCCCCTACTCCCGTGCACTGGATCTGCGTGCGTTTTGTTCGTCTACTGAATAATTTACCCTAACGCGTTTTCGGCCACGTTGGGTAATTACCACGGATGATTGCCAGGTGTACGCCGGACGTTGCAATTTTCCCTACTTCTGTGCACTGGATCTGCGTGCGTTCTGATCGTCTACTGAATAATTTACCCTGACGCGTTTTCGGCCACGTTGGGGAATTACCACGGAAGATTGTCCTCAGACACGGACGAGCGAACAATACTAGATCGCTGCTCGGCCGCGAGTTGTCATCATCGGACTTGGCGGATGGATGGCCAAGAATTTCGGAGGATGATTTGAAGTACAGGGAGGTGCGACGACGTTGTTCTATCGCTGTACGTATGTGATTGCGGCGTATCGGGTCGGCGGAGACGAGCGACGAAGCGTGTTACTGCTCGCCGCGTTTCCCTACAAGATGTGGTGGAGGGAGGGGCTGCCGCTCTTCAGCGACAGGCACCGAGGTGCGGAATTCGTTCCGATCCCGCGAATCAAGGGCCCCGCACACCCAACCGCCTACAGGATCCTCGATAAACCGGGCTAGACGCTGGGTTTCAGACGTTCTGCTTGGAGCCTTTGAGACACGGGTGAGTGACGCGCACCTGTGTGCGATTCGCCACGCGAACACACACACACACCCAACCACAGACGAATCGGGACTCCCGATTCGGATGCCGGGTTTCAGGTGTTTTCTCGTTTACTCTCTGGTCGTGTCTTTATGGCTCCACACGCCTGTGTGTGTATCCGCTCGGCGGCCCACACACACACCCAACCACGTGTCGCCCGATCTACGTCGGGTGGTCCTGCGCAGGGTTTCAGGCGATCTGCCGGCACGTCGCTGGTATAAACGAACGAGTGCCGCACGCCTGTGCGAAGAACCCGAGCTCGCGGCGATGCGGAATATTCAAATTCCGCGACCACGTGCGTGAGAACTGTGCGGCGGAGCTTTGGCTCGACGTCGACAGACTCGGGTCTCGTGCTCTCGACTTCGGCCTCGAGAGCTATTCTGAATTCGAGTCGAGAGACTTTTTGCAGCTTCGACAATTTCCTGGGCCCCGCTAGCTATAAGCGGATTCCAACAAATTGTGTTTTCGCCAGCTAATTCAGTGAGATTGGTTAATGCGCGCCATGCGCTTTGGCCAATTATTCTCGCTGAATCTTCACCACTTGATATCCTCGAGAATTCGGTGTGGTCACGCAAATTGCGCTCGACATCGAATTCTCCGGATTTATTTCACTTCTCGGACTCTGATCGAGAATCCGGGTTTAGGGTTAGATGAACGAGCGGAGATATTTGCGAGTGTTCGTCGTAAAAACGACGGTTTATCTACGTTAAATTGCGAAGAGTCGTTCACGTTGAGTTGCGATGAGCTGTCCCACGCTCCTCCAGGCTCGTCGCCGCCGATCTCCGACGCCGCTTCACTTCCTCGATCCGGATATTCTAAGTCCACCACGTTGGTCGTTGGCTTATAGTAGGGACGGCACTGATACACTTAGGCGCTGGTACGCAGCGCGTGACTCCGGTTCGCTGACGTTGTCGAAGAAGAAGAGTGAGCCGGCCGCCGCGGCGTCGCCTTTTATATGCTCGGTTTGCGAGGATAGGCGGGGAGGTGCGACGCTCTGCCACGTCGTCGCGTGCGCGGTGAGGCGGGGCGGCGGCGGCAGATCGCTCGGCGCGTGGCGTGATATTCCCGCGCTCTGATTGGCTGAGCCGGAAAAGTTAATTTATTGGCTTTTCTGCGCGATGGAAATGTTGTTCTCCTACGTTATTGTTTTGCCTTGATTTTTCCGCAGGTGTAATAGGCCAGGTTCAGCCGAAATTATCGGATTAAATGATGTTTTGGCGGTTTTTTATGTTGTCTCCGGTTGTATGTCGTTTTAGAGGCCTTGACACGACAGCGCGTGTTTCATATGGTAGAAAGGTGCTAGTGCGCGATTTTTAGTGGTATAATTACAGCCGCTAGCGATTTATTCCGTTTTAATGAATTTTGGCTGGTGACGTCGTGGCCTTGACTACTGCTGTGCGCGCGCGCGTGCCTTTCGCCTAAGGCGGACGCGAGATGGGGCTGCGCGCGCGTCGCGGCCGTTGGTCAGGCCGCACGCTGCTGGCGTCGCGGGATCGCGGTTACCGGCGCGGGTACTTGTGCGCGCGCGAGCGCGCGCTCGTGCTATAGTGCACGCTCGGTTTGGTGTGACGCGGTATGCGTCGCGTCACAGTATGTAAAAATATGTATGTAATCATATAAGTAGCCGCGTGCTAAATAAATGCATTCAATCTCTCCCTCCCTCTCTCCCACTCCCACTCCCACTCCCACTCCCACTCCCACTCCCACTCCCACTCCCACTCCCACTCCCACTCCCACTCCCACTCCCACTCCCACTCCCACTCCCACTCCCACTCCCACTCCCACTCCCACTCCCACTCCCACTCCCACTCCCACTCCCACTCCCACTCCCACTCCCACTCCCACTCCCACTCCCACTCCCACTCCCACTCCCACTCCCACTCCCACTCCCACTCCCACTCCCACTCCCACTCCCACTCCCACTCCCACTCCCACTCCCACTCCCACTCCCACTCCCACTCCCACTCCCACTCCCACTCCCACTCCCACTCCCACTCCCACTCCCACTCCCACTCCCACTCCCACTCCCACTCCCACTCCCACTCCCACTCCCACTCCCACTCCCACTCCCACTCCCACTCCCACTCCCACTCCCACTCCCACTCCCACTCCCACTCCCACTCCCACTCCCACTCCCACTCCCACTCCCACTCCCACTCCCACTCCCACTCCCACTCCCACTCCCACTCCCACTCCCACTCCCACTCCCACTCCCACTCCCACTCCCACTCCCACTCCCACTCCCACTCCCACTCCCACTCCCACTCCCACTCCCACTCCCACTCCCACTCCCACTCCCACTCCCACTCCCACTCCCACTCCCACTCCCACTCCCACTCCCACTCCCACTCCCACTCCCACTCCCACTCCCACTCCCACTCCCACTCCCACTCCCACTCCCACTCCCACTCTCTCTCTCTCTCTCTCTCTCTCTCTCTCTCTCTCTCTCTCTCTCTCTCTCTCTCTCTCTCTCTCTCTCTCTCTCTCTCTCTCTCTCTCGTTGAATCGGTTCCGAGGGTGCTTACGAGTCTATCGTTTATTTTATCGCCCCGGTTTCGCCGTGCGGCGGCTATTAACCCTCCCACGAGAAGCGATCGATCTCATCGAGAAAATGTCTATTTCAGAGCACATAGAAATTACAGACATTTCGACGGGTAAAGGAAGAAAAAAAAAGCTGTTTTTATCGCATCCATCGCGGCCGGCAGGATGCGCGCCGCACGAGAGCGGGATGCGGGACAGGGCGAGCAGGAAACTCGATGAAATTACGTGTAATTACAGACAGGACATTCAACGCCGCGTTCGACCCGCTTGTGAAATCGCGAAAAATTGTTTGAAAATGAATATTCTACGTCTAAATAGGCGCGCGTATCATGAATTTAAGGAATACCCGAAAAAAATACCCCCGATACAAAAGCCCCTGGAAAAAATACCCCGGATAAAATACCCCGGAGAAAATATCCCGATAAAATACCCCTTGGTAAAAATACCCCTGGAGAAAATTCCCTCGGAGAAAATAGGTATCAGGAAAAAATGGCTGAGGAAAAAAAGGCCACATGTGAATTGCATGTTTTGTGTGGGGGGCCATCTACCGGTCATTTTTTTCCCCGGCCATTTTTTCCTGATTTATCGAGGTATTTTATCGCGCCGATTTTTTTCGGGGTCATTTTTCTTCAGGGGTATTTTTTCTAGGGGCTATTTTATCGGGGTTTTTTTTACGGCTAACGAAATTAAGGGATCATCACAGTGTGCAATTTTTTTTAAATCGATTTTTTGTCGTTGCATTTTTCGATCGTATATGCGAATACAAACATTGTCTCCAACTTTTAAATCGTAATTCGAATTATTTCGGTCGCTACAGCCGTTCTTAGAGAAAAGGATTGCAGCGTGACCAGTGGCGTGTTCAAACTTTATACGCGTTTTTCTCGGAATGGTATTTTTCAAAACGGTAACCACTCTCACAGCAAGAGTTTTCAAGCTATCCCTTTGAAATGTTGACAAGACATTCTTCGCTTCATTATTCATCCTCCTATGGAAGCGTTTTTTTAATTCAAATCTTCCTATTTTCTTGCACGAAAAACTTTCTTAAAAATCTTTCTTAAAAATCAGATTGATTAGCTTATTCTAAACATAAAAATGCGGAATATTACTTATTGCTATATAACCGACATCAGTGGGCGCGCGGTCGGTGTATGGCTTCGGCGGTCTCCCAAGTTAAGCACCTTGACTCGCGGTCAGTACTTGGATGGGTAACCGCTTAGCCACGCACCAATTTGCGCGTTAACTGTTGAGCGGGAGGCAGTTTTTCTGACTTTCTGATGTATTCTCATACAGCAAAGAGTCAGTAAAATAGAGCCGCCTGTATCGGCACAGGTTTTCCGCAGTTTCCCTGTGCCCGGAGTGCAAATGCGATACAGTAGTGCATTAGGAAAGAGTGGCTGCGGGTAACACTCTGGGGGGAACTCATTAAATGGAAGGGGATGAAGGGGAGTGGGAAAAACGAAGGGGACTTGAGGAAAAAAACGTAAAAGCCTGAAGAAGGCATACGTAGGAATCAAATTGAAAAAAAAAAAAAAAAAAAAAAATTACTTATTGCTATATAGAACTTGAACTGTCGTTATCATGGTGTAAAAACAAAAGCAGATTGTTGTTGGAAAAGTCGTGAAGAGAGCAGACGTGTTTGTGTCGTTCCGATTTTTCTTCAATAAATATTTATAATAAAACCAAGAACTGTCTTTTGAACACTCCGGGAGTGCGACAAAAAATAGTGAAATTATGTTATTTTTCGGGAGGTCACACTGTGATGATCCCTTAAGGTAGTCCTTGCGTGTTAAGCCGAGTTCACATAAGTTTTCGAAAATTAAGAGGGAATTGCAACCATTTCTCGATAATATAAAAATCTGAAGAAAATCATGCGTATTAAGGGATCGTCACAGTGTGACCCTCCGAAAAATCAATGATTTTCGCGAATATTTTTGTTAACCCATTAACGTCCAAGCGTCCCGATTTCTTACCAAACTTTCAACGCGACTATTTTTTATATTATCGGCGTTGAAAAAAATTTGTTTTCAGGTATATCGACGTAGAATTTTATGCTCTTTCAGAATACCGGCTCAAAATTTCGATTAGACGTAAAGAAAAAAAAATATGGCCGATTCAAGCGTGAAAAACGTGAAAATTTTTGAAAAAAACCTTTTTGTGCATTTTTTTTTGCAATGTTACCGCAATGAATTCATACTGTAATCATGATCACAGGTGATCGGAATAGTTAAAGTTTAACAGGGAATTTTCATGTAATCATTGAACCACTCCTTTTTACAATATGGCGGCAAGAACGTAAATATTCTACAAAAACATAAGCTAATTTTTTTCTCGGAAACTATTGAGCTTAGCTCAAATTATGTAAGCACCAAAATATCTTAGAATTGGTCAAAGAATATCCTCAAATTTTTCAAACATTTTTTGAGATGATTTGTGGTTTTCCAAAATATCAAAAAAATTAAAATTTACTATGGTGATTTCATTGGTTGTTCGGTAAATATTATCGTCGCTTTTTCGAAAATAACCACTGCGGTGGTTATGATAGTGGTTCGTCGGTGGTCGGGTATGCCAGGGATCTATAATCAGGAATCAGATCAGCTTGTTTTCTTTCTACAATTGCTCAATAAATATGTAGACGGTCGACTTCAAACTTCGTTCAGTTCTTCCTAAGCATGTCAAGAATTATTCGCATCTATTTTTATACGATTCCTAATATTTTTGCTATGCTTTCAAAGGCTGTAATCTAACTTTTGCCTGATTTCCCTCTGTTGCCCGTGTATAAGAGCAGAACTTCAGTAATTAATTTCTCGGTAAAAATTCCGGTGATTGAAATGAAATTTGTCACGGAGATGTGATTTTTGTCAACGAATATCCTCAAAAATGTAAGCTTATGCTTATCATTTTTAGTTGAATATCCAACCTCCCAAAGTATGGACCACGTCTATCCTGCGTTCCGTCTCCGTCGGGCTATTTGGGCGACGCGCGCGCGACGATCCCAAGACCCCAGCAGGAGAAAGATAATAAAGGCAACGCCGCGCTCGCGCGAAGCGAAAGGAGATCAAGAGCGAGACCCGCGGCTGCTCTCTCGCTCACCGAGCACACGCGAGAGGGACATCCACCTCGATTCGATCACCTCTCGGTAACGAGCGCCGTCGCGACGCGCAACGGCGACGGCGGCGGCGTTCCGTATGGGAATTATTAGTCGTCAAATATACGCTAAAAATATATGCGACATATATTTTTAAGATATGACATATATTAAAAATATATTCAAAACATATGTCGGATATGCAACATTTTGGCGCATTTCCTATATAGGCATACATGCAAGTTGTATATAGGTCATTCCACGGTACATCAGCCACTCAAATTTTTCAAATTGTATCATCACCGTGATATTGCGTGAAGTGAAATACTAACGCGTTAAAAAAATTCTGGCGGAGTTTAGGGCCCCTACTAGCTTCCGGTTTCGAAAAAAAGCCAAAAATTCAGTTTTCTGTTGTTTCGACGATAACTTCGCCTGGATTTATCGGAAAACCATTTATAAAAAACAAAAATTTTCAGTTCTTCATTGTCTTTACAAAAAAAATAATTCTAATTTTTTACGGACGATCAATTTTTTGTTTTCATTTTTTAAAGATTTGTTTTGCTAAAAAAAAAATGCGTTTTTTCCTCCTCGTGTGAATTTCTGCCCTCGCTTCGCTCGGGCATCAAACTTCGCACTCGGTGGAAAGATGCACTTTTCTCTCTTGTAGCATAATCTACTATTTTTTTTATGAACAAAACAAATTTAAAAAAATGAAAAAAAAAAATTGATTGTCCGTAAAAAATGAGAATTATTTTTTTGTAAAGAAAACGAAAAACTGAAAATTTTCGATTTTTATGAATGGTTTTCCGATAAATCCTCACGAGATATGAATTTTTTGCGTTTTTACCGCATTCTGTTATTCTTTAAAAAACCTTAAAAAATCCATATCTCGAGATCTTCTCAATATCCCATTCTGTCCTTTGGCTGAAATTTAGTTTTTAACTTGACAAACTTGACAAAAAAAAATTGATCGTCCGTAAAAATGAGAATTATTTTAATTTTTTTGTAAATACAATGGAAAACTGAACATTTTTGTTTTTTATAAATGTTTTTCCGACAAATCCTCGCGAAGTTATCGTTAACACAACGAAAAACTGAAATTTTGGCTTTCGATTAGGACCCCTACAGGTCTTCGAAACCGGAGACTAGTAGGGGTCCTAAACTCCGTCAGAATTTTTTTCACGCGTTAGTATTTCGCTTCACGCAATTTCACAGTGATGATACAATTTCGAAAATTTGGGTGGCTGAAGTACCGTGGAATGACACATATGTATTTCACATGATTCTACCTGGTTACGCTGTTACTAAAGAACGTTATTCATTTGTTAATAATAAACAGCGGACAGTTTTGGTCTGACGGATCGAAGCCGACGGACGCGGCTGAGACCGTCTCGTTAAGAAATACCATAGAAAAAAACCTTGAAAGAAAAAACATTTTTTAAATATGCCATAAAAAATTCCTATCAAAAAATCTTTTTAAAAAATATTAAACCAAATCCATTACACTAGCCAAGTAAAAAGTGGTTAACGGATGTAGATGTTTCTTTACAAAAAAAATTGGCGTGCCAGCGGTTTGGTCCTGTCTATTTATTAATTAAATGAAAAAAAAAAAACAAATGTTAATTTAATGTCATAATGTTAATCTTTTTCCGAATGTTTGTAGTAACTGGTACAGTTGTCCCGTCCTCATTTCTCTGGACTAGGTACGGGACCAAACCGCTGGCACGCCAATTTTTTTTGTAAAGAAACATCTACATCCGTTAACCACTTTTTACTTGGCTAGTGTAATGGATTTGGTTTAATATTTTTGAAAAAGATTTTTTGATAGGAATTTTTTATGGCATATTTAAAAAATGTTTTTTCTTTCAAGGTTTTTTTCTATGGGATGGATTTTTTTGTCTTGGCGTACCATTTTTGTTTTGAAAAAACATTTTTGGGTTTATTTGCTGTCTTTTTGAAATTCAGAGCTTGATTGTACATTTTTTTAAACTAAGTGGGCACCGTTAACTTGCCCACTTGCTTTTTGTTTATCACATATAACCTTAAAAATTGATCTGAAAAACTATAAAGATACCGGTCGTTCCGCCGAGCTCTGCGAACTTGGTTAGAAACACAATTTAATTTCATACACACTACATTATTTTCTCATAACCCAACTAATAAAGACGCGCACATCCGAGACTGTCAAAAAAAGCCACACTGACAAGATGAGAGCGAGCTGGTCACCTAACCGATCGTCTTGAATTTATCGGCATGCCGTCGCTGTGTACGTGCGACTCTCTGCACGTATATGCGAGGGGACAAATCGGTGCAGTTGTGTGAGTGGGGACAAATCGCAAATACTCCCAGATATCAGCATTGCCGGCACCGATTTTATCGAAACAGGTCTCATTAAAAAGAGAAAAATAAATAAAAAATATTGTCGCTGATACATTTTGCGTCCGTGACGTGTTGCTTAAGAATATTAGAGTTAAAGACGAGATGTGAGTGAGGAGGTAACGCGCCATGCACATATGCGATGGGACATTTTCGTGCCGATGTGTGAGTGCGGACGAAAAATTTTTGACAGATTCTGAATTTCAAGTGGCCAGATATTAGCATTGCGGGCATCAATTTAATTGAGACAGGGCTCATTAGAAAGAGAAAAAATAAATAAAAAATATTGGACCTGACACATTTAGCATCCGCGAAGTTTTGACTGAGATAATTCGGGTTAGATTTCGTAGCAGACGAAAAAGAGGCGAGCTTGCTGTAAATAAGAGTGCGGTAGCGTCTCGGTCGTGAAGCATACAAGTTTTTTTTTATCTTGGCGTCGAGACGCTACCGCGTCTCTTGATTCTCTTGAAGCGAATCGACGAGTCTTTTCCTTTAATTAGAGATAAATAACAGCTACCTGACATTCGCGAGAAGTTGCGACATTTATACTTAAAAAAAACGTAATTTTTAAACATCAGACAAAATTCCGAAAAATTCATACGTATTCAGAAATATAAACAAATATTTTTCGTAACAAAAAAAAAATTAGGTTACCGGGTAAATTGTTGCACTATTATTTATTTACGTCGTTTATTATTAACATTTTTTAATTATAATTGTGCCAAAATAATCTTTTCAGCATCTTTCATATGCTTGATTTTTTTTCAGATTTTTATCTTATCGAGAGCTGTCCGGAAATTCTGTTTAATTCTCTTCATAGTACAATGTTTATAGTACAATTTTTTCGTAGTGATGATTTCATAATAATAATGTGTAGTGATTATATGTGTCTTTATTGGCTCCCCGAAGGGTCGCAAGATTTTTTCACAGGGTTGTCTCCTTGGTACACGTTATACATTTTCTTTTTTTTTTTCATTCAGTCTTCCTCTCTTATGCTATTTCCTTCCTCGCTGTGTCACACCATCTTTCTCACTCATCCCTCCCTTTCAATTTCCTTCTGCACTCCCACCTCTCTCTCTCTCCGAGCCTATATACTTTCCGTTACATTCCTTCTTTCTTCGACATTCATTTTCTCCTCGCTTCGCTTCGTCACTCTCATATCTGCTTTCTTACCGTTTATCCGCAGCACGCTTCTTTCTCCTCTCTCATTCCACACTCTCCGAAATTATCCTAGCTCGCCTTTCTCCCACTCACTCTATTCTCCTCTGCTCGTTTCGCTCTTCGTTCGCTCGCTGTTCTCCGCCCGCTCGCCGCTCCACGCTCGCTCGCTCGACGCTCTACACCCGCTCGCTCGCCTCTCTCCCGCCCGCTCGTTTCTCGCCACGTCTCGCTCGCTTTTCGCCTTCTTTCGCTCGCACGCTCGCTCTCCCCTCTCCCGCCGCTCCGCGCTCCACGCCGCTCCTCCTTCCTCTCTCCCTCTCTCCGCCGACTTCCGTTTCCACTCTTTCACTCCATTCCTTTTCTCTCTCTCTCCCTCATTCATTATGTGTACGGAAATACTATTCCGTAACTAATACGGAAATACTATTCCGTATTTCCATTACCCCGTTTCTATGCCCTCTCTCTCCCCTTCTTCGTTCCTATTTGTCTCCCGCTTTACCCATGTTCTCTCTTCTTTACCATTTCTACTTTATCCACAATCGCTCTTCACTTTCTGTTTCTCGCTTTCTCTCGCTCTGTACGCTCTTCCTTATCCTCCTTTCGAGTCCTACTTTACCCTGTAATTATCCCACATTTCTCGTTCTCTCTTTCGCCACTGTCTTCGCTACCTGTCTTCCCTTGTTGCTCACATTCCAACTTTCTCTTGTTCTCTTTCTCCTCCTCCTCTTCCCCTCACTTTTCCACCCTCTTCTGACTCCCTATTCTACTTTTTATGCTCCACTCCTCCTCTTATCACCCTTCATCTACCTTTCTCTCTCCACCTTCAACCAGCACCTTTTCTTACGTTTCCGCCTGTCCACCTTATTCGAAATTGCCGCCGTCTTAGCTATTTATCTCCAACTTCTGCCGCTCTTCATACCTGTCTCCACCTATCTCTCTTCTTCGTCTCCGTTCCCCTGCCCCCACCACGCCGTTTTCTAACCTCATCTCGTCCCTACTTTTCCGCTTTCTCTCTTTATTACTCTCCCTGTTCCTTAACCTTTGCCTCTTCACTCCTTTTTCACCTCTTCCCACCACTTCTTCCAGTATCCCCGTTCTCCGCACCTCCGCCTAACCCTTTTTCCCCTCTGTCCTCTCTGCCCCTCTCTGCCGGCTTTCCGTATCTCCTATCCTCTCTCTCTCCATCCTCTGCTTCCTACTTTCTCCGTTCCTGTCTCCACCTGTCATCATCTACCGCCTCTTCCCCGCATCGCCTTTTCCCTACCATGCCGCTACCATAACCTCTCTTTGCGTCTCGTTTTTGCCCCTACACCCTCAATTTTTCCCCCTTATTTCAACATTTTTATCCACCCGCCTTCCTTATCTGAATCCTAATCCCCCGTGACACCATCCCTGCTTCCCCACCCCCCCCCCCCCCCTAACCCTGGCTTTCACTCCAAAACAACACCCACAGCCTTGCACACATCCACCTCACTCACAACCGGAAACGGAAGTCCGTGTAGTGATTATAAATTGGAGTGTAAACATTTGAATAGCAGAAAAAAATACTAATTTTCGCTTTAATATTAGAAGAAATAGTGGAAAAAATGGAAGAAATCATTGATGCCTTACTTTATGAATGCAATTAAGGGGAAGCTGGAGTAGATTTTTTTACCGACTAGCCGGTAAAAAAGTACGGTTTCGTAGAACACACTATACGTGGATTTAGTTGATGTAATCAACATTTCGCAGGTACCGAAATGTTGAGAAAACTTCAAAGAATTTGCGTCTGGTCTGATTTAGCAAGTTTGAATTCCGGAATCGATTATATCTTGCAGCAAACGCTCTGTTGACGTTTCGAGCGGCCATATTGGCTTTGAGAGGTTCGTCGTAAATACACGATTTTTTACATTTTCTCTTCGTTTTTCACCAAAATTCGACCAGATGCAAACTCACTAATATTCACATAACATCTCTGCCAAATTTCAACTTCGTACGTAGCCTTTTAACGACGTATAGTGTGTTCTACAAAATAGCACTTTTACGGGTAAAATGTCGGTAACTAAATCTACTCCAGCTTCCCCTTAAATTGTTTTGTTCATTTTTTTTCCATTATTTCTTCCAATATTAGAGCGAAAATCAGTATTTTTATCAGCTATTCAAATGATTACACTCTATTCCATTATTCCTAGTTATTATTATTATGAAATCATTATTACAAAAAAAATGCACTGTTGATCATATCTCATGGATATTTTGGGATTTACGACTCTGCAATTTTTTCGAATTTTTTAGTTTGCCTTGCGCCAAAATACGCGGAAAGAATCGCACTGTCAGAAAAAATTGGATGTTCGAATTCATAAACTCGTCAAGTAACGTCGCAATCTTCAGCGATATTCCGTCAGGCTCTTCAATTATAGCTCGAACTCGTTGTTAATTAAGGGGGGTGTAGGGTATTAAAATTTTTTTTTTGGCATTTTTATTTTATATTTTTTACTGAATGCATAATACCTCAAGAATATTGTGTCAAATTTTCAAGTCAATCGGACCAAAATTGACGACGTTATGAATATTTTTATACTCGCGGATTGCTGTACCGCCCGGCCCGAGCGCGACTTTAAAGCTTTTTTCCCACAACTGACGTTTTCAAAGTCGGTGCCCATCGTACCGTCAAAACTACTGCACCGATCCTTTTGAATTTTTGCATACTTGTTCTGTACATGTTTTACGAGGTAACGCGGAAGAGTTTTTTTTCGAATTTATTAATATTTTTTATTTTACAATAGCAAAATAGCCGATTTTTTTCCCGAAAAATCGCGTTTTTCCCTTTAAAGTGTTCCCAAAAATTGAAAAATCAAAATTTCGAAAAAAACTCTTCCGCGTTACCTGGGGAAAACAATTACCTAACAAATGAACTTTGGTTTTTTAATTTCGGATGATCCAGTACCGAGTTCTGATGGGCACCGCAATTCTACTTTTTTCCGAGACGCTTCCGAGTAAATGCCGCCATTGCTGTATTTTTTAATATTTCTTCATGAAAAAATTACACAATATTCTTCGAATGTTATACTTTGATGTACAATTTGTCTTATTGAATAGATTTTAACAGTGTCGTCAAAAAAAAATTCACAAAAACGTGCCTTTTTTGCACGAATTAACCCTACCCCCCCCCCCCCCCCCCCTAAATCATTGTCGTTTATTAATGCACGTCTGTCTTGCTTGATGGGTGCGAACCAACTGCGCTCCCGTTGCTTTTCAAACAAACATTTCACTATTGTCTTAGCAACGCTCGCGTCTTATTTAATTGCTCTATATTACGTGCTACAGTAAATTTAATGTACAATTGTGATATAAAATCAAGGTACCTTTGCAATTAAATTAGAGTAAATTTAAAAAGTTAAAGTACTTTTACAGTAAAATTGAAGCAAATTATAAAAATTATTGTACAAAAAGTAAATTTGACCTCGCACTTGTATAATAAATTTTACTATACCAGTTTATGAATTAAAAATTCCAGTACATGTACATTAAATTTTAAGTTATTTTTTTCTCAGTGCGGAGTACAAGAATATGCAAAAAAAAATTGAAAATTTCTAAAAATCTTGCTGCCTAGTCCCCTTCACCTGCCTCCCTTCACTCCCCCTCCCTCTACCTGCGTGTGTACAACGTATAAGCCCCTCGCGACGAGGGGACCCCCCGCCCCCTCCTCTTGCTGTCTCCGCGCGCACGAAGCCTAACTCTCTCGTGTGTGTGTGTTTTTTTTCTTGTTCGTCATTTTCGTCGTCTCTCTCGTGCGCCCACGGTTTCGCGTTAGTTCCGTCGCTCGACGACGACGCTACACGAGCCTACCATATTCCCCCACCGCTGACCGCCACCGCCGCCGCCGCGGCGTTTCGTCGGTTAGGCTCTCGTCGGCAGGTAAAACCGCCAGGCAATGGCGCCTCATACCGGTGCACCTGGGCTCGCTGGCAGCCTTGTTTTGTCCGCCGCCACCGCCGCCGCCACCGCCGCCGCGTTCGCCAGGTGCCATTCGATCGCCATTGGTCACGGCTCCCGGACCGTCATCGCGATTGGCCGACGTTCGCGGCGGCTCTCGCCGCACGAGAGAGACTTTAAGGTAGATCATGCGCTTCACACTAGTCAAATCAATGCTAAACTTTCAAAAGCATTTTTACAATACCTGGTTGCTTAATAAATTGTTCCGAGGTGTTACTGACGCAGTAGCATTCGTTATTAATATACAACACACATTCGCATCCGTGATTCGAATGGAAAAACAACTGATATATGCAAATTCCCGATGTCATGGTTTTTCGTGCCGTTTTTTTTTAAGAATAAACATTAATAATAGATCAATTATGCCGAACAATGGCTCATTTTTATTATTGGAAGATCCTTGGTCGATTAACCAACCAGATTTTTGATAGTATCAGTCGTTGAAAAGATACAACTGTTTCATTATGCTATCCTAACGTAAAAGGAGACATACAAATGGCTGTAAATGTTAAAAAACTAATACTATAAAAAATCTAGTCGGTCAATCAATGAAGGATCTTCCAATAATATAAATGAGCCATCGTTCGTCCTAAATGAACTATTATTGAGGTTTATTCTATTTAAAAAATGCACGAAAAAACATGATACCAAGTATTTGCATATATCCGTTGATTTTCCATTCGAATCACGAATGCAAATTTATTTGTCTATTAAGAACTAGTGCTGCTATGTTAATAATACCTCGGAGCAATTTATTAACGGAGGGTGGGGGTCAAAATAGTGAATGATCATAATAGCGAATAGCTAAAATAGCGAATTTAAAACTAAGGAACGTCTAAATCTAGAATAATCATCATTACGGAATTCGCTATTTTAGCCATTCGTTATTTTGATCATTCGGTATTTTGACTCCACAATTTATTAAAATGCAGTTGAAATAGCGAATGATCAAGAAAGCGAATGACTAAAATAGCAAATTTCGTTACCATGGTTATTCTAGATTCGGACGTCCATTATTTTTTAATTCGTTATTTTGGCCATTTGCTTTTTGCTCATTCACTATTTTGTACGTCACCCGAAACAGGAATTGTAAAAACGCTTTTAAAAATTCAGCACTAATTTGACTAGTGTGAAGCGCACGAGCTACCTTAATCTCGTTTACCGTACAGCCAGGCACGCTGCTGCCGCCGCCACCGCCGCTGGTGCCGCTCAGTTTAACTTACCTCTGCCGTACGGACAGCCACTGCCAAACGGCAGCAGCAGCAACGCGCGGGCGGACATGTTGTCCTCTCTTTCTCTCCCTCTCTCTCTCTCTCTCTCTCACTGTCTTGTAATAAACACCGCTCTATCTATCTCTTTCTCTCTCTCTCTCTCTCTCTGTGTGTTTCCCCGCCGACGGACGCGCCTCTCCTAACTCGAGTGATTTTAGTGACCAAGATAAACAAACGTCGTTGTTGCGTTGTGTTATATATCGTCGTTGTGTTGTATATATAGATTATGCCCGAGTTACGATAGGAAACACCGTCGCTGCGCTTTATCCCGCCTGTACCCCCCGTACCCCGCCGTACCCCCGACGCTGCCAGCGCCCCCCCCCCCTGCCCCTCCACTAACCTCTCCCCCCTCCCTCCGCCGCAGCTCCTTCGCGTTCACGTGAGCCCGCAACAGTTGACGGCGATACTCGCGCGGGGATATACCTGCGTTTAGTTTGTACTTTGCAGTCGCTGACCCTGTTTGTACTTAGTGTGTGTTGTACTTAGTTCGACGATTTACGAAGGTACGCGACGAATATTCCAGGAATTTACGACGATTTAATAGCCTTTTTCGTGTGTGTGTGTGTGCGTGTGTGTGTTGTACTTAGTTCGACGATTTACGAAGGTACGCGACGAATATTCCTGGGATTTACGAGGATTTTGTATCATTTTTCGCAGTCAAGTTTTCCGCGCGTTGACGAATATTAATAATAATAATAATAATAATTTATTTGGAATTTACGAGGATTTAGTATCATTTTTTGCAGTCAAGCTTTTCGCGCGTTGAGGAATATTATTAATAATAATAACAAAATATTTGGCAATTCCGTTTTTTTTTACATATATTTTTGTGTGTAAGTGAACTGTGTGTGTGTGTGTGTGTGTTTGTGTGTTTGTGCTGGGATTTGCGAGGCCATCAACCGAGGTCTTTCAGCCTGTACGAATAATCGTCGAGTTGCAGCGTCTCGAAAGCGCAGAGCGAGTTGCCGCGACTGTGCTGCGAATTTCTCGGTGAACGGAATATCCCCGCCCCGCTTCTGCGCGTGCGGCTGCGCCGACATTTGTCCGGAATTTCGTGCGCGACGATCGCTCGTGCGCCGGAGATAATAACCGTCCCGCGCATGCGCGGCGGCGACGGCTACAGTGTGCGTCCGTGTTTTTTGGATCTAGCGGCGTTACGATTGTTTCCGGTGGAAATTTCGAGGAAAATTCTCGCCGTTATATTCGAGTGCTTGCCACATCCAAATGGCCATAAGGTTACAGCTGCCGTAGTGCAGCCAACGGAAGCCAGGCCCGAAACCCTAAGAAGGAGAAGAAGACCCGAGTTGAAATTTAAACCCTTCGAATACCCTTCGTTGAATCAAAACGGGTAAAATAGGCCACTTTTGGAGGTTCATACGAGGGTCTAAGAACCTCATCTCACTCTGTACAACCTATTTGGAGGTTCAAACATACAAAATTTCAGTCTGCAGTAGTCTCCGTTTACTCCAATTGAGTAATATCTGCCACTTTCGGAGGTTCAAAGGAGTGTCAAGAACCTTCGGTAACCTCGCGGGACTACCACATTTAGGTTTTGAAGAGGGTCTAAATTTTAACTCGGGGAGTGCGAGCCACGAGCGGAGCCAGCGCTGAAGTGAAAGAAGAAGAAGAGGAAGGAGAGTGCGAGCCACGATCCGAACAGCGACGCGCCACTGACACATTAACATATCGGAAGTGTCATGAGACGCTGCTGGGAAGCGCAGTAACGGTCGGATGCTCGACGAGTGATTTTACACAATTCGATATTGTTGGTGCGGTGCCTGTCTATGTGTGTCCTGTGTGTGTCTCACGTGTCCTTTGTGCTACAGGAGTGAGTGTGTTTTAATCCGAGCGTTGCGTCAAAAAACGTCGGAGTGAGTTGAAAAAAGAAAAAAAAGTCCAAGTGAGTTGACGGAGTGAGTTGATCGCGGATGGTGCCGGTAGTATAAAAGGATCAGTGTGGCAAGTGGTGAATTCGCGAAATCTGGATTACGCGGGCGACTCGAGGATCGTCAAGATTCCGCCGGTCATACATAAAAAAGGTGAGGCGATGTTCGAATTATTGTAACAGGAATACAAGGTTCAAAGTAGTTTATGGCAGAGCTGGGCACAATACTCGAAAATACTTAAAATATAAAACACTAAATACTTTTTGTACTTAAAATACACTTATAAGTACTTGGTTGAAGTACTTTTTAAAACACTTCGCAAAAATCAATGGTATGTCCATTGACGATGAGTAGGCTCGGCTAAAATCAATTTAAGGTAGTCTTTGCAACTGGTGTCGAGTTCGCATAAGTTTTCGAAAAATCAGAGGGAATTACAAACACTTTTCGATAATATACAAAATCTGAAAAAATCATGCATATCAAATGCGTTGAAAAGATTAATTTAGCATAATAATAATTCCAAAATGTTATTAACAAATTGATAAAACATAACATTTTTCAACAAATCTTTTGACAACCTAATTTTTTGTTTTGATGAAAATGATTCGTTTTTTTTCTGAATGCACATGAATTTTTTTTAATTTTTTAATTCACTTTAAATGTTACTTTCTTTTATGTCGGGAAAATCACAAAATTCAAAGTGAATTTAAAATTTTGCAAAAATTCATACGTATTCAGAACAATGAAGGAACCATTCTCATTGAAACAAAAAATGTAGTTCCCGAAAGATTTGTTGAACAATTTATTTTTTTCATTAATTTGTTAATAACATTTAGGAAGTATTATTATGCCAAATCAATCTCTTGAGCTCCTCCTATACATATTAGGGTGGCCGTTGTTTTGGCTTTGGTGACATTTTTCCCGTTGGTTGAAGAGAGGCGTTGAAGATATTAATTTTGCATAATAAACGTATGATTTTTTTTTAGAATTTTGTCTTTTTTTTAATTCCATTTTTTACGCAAAATGAGGAGCGAAACCCGAAATTTCTCAAAATTAGACAAAACTGTGAAAAAATTCATGCGTATTCCGAAAAATTAGTGAATAATTTTCATGAGAAAAAAAAGTTAGCTTGCCGGATAATTTGTTGAATAATTCATTTTTTCATTACTTTGTTAATAACAGTTTAAAATTATTATAATGCAAAATCAATCTTTTCAGTACCTTAAGATTTTTCAGATTTTTAGAAATTTTATATGAAACTTACGTTTAACGCGACTGTTCCGTGCGAGGAAAAATGTCTAAAAATGTCTCCCAATATGGAGTAGGCGCAAAAATATTTTGTATTTATACTTAAAGGGCGGAAAAAGTTCTTAAAATACTACAAAAGTATTTGAGTATTTAAAGTACGTATTCAAAAAACTCAAAATACTCCATGTACTTAAAATACTGCCCAGCTCTGATTTCTGGTAAGTATGTAACGCGCAGAGTTCAGAACGTACGACGTAGGACGAGCAGCGTGAGAGAATCGAATCGTCGAATGAGCGATGCGTCCAGGCTAACGGAGACATCATTAGCGCGGAGTCGCCACCACAGTGCATAGTCGTCGCGCGTGACCCGGCAATAAGTGGAAAGTAGTTAGACTGCGCGTACCAGACGACTAAAACCGATCGTTATAGTCAACGATATTATCGCTCATCGAAGGCTATTATCCCCAGCTATTCAATTAGGCTACAGAGAGCGCAGTGAGAAAATTGGAAATCTGCGGAATTCGATGATCGTTCGAAACGATCTGCTGCCCCGCGTACGCAGGTTAAACCCGGAGAATTATTATTTCATCCCTATACATTGTTACAGCCTTCTATTCTCGTGCTTTGAAAGTCACCAAATCAACGTATGCGCTATGAAAATACTCGTGATATTTTTATTTTTATTTTTATTCCCACAATCGAAAATTCGGAAAATATATGTCTTACGATGTTGAAGTTTGCATCGCTGAAATGCAACGAAGTTTAAAAAAATATATATATTCTAACGGTTCTAATAAGGTATTATGGCGATTAATCGTTATAATAACATTTTATATCCAATTCGATCTTTTGAGTCCATTAAAATAATTTTTTTTGTCAATTTTCGTTGCATTCCAACGATGCAAACTTCAACATCATTATGTTTTTTTATTAGGCTGTGACTCCTCGTGCGGTATAATCGGACGAAAAATTGTACGTTAGTCGTCCGGCATATCCAAAATGCATAGTTTTCATCCGGACAATTGACATGCAATTAATCATCCGGAAAAAGATAAAAATGGTTAGAAACATGTCCGGATGAAGTGGGTTTCAGAGGCTCGAAAAAGGGTACTTTTACTTTTTTTTTTGTTTTTATATATATATATATCTGATGAAATATTTTATTGAAACAATTTATCATATCAAATATACATATTTCACGAGTACTTTGTGAAATTTTCGTTTAGAAACTTCGAAAATTCAGCCGTTGCGAACTCATTTGCAAAAAAGTTGCAAATTTACGGAGTACTTTGGTCGTGTACGGAGCGTCGTAAAATAAACTGGTACCCAAAATATCTCGAAAACCACTGAACCGATTAACTTGAATTTTGTTGGGGTTATTCTATACTACACAATTATCCAGTCTATGTCATAGGATTTTTCTTTGCGATTCTTAGGTTTTTTCTTGTGCAAAATACGAACAAATTTTGTCTTGAAAATCGCTACTTCGAGTCGAAGTGGCCGCCATTTTGTCAAAAATCGATGTTTTCTTAAATCTGCGGCTATGACAAAGACTAGATAATAGTATCTATTTTAATATCCTATTTGATTTTTTCGTCTCAGATGAATTTTGACGAAACGCCACTGGGTACGGTTTTTTTTATGACGCTCCGTACACGACTCAATTACTCCGTCAATTTGAAACTTAAAAAAAAAAAAAAATTGAAAATATTCTTAAAAAAGTATGTTTTTAAGTTGAAAAAACTTCGATCCGGTAGTTCCAATAGTTTCCCTGAAAAAAATTCTCGGAAATTACCTTTTTTTTCGTTTCCAGGTCTCCCCCCTCCCCCCCCCCCCCTCCCCCTAATGTATATCAATTGTTTACAAATCTAGCTGCACTCGCACTGTATTCAAAATCTTGTTTTATTCCATGAAAACGAGCTGCAATGGAGTCTGATCTCCCGGTGTGAATTTGATTGATCGACTCGGCGAATCGTATCGGATAGAGCGAAAATAATTTCTGCAAAGCGTCTTGGACAAATGGCCGCATTCTCCTCGAACAATAATCGTTATCATCGTAATACTAGCCGCCCAGGTCGCACTTGAGTCTTTGCTAAAAATATTTCTAGAATGATAAGTTGGATTGTTTAATTATCACACGGAGCCTCGTCCCCATTTGCCCCTCCCCCGTCTGCCCCCTACCAGGCAATTATAATACCACCGTTGTTAGACACGCGCCGGTGGACGAAATGAATTTGGGTTTTTCCGAGCGCGCAACTGTTATGCGCACGCGTTAATATTATCATTGTTAATACTGCGGAAACGCGAGCGTTTCGTACGCGTGGCCGTGACGTACACTTGCCGGCGACGAAAATTGAGATATGAACGACGCTGCTCGTTGTATCTATGCGCGGAGTCGCGCGGCATAATTAGCGCCAAGCCAATTTTTAATTCGTGAATACAGGCTGGGATTTAAGGGGAGATGACACCTGGAAACGAAAAGAAAAAAGGTAATATTCGAGAATTTTTTTCAGGGAAACTATTAGAACTATTGGTTCGGAGTTTTTTCTAGTTAAAAACATACTTTTTCAAGAATGTTTTCAATTTTCTGCATTTAAAAAAGTTGCAAATTGACGGAGTACTTCAGTCGTGTACGGAGCGTCGTAAAAAAATCGAACCCAGTGGCGTTTTGTCAAAATTAATCTGAGACGAAGAAATCAAATAGGCTATTAAAATAGATACTATTATCTAGTCTTTGTCATAGCCGCAGATTAAAAAAATATCGATTTTTAACAAAACGGCGGCCACTTCGACACAAAGTAGCGATTCTGAAGACAAAATTTATTCGTAATTTGCACAAAAAAAACTAAGAATCGCAAAAAAAAATCCTATGACAAAGACTAGATAATGATGTATACAATACCATAAAAAATGTTAAGGTAATCGGTTCAGTGGTTTTCGAGATATTTTGGGTACCAGTTTATTTTACGACGCTCCGTACACGAATCAAGTACTCCGTCAATTTGCAACTTTTTGAAATGAAAAAAATTGAAAACATTCTTGAAAAAGTATATTATTAACTAGAAAAAACTCCGATCCGATAGTTCCAATAGTTTCCCTGAAAAAAATTCTCGAAAATTACCGTTTTTTTTTCGTTTCCAGGTGTATATCACCCCTTAAGGATGTAGGAGCGCCACGTGCTAGACAATACAGCATCTCAAACAAAAAATTCAAAACAAAAGCGCTGGCAGCACTCGTATATAAGTTAATATTATTACAAACTAGGGGGGCTCCGCTCCCCTGCGCGCTTCGCGCGCCAACCCCTGGGGGGGCTTCGCCCTCCCTCGCGCGGTTTGCGCGCTCCCGCCTCTCTCTTCGCGGGCCTACACCCAGGAGGTGGACACGTAAAGATGGGGCACCCTCGCGCTTTGTGCACTTCCTCCCCCTTTTGTCTTTGTTTGTTTGTCATTGTCGAGTATTTGAAAAGTATCATATTGGCGACCCAGGGGTCCTTGAGGGACTTAGAAAAATTACCCTCGCGCGCTCGCATTGTGGCATGATATGTCCACCACCGCCCCTCGGTGGATCGCCGCACCCGCCGCCGCCGTTTTTAAAATTCTGAGAATTTTTTAAATTATCTTAATTTCCAAAATTTTTCACCCGCTCCAAATTCCATGGCTAACTCGAAACCACTCGCTCTAAATTCCATGGCCAACTCGAAACCACTCGCTCTAAATTCCATGGCCAACTCGAAACCACTCGCTCGAAATTCCACGGCCGACTCGAAACCACTCGCTCAAAATTCAATGGTCAACTCGGAACCAATCGCTCGAAATTCCATGGCCAACTCGAAACCACTACCCCCAAAATTAAAAAAAAAAAATTTAATTTTTGAAAATTTTTGAAAATTTTGAAAATTTTAAAAATTTCGAAAATTTTGAAAAATTTTGAAAATTTTGAAAATTTTGAAAATTATTCACTAATTTTTCTGAATACGTATTAATTTTTTCAGAATTTTGTCTAATTTTGAGAAATTTCGGTTTTCGCCTCTCATTTTGCGTAAAAACGCAATTAAAAAAAAAAATCAGACGTAATTTATTATTCAAAATTAATTTCTTCAACGCCTTTAATATGCATGTTTTTTTTTTTTCAGATTTTCATATTATCGAAAAGTGTTTATAATTCCCTCTGATTTTTCGAAAACTTATGCGAACTCGACACCAGTTGCAAAGACTACTCGAGACTACTCATCGTCAATGGACATGCAGTGGAACCACTCATAGCGTACGAAATGCGGGGACATGTACGCTAAGTGAAGAGCCAATCAGGCACGCGAAACGTTCGTGCCTCTCACTCTCTCACGCGAAATCGTCCAATCACAGCGCTGATACGTGCCCCTCCATTTACCAATGTACGCTGCGAGGGTGTACGCTATGAGAAGTTCCAGTGTACTATTGATTTTTATGAAGTATTTTAAAAAGTACTTAAAGTGGGTCGATCACCACGGTAGTAATGAAATGTGTAACTATAATTTGACAACACAATAAACGACAAAAAATTGATCATTAAAACGATACGTATTTTACAGACCTTAATATGAGGATTTAAACAAATATTGAGCGTCCTAAAATGATACAAAATTGTATTGAGAAGTTGATTTGACTGGCTGCGAGCAGCCGACGCTAAGATAGATGCATGACCCGCGTCTGCTATTGCGAGCGTAATGACAACTTCAAACTGATATTTCGGTCCTTAATCTGCGATAAAGTCATGTTTTCTTCATTTTGTCGTATTCAGGAACGTTCAAAATATATAAATTTGTGTGTTTTCGAACGTCTATCTTGGATCGGGCTACTAAATATGTGCATTTCTGAGATCTCAGGCCAATTTTCGACGCAACTATAGTAATTCACATAAAAAATCTCAACTTTACGATTTTATATCTTAAAAACTATACTGTTGGGCTCCTTCAAATTTGACAGGTTAGTCAACTTGATGCAGTTTTATAACATGTCAAAAATATAGATTTCTACCTTGGAAAGCCTCTGGTGATCGACCCACATTAAACGAAGTACTTATAAATGTATTTTAAGTACAACAAGTATTTTGTCTTTCAAGTATAACAAGTATTTTGTATTTTAAGTACAACAATTATTTTGTATTTTAAGTAAAAATAGTATTTTATATTTCGTATTTTAAGTATTTTCGAGGATTTTGCCCAACTCCGAGCAGAAGTAGAAAAGTCGTAGCAACGTTCTCGCGAGTCGCCGCAGCGTGCCTCGACCTCGAGGCACGAGTTCTCTGCTCGGCGGATCGCGTAACCTTGAAAACTCGGACTCGCCGGCTCCTGCGCTGCGGGCCTCTCGACGCCTCTCCCAGCGCGTTCGCGTCTGCCGCCGTCGTCGAGCACAGCGCGAGCTCCGCGCGACGCCGGCACCGTGGTTTAAAAACACCGGAGGGCCCGGCGCGGCGGCGGCGGCGGCGCATGATACGAGGAATGCGTGCCGGACGGTGTGGGGCACCAACGGCAACGCGCGCGCGCGCGCTCTCCTCGTGGGCTCTGTTGAAGCGCGGCGCGCATCGCGCGTCCCCGTCCATCGCTCCTTTTCTCTCTCTCTCTCTCTCTGGCTCCCCTCTCCCGGCGTTCCGTCCTCGCCCCGCCACGCAAGAAGCGCCTTAACTGTTCGTCGAGATTTCAATTAAGGGGAGATATACACCTAGGAGCCGAAAAAAAGTTAATTTTTGTGAATTTTTTAATATGTTCATATATGTATCATATAAAATTATATCTGATTATATACAGTATGATATAGGACTGTATCTGATATCGCATCTGTTCATATATGATCATATCCTCTTAAGAACCTTTCAATATCTGACCATATATGAACTCATGTATATTGAGACCTGATTATAGATCATCATATGTGACAATATATGATCATATATGGATGTATATGATTTCATGTACAGTCAGATACTGCTTCATTTCTGGTCAGATATGATCCCATATGAGCAGATACATTCAGATAAGTATTCAGATGTGAGCATATATGATCACGTTTTGTACGTGTTATGTCATATCTAATCATATATGAGATCATATATGGACAGATCTTTTCATGCGCACATATCTAACGAGATATGGGATGATACCTGACCATATACAAACGAATGTATATCCGTATATCTTATCATATCCGACCATATATGAATAAAAGCTCTTCATATCTGTTCATATCTGAATATATCTGCTCATAGAGGATCATTTTGATTAGTCACAAAACAATATTAATCTATGTCTGATATGATCATATATGAGGCGCGGGACTTGTTCAAATTCCACACCGGTTTCCCGTGTTGCATTCGAATACATTTGATTTTGACATTTTTTCACTGAACAGTAAATGATGTCCGCCAGTGCATTTTACATTTTATACTCCAAATCCGTATAAGTTATATACGGATTTGGAGTATAAAATGTTCAAAAAAATCATATATCTTTGTAGATGAAGTGAAGTGATGTAGTGAGTGGTTTATAGCCGCAAAAAAATCTTGTTCTGAAAGTTCAATCTTTTGTTCGAGCAGAGATGCAGAACTCCTATTAGTAAAGTAGAGAAAATTACAAAATTCCTGCCATGGTCGAAAAAGAACGCTTCACATTAAAATATGCGACGCTTATGTACTAGTCAATTTGCTCATTTGCCACGAAAGTTATCGTGGCCGAGTGGTTAGGGCCATAGGTTCCTATGCATAAGGTCTGGGTTCGATTCCCAGTGTCTTTTTTTCCGTACTGCACTATGAACATAAAACATGAGTGGTTCCAAGCCGAAGTCCACAATAAGAGCCAATTACAGATAAATCTTCGGTAGATCAAAAAATCTTCTCAGATATGATCGGATATGACTTCACATCATGAAACCATATCCTGTCAGATGCGATCATATCTGGTTGAAACTGATCCATATACGATCAGACCTGGCCATTTTTCTTGTCTAATCAGAAATGGTCAATCAGATCTGATACATATACGATCATACCTGAATTTTTTTTCCCGCGGTATTAGATTTGAACCTTTATTTGTACAAACTTTCAAAGGGATACTAATGTCAATAAAGGTGGAATCTAATCTAATTTTTTTTATTTAAAAACATGACAAATATACAAGGATATAGTATGATACTTGGATCGTCGTTAAAAAATCTGCGTCTGCCCTACCCACTGACGTTTCTTAAAAAATAATCTAAAAAAAAAAAACAAAAAGATTATTGAATTAGATGCTATAATCTAGTACTTGTCATAACCGATTTTTTAAATATCGATTTATGACAAAATGACGGACGTTTGAACATAAATCGTAAGTTTACGGAATAAGAAAAAAATCCTATGATAAGTAAGTACTAGGTAATGATGTATAGAATAACCACAAAAAACCTCAAGGCAATCGGTTCATTGGTTTTCGTGAAATTTTGGGTACTAATTTATTTCACGACGATCCGTACACGACTAAAGTACTCCGTAAATTTACAAATTTTTTAAGTGCAAAAAATTGAAAACATTCTTGAAAAAGTATGTTTTTAACTAGAAAAAACTCCGATCCGATAGTTCTAATAGCTTCCCTGAAAAAAATTCTCGAAAATTACACTTTTTTTTCGTTTCCAGGTGTATACCTCCCCTTAATCTCCGTCCCTTTATTTCTCCCTCTGTTTATTCACCTCGCACTGGCGTATCAGACCTCCGACAGAAGTCTGATATCTAATTTCTTACAAATTGTTTTCCGACCACGACTTTTGCATTTGCGTCACAAAGTTTGCATCGTTGGAATGCAATAAAAAAAAAAACAAATTATTTTATCTCGCACCTAAATGTTTGTACTACACGGAATGAAATGGGGCCGAGAATATGCGTGCCACTTTTAGAAAATATAGTAAAGTGGTGACACATGGGCCTTGCTATAATAGCTCCTATAAAACATTACGGGTTACGAGACGTATTTTAATCGTTTTAACGTCGCTTGATACCAGGAATGACTTATTCCTTAAAAGTATAAGTTATTATGACGACTAAGAGGAAGAAAGATAAATATTCGGGCACCCTTAAGGAGGGGTGAAATCTTTTTATTTTTATAAACATTAGAGTTTAGACATTCCATAAAATTTTATTTCGGGATGTTGTTTGTTTCAACTGTAACGAACCCACAAAAAATCATTAATCTCCCCGGACTTCCGGAAAGCACCCTTAGCGGGGGATGAAATCTTTATCATTTTTTTTGAAAATTTAACCCTCCGTGTGTGAACGATATTTTTCCATACACGGTCTGTACACTGGGTCTATCAGGGAACAGTCGAGTTTTAAAAATGTTCTAAGCTTTCAAAAAATCGGAAAAAATTCAAGGATACTTCTCGAAGTGTCTACTACACAGCCCAATAGTTCTCGAAGTCAAAAATTGATAACTATTGTTAATAAAAATTAAATTGTTGTCAAAAATGAAAAAAAAAACGGGTTTTTGTTAAAACATTCATGACGTCTCAATAAACAAATATAAAAAAAACTGTTATAGGGTTTTGTAGCTTTTAAAAGAATATAAGGTCATTGGGATAGGCTCTGAAAAGTTGAATTATTTCAGTACCTGAATGTGAGGAATATTTTACGAAGTCAGGCATGTATAAGTACACTGAACGGTAATAATCTGGCGCAAAATCAATGTTTATTATAAAAAATACAAAGATGTTGATTTTTTGCAATAAAAAAACGGCTGATTTCTTGCAAAAATTCGAAATATCTTGTTTTCAACATAAAAAAAATTACAATGAAAATGGCCAGAAAAAAACGTAAAATTACAAGAAACATGTATTTTAAGGTATTCCGAGCGCGAAGGTGCGGGTTTTGTGGGTGCCCGGGTGGGGCTCCCAATATCATCAAGAATCTAAAGCTGCACTGGCATGAAATGATTTGAGAATCTTTTCAAAGGTCTTAGTAAACACCCTAATGTACAAAACAGACCGTATTTTAGTTTTTAAAAATACTTATCTCATTTTTCAAAATTTACGGCCCTGAGCCGTCACGAGCGATCTGGCAACGTTACATTACTAATTTGGCAATTAGTAACAGAAAAATAAGACCGACATTTACGCCAAACAAACATTTTTGAATTTTGCGCGCATCACCGGCGTAGGTTATAAGCACAGATGACGGTGTACAGCGATTCCAGCTATAACGTCGCAGGTTATGCCATGACGGCCATGACACTTCATTTGATAATAGAGATTTTCTCACACCTTTAGATGAGATTTTCTCGCGAAAGACTTCGGCAAGGTCAGTTTTTTAAGCACGATTATTTATCTTCGAAATTCGCTGTGTCCATTGCATATTTTACCTTTCCGATGTCGAGATGTTTGACTAATGAAATTTGCAATTGACTAGCGGACAGCAGCTTTTCCCATCTATTTCTGTGCTAATATTGCATTTTTGAAATGATAAAATAATCATTAAATAGCCGGTAACTACTGCGCCTGAGGTTTTTAACATGATTCTATGTAATTTAACTTTAATATAGCCAAATATTATTAAATTCTGGAGACTATCACCTTACGCTCGGAATACCTTAATGCAAAATGAGGGGCGTTATCTAAAAATTCGACAAAATTCTGAAAAAATGTCATTCGTATTCAAAAAAATTAGTGAATAATATTCATGAAAAAAGAAAGTTGACTTGCCGGGTAATTTGCTGATCAATTAATTTTTTCATTAACTTGTTAGTAACATTTTGAAATTATCATTATGCAAAATCAATCTTTTCAGCACCTTGAGTATGCCTGATTTTTTCGGATTTCTATCCCATCGAGAAGTGATCAAAATGTAATCTGAAACTTATGTTTAACGCGACTGTTCCGAGAGGACTCGCACTTCGGCTTCAGCCAATCGTAGCACAGGTATTGTCAGAAAATGAAAATATCTCCGAATATGGAGTAGGCGCAAAAGTATTCTGTATTTGTACTTAAAGTGCCGAAAAAGTACTTAAAATAACACAAAAGTATTTGAGTATTCAATGTACATATTTAAAAAACGTCAAAATACTCCATGCACTTAAAATACTGCCCAGCTTTGATATTGACGCTGTGTCCATCTGTAGGCTTATATCAGGCCTACTTCTTAGTCCTGCGAATTTGTTTCAGTGTGAGAAAACAAAAAAAAAATAATATTCTTTTCCAATCGGGAATATTGCAGCGGTCGAGTTTATTAATAATTTCCGATCATTTTCGTTTTTTTCCGCCACGTTGCGTAGGTGAAATTTCGACGTTCGCTCGCGGCACTTCCTCGTTCCGCGAATACATATTCGCGAATATTTGCGAATATTCGCGCGCGAGGGAATAAAATTGAATTTTCCTCGCGGCAAACGCGCGGCATCCCACGCGACTAATTTCATTAGCCCCGAATATCATTTTAAGGGAGAAAGAGAGGGGGGGGGGGGGGTGGGTAGGGGTCAGGGCATTGCCATCGGAACGAGGAGTAAAAAGAGGCAAAGGGATGGAAAGAAGGAGGGCACACACCGACACACACTGGCAATACGAAGGGGAGCAACGTGACGAGAATTCGCGCACGCTGCTGGACTGTCCGAAGGCCAAGCGCGAAACGAATCGAAATGCCGCTCCTGGCGGCCGAAGTCCCAGCACCTTCGCACCTACCGAGTAGAACGAATTCAGACCAAAGATCTTTTGTCTTCGCACAGGTAGCAAGAGCTACCCGCGCAAAAACGGAAGTATTGAGGAGGTTGGATACTAGGTGCTTGCATTTTATCGAATGCTCGGATAATCCGAACTGTTCGGACTTGACGGATCCGACACTTCAAATCCGAACATTAGGTAGAGGTGAGCCTATCCGGATACCCGAGCTACTCGGATACCCGGACTATCCGGATTACCCGGTTACTTGAACTATTCGGACCACCCGGACTGCCCGGATTCTTGAACTATTCGGACTATCCGGACTGTCCGGATAATCGAACTCTTCGGACTATCCGGATACTCGAATATCCCCGAATAATTATAAAATTCATGAAATTGACCTTTAGATCAACAGTGGAGGAAACAGTGCCCTAGCAGAACTAACGACTGTGAAAATAACCGTGAAAACCCAAATTCAACCGTATTTCCAACCGGGTTGATCTGAGACACAAAAACAACCAATATTTGTATCGAACCAACCCAAAAACCAACCGAACTTTCAAAAGCTCGGTTGGTTTTTGGGTTGGGTCGATACAAATTCTCTTTCGAAAATTTCTTTCGAAATTTTCGAAAGTTCACAAATCCGCTGGGCTTGGGTCGCCATTACTTACTAGATCCGAAAAATATCTCGGCAAACTAAAAAATACTCGCAAGACTCATTAAGGGGAGATATAAAAAAACGAAAAAACTGGAAACGAAAAAATAAGGTAATTTTCAATAATTTTTTTCAGGGAAACTATTAGAACTATCGGATCGAAGTTTTTTCTAGATAAAAACATACTTTTTCAAAAATGTTTTCAATTTTTTTTATTTAAAAACGTTGTCAATTGACGGAGTACTTGAGTCGTGTACGGACCGTCGTAAAATAAACTGGTACACAGTGGCGTTTCGTCAAAATTCATCTGAGACGACAAAATCAAAAAGGATATCAAAATAGATATTATTATCTAGTCTTTGTCAGAGCCGATTTAAAAAATATCGATATTTGACAAAATAGCGGCCACTTCGACTCAAAGTAGCGATTTTCAAGACGAAATTTGTTCGTATTTTGCAAAAAAAAAACTAATAATCGCAAAAAAACCTGTGACAAATACTAGAGTATTATTAGGGCCGGGAAGTTTGCGACGATTCCCCATGGCAAGACTGTAAGCCGCTCGGAAAACTCGACGCGATTCGATTGTTTTCCGAACTTAGAATATTTTTGCTGCCGGCGGACTTAGAAAAAAATCGTATCTGTGGAACTCTGACAAATTTCGCTTTCTATCGCGGAAACGTTTAAACGTCTAAATTTAACGTACTTTCACGTGTTCACTGAAAAAACGACCGGTTACAAATTATTAAAACGGTCGTTTCGACGGTCGTTTTCCGATTTTTTGTGACGAAGAAACGACGAATCAAGAATAATTTCAATTTTTTTTTGCATTGAACGACTGGTCGTTTTTTCGGTCATTCGGCCGGTCGCCGGATCTGCTGGGACTTGCATATGACTTGCACAGAGCTGCGCAAGAAATAAGAAATTTGAATTGAAGACGACGAAGTCGATCGAGTAACAACTGAGGTGATGAAAATATTTCTGAAGTACCCGTCTAGATGTGCAGTGTTCACGGAAATTGCACCAAACCTTGCACTTCCTCCGGCACCGATTATTACTTGCTGGGGCACGTGGCTCTACGCAATCGATTTATAAACCTCTGCGGGACAATCAGTGCCGTTTTTAATTCGAGAACCTGCAGAAATTTGTTGTTGTCTATTCCTATCATGCGCCGAAGGGAGAATAAAGACGATTCATGGGTCATACTGTAAGTACGTTAAATTTAGACAATAAAAGCGATAGAAAGCGAAATTTGTCAGAGTTCCAAAGATACGATTTTTTTTCTAAGTCCGCAGGCAGCAAAAATATTCTAAGTCCGGAAAACAATCGAATCGCGTCGAGTTTTCCGAGCGGCTTACAGTCTTGCCATGGGGAATCGTCGCGAACTTCCCGGCCCTAATTATTATGTATAGGATAACCGCAAAAAAATTTGGAGTTAATCGGTTCAGTGGTTTTCGAGATATTCTGGGTACCAATTTATTTTACGACGCTCCGTACACGACTAAAGTACTCCGTAAATTTGCAACTTTTTTTAATGCAAATAATTAAACAAATTTTGAAAAAGTATGTTTTTAACTAGAAAAACCTCCGATCCGACCGTTCCAACAGTTTCCCTGAAAAAAATTCTCGAAAGTTACGTTTTTTTTTTTTTTTTTTTTTTTTTTTTTTTTTTTTTTTTTTTTCCAGGTGTATATCTCCCCTTAAGGGGAAGCTGGAGTAGATTTTTTTACCGACTGGCCGGTAAAACAAGTACGGTTTCGTAGAATACACTGTACGTGGATTTAGTTGATGTAATCAACATTTCGCAGGTACCGAAATGTAGAGAAAACTTCAAAGAATTTGCGTCTGGTCTGATTTAGCAAGTTTGAATTCCTGAATCGATTATATCTTGCAGCAAACGCTCTGTTGACGTTTCGAGCGGCCATATTGGTTTTGAGAGGTTCGTCGTAAATACACGATTTTTTACATTTTCTCTTCGTTTTTCACCAAAATTCGACCAGACGCAAACTCACTAATATTCACATAACACCTCTGCCAAATTTCAACTTCGTACGTAGCCTTTTAACGACGTATAGTGTGTTCTACGAAATAGCACTTTTACGGGTAAAATGTCGGTAACTAAATCTACTCCAGCTTCCCCTTAATACTTCCCGAAATATTACTCGGTACGTATTATTCCAATACGCCAGCCTTGGAATATTTCAATTCCAAGACTCTTTTAATATTTCGGCTATACTGTTTTAATACTTCCGTTTTTGCGTGGGAAAAGCTGACACCTCGCTCCATTCGATTTTTGTGCGCACAGCAAGAAGCAATTTATTCCATATTTACCGTTGCATTTCTCAGTTTGAGCAAAACTTCTTTCGAGGACGTACGCTCCACAACCTGCGTTGTTTCGATTGCTCCACTAATTGCGATACGACTAAATTGTACCTACATTTAAATATCGAATTTATTCGCCGTCGCTGCTGAGGTAGCTTCGTCGGCGTTGCACAAAATCGCGAACCAATTATTGTCCTGATGAAAAAGTTGGGGGCCAAAAATTGTAGTCGTAAAAATAACATTTGAGAATCCGAGGTAGTTTGTTCAAGGTTTTAACCAGTGAGAGAAAAAGATGCAAACCCGTCGCGGAAGTGGCCAATGGGCGCCATTTAAATTTTGAGTTCATTCCCAGGCGGGTTTAAGGTAGTCGGATTGGTACAGTCCCGTCAAATGACAGTTTCGGAGAAAATTTCGAACACTTCTCGATCGGATAATCATCTGAAAAAAATCAAGTATGTAGAAGGTACTGGAAGTATTGATTTTGCATAATAATAGCTCGAAAATGTTATTAACAAATTAATGAAAAAATGAATTTTTCAACAGATTACCCGGCAACCCATATGTTTTTTCTGATGGAAATTATTCATTCATATTTTTGTGAATATGTATGAATATTTTTAGAATTTTGTCTAATTTCTTTAAATAGCGGTCTTCGCCCCTCATTCTGCTAAAAAAAAAATGCAATTTAAAAAAATTATAGTATTATATACGATATATATATCGCCAAAGCTTTAAACGCGCTTTCTCGAAACAACGTTTTCGAACCGCTTGTTGAAAAAAATCTCAGGAACTACGGATCGGATCCTTATGAAATTTTAACCACATATTCTGCACATTTTTTGCTATATCCCCTACCAGAATTAATGCAAAATTAGGAGTTTTACGTTTTTTTTAGCAAAAACCATGTATAAAAACACGTTTTTTCAAATATTTTTCCTTCTCCCGTCCGCCATTTTGTTATTTTCGCCTATAAATTAATATTTCTGGTAGGGAATATAACCACTGATATACTAAACCTAAAACCATTTAATTTTTTCGATTCGGATCGGTTGTTGTTGAGATTTTTTCATCAGCGCACACCTACTTATTTTCTGCGGACTCCTGTTTACTTGGCATTTTCACATTAAAAAAACGTGACTAAAATCAATTTATTTAATTTTTTTGTAATTTACGAATGCCTTTGTTGAGCCCAACGCGTTTTATATCGCTAAAGAAAGACCCTTAAAGTGCAAGCAGCAGCCGAAATCGGCCATTGTTCTAAGCGGATCCGTCACAGTCAAACGGAATGTTCGAGTATTCGACTGTTTCGAATATTCGATTGAACTGTTTTACATATTTAAGAATCATTCGAATATCGACAACGTTACATGAAAAAAGCAGACAATTACAATGTACTTCCTCTTCATTTTTTAACAATGGTTTACCCAGCTCCGCTTGTGTTAGTACGTTTATCACATTTGGCTTCCTCAAGTGGCTTTGTTTTGTTACTTTAATTATTGGTTCATTTATTTCTTTTATTATTATTTTTTTAAATAAAATGTTATTATCACACCTACTTTTATAATGGATAAAAAATGGCTGCTCGAGAGCCTCCATAGAATTTCGAAAAAATTAAAAATGATGTTAAACACAGAACCACTATATAGACTTTGCTCGCAATCAAAACCGATCATTGCCTTATGATTGGCCAACTGTGAGTATTCAATATTCAAATTCAATATTCACTTTGAATATTCGATTTTGTTTTTCGAATATTCAGCTTATTCTTCTTTGGTATTTGACTTATGATTGTCTAACTTTGAATATTCAATATTCAAATTCAATATTCAATTTGAATATGCGATTTTTTTTTCAAATATTCGTTTTTTACGAATATTCGACTTATTCCGAGTATTCGAATATTCGATGCGATTCGATTCAATAGCTATTCGCACACCCCTATATTATAGGTGCGGTTTTAACCTTTTTGCCGCCTAGGCCTTAGAAAAACTGGCGGCCCTTTCGTCGGAAAAGTGAATAATGACAGGTATTTTTTGTCACACGTAAAAAAAATGTCAAAAGGAAAAAAGTAAAACCGATGAAAAGAAAAAAAAAATAGTGAAGACGCTAAAAAGAAGAAAAAAAACACCATCAACGACTCATCAAATGATTATTTATATTACAAACGTAAAGTCACATTAACTTTTGTAAAAAAAAGTATTCTCATCAAGTCATACCCAAGATAATTTTTAGACTATATCGCCATCAGAGTTGTAAATCCCCAAAAATTCATGTGATATATTTTACAGTACAATTTTTTTTGTAATGATGATTTCATAACAATAATGTGTAATGATTATAAAATGGAGTGTACACATTTCAATAGCAGAAAAAAAATACCAATTTTCACTTTAATATTCGAAGAAATAGTGGAGAAAAAGGAAGAAATCATTGATGCATTACTTTATGAATGCAATTACAATTTTTTTTTTTTCCCATTTGTTGCATTATTTCTCCCAATATCAAAGCGAAAATCAGTATTTTTTTCAGCTATTCAAACGTTTACACTCTGTTTCATTATCCCTAGTTATTATTATTATGAAATCATCGTGCCTAAAAAAATTTTACTGTTGACCATATTTCATGAATACTTGGGGGTTTACAACTGTGATCGCCACACGTCTTGCCTTCGGAACAAAAAAAAATGCGCCGCCCCCGAAATTTGCCGCCCTAGGCCCGAGCCTACCGGGCCTAGTGGTGAATCCGCTTCTGCCCCTATTATCTACTACACGTTGTCGTAGTGGTACCTGCCGCGAGCGTGATTCGCAAAACGTATGCCACCCCGGCGATCATGTAGGTAATACACTTTATGGAACATCGAGGGGGATGAGCAATTGATGCGCACTCGTGTCGGCCAATTATTGCCGTGATATAATTATTGGCGAGCCGTGGGCCGTGACTATGACGCCGCGCTTATTGGGTATATCTATCGCGCTATTTTATATACCCTCTCACTCTCTGTCTCTCTGGCTATCTATATCTATCTTCGTAGCCGTGGGATGATGCGTGCGGCGGCAGGCAGCATCAGCAACTCGGTTACTCGCTCATTCTCTCGCTTCGCGCGCCCGCGCGCGCGCAAAGCGACTATACCGCCGCGCGGTGGCGAGTTCGTTAACGTTTGCGGTTAATTCGCGGCCAGGGTTCTCGATGCACCGCGTTTCACGGACCCATAATTAGTCACCACCGCCACGGCTGCTGCTGCTGCTGCTGCTGCTGCTGCCGTTGCTGCCGCTGCCGTTGCTGCCGCTGGTGTAGCGGTGGGTGCATCTACGCTGTGGCCGGACGACGAACCGTCGCGCCGACCAACCCCATCGAATCAAAGTATGATCGACTCAAGGGGAGATATACACCTGGAAACGAAAAAAAAAAACGGTAATTTTCGAGAATTTTTTTCAGGAAAACTATTGGAACTATCGGATCGGAGTTTTTTCTAGTTAAAAACGTACTTTTTCAAAAATGTTTTCAATTTTTTTTCATTTAAAAAAGTTGCAAATTGACGGAGTACCTTAAGTCGTGTACGGACCGTCGTAAAATAAACTGGTACACAGTGGCGTTTCGTCAAAATTCATCTGAGACGAAAAAATCAAATAGAATATTAAAATAGATACTATCTATTACTATCTATTATCTAGTCTTTGTCATAGCCGATTTAAAAAATATCGATTTTTGACAAAATGGCGGCTACTTCGACTCGAAGTAGCGATTTTAGAGACAAAATTTTCGAAAATTACCGTTTTTTTTCGTTTCCAGGTGTTATATCCCCCCTCAAGTATATGTGCGGATGAATATATTTGTATCTAGCTATATAGGGTAAGGTCACCAGTAAATGAACGGTTACGGGGTTATGCCACTGTAGAATTTTCGAAAAATCGATTTTTTTGCTCTAAAAGGTCCCCAAATGATGTCCCAAAAGATTATGGCCGGGAAAAATTTCTAAGTACACGGTTTTCGAACATTAATGCAAGGCCGCCTGGTGCGCAGCCAGCTAGTCGACAAACTTTAAACGCGCGCTTATCTCAAAACTATATTTTTTCAAGCTGGCCGCACTGATTACTCAAACAATTATGTTCCGATTCACTTGAAATATTGCACATATCTTTATAAATACATTGTCTTCGATACAACGTAGGATTTTTTTTTACTTAAGGTAAATGTCCCCATTCCCGACCATGCTCCCTATACCGACCACTACGGCAGAAACAATTATTTACGCGAGTGCTGCGGAAAAATAACAATAATTTAACATAGTGCAACAGTCCGAGGACGCTGTGTGTACGAGTATCGCAACGTAAAGAGTGATAAAGAGTGACGTAAAGAGAGATAATAATACAATTCAAGTTTTGTTCGTATTTCCAAACGCTTGTCACGAACAGAGTGTATTCTTAAGCGTGAAGTTAAGTTCTGCCGAACACTTCAATAGTCCGTATTGCGTCCGGAATCTGTATAAATCGAATAATTTTGAATAGAAACGATAGATTATGGGTGAATTTACACATTGAGCAAAAAAAATATCGGAAATAATTTATTTTCTATTTTTATTACGGTGGTCGAAGTTAGGCACAAGTTGTGCCGCACAACTAAATGTCTGGCCGCCCCCATTACTGTAGACGTAATTTAGACAGTCAAAAAAGTTGATTTATTACTAGATCTACTCTCTCTCTCTCTCTCTCTCTCACCGATCAAAAAGCTTGAAATAATTCAATTCTGACAGGAAGTCGAAAAAGAAACAAGTTTTCGCTTGGAACGAGAAGAAAAGGCGAGAAGAAGACAAAAAGAGTTGATAGAAAAACAGAAAAACAAAAGCGTACAGAAAAAAAGTGTATGTGGCGACAGAA
This sequence comes from Itoplectis maculator, assembly GCA_964034905.1. Lineage (NCBI taxonomy): Eukaryota > Metazoa > Arthropoda > Insecta > Hymenoptera > Ichneumonidae > Itoplectis > Itoplectis maculator. The sequence continues at coordinate 85,600 of OZ035864.1, forward strand.
ATGTAAAATAAGTAAAAATAAGTTGAAAAGATCAACATTTCAATTCCAGATAATGTTTATTTATATTTCTTTTATTTTATTACTCTCCGAAATCTCCGTTTTCCTAGTGGTCGATAATGGGGTCTTCCCTGGTCGGAATTGGGCCCAACTGTGTCGGCAATGGGGACACTAATAAGCATACCTTTATAAGCCTCTATCTCACGAAATAATTGGAGGAATCGATTGAATAAACGATTTTTGGAAAGAGAATTGACTGAGCTTTACAGTAGTATAAAAATAATCCCCAAATTGACATTCGTCGCAACGAAAAAAGCCATGCAGTTGTCTGGTCGGCCTTATAAGGCACGGCAGTGGGGACATTTACCTTAGTTCATCTGTTATTATCAATTTTGTGACAATTTTTTTAGGCAAATTTTGCCCTTCTCACTTTAAAAATACGCCATTTTGTTAAAAATTCAAATATCGAAAAAGTCCTACGTAGTGTCTAAAACAATGTATTTTCAAAGATATGTGCAAAATTTCAAATTAATCGGAACACGATTGTTCAAGAAATCGGTCCGGTCGTGGAGCGCGGAAAAACGGAGATGTCATCGCAGTATCGTTGCACAACCGCCATTTTATTAAGAATCGCTTAAAAAAATTATCGTATACAGTATTTTTTTCTATTTATATGCAGTCACTGACATGTAAGATAAACACGCGTTTTTTAAATCTCGATTTACATTGCAGTTTTTCTGAAAAAAATTCCCGAAAACAGCCTATTTTTTCGATAATATTTATTTTATCTAACTAGGGTTAAGACGCACGGGCGCTAAAACGCCCGTGTGCCTTTCTGTGAATTTTGACATTTGACATAAACGACAAAATGTCAATACACGATCAGTGTGTCTAACGGCACCACCGACCAATCATAGCGCGAATAGAACGGCTTCACATGAACATAGCTGACAGCCACCAACTTTTTAGAAGAGGATAACAACATTCGATTAGATTCGATTCGATTCGAATTGGATATGGGGGATTCCAGCTGAAATTTTCATGCTGTGATCACGACTCCCTTCAATAACCACTGTATTTTTTTTTTTTCAAAAAGTATTTCAAAAAAGAGAAGACACGTATTTTTTTGTTAGAGCGTCTGCAATATTTGTGATTCTACAATTTTTTTTGGAAAAATGAATTTTTGATGATCTTTATTCTTTCAACCCAGCATATCTCGGAAATTTCGAGCTCTATCAAAAAATGGTTCAGACATAATTTGTGCGAATTGAAACGATTTAAATGATGTATATATTTTCAAAAATGTTCGCACAGTCCAAAATACTCTAAAATCGTTTTATACAAAAAAAATCGGAAAAATCGTTTTTTCGTTAAGTTCGCCACCGTAACAAATGCATGAGAAGTGCTACCGAGTGTAATGGCGCGCGCGTGCGAGAAGTGCGTGCGAGAAGTAAAATAGCAAAGATGGCCGTAAAGCGCCACTTACGCCACGCGCGGCAGGCACGAGAAGTAGCACTTCTCATGCATGCGTTAGAAAATAGTACTTTGTGATACAAGTGCGAGAAAGCGGCCGTTAGGCGCGGAGGTTAGGAAGCGGCGCCCTCGCCAAATCGAGTGCTACAACGACACGAGCTGCGAGCTGCGAGTGTTGTTTGTAGCAGCACGAGAGGAGGCGAGTGCACTGCTTCCTAACCTCCGCGGGACGGCTGCTTTGTCGCACATGTATCACATATTACTTTTTGTAACTCATGCACGTAATGTCGCACATTTCGTGCCCGCAAAGCGTGCGTGAGATCGCGTATTATGCTCATGTCAACGTAGATAATTTCACGTACGCCATCTGGTGCGTGAAGTTATCTCCATTACTTCACGCACACATTGGCGTGCGTAAAGCTATCTACAAGATGATCTCACGCACGCTTTGCAGACACGAAGATGTGCGACATCACGTTGACATTCGTTACAAAAAGTAGTATGTGATACATGGGCGACAAAGCGGCCGTCCCGCGCGGAGGTTAGGAAGCAGTGCACTCGCCTCCTCTCGTGCTGCTACAAACAACACTCGCAGCTCGCAGTTCGTGTCGTTGTAGCACTCGATTTGGCGAGTGCGCCGCTTCCTAACCTCCGCGCGTAAAGGCCGCTTTCTCGCGGCCTTGTATCACAAAGTACTATTTTGTAACGAATGTCAACGTGATGTCGCACATCTCCGTGCCTGCAAAACGTGCGTGAGATCATTTTGTAGATAGTTTCACACACGCTACTGTGTGCGTGAAGTTATGTAGATAACTTTACGCACCATATGGCGTACGTGAAATTATCTATGTTTACATGAGCATAATACGCGATCTCACGCACGCTTTGCGGGCACGAAATGTGCGACATTACGTGCATGAGTTACAAAAATAAATTTACATCAATAGGTGCGACAAAGGCGGTTTCACGCACGCTTCGCGTGCGTGTAACCCCATTTTTGCACCTTGTGAATCAAAATTGTGTACGATACTCGGCGGAAAAAGCGTTTTCTCAACTCGTGCGATTGCGTCAATCGCCTTCGGCTCGTGCGCAAACTCACATGAGCTGAGAAAACGCTTTTTCGGCCTCGTATCGTAATATACTATTATATATTGCCCTAATAAACAGCGGTCAATAATACGCTTCAAAATAAAATAACCACGACACTTCATCGAATCATAACTCCGCGAAATAAGCTCTTGCCATTTCCCAAGAGGGCTCAAAATTTTCGTAATTTTGCATAGAATTTGAAAAAAAATTTTGTTTCAAAATCTAAGGTGTCGAACTTAACGAAAAAACGATTTTTCCGATTTTTTTTTGTATAAAACGATTTTAGAGTACTTTGGACTGTGCGAACATTTTTGAAAATATATACATCATTTAAATCGTTTCAATTCGCACAAATTATGTCTGAACCATTTATTGATAGAGCTCGAAATTTCCGAGATATGCAGGGTTGAGGAAGAATAAAGATCATCAAAAATTCATTTTTCCAAAAAAAATCGTAGAATCGCAAATATTGTTCAGACGCTCTAACAAAAAAATACGTGTCTTCTCTTTTTTGAAATACTTTTTGAAAAAAAAATACAGTGGTTATTGAAGGGAGTCGGGATCACAGCATGAAAATTTCAGCTGGAATCCCCCATATAGTAAAGTTGTTACTTCGTTCGTGCATTTCGCCGAGTAAAGGTACGTCCTTTACTCGCACCTCTTGTAATATTATTTTACACGTCGAATACTGCGTCAATACGCTGTAACCGCTTTGTTTTCCGACAAAAGCGAGAAAAAAATTTTGAAAAGTGTTAGCGTTTGTGAACGTCACTGTGTTATTATTTTTACGTCATTATACAACTTACTGAATTGCGTGCGTGTGTTTTTTGTCCGCAGGTGGATCAACGGACAGAGATGGCATGAGGGAGGGCTCCGGCAACGTTGCCGAGGTGGTGAGTAATATTATCAAAATTTCTTATTAGTAGTAAAAGATTTTTATTGACAATACGTTTACAGTTTTTTTCTTGTACATTTTTTTTTAATAGTATATCCATTGTTTTTAACCGTACACGCATTGCCAATAGGCCATCGACCGAAGTCCTTTAACCATGATTCAATTATTTTAGTTGTATTAACAGAATATCTTAAAACAGTTATTATACATGTGGTGTGTATCGATTAGAATTTTTACACGTATTCGTCCAAAATTTCTTATTTATCGCGCGTACCTCGATCGTCGGCCATAACCTAGCAATCTTGACCACCGTCGTTTCCAGCTGATTCACCATAAAAACCATCGTCAAACCACCGGGTGTTTTTTTCCAAAAAATAAACCGGAAATCGGTCGTAACGACCGCGAAAACAACCGCCCTAAAAATGTTACCCGCGCAAAAAAGAAAGTGAAGATAGTAAAAAAAAGGTATTAAAATGCTATGCAAAGGAAGTATTCGAAGTATGTCGTATTGGACAAAATAATTCTAAATTCAATACTATTAAAGTAGCGCGAATAAAACAAAGCATTGATGAAGCTATTAAATATCACGGTATTAAATATGATGTAGGTATTAAATAGATTATCAGGAGTATTAATCAGTATTAGAATCAAATATAAGTATTAGTATTAGTATTAAATTGATTATCGGAGTATTAATCGGTTTTAGAATCAAATGTAACAAATATAAGTATTAGTATTAACCAGACTATCGGAGTATTAATTATACCTTCATCAATACTTAGTTTTATTCGCGCAACTTTAAATAGTATTGCATTTAGTATTCTTTTGTCCAAAACGACATACTTCGAATACTTTATTACGGCAGTCGTTTTGACCATCGGTACGACCAACTTTCGTTTTCTTTGTTGCAAAAAACCACCCGGTCGTTTTTACGATAATACGGTGGTTGTTGAGATTGCTAGGGCAACATCGCACACCATTCTACGAGGCCGATTCTATCTCGTGTATGCTCACATTGCACAGAACGTGCACGGGCACTTACGGCGGTTGTTCTCGTCATCGATGTCCGCGACGTGAGCGCATCAGCATATTACCTTATCGCTTCTCGGCACCTTGCTCGACACATGTCGCGTACTCTTCGATAGGTATGCGTAGCGCGCATACAGACCGCGATATCGTCCACTACACATTGATAAGCAAATATTACAGTTCCTCAAACCCCCCCCCCCCCCCCCCCCCACCGAACGATATCGTATCAACGATTTCCACAATGATTCACGATATCGCACTATTTTTTTTACTGGTTCATTGACCCTCCAAAAATAGATATATCAGGCATCCCACGATACTTCAGCCACAAAAATTTTTAAATTCTCATCATCACCTTGAAATTGCGTGAAGATGAAATACTAACGCGTTAAAAAAATTCTCACGGAGTTTCCGGGCGTCTACTTGCTTCCGGTTTCCAAGAAAACCAAAATTTCAGTTTTTCGGTGTTTTGACGATAACTTCGTGGGGATTTATCGGAAAAACATTTATAAAAACTGAAGAATTTCAGTTTTTCATTGTCTTTACGAAAAAAAAATTACTTTACATACCTGGCAATACAAAAATCCATCATAAAAACTAATCAACAGATACTTAAAACTATGCATAAATTATTTTTTAAAGTCAGCACTCATTTGACTAGTGTGGAGCTGTATAACATCCTTAAGGTCTGTAAAATATGTATTTTTTAATGATTAACTCTTTGTCGTTTATAGTGTTGTCAAATTATTGTTGCACATTTTATTACTACGGTGGAGACCAAACCACCTTAATGTTACACATTACAGTGTCACTAATGGCGTTTATTTCGCGGAGACGTCATTCGTCGACACCGATTTATGTCGACGTACAAAATAATAACACGGACGTGGACTCTGAATAACAGCGAAGCAAACTCCACTGTTATTCAGAGAGCATAAATGTCGTAGAACGGAGACAAAGATGATGTGTTGTCTTCCGAGGGTACAACAAGTGCTCGGGGAAGACGAGTGGCTGCCGGAGTAGAAGCGGTGAAAAAACCCGAGGGTTGCTCGTGTAGCCCGGAGTGAAGCTCCTGTCTGCCAACCCACTGGGAAAAAAGAAGAAAATAAAAACGCTGGGCTCTTTCTTAATAATACACGTGCATTGCATGTTTTTTTTTTTTTTTTTTTTTTTTTTTTTTTTCTCCAAATAGAACGACGATAAAGACAGGTATTTTTCGCCAGGTTCTTCCTCGCTGTCAGGCAGAGCTGGGCAGTATTTTAAGTGCATGGAGTATATTTAATATTTTAAATACGTACTTTAAATACTCAAATATTTTTGTAGCATTTTAAGTACTTTTTCGGTTTTTTAAGTACAAATACAAAATACTTTTGCACCTACTCTATATTCGGAGACATTTTTGTTCTTTGAGAATAACTGTGATGCGATTAGCTGAAGCCGAAGTACTATTCCTCTCCGAAAAGTCGCGTTAAACGTAAATTTTAGATCAAATTTTGATCACTTCTCGATGGGATCAAAATCTGAAAAAATCAGATATACTCAAGGTGCTGAAAAGATTGATTTTGCATAATACTAATTGTTAACTGTTACTAACAAAGCAATGAAAAAATGAATTGTTCAACAAATTATCCGGCAAGCCAACTTTTTTTTTTCATGAAAATTATTCACTAATTGTTCTGAATACGTATGAATTTTTTCACAATTTTGTACAATTTTGAGAAAATTCGGGTTTCGCCCCTTATTTTTCGTATACAAACGCAATAAAAAAGTCAAAATTCTAAAAAAGAATTATACGTATTTTATTATGCAAAATGAATCTCTTCAACGCATTTAATATGCATGATTTTTTCAGATTTTTATATTATCGAAAAGTGTTTATAATTCCCTCTGATTTTTTAAAACTTACGCGAACTCGACACCAGTTGCAAATACTACCTTAAATTGATTCTGCCCGACCCTACTCATCGTCAATGAACATGTCATTGATGTTTATGAAGCATTTTAAAAAGTACTTAAGGGGAGAAGTACCTTTAGGAGCGTGAAACATATGTATTTTTCGGGAATTTTTTTGGAGGGGATAAAATAATTCGATCATTTTGAAATTTGCACATGAGTTTCTTATAACTGTCAAGTTGAAAAAAGAATTTTCTTTTTTTGGGATGACTAACAAAATGGTGGCGTTATCAAGGGTCTTCGGACACCTGTCTTCCGCGACATCGAAAAGTGCTGCAGCTGTCACTTATTTTCTGTCGATCTGAAAACGATTTAATAAGTGTCATTCGTTTACTGACATATTAAGGGTAAGGTTGTACCTAAAAAATGATGAAAAAGTTCAAAATTGAAAATTTGGGAGCCATCTTACTCCAGAGGTCGAATTTTCGACCATTTTTTCGACATATGTGACCCCAAATAAGTTATTTATTTACACGCTACCTTTTAAAATGTTAGTATATACTTCCGATGATATTACTGAGAGTAACCTCCCAACATTTCATCCAAATCGGTCAATAACTTTTTAAACTACAGCACGAGCAGTTTTTGAAAAAGTAGTTTCGAGATAATTGCGAGAGAGAAGGAGAGAGAGGGAGAGAGAGAGGGAGAGAGGGAGAGAGGGAGAGGGAGGGAGGGAGGGCGGTTGGTCCGCAGAAGCGTGCAGAGGATTTTCACGGTGGAAGCTACTGCGGCGCGAAAGTCGGTGGGGCCGAGCGCAAAGCGCGGAACGTTCCGCAGTGACGGAACGACGCGTTTAGTCAAAGCGCATACGAATCTCGTATACGTTATTCTACGTACGGCAGATGACGTCCGTGCACACGTACGACTCGCCTCACTCGCGTCGTCAAGTGGCTACGCAAAGTATTTTCGAAAGCCTCGGGGGCCGCACCGCCGCCGCTTTTCTTCGCTCGCGCGTCCTTCTCCGCCTCCTCGGCATCTTCGTAGCGTTGTCTTTGTCGTCGTCGTCGTCGTCGTCGTCGTCGTCGTCCCATCTCCAACGTAGTGTACGTCGGGTCGCCAGCGAGATCGTCGAAGTAGGCTACCGGGTTAACACTTGGCCTGTAGGCTCAGCTCGCACGCTCCGCGCTGCCGCCGTACCTCTACATACGGGCTATTCCACGTATTAGAAAAGTACAAATTTCTGCATTTAATTTATATATGAGGCATGCCGCGATACTTCAGCCACCAAATTTTTCAAAATTTTACCATCACCGTGAAATTGGGCGAAGATGAAATACTAACGCGTTGAAAAAATTCTCACGGAGTTTAGGGCCCCTACTAGATTCCGGTTTCGAAAAAAGCCAAAATTTCAGTTTTTCGTTGTTTTGACGATAATTTCGCGAGGATTTATCGGAAAAATATTTACAAAAAACAGGCATTTTCAGTTTTTCATTGCCTTTACAAAAAAAATAATTCTCATTTACTATACGTACGATACATTTTTTTTTTTCCATTTCTTAAAGATTTGTTTTGCTCATAAAAAACAAGACGTACTCCGTATTTTGCTCGGTACTTTTTTTTTAAGTTTGTGAAGTTGAAGACTAATTTTCAGGATCTCGTGATATGAATTTTTTACGTTTTTACCGCATCCTGTTTATTCTTGAAAAAACCATAAAAAATCCATATCTCGAGATCTTCTCAATATGCCATTTCGTCCTTAGGCTGAAAAATAGTTTTCAACTTGACAAACTTGACAAAAAATCTCGAGCGAAATAAAAAGAGCGTTTTGTTTTTTTATGAGCAAGACAAATCTTAAAAAAAAGAAAAAAAACACACAAATTTCATTGTCCGCAGTAAATGATAATTATTTTTTTGCAAAGACAATGAAAAACTGAAATTTTTCGTTTTTTTATAAATGTTTTTCCGATGAATCCTCGCGAAGTTATCGTCGAAACAACGAAAAACTGAAATTTGACTGAAATTTTGGTGGCTGAAGTATCGTGGAATGCCTCATATGTAATAAAAAAAATCAGATTTCTTGAAACTCCTAATGTGGCTTACCCCCTTAAACACGTTGGTAATAAAAATTACTAGCGGTATAAATAATTCAGCGCTCGGATCTGTTGGTCGCGGAATCCAAATGACACGGTGAGATTTGAAAGATTCAAAAGAGCTAAACAAAAAAAAGCTTTGGAGGAGGAGGTTGCTTTAGTGTCTAAGTAATTCACGAGAAAATACCTTCTTATTCCTACGAAGGCATTATGCAGTGCATGAATGATGAGACATACTCTTTAAACGTATTCACTGGATGCGAGAAAGGGGCTTGGGAAGGAGGGGTGCTTCCTTCTTCCGACTCTCAACGCTTCCCCCAGCAGCATATCGACTGGAATATAGATATAGCAACGGCAGCCTGGCACTGCTATGCGCCGCTGGTTCATGCGCCAAAGTATGAACTGCTCGGTTACCCCGCCACTGGCGATGCCGATCAACTTCCGGTAGAAGTTCCATTCCGTTCGCCACACGTCAGAGCGCGCGTATAGTTGGCCCGGCGCGGCGCTATAGACACCGGAAGCCATCGGGCTCTCTGCCGGTCGATAGTAGCGCACGTGGAGTGGGACGAGTATTTCACCGTCGCGCCGCCGCTCTATTCGGTGTGTTATACCCAGCACCGTCAACCAACGTGCGGGGAAGGACATCCACTAACACCAGTTTTCCTTTCATTCCGCCGTAAACGCTGCGCGGGTCGACAGTCATCCCAACGGTACTCTAATATCCCCGTAATATTCAGAGCTGGGCAGTACTTCAAGTACCTGGTACTTGCGAAGGCCCGGAAGTATAGTACTCGAAGTGCACGGTACTTCAAAAATACTTACAGTACTGTTCTTAAGGAGAGAAATACCTTTAGTATTATCAAAAAATCGATTTTTTTCCTCATATATATTTCGAAAGTGTGATACCCAAAGAATATACTGACCAAAGGAAAACCCGAAATATTGAATATTTGCGGAGTTATCGCATATAGTTTAGAGCGCGGGGACAGCAAGGGATCAGCAGGTATGATGAAACTTTAAACGCGATTATCTCGAAACTACTTTTTCAAAAACTGCTCGTACTGTAGCTCAAAAAGTTATCGACCGATTTGGATGGAATTTTGGGAGGTTACTCCCAGCAATATTATCGGAAGGATATACCTACAGTTTGAAAGGTAACGTGTAAATAAATCATTTTTTTCGGGTCAAATATGTAACAAAAATGGTCGAAAAGTCGATCTTTGGCTCCTAAATTCTCAATTTTCCACTTTTTCACCATTTTTTTGGTATATCCTTCCCCTTAATATGTCAGTAAACGAATGACACTTATTAAATCTTTTTCGGATCAACAGAAAAAGAGTGACAACTGCAGCACTTTTCGATGTCGCGGATGACAGGTGTCCGAAGACCCTTAATAACGCCGCCATTTTGTTAGTCATCCCGAAAAAAAATCTTTTTAAAACTTGACAATTATAAGAAACTCATGTGCAAATTTGAAAATGATCAGATTATTTTAAACCCTTTAAAAAATTCCCGAAAAAAACCTATTTTTCACGCTCCTAAAGGTATTTGTCCGCTTAAATTTTCAAGTAAGTGTCCAATGTCAAGTAAAGATTTTTTTCGTCATTAAATGTGAAAGTATCTCACCTATATGATATGCGAATGATTATTTAATTATTTCATAATTTTTTGTTTATCCATTTTGTTCATTAATTGAAATAATCGTAAGACAAAAAAAATTGCTGCTCCGCTGAAAATGAACAGAGTCTTTGGATGCCGATTTTTGTAACTCTCGAACGGAGCGTTTGCATCACTTCCGCACATGCTTCCCGTAATTTCCGGTCTAGAAGGAAGGTCGCAAATGGGGCGCGTGGGAGCAACGGGCGAAAAAAAAAAAAGAAAAAAAATCGTTAAGTGGAAACCCGAGGGTTCAGCGTGTGGCCCAGGCGCGGCCTGAAGATAAGCAAAAATACGTTTTTAATGATACACCGCATCTACGTGATGCTCTCGCTCTTTAGTCTATTTTTGTTGCATAAGGTAGATTTACCAGTACTTGAAGTACAAATTACTTCAACAAATATTTGAAGTACTGTACTTAAATGTTCAAGTACATGTCCTGTACTTCAAGTATTTGTACTTACAATTTGAAGTACATGCCATGTTCTTGAAGTATTTGTACTTAAAAATGCAAGTACTTTACTGTATTTGAAGTACTTTTTCAAGTCCTAAGTACCGAGTATTTTTCAGAATTTCATGTATTTGCGTGGCGATTTCGTCTGCGCACGATCAGCCGTCGTTCCATCCGTCTGCGCAGGAGCAAACGCCGACTCAATCGGTGCTGTTGAAGAGTTTTTTGAAAACTAACACGAAGTTGGAATAGTTTCTAAGAATCCGTCAAATGTATTCATTGGTTTTTCTAATTTAAAGTGAAAATAAATAAATGTTAATTTCTATCGCCTTTTAAGAAACTAATTTGTAATCCTGTAAAAATTTGGTGAGTAACGTGGTAACGTGGTCGAGTTTATACGACCACCTGTGCTTCGTCGTGAACCGCGGGACGATCGGCAGTCGTATCGGTTGGCCCGTACTTCTAGTACTCTGTACTTCCATTACTTCTAGTTCTCTGTACTTCCAGTACTCTGTACTTCTAGTACTCTGTACTCCCAGTACTTCTAGTACTCTGTACCTCCAGTACTTCTAGTACTCTGTACTTCTAGTACTTCCAGTACTCTGTACTTCCAGTACGTCTAGTACTCTGTACTTCCAGTACTTCTAGTACTCTGTACTACCAGTACTTCTAGTACTCTGTACTTTCAATACTTCTAGTATTTTGTACTTCCAGTACGTCTAGTACTCTTTACTTCCAGTACTTCTCGTATTTTCTACTTCCAGTACGTCTAGTACTCTGTACTTCCAGTACGTCTAGTACTCTGTACTTCCAGTACGTCTAGTATTTTGTACTTAAAGTACTGAGTACTTCCAGTACTCTGTACTTCTCCTCCCAGTATTACTTATACTCCCAGTATTTTGTACTTAAAGTACTTTTAAAGTACTGTGTACTTTAAGTACCGAGTACTCTGTACTTCTAGTACTTTGTACTTCAAGTACATTCCGGTACTTTGCCCAGCTCTGAACTGAACCCCCTCTGGCGACTAGACTACTTTCGCAACTCTCCGCTTCCCCTCTTTTACCTCCTGAGTTTCCTCGTTCCGTCTGACACTCGATAACACGTCGGCTGTGAATCCGATACGATACCCCTGAGCTTCTGCCCTCGCCGCGCGAAAAACGAAAGAACGAAGAAGGAAATACCATCGAAAGTTTCTAGTTTCACACGAGAGACCGCGAGCCGCAAAATCGCGCGCGCGCGCGTTCGATTTGTTCCCCGCACTGCGAGCGAAACGGTGAGGGTGAATGGAAAAACGAGAATGCGACGAAAAAAAGTGGCGCGCCATTTTTCTTAAACTTTTCGACAATGCAGTTCGGAAAGAAGGAGGGAGGGGGGGCTCGCGGAGTCAGCGAGATGGAGACAGAGGGGAGGGGTGGGGCTGGAAACGTGGCTGGACCCGAGTTGAAATTTAAACCCCTCAAATACCCTTCGTTGAATCAAAACGGGTAAAATATGCCCCTTTTGGAGGTTTATACAAGGATCTAAGAACCTCATCTTACTCTGTACAACCTGATTGGAGGTTCAAACATAAAAATTTCAGTTCGCAGTAGTTTCCCTTTACTCCAATTGGTTAATATCTGCCACTTTCGGAGGGTCGGTTAAAGGAGTGTCAAGAACCTTCGGTTACCTTGCGGGACTACGACATTTAGGTTTTGAAGAGGGTCTAAATTTTAAATCGGGGAAACCGAGGCTTTCCGATCCTCTCGTGCAAGATACGAATTCACGATAGATGTTTGAGCGTTGGCCTCGGGCGCTGCGCTCTCCTGTTTGAGTTCCGGAGACGTTGGAAGAGGACTCTCGCAGCGGTACGAAGACTGAGCGATTTGCGCAGCAGCAGCAGCTCCGCGAGTAGAAATCTCCGTATCTGGAAATATACACACGAAGAGAGTTCTGCTCGGGCGGCTGCTCTCGACGTCGAAGAACGTAGAATCGAACCTGACACGGCATTTGTGGCAAATGGTATATGCGGCAATGGAAATAAAGGACCCGAAGAAACTCGAGCGAGCAACAGCCAGCATTCAATTATCATCAGAAAATACTTAATACTCGAAATATACTCGAAAATACAAAATACAGAAGACTTTTTTTACTTAAAATACAAAGTACTTTTTGTACTTAAAATAAATGTATAAGTACTTCCTTTAAATACTTTTTTCAAATACTTCGTAAAAATCAATGGTATGTCCATTGACGATGAGTAGGGGCGGGCAGAATCAATTTAAGGTAGTCTTTACAATTGGTGTCGAGCTCCCAGAAGTCTTCTAAAAATGAGAGGCAATTATGAACACTTTTCGATAATATAAAAATCTAAAAAAATCATGCATATTAAAGACGTTAAAAATATTAATTTTGCATAATAAAATACGGAGGATTTTTTTTTTTTTTTTAGAATTTTGTCTTTTTTTACATTCCATTTTTAACGCAAAATGAGGGGCGGTATCTAAAAATTAGGCAAAATTCTGAAAAATGTCATACGTATTGAAAAAAATTAGTGAATAATTTTCGTGAGAAAAGACAGTTGAATTGCCGGATAATTGTTTGAACAATTCATTTTTTAATTAATTTGTTAGTAACATTTAGAAATTATTATTATGCAAAATCACTATGTGTGAATATACTGCCCAGCTCTATAATTCATAATACGAGTATTGGTTATAATTCGTGATAGGAGCGCTAACATTATTTTCAGTCACGTTTTTGCATCACAAGTAAAAGCCGAACCACCTCCTCAAGACGCCGAACTTCTCGGCATCGCTCGAGGAAAAACTCGATTTCGCAAAGGAAGAAACGTTCGGTATGTACTTCGATAGCGAAAGAAATGAAAATCGAAATGAGAATGAAAATGAGAAAATGAGAATCAGAATGATCGGGTCGCGCGCGGAGTCTCGTACAGTTCGTGTCTCTCCTATCCGGTCCGCGTATAATGGAGGACTCTGTGTTCCGGATCATTATCGGTGCGCAAGGCAAACGCGAGTGGATAGCCCCATCGTCGTTGCCACGGCTCAGCCGCGCGGGGAATACGATATAGTATATGCGCGCGCGGAGCGATAGCTGCTGCCAGCGACGAGGAAGGCTGGATTCCGTTCGGCGGAGTCAGCCGCAATCCTCAATCCAGCAGCCTCGGGGCGCTGGCTACGGGGAACCCTCCACCGCGCTTGGTCACCGCGTGCTGCTGCTGCTGCTCCTACTGCCGACGAGTCTCGAGTAACACGGAACGTGAGCACACACACGGTACAACAGCCGAGTCCCCCCACCCCCTTCACCCTTTCCGCATGTATGTCGGTCGTTCCATGGTATTTCGCACAGCAAAAACCCCGACCGACTCCAATCTTCGCCTAATTTTTTTATACCGTTGACTATGTCAATCGGAGGATCTGTGAATTTTTTGAGAATTTTATTGTCATATTTGGTCGATCCATAAAATAAAAAATAAAAAAAATGAAAAAAAATCTGACGTCAAGTGGAAAAATCATATCGACAAGAATAACTAGGTGAAAATTCTCGTTATTCAATACAGTTGACGTTAAAAATAATCAAAATAAAAAATAAAATAAAATTGTATTTTATTTACGTCTTTTACTAAGAAAAGGTACCAAATAAAATACAATTTTTTTTAATTTTTTACTTTAATCATTTTTACCGTAAACCGTGTTCAATTACGAAAATGTTGACCTAGTTATTTTTGTCGATATGATTTTCCCACTTGACATCTGATTTTTTTCATTTTTTATTTTTAGATCGACCAAATCTACTACTAAAAAGTGCGTAATTCGCGCCAACGTGACCATTGTTGTCGGTATAACTCGGCCTCTCATTGGTCGAGGGCCGTGATGACCGGCGGTTCGTTGTTTAACAGCGCGAGATTTGACAGTTTGTCGTAATGAGCGCTGCAGCGCTGTCTAACCTCCGGTCGCGCGCGTAAGCGCGCGTATTTGCTTCCTAGTATGACAATAAAATTCTCAACAAATTCACAGATTCTCCGTTTGACATAGTCAACGATATAAAAAAATTGGGTGAAGATTGGAAGAAAAAAGAAAAGATCAATAACCCGAAAACTTTTTTTAAAAATGGATAAATTTGACTTTTCCATCTTGGGCTTATGCTTAAAATGTTCGGGTCTCAATGTAGTGTATTCGTGATTCTTTGTATTGAAATCGGAGGGGCCCAAATTAGTGAAATGGTACCTTTTCTTAGTAAAAGACTTAAATAAAATACAATTTTATTTTTATTTTTCATTTTAATTATTTTTACCGTAAACTGCGTTGAATTACGAAAATGTTGACCTTGTTATTTTTGTTGATATGATTTTTTCACTGGACGTCAGATTTTTTTCATTTTTTATTTTATGGATCGACCAAATATAACAATGAAATGCTCAAAAAATGCACAGATGCTCCGTTTGACATAGTCAACGATATAAAAATTAGGCGAAGATTGGAGTCGGCCGGGTTTTTTTGCTATGCGAAATGCCGTGGAACGACCCATGTATACGACAGTAATACTACAGTGCGGCAATAGCGGCCGCGGCGCGCACGACGAGTAGTACCGCAGCGTTTTCGCTTCGCAGGACACCGAACATCCCGAGCAGTTTGTATAGCTGGGCGAAGGAAAATCCAATGGGCGGCTGCCTTGATTTTCATCTTGATACAGTCGCTCAACACGCAGCAGCACCCACCCTCTAAACATACATATGAGACATTCCATCTCGTTTCGATCTGGTACTTTGATTTTGCTTTACCCGAAACCGTAAACGCGTCTTACTCAAAACTACATTTTCGAAATTGGCGCCGGGCGCGATAAAAAAAAAAGTTATTCATCCGATTCATATAAACCAAAGGTTTTTAGTTACAAAATTGCAAACTCTCGTCGATGAATCTCCTAATTTAATTTTCTTCTAAATTTTGCAATCATTTTTTGCATAAATGCAAAAATGCAAAAGTAATAATTGTACTAATTTTTTAGTGAATTGGCAGGTTCATCGACGAGGGTTTGCAATTATGTAGCTGACGAAAAAGGGGCGATGTTGCGGATAATATGAGAGTAGTGGTAGCGTCTCGTGTCGTGAGGAGTCCCGTCAGGTGGAATACAGAATCTCTTTTAAAACTTGGCGTCGAGACCCTACCGCGTCTCTTGATCTAAAAACCTTTGATTTATATGAATCGGATGAATAGGTTTTTTTTTGTGACTCATGCATGAAAAGTGCCAGGTTATGTGCGGGCCGGCCGCGACATAAAGGAGCGCTTTTCGAGAAGGCGTATCGTCAATACTGGAAGCGTGTCGAAAATACAGGACGCGTATCGAAAATTCTCAAAACCGTATCGAAAATACTCAAAACCGTGTTGAAAATACTGTGTGCGCATGCGCACATCCGTTTGCGCTATTCATTTATTGTCGCGCCCGGCCAGCAACATAACCTGGCATCTTCCATGCATTCGTCACAAAAATGTAGTTTTGAGTAAGTCGCGTTTAAAGTTTTGGGTGAAGAAAAATCAAAGTCGATAGAATACCCTAAAAATGTCAAAACAATTGATCGTATAGTTTCGCTGGAAAAAATCCCGAAATTTGTCGTCGTTTCTATGTATTTCCCCCCGTAAGCAGCCGAAACTTCATAACTGTTGGCCCTGTTAACCCTGTTCGCGTAACCCTGCATATGAACAGGGTTAACCCCTTCAGCGGCAGACGAAATCGTGCGCACATTTTGTATCTCTTATATTGAGTCTGCTATTTTTTGTTTCTAAATTTTGAGTTCGGATTCGTAATCAGCGACCCTTAAAGCCCCCGAGTACCAAATTTCACGAAAATCAATCAAGCACGATCGGAAAATAATTGGATAATAATCGGGAAATGCATGCGCCATATGGCGTCATTGCCGCTGAAGGGGTTAAGCAGCCGGAACTTCATAACTTTTGGGACACCCTGTATGTATACTACGTATATACGTAGTATAGACATATTGAACACGTGCCCCCCCACCCACCCGCCCACAGCTCGAGTGTCATTGGCACTCGGGATTCCCTCTCGAGCACAACTGCCACCAGAACAACTCGGGCTTTCTCTTACCCGGCCCGCTCTCTGGTGTATTCTTTGTAACGTGTCAATGCATTCGTTGTATTTACCACGAGCCTTGATGCACGTGTCCTCACACCCGCGCAAAAAAACGGAAGTATTAAAACAGAATTGCCGAAATATTAAAAGAGTCTTGGAATTGGAATATTCCAAGACTAGCGTATTGGAATAATACGTATACGGAGTAAAACTTCGAGAAGTATTAAGGCAGTTCTGTCGCTTCATGCTCACTTCGCATAAGTTTTCGAAAAACGAGAGGGAATTGCAAACAATTGTCGTTAACATGAAAATCTGAAAAAAATCATGCATAGTAAAGGTGCTGAAACCATTAATTTGGCATAATAATAATTCCAAAATGTTATTAACAAAATGATGAAAAATAAAATTGTATAATAAATTTCCGACAACTTCATTTTTTTGTTTCGATGAAAATGATTCGTTGATTTTTCTGAATACGTACGATTTTTTCAAATTTTTTTCTTTGCTTTGAATTTTGTGATTTTTTTCGGATTTTTCCCATGTAAAAAAAACGAAAAATAAAAAGCAAAGAAAAAAATTTGAAAAAATTCATACATATTCAGAAAAATAAACGAAACATTTTTACCTTAACAAAAAAATTAAGTTTCCGGAAAATGTATTAAACAATATTATTTTTCATTAATTTGTTAATAACATTTTGGAATTAATGTTTTCAGCACCTTTTTTTAATATGCACCATTTATTTCAGATTTTTATGTTAATAAGAAGTGTTCGCAATTCCCTCTCATTTTTCGAAAACTTATGCGAAATGAGCATGAAGCGACAGAACTACCTTAATAAGTATTGCGAGTATTTTTGAGCTTACTGGTAAGTATATCGGAAGTATTCGGAAGAATTTTTATGTATATTTCGAAAGTTCATAAATTCGCCGGGTTTGGGTCGCTAATACTTAGCAGCTCCGATAAATATCACGGTAAGCTCAAAAATACTTGCAAGACTTATTAATACTTCTCGAAGTATTACTCGGTATGTATTATTCCAATACGCCAGCCTTCGATTATTTCGATTCAAAGACTCTTTTAATATTTAGGCAATACTGTTTTAATACTTCCATTTTTGAGCGGGACTGACCATCTCCAGACCTGACCTGCGACTCTTTCATCTTCTTCGTCGTCTTTTTTGTCCCCGATGCCCGCTGCTAGCCCCCTCGTTCCGATGCGACTCTCACCGATTTCTCTCACTCTTCGTGGTCTCTGTCCCTCGCGAACCCTGGTTAAGTCGCCATGTCTGAACTCTGCTGCTGGTGTACCTTGGAAAAACGCCGCCTCGTGTAATCTGGGGCCATTTATCCGGGAACAGCTAGACCGGGCACTCTTTGTCGAGGGTCACTGATGCCCACCTCCCTTCCCCTCCCCCGTCTCTTGGGCCCCACCGCTCTCGCCTGGTATTTCTCTGCACTTCACGAGATGAGACGACCAGCCGACGATCGACGACCGAGCAACAAGGGTCATCTCCGACTCCCAAGTTTCGAATCTGTTCTTTGGGTTTCAACTACTCCGGCTACTAGACTTGCAGATTCTGAATGCAAGAGACAGAGAGAGAGAGAGACAGAGAAAAATAAAGTGTGAAGATAGTAAAAAAAAAACGTATTAAAAGGGTATGTAAAGGAAGTATTCGAAGTATGTCGTATTGGACAAAAGAATACTAAATGCAATACTATTTAGAGTTGCGCGAATAAAACAAAGTATTAATGAAAGTATAATTAATACTCCGATAATCTAATTAATACTTGCATCATACTTAATACCGTGATATTTAATACCTTTATTAATACTTCGTATTATTCGCGCTTCTCTAATAGTATAGCATTTAGTATTATTTTGTCCAATACGACGTATTTCAAATACTTCATTTGCATATCATTTTAATACGTTTTTTTTTTACTATCTTCACACTTTATTTTTATCTGTCTGTCTCTCTCTCTGTCTCTTGCATTCAGAATCTGCAAGTATAGTTTCTAGTTTAGACAAAATTGTAAAAAAATTCATACATATTCAGAAAAATTAGCGAATAATTTTCATGAGAAAAAAAAGTTGGCTTGCCGGATAATTTGTTGAACAATTCATTTCTTCATTTCTTTGTTATTAACAGTTTTAAATTATTATAACGCAAAATCAATCTTTCCAGCACCTTGTGTATGTCTGATTTTTTCATATTTTTATCCCGTCCAGGAGTGATCGAAATTTAATCTGAAACTTACGTTTAAGGAGGCTTCAGCGCTTCATACTGGTCAAATCAGTGCTAAATTTTCAAAAGCATTTTTATAAGTCTTGGTTATTTAATAAATTGTTCCGAGGTGTTACTGACGGTTTAGCATTAGTTCTTAATAAACAAATACATTCACAGCCGTGATTTGAATAGAAAATCGACTGATATATGCAAATTCCCGATGTCATGATTTTTCGTGCAGTTTTTTGAAAGAATAAACCGTAATAATAGTTCTATTACGTCGAGCAAAAACTCATTTTTATCATTTCAAGATGCTTGATCGATTGACCGTTCGGATTTTTTTAATAGTATCAGTACTTTAAAAGTTACAGCCATTTGTATGTCGCCTTTTAGGTTAGGATAGGATGATCAAACGGTCGTATCTTTTGAACTACTGAGACTATTAAAGATCTGGACGGTCAATCGATAAAGAGTCTTCCAATAATAAAAATGTGCTGTTGCTCGTCATAATTGAACAATTATTACGGTTTATTCTTAAAAAAAACTACACGGAAAAACATGACATCGGGAATTGGCATATATCAGTCGTTTTTCTATTCGAATCACGGCTGTGAATGTATTTTTATATTAAGAACTGACGCTGCTACGTAGGTAATACCTCGCAACAATGTATCAAACAACCGGGAATTGGAAAAATGTTTTTGAAAATTTAGCACTGATTTGACTAGTATGAAGCGCTGAAGCCTCCTTAACGCAACTGTTCCGAGAGAACTAGCACTTCGGCTTCAGCTCAACGCAGCACAGTTATTCTCAAAAAATAAAAATGTCTTCGAATATGGAGTAGGCGCAAAAGTATTTTTTATTTGTACATAAAATGCCGAAAGAGTACTTGAAGTGCCACAAAAGTATTTGAGTACTTCAAGTCCGTATTTAAAATACTCAAAATATTCAATGAACTTAAGGAGGATGGATACTGTGTTTGCGGGGGGGCAGGGGGCGAGAGGGGAACGCCTATGCGTATTCACGGGAGCTAGTAACGTGGCTGCCAACCTCACATAGTTAAATAATCAAGCAATCAAATACTCTTAAATAAGTCGAGTTTAAGCAAACAAATAGCGGCGTAGGTTAAATTAGCTATTTTTAAGTGTTTCCAGTTATTTTTCGTTTAATTGAAAGCCAAATACGTGATAACCAATGTTGAAATTTGGCAATCGCGCTTTACCCATAACATCTATAATCAGGAATTAGATCAACGTGTTTTCTTTCTACAATTGCTCAATAAATACGTCGAGACGGTCCATTTGAAACTTCGTTCAGTTCTTCCTAAATATGTCAACAGATATTTGCATCTATT
Source organism: Itoplectis maculator (assembly GCA_964034905.1). Lineage (NCBI taxonomy): Eukaryota > Metazoa > Arthropoda > Insecta > Hymenoptera > Ichneumonidae > Itoplectis > Itoplectis maculator. The sequence goes on from OZ035864.1 coordinate 105,840, forward strand.
TTTATTCGATTCTTAATATTTTTGCTATGCTTTTGAGGGTCGCAGCTTAACTCTTGCCTGATATTTCCCTATGTTACCCGTGTATAAGAGCAGAAATTCAGGAATTGATTTCTCGATAATCATTCGGGTGATTGAAATAAAATTTGTCATGGAGATGTAATTTTAGTCGACGAATATCCTCCAAAAGTTTAAGCTTATGCTTATCATTTTTCGTTGAGTATCCAACCTCCTTGAAATACTGCCCAGCTCTGGTTAGGATACTGTATAGGCTATAATATTGCTCGCAGCAGCGTCGAGTAGTACAGACGCAGGTAGCAGAGGGGGGCGCGCCTCACGCGCTGCTGGCGCGGCGACCGTGAACGTCGCTTGCGGCCTCGTGTATCGCTTGCACGCCGCTCCTGTTGTAGACTCGCCGCGCGACGGCGGTGCGCGTATAACGCTGCTCGCGGTGTCACGTTCTATAACGTTCGCGGCGGACGGGCTGTATAATACGCCGCAGGCGACCGCGCCGCCGATATTCGCCGGAGATTAAGTACTAGGAAACTGTGGCGAACACAGACACAAGCGCGGTCGTTGCGTCCGCGCCGCAGCAGCAGCAGCAGCAGCGGCAGCAGCAGCATATGATATTGAGATTGAGAGAGGCAGCTGCGAATCCGGCGCGCCGTTTCCTCGCGGAAGCCGCGAGGAAACGCAGATCAAAGACGCGCGCGCCCCCGGACCAATGAGAAACTGCATATTATTCTACATTCTCTGCGCGCCAACTTATCGCCTATATTATTTGTAACCGCATTTATTTCGTAAATTCGCCGCGGCGCGAACGAGCGAGCAATCAATTTATAATTGGATCTTCATTATAAAAAAACGCGTCTATTGTTGTACACTGTTAACTATATGCAGTGTCGACATTTTCGTAAGGTTAATCATTATAGTATTGATAACAACGCCTTTTTACGGAATATAATTTAACACGGGCGACTTCGTTAAATTTATTCCATTGCTAATTTCAATGTTTAACATCGATTTTAGGATTTTTCTGGGTGAACCTGAAAAAGGCATACATATAAATTCAAATATATGTAAAAAACTCGATAATTGTGGAGTATTGTTCAGTCGATGACATAACATTTTAACACCGCTCGCTTAACACCACTATTCGTGTGGTTTGACTTGATGAAGTGTAAAACTACACCGTCTTGGTGTAGTTTTAACCCCACATTTAAACAATGTAAGTCCGTTGATTACGGAAATTCGGTATAATCATTAAAGCTCGCGATTAGGATAGAAAAGTGTCAGCCGAGTGGGACTCTCAATTTCGTTGAATCGTTTCTATATGTCAATATAGGTTGTATACCTACATAGGACGAGAATAGTGGTTGGGGGAAGGGACAGGCTTTGAGTTTATCGTTTCTCGAGTGACCGCAAACGATTCTCCCGGGTGCGTCTCGTGCGCGCTGCTGTCATCCCGACAAAGACAGAGTCGCGGGGAATTGGAAAACTTGAATGAACCGAGGAGAGACAGAGCTACGCGCGGATTGGCGGAAGCGAGACTCCGTGCGAGCGAGAGAGAGAATTCCGAGAGACAGAGAGAGAGAGAGAGAGACAGAGAGAGAGAGAGAGAGAGAGAGAGAGAGAGAGAGAGAGAGAGAGAGAGAGAGAGAGAGAGAGAGAGAGAGAGAGAGAGAGAGAGGAGTGAGAGCAGCGCAACTATTCACATGGGTTTTATGCGTCGCGACCGATAACTCTGTGACGCGCGTTTGCAGCGGGCGATTGTACAACACTCGCTCGAGTCCTCGTATCGCTCGAGCACCGCGCGCGCGAGCGCACACACACACACCTTCCTACGACACTACCCACTGTCGTGCTCCGCCGGCTATGTCATTTCGGCGCCGCCGCCCCCGCGTACACTGTTAAAAATCCGGTGTTAAAAACAACACCAAGTCGGTGTCTATATAGGTCCACACCAATCGCGGTGATAATGAGCGGTGTTAACTGAGTCTGAAATACCGACTTTCACCTCAAAAAGTCAGAAGTCCCGTTTTTCGCGAATTATCAACGGATCGAAGCGAAAATTGAAATACAGACGCCAGTAATGTGAATCTTGTTAATGAATTAGTCAGAACTTTGATTTTCGAAAAAAAAAATTACAGATCAATTACCCGGTAGAGAAATCTGTAATGAAAAAATCGATTTTTTTCTTCAATTTTTCGATAAAAACTGAGAAAAGCGACTAATTTATTCACGAGATAATAAAAAATCACACATGATACCTGCATTCGTGCCTTTAAGGAGGGCGACCAGCTGCACCTCTTGTTAGATAAAATCTCAATTTTTTTATATGAGACAAATTGAATATAGAACTTTGCTACTGTTAAATCTCAGCACGGCTTACCGAACATTTTTCCAAAAAATCTCAGCTTAAAAATCGCGCATTTAACATGGGGTCTTATGTAAATAGTGTTTTCTTGACACTTCAATCGAATAATTCAAACCTTTGGCGGTTAGATGACGCAGATAAGAAAGTCGCTATCTGTTCAATAAATTCTAAGGATTCCAATGCGATCAAGAAAAAAGGGGCCTGCCGGACATTCGAGACCGATATTTTAAGTTAATGTGCAAGCAGCAGCCGAAATCAGCCATTGTTCCAAGCGGATCCGTCACACTCGGCTACGCTTGACAACATCGCATTTTGACGTATACACGGAAGCCATGTGTGCAGGCGCCCAACATACGCACATCGATATAATTTGAAATGTCGGAATAAAAAAAAACGAATAATCCCATATGAAACTTAGGAATCACTTAGAGTTAGCGTACTCATTAAGTCGCTAAATCGTAAAAGAGGTTAGGTGTAGCGAAAGCTCACATTGACAGGACTGGACGACCGAATCAAATCAGCAACTAAAAATAATTTCTCTTACATAAATAGTCTAAATAGGAAATATTTACATATCTGCTATTCAATGTTTATTGGTAGAATGATTTTTGCAATGAATAAAATATTCGTAGCAATCAGTTCTATCGCGTAAGAGAACGAACCGTCATTTGACTTCGATGCAGCTGGTCGCCCACCTTAAAGCAAAAAGTATTATAATGTTTCGTCGGTAACATAGGAAAAATTTAACGAAACGGCTGGTGTTAATTTAACACCGTAAAAAGTGTTAATATTAACACTGTAATAAGTAACACCAGGAAAAAGTCCACACCAGCAGCGTTTGACACCGTAGATTTTTAACAGTGTATGTCCATAACGCGCCGTGTTTTCCTCGATAATCGGGCGGCACAGCGGCCGCGCGCACTCGCACGATTCAGCAGAGTTTCACGAATTAAGAGGTCACTGTGGATGCCACTGTAGATTTTTCGAAAAAAAAAAAAAAACGTTTTTTTAACTCCCGACTGCCCCTCTAGGGCAAAAAGACGTGAGATTTGAGCGATTTCTTTGTAGCCAATGTTCTCGAAAACGGTCAAAGATTACTTGATCAAATTTTGTACGTCGATTCTATGACTAGCGCTAAATGTCTTATTCCATCAATTGAAGCGATAAGTTGTTGATTCGCATAAACAAATGCATTTTTCAAATAGCCTGTTTGAATATATCGAAATATCGCAAGATGGCCGCCATTGATGCGTATCTTGTGACTCGCTTTATAGCGCATATATAGCTGAGTATTTGAATGACTTTGAAACTAAATTTAAAAAACGATGAAATAAAAATAATGTTATAAAAATAAAGAAAAAAACTCCCGACTGAAAAACGAAGTTAATTAATGAACAAATTGGCCAAACAAAAAATTATGAAATAATAAAATAAGCATTCGCATATCATATATTCGGGAGATTTTTTTTCGTCATTATGTGTGAAAATCTCTCGACTATATGATATGCGAATGGTTATTTAATTATTTCACAATTTTTTGTTTACTCAATTTGTTCATTAATTAACCCTTTTTTCAGTCGTGAGTTTTTTTTTATTTTTATAAAATTGTTTTTTATTTTTGCTTTGAAATGCCCCTTGGGACCTCAAAAATGATGTCCCGAAAGATTATGGCCGGGAAAAATCTGTAGTAACTATACTAGGAAGGCAAACTTTAAATGCGTTTATCTCAAAACTACTTTTTTCAAGCTGGCCGGACCGATTACTCGAACAATTATGTTCCGATTCACTTGAAATTTTGCACATATCTTTCAAAATACATTGTCTTCGACACTACGTAGGATTTTTTTTTTTTTTTGCTTCGTTCATTTGTTATTAACAGTTTTTCTGAAAAAAATTCCCGAAAACAGCATTTTTTTCGGTCTTCACAATGGCATAATCCCTTAAATACAATAATCAATTTTCACTGATATCATTTATCTCGGTTTATTTGTTTTCCAATGAAAACGGAACATCCGGGCTTACGCATCCCGTTTTTAACATAATTTATTTTTGCAGTCGTCTCGTCATTGCCGCGTTCGTCGCCAACAATTCACTTTTTTTAGCGGTGCTAACGGAGAGACAAACATTATCGGACTCGTTGACACATTTTTCGCGATAGTGGCGAAAGCGTGTTTCTTTGGAATCGGTTTATCGTTTCGTTCGGATGCACTCGAATGCATCGAATCGTGCATTATTGACTCAAAAGTACGATAAATTCTGTTTTGTTTCGCTACATTGTTTTTTTGCGGATGAACTCACACTTCGGATTGCCGCGTTGATTTACAGAAAATTACGAAATTCAAGGGGACTACCCGCGCAAAAAAAAATGAAGTATGAAAAAAGTATTGCCAAAGTCTTAAATTGTAAATTTGCCACTAGGAATCTAAATCTGAGGTCAATAATTCGATAATTTAAAAAATCTATGATTCATAAATTGTAAATCTTATGTTTTCGAAAAAATTGAATTTTTCACCGCAGATTTATATTCCTAGTGGGAAATTTACCCTAAAGAAAGTACCCCTACAATTAAGGAATTCATTTTTTTAAGTATATTGAAGTATGTATTTTTCCAATATGACTGCTTTCACATACTTAGAATTTAAATACAATTTAAGACTTCGGATACACTGTTTTCATACTTCATTTTTCGCGTCGGTAATCATCCCGCTGTGCATGAAAGGGTTAAAGGCCTACTGGTGAAACAATAAGCAACCTGCGAGATCCCACTTGATGTTTTTCATTTTCCTCCCATCGTTTTCCTAGTACAAAAAAGCCAGCAAACACCGCGAGCTCAGTGAGAGTCAACACAGTGCGAGGACTGTGTGCGGCGGCAGTGCCAGGGGGCGTCTGCCGTTGGTCGGCTGTTGGTCTGCTTACGATGTATAGCACGACGCCCATAATATCAGCAGCAGCAGCAGCAGCAGCAGCAACAGTTCTCTCGCATCATTGGCTACGCAGCTTGGATGACGTATCGAGAGCCATGCAAACTCGATCGTTATATATTCACGTGTCACATTTGTGTAAACACACACGGTTACAAACGGCAAGCGGCAAGTTATGTGGCTCAACGCTTTCTTTCTTTCGTTTAAGGGGAGAACAGAGAAAACCCTTTAGAATGTTCAAAAAATCGATTTTTTTTTCTTTACATATTTCAAAAGTATAATACCCAAAAAATATACTCACTAAAGGTAAACTCAAAATATTGAATATTTGCGCAGTTATCGCATACACTGTTAAGAATCTACGGTGTCAAACGCTGCTGGTGTGGACGTTTTTCCTAGTGTTAGTTATTACAGTGTTAATAGTTACACTTTTAACGGGGTAAAATTAACACCAGTCGTTTCGGTAAATTTGTCCTGTGTTACCGACGAAACATTGTAACACTTATTGCTTTGAAGGCATGAATGCACGTATCACATGTGATTTTTTATTATCTCGTGAATGAAGTAGTCGCTTTTCTCAGTTGTCATCGAAAAATTGATGAAAAAAATCGATTTTTTTCATTACAGATTCCTCTACCGGGTAATTGATCTGAATTTTTTTTTTTTTTTTTTTTTTTTTTTTTTTTTTTTTTTTTTTTCGAAAATCAGTATTCTAACTAATTCATTAACGAGATTCACATTACTGGCGACTGTATTTCAATTTTCGCTTCGATCCGTTGATGATTAGCAAAAAACGGCATTTCTGAAATGTTGAGGGCGGAAAGTCGGTATTTCCCACTCACTTAATACCGCTCATTATCGCCGTGATTGGTGTGGACCGATATAGAGACACCGTCTTGGTGTTGTTTTTAACACCGGATTTTTAACAGTGTAGTAACGGCTTTTCACCACGCCACGTCCACCCTGGAACGACGAAGCTCGACGTCCGGCGGCGGGCGACGGGGCAGTGCATATACGGAGGTCTAAATATAAAGCTCTTTCCCGCGCGCGCGCGCGCGCGCGCTTATATTTGCGTGTGTGTTTCATCCGCTGCTCTTCGCTGCGCGAGAAGAGTCTCTCGCTCGTCCCGTAGTTCAAATCTGGTGCGAGCAGGGAACGTGCTCGGGCCGCGCATCTTTAGTGTTTTAGTGTTTTAAAGTGTTTTTTTTATTGTGTTTTTAGTGTTTTAGTGTGGGCCTCCACACTGTTAAAAATATCGTGTTAAAAACTACACCAAGACAGTGTCTGTACAGGTGTACACCAATTACGCGAAAGTGTTGAGCGAAAGGTGTTAAAATATTTCGTCATCGATTCAAGACGAAATATTTTATATTTTATATTTGCTCCGTACATCGTCTCAAATCCGGGGTGTTAAATCTAATTGACTTTTGATCAGTGTTCAAACAACTCGGTGCTGAAAGTACACTGAGAAAAATTCATGGGATAACAATGTGAAATATAGCGAATTTTACTAGACAAATTGGTCACAGGTACCATAATATATTGCCGGTTACATACTTATCGTCACGAGAATTTTTATTATTATTATTATTATTATTATTATTATTATTTATTTACGGATTTCTCCTTCACATATGTTGTTACACTATGTGATTCGAAAACACGAGTTCATAAATTCTTAATAAATATACATACAATCTTTTTTTAAAAACAAATAATAAAAATCAAATACTGTATAATGCGATGAAAGAGATACTAAAATTTTGAATGGATGTCACTTATTTACTACGATTTATTACATTCATTTACTTCGACAATTTGATGTTGTTGAGCCTTCTACTCATCTTCTGAACGCTTTTAATGACACTCCAGCAAAGTGCAGTGATTCGTACCAAGAATCTATAAGATGTTATAAAAAATCCGCCGATGTCATTGAATTTCATTCAACTGCATTCAAGTCGACAAGTAAAATGTAGGTGAAATGGCGAGCTGGTTATGATGCAAATTGACACCAGTTATTCTACACTAGTCGTTGACACGGTGCGGATTATATCAACACACTGCGGAAGGTCAATTCTTAAGGTGGTTGAAGCACTCCGCACTAGTCAAAAGAGTGCTGGTTTTTAAAATAATTTATAGACAGTAAAAAAATATAAAAATGTGGGCATCCCATCAAACCAGAAATTCATGGCAAGAAGAAATTCTATCAAACAAAAATACATAGCGAAAGAAAACTATCACAATTTCAAAAATAAAATTAAATCAAATACATAACCCAAGTAAAATTTCCCAGTAGTCACTGCCACGACAAAAACCTGGCGTACCAGCGACTTGCTCCCGTACACAGTCCATTGAAATATGGACGGGACCACCACGATGCGTAACAGTTGGAAATCGTGGGCGGAAGATGGGAATCGCGAGGAGGGGCGGGGGGGTTAAGGAGCTTGACTCGCGGCCAGTACTTTGATGGGAATTTGTGCGTCGACTGTTTAGGAGGAGGTCGTTTTTCGGACTTCCTGTTGTTTTCTCATACAGCAAAAAGTCAGTAAAATATAGCTTCGTGCACATGCGAATACAGCAGTGCACTAGGATGAGTGGCTGCAGACAACGCTCTGGGGCGTGGGGTGAATTGAGGGATTTGTGTGGAATTTATATGAAGAGAAGAGACGAGGAGACGAGATACGTAAAAGCCCGGACGGAATACGTGTGGAAAAAAAAATTAAAAAAATAGTTCCTCATAAATGAATCCATACGATCGTAGTCAAGAATTATATCATCATTTTATTCAATACTGCCGCCTCTCGCAACAGTGATCTCGCAGTGAGCGTTTTTTCATACACGTAACGAACGGCTTAATGTCTGTCCCGCACTTACTTCAGTGGACTATGTACAGGAGCAGCAAGTCGCTGGTACGCCAAGTTTTTTGCGTGGCAGTGACTAATGGGAAATTTTACTCTGCGTGTGGGTGTGTATTTGATTTAATTTTATTTTTGAAATTGTGATAGTTTTCTTTCGCTATGTATTTTTGTTTGATAGAATTTCTTCTTGCCATGAATTTCTGGTTTGATGGGATGCCCACATTTTTTATACTTGGTAAGAGTAGCGGTAGCGCCTCGTCTCACGCGTCACATTTTTCTTTTTTATACTCGGCGTCGAGACGCTACCGCGTCTCTTGATCGATTTACGCAAACTTTTGAAAAGGTAATTTTCATTTAGTTTTTTCAAAGAATAAACCATGTTTCTTGTTCGATTTTAATTTATCGCGGCTCATTCGTTTCCTTGAGAAATGCTTTCTTTGCGTATTCACTGTCTAGTTCGAATATATTCGAATCCGGGCCTGTGTGTGCCTGTGTGTATTCGAGTCTGTCTATATTCGAATTAAAAAACAAAAAAAAAAAAATTCATTTCGAAAATTTGCAAAAATGTATACATATTCAGAAAAATGAACGAACCATTTTCATTAAAACAAAAAAATGAGTATGTCGAAAGATTTGTTGAATAATTTTGTTTTTCATCAATTTGTTACTAACATTTTGAAATTATTATTATGTAAATTTTCGCAGACTTATGGAAACTCAGCTTAAGGCGCAAGGACTACCTTAACAGTGCAGTGTCAGGTCACGTTTTTTTCGCGCGTACACGTCGACATCAGATTTATCATTTAAAGTGGGATTTCATCGACCGAACGAAACTATTGTGTTTGCTCAAGTTTGCCAAAGTAACCGAAAGTTCATGGTGAAATTTGCACTTAACCGAGAAAACGTTCCGCGCGCGTTCTCGGAATGCGGGAAAGTAATTACCGAAAGTTCCGGTGTGTATGTGTGTGTTCTTTTGTCGTTTTTCGCATTGCGGCTTCGATAATTGAAGCGGTGCGGCGGCGGCGGCGGCGGCGGCGACGGTTCACGACCTCCCGTTCGTTGTAGTACCTCGCGAGCCGCGCGTTGAGCCGCGGCGGGACCCGAATAGAAACACCTCGTGTATGTTTTATTTCCCGTTTTTCCCCATCTATTTCGATTTACCGAGGTCGTTGATGCCAACGATGGCGCGACCACGATCACGGCCATCCGAGACGACACACGTACCAATACACCGGTATCAGGAAAAATTGGCTGCGGAAAAAATGACCGGAAAAAATGGCCGGTGGAAATAATGACCGGAGAAAAAATGTCCCCCACACAAGTGTCCCCCACACACAAAACATGCAATTCACACGCGGCCATTTTTTCCTCGGGCATTATTTCCCCGGCCATTATTTTCATCGGCCTTTTTTTCCTCAGACATTTTTCCCCGGCCATTATTTCCACCGGCCATTTTTTTCGGCCATTTTTTCATAGATTCGCGAGGAGAAGACAACTTGGTGTAATTACCGACGCCGTGATTATCATTCGTGTGGCGTTTATCGAATTTCCAAAATCACGCGCGGGAGCTCGTTCGGCCGCCCCCCCTCCCTCCCTCGGCCCCCACGGTCGTCGCGGATACCGCGCGCGCGCGCAGGACGGTGATAACATTCGTGAATAATTCGTTTGACGCGGAGGCCCCGTGACCGGTGACGACCGCTGAACCGTGAGATTTGCTCTCTCGCGCGCTATATATCGATACGCGCGGCATTCACGCATTGCCCGAGGGTTACGCACTGCGCACGGTCGTCCCCACACGTGCGGACCAGCAACCAGTCAAAGTTGTAAATCCCCAAAAATCTATGAGATATAGTTTACAGTACAATTTTTTTTGTTACGATGATTTCATAATAATAGTATGTATGGATTATGAACTAGAGTGTAAATATTTGAATAGCTGAAAAAAATACTAATTTTCGCTTTAATATTGGAAGAAATAGTGGAAAAAATGGAAGAATTCATTGATGCATTACTTTTTTGATGCAAGACAATTTTTTTCCCATTTTTTCCACTATTTCTTCCAATATTAAAGCGAAAATTAGTATTTTTTTCAGCTATTCAAATATTTACACTCTAGTTCATAATCCATACATATTTTTATTATGAAATCATCGTTACGAAAAAATTGTACTGTTAACCATATTTTATCAATTTTTGTGGATTTACAACTCTGCTACCTGTAGACAAAGATGTTCGTTGCTGTTCGTTACTTCTATAAACATACTATTTAAAATTGATCCTATAATTTGCTTATTATTAAGGTTAGTTCTGTCGCTTAACACTCACTTCGCATAAGTTTTCGAAAGATGAAAGGCAATTGCCAATACTTCTCGATAATATAAAAATCTGAAAAAAATCATGCATATTATAGGTGCTGAAAAGATTAATATGGCATAATAATCAGGCGAAAATATTATTAACAAATTGATAAAGAATAAAATTGTTTAACAAATCTTCCGACAACTTAATTTTTTTGTCTCGTTGAATATGATTCGTTTATTTTTCTGAATACGTAAGAATTTTTTTCAAATATCTTTTCTTTGCTTTGAATTTTTTGATTCTGTGATTTTTTTCAAAAAAAAAAAAAAAATTTAAAGCAAAGGAAGGAATTTAAAGAAATGCGTACGTGTTCAGAAAAAAGAACTAATCATTTTCATCGAAACAAAAAATTGTATTGTCGGAAGATTTGTCAAACAATTTTATTTTTCATTGATACGAAAGACGAAAGACTTAAACGACGTATTTTCGTATTATTAATACGAAAAAACGAAGGACGAAAGACAATACGAAAGCGGTAATGAAAAATCCTCGGCGAAAATGGACTAATAAGTATTTGCTTTGGGCGAAATAATTAACACTCGTCGTTGCCAATTACCAAAGTCGTGATAAATGTTTTCTCGGGTTCTTCGAAGATGCCGTAATTCTCTCACGGGAGTGACGTTAATTTATACAAAAAAAAAAGTTCCCCGCACCAGCCGATGAAAAATGGTGGAAAATATGCAGCGCGTAGTGTCTCGCGATCCCCTCGGAAGCGAAAGCTTATTTCAACGCTCGTTGAGCGCTGCTCGAAGAAAATATCTCTCGGCAACAGTGCAACGCCGGTTGCGTAACACGAGAAGTGGCAAGATAATTAATCGCTGACATTTTTCAACCCGTAACCATGAGCTGTATTATACAGTTAAGGGGGCAAGGATAGCACGTTAGGAGGCTCATATTCACTGGTTTTTAAGGATTTTTTTTAGGTCTAAGTATTTATTAGAATTTAATCAAATTTTGCCATTATATTATTCATATTTCGAACCACTTTTGTGATTTTTTTTAAAATAATTCCACCGAAAAATAACAGCGTTACGCACTGATGTCCGCTGAAGGTCGTAAGTAGGATTCTCACACTGCGGGCAGGGTGGCCCTTGCAATTATCATCCAAAATCATTAGGGTTTTTTTTAACATTAATAACTAATTTCCTAAGAATATGAACCTCAATGTAGGTGATAATAATGAAAATTAAAAATTTGGCAGACGTTTGAATTTTTTCTCATTCTTCACCATTTATTTCACGAATTATGCACAAACAAAACACCCTTAGAAATATGATATCATCCCCGATGTTGGTTCATCAACTTCGTAATCGCATAAAGAATAATACTGCCAATTTTCATAATGATCGGTTCATTAGTTCTTGCGGCAGGATGCCCGCAGAGGCGAAAAAAGTCGTTGTGAGTAAAACGCGCTTTAAGAATGCTTTGAGCCTATCGCTTGTACACGACGAGTGCTCGGTTGTATCGTCACAAAATCTAGGAAAATTCGAATTTCGCTTTAAAATTTTGACAGCGTATTCTTAGATAGTTAAGCCAACGATATATGCAATAAAAAAAAAATCAGATCTTTTGAAACTCCTAATGTGCTTGCCCTCCTTAAGGAGGATGGATTCCGTGTTTGCGGGGGGCCGGGGGCGAGAGGCGAACGCCTCTGCGTATTCACGGAAGCTAGTAACGCGGCTGCCAACCTCAAATAGTTCAATAATCAAATAATCAAGTACTCGTAAATAAGTCGAGTTTAAGCAAATAAATAGCGGCGTACGTTAAATTCGATATTTTTAAGTGTTTTCAGTTATTTTGTCGATTAATTGAAAGCCAAATACGTGATAACCAATGTTGAAATTTGGCAATCGCGCTTTACCCATAACATCTATAATCAGGAATCGGATCAAGGTGTTTTCTTTCTACAATTGCTCAATAAATATGTCGAGACGGTCGATTTGAAACTTCGTTCAGTTCTTCCTAAAGATGTCAAAAATTATATGCATCTATTCTTATTCGATTCTTAATATCTTTGCTATACTTTCAGGGGTTATCGCCTTAATTTTGTCTGATTTCCCTATGTTACCCGTGTATAAGAGCAGAACTTCAGTAATTCATTTCTCAATAACCATTCGGGTGATTGAAATGAAATTTGTCATGGAGATGTAATTTTAGTCGACGAATATCCTCCAAAAATGTAAGCTTATGCTTATAATTTTTAGTTTAGTATCGAACCTCCTTAAAGCTGCGCGTTGCTGCTGATCTCGCGCGCGTATCTCCGGTTCATTGTTTTCCACACGGGTTCCGTCGTCGGGTCGGGCGTGATCACTATCGTTTTTCTCATTCGTTTTTGTTCATTCCGCTCGCTGTGTTTCGCGTTTTCGCGCCTTCGCGGAATTCTCGCTCGACATTCGCTCCATTTATTTTTTTTCACTCACGAGGTCGAGACAATGCCTCACTATTTTACAGTCACGATTTTATCGTCGAAATATCCGACGAGATCGAAATTAATGAGTTAAACACGATACCAGATTTATACTTGAGCTCAACTCGACATTTTGTGATAATTATAATATAGGTACACGCTTGTTTATCAATTATTTCATGACGTCAATAATTAATTCCAACGATACCCGGAGCTGTTTTTTACACCTATACAATTTATCATGCAGCAGCTTCGATGGTGGGACGAATATCAAACATTGGTATACGTTAATGTTTTAGAGATTTACGGAATATATTACGCATTGCTAGGAAATGTCCATCTTTGAAAATCCATGATACCTACCAGAGTTAGGCAAAATACTCGAAAATACTTAAAATACATTTATAAGTACTTCGTTCAAGTACTTTCTTATATACTTAATAAAAATCAGAGGCAATTATAAACACTTTTCGAAAATATAAAAAGCTGAAAAAATCATGCATCTTAAAGGCGTTGAAGAGATTAATTTTCCATAATAAAATACGTATGATTTTTTCTTAGAATTTTGTCTTTTTTTAATTGCGTTTTTTACCGCAAAATCAGGGGAGAAAGCCGAAATTCCTCAAAATTAGACAAAATTGCGAAAAAATGCATAGTTGGCTTGCCAAATAATTTGTTGAACAATTTATTTCTTCATTCGTTTTTTAACAGTTAAAAACGAATATTATGCAAAATAAATATTTTCAGCAGCTTGAGTATGTCTGATTTTTTCAGATTTTTATTCCACCGAGATGTGATCGAAATTCTATGTTAATTTTACGTTTAACGCGACTGTTCCGAGAGGACTAGCACTTCGGCTTCAGCTAATCGCAGCGCAGTTATTGTCAAAAAATAAAAATGTCTCCAAATATGGAGTAGACGCAAAAGTATTTTGTATTTGTACTTAAAGTGCCGAAAAAGTACTTAAAATGCTATAAAAGTATTTGAGTATTTAAAGTACGTATTAATCATTTTTATATACAGACGCGGTCTCGAAAAAATAAACGATCAATTGTGGACCTTCTATAACGCTATAGGTACACGAGATTCCGCGGTCGACTTATAGCTTCGTGTTCTATGAACCCGTAAACTCCATCCGACGTGCACGATTTTTTTGGTGCCATGAGCTTCTTCTGATCAAATGTCGACGCATCAGCTGTGTCGTTCAGCAGCAGCGTGTCATGCGGTTCACCGGTCACCCCGCGCACCCTCGGATGCTCTTATTCTAGTCGCATAAATCAAAGCCGCACGCACACGGTGCGTTGCGCGTAATGTCGTCATGAAAAAAAATGGCCACCTACTTTGTCAAAGGGTCGGAGATAAAAGGACGCGCGCGAGGGCGCGTTCGCCGCACCCTTCGCGGTGTTATTCCCAGCGATGCCGATAACAGTGATACTCAAATGTAGCTCTTCGGCCGCGACCCTCCTTAAGTTAATGCGCGGCACGCCAGGCGTGGCGAAAAAAAATAGCGCAAGAAAGAGCAGCCGCATTTCGTGATATAAATATGTGGGCTAGCCAATGGTGAATGAAAAAATGTTGTAAAGGAAAATAATTACTTAGCCTCGCACACGGTTCGCTGCACCGAGGAAATCGTTTTATTCATTCATTAAAATTTTATTGAAATCTCAACCTATGGAACATTTCAGTGAATTTAAGGCACCGAAATTCGGCAAAAAACGCAAAAAAATTCAAATGGCATTTGTGTGGAAATGAATCGACATGCATCCATTTTTTTTTGCAACGTTTTTATTCGAATTTTGGCTACAGAATTCAGTGGCTGTGGTTCTAAAAATATTAATAATTAATGGAGTTATTAACAATCGAAAATGGCAATGCGTCTCGCGTTTTGCTCCGCTGTTGCCGCGATTCCGGGTGACCGGCTGAAGCGATCGGAAATTTCCAAAGGGCATTCTCTTTAGGACATGTTACTCTATAGATTGAACCTGGATTTAACGAAAAAACATCAAATTAAAAAAAAGCAATAAAAAAACGAAAAACATCGAAAAATGTATGACGTTTGTTGTAAAAACAATAACAACGAAATGATTTTTGTACACAGATCCAAGTTCCCTGGAGGGACTCAATAGCTTTATTTAAAAAAAAATCAAGGCGATATCTTCATTCGTTCTTGAGGAATCGTCACAACACTATTGGAAAATGCTGTTTCGAGAAAAACGCGTTTGAACGAAACGCAACCTGTACATGTTCCATGGCGCTTGCTTCGTACTCCAAGCTTCCATGAGCTCAATTTTTCGAATTTTCTAGTTTGTCTTACGCCAAAATGCGCGGAAAGAATCAGAGTGTAAGAATTAAAAAAAAAAAAGAATCGAAAATTTCATAAAATCTCGCTGCCTAGTCCCCTTAATAAAATAATATAGTTGAAATAATCCTATACTTTCATTGATTGATCTTGAAAATACTGATAATGAAGTGTAGTGTCATTTAATCAATGAAACGTGTTTCGTTGATTTCAGCTGTACTTGAAAAAGAGGTTAGGTTTTCCAAATAAAGTCTTTCTACCGCGGCACGCGGAGAGATCGTTCTCACGCCTCTAGAGGCTCGAAATTCTCCGCCGACGTACTCGCAGCGTACTCAATGAGGCTGGCGCGCACTATGAATGCAGTCCGTAGCTCATTTTCCATTCCAACGGATACTCGCGACGATTACCTCAACGAAACTGACGCGTTTGCGCCAACCATTCGCGCGAGCCGGGGTACCGATAAAGAAAGCTTATTTGTTGAATCAATAAAGACGTCTCCTTAACTGTGGCGATCAATGAAATGTTTCATTCACGTCAATGAAATGTTCTCTTTGAAATTCAAAGACACCATTTCATTGTAATCAATGGCGAAAACTCCAATGAGGCTCTTTTCTCTGAATCAATGAAACGATTATTCTCGGCGTGGAAAATCGACCGCATGATATCATATTTCTAAGGATGTTTTTGTCGTGCATAATTCGTGAAAAAAATGGTGAAAAATGTGAAAAAAAATTCAAACGCCTGCAAAATTTTTAATTTTCATCATTTTCACCGGCATTGAGGTTCATATTGTTAGGAAGTTAGTTATTAATGTAAAAAAACCCCTAATGATTTCGGATGAAAATTGGAATGGCTACCCTGCCCGCAGTGGGAGAATTTTACTTACGACCTTCAGCGGACATCATTGCGTAACGCTGTTATTTTTCAGTAGAATTATTTTAAAAAATTCACAAAAGTTGTTAGAAATATGAAAAAAAATATGTTAGAAATATGAAAAAAAAATCCTAAAAAACCAGTGAAAATGAGGCCCCTAATGTGACTTCCCCCCTTAACAAAATATCGATAAATCTATCCACGTCGTCGATAAGCACTGTTTCTTCGCCAGGCGTACTTCCGGGATTGCCCGCGAGATATTCCACGAGATTCTCAATCGACACTCGTACGTTATACTCGCGATGCTCGACAGCCGAGAGGGTAGTTAATTCGAGTGTCGATGGGCCTCTTCTCACCTCGATGCGAGACATACCAGCTCGATCAGAACTACAGGGAACACACATAAACACATACTGTAGGTACTACATAGCGTTACACAAATACATAGCTTCAGCACACGCTATATATAAAGCTGAATGCACATGAGAAACGGAACTGCGAAACACTTGGCGAGAGAGAGAGAGAGAGGGAGAGAGAAAGATATACGGATAGAGCAGCCACAGAGCAGCCTGCTGCGCTGTAGATGAGCAGAGAGGCCTAAGTGCAAACGCGTGTACCGACCTCGCGCCGAGAAATTCGTTTGCGATGCTTTTCTCCGCGCTCGTTTACCGCCGGCTAATCCCTGCGAGTTGTGTAGCATCCCGTGCAGAAATTAGAACGGGCGTCCGCGAATAGGTACAGACCCATTATAAGCTTATTCTTGGAAGCCATCGTAGAGAATCCAATCGTGGGCCGTACTCGGCCCAACACAGGCTCCACAACATGATTTCATGGGACTCTCGTTGAACCCATGATAGGGAATCCAATCTTGGGCCCTACTTGGCCCAACACAGACTCCACAAAATAATTTCGTGGCACTCTCGTGGAAGCCATCGTAAGGAATCCAATCGTGGGCCGTCCTCGGCCCAACACAGGTTCCAGAACATAATTTCATGGGACTCTCGTGGAACCGATGATAGGGAATCCAATTTTGGGCCCTACTTGGCCCAATAAAGTCACGATGAGATTCCCTTGTCAAGCCTCGATAATCAGTCACCCTTTAATATAATTAATTAATATAATGTAATATTAGTGAACGTCAGGGTCAGGCAAACGGTCACCGATCTAAGTATTGCTCGCTAGGGTCAGCTAAGAAGTCACTCAATGAAGTACTGACTACTAGGGGCAATCCAATTTCCGAATTCGCATAAAAAATATCGGAGTCTGTTTTCAGTTGAACATCAGACTTAATTATATAAATCTATAGGGTCCTGACTATATTATACTATACATTAATTTCATATTTCATATTGGTCATTCAAAGAAGGAAAAAAATCGTAGTACAATCACAAGATCCGAATGGCTGAGTGAGCTAAGGCGCGCAGCAACCATCCGGGAGGTCCGGGTTCGATCCTCGGCCATGTAAAAAATATAAATGTTTTTTCAGTGATGAAAATACACTGTCGTGTATAGAAAGGCGGAATGTCAACTAAAAGTGCTATAAATTAGCACAAAAACATGTTTTGAAATGTATTTATTTAGTCCGGGGTAAGTAAGGGAATCCTATACTGGCCCAGTCATATCGTTCTATACAGGCCGAAGGATTCAAAGCGTGACCGGCCAATACAGGCTGAAGTTAGATTTCCACGACGGGCCCCGTAGTTAATCAAGGAAGACTGTACGGGCCCAGTATACAGCCCTGACTACATTTCTGCACCGGTCCCTACTGCAGAGGCCCTAACTTCACTAATGTATTGATTTCGTCGCCAATTTGGCATCCATCTGGATTTATGAAAAAGAATCTCGTTTTTAGAAATCCCTACAGCGTCCCTAACATCGTCCCCGTTTTCGGGGAATCCAGAGTAAATCCCGGTCGGAATCGGATCGTACATCGGGAGTACTCCACGATAGATTTTCCGGACGGGTACGGGTACGAGAGAGCTTTGCCAGGCGATCAGGCTAGTTCCTGGCAAATCAGTCGATTACTTCGGCAGTCCTTGAGCCGCCTCTCTCGTGGTTGCTCCGGCATGCAACACGCGCGGCGTACAGATGGACGCCGAGAGATAGATGGATAGAAGTGCAGCAGCAGCAGCAGCAGCAGCAGCAGCAGCAGCAGCAGCAGGGGATTAGCCGGCACGGCAGGACGGGGACTCCCGCAGCAACGCGGGGGGTTCGCAATTACGTATGGTAGGCTCGACCTTTGACCGGACCCCGGCAGCAGCACTCCGGAGTGCCTACGTGCCGCGATACTCCTGGGGTACAACCCCCTTAGCTCTGTATCACGGCATACGTATATACAGGGTGCCCCAAAAGTTTTCAACTTCCTGAATTCTGTTTAATTCTGTTAATTCTGCTTCATTCTGTTCGCTTAACCCCACGTATAAACAGGGTTAAGCGAATCTAGGAAAAAATGGCCGGAACAAATGGCCGAGAAAAAAATTGCATGTTTTGTGTGCGGGGGACACATGTGTGGGGGGCCATTTTTTCCCGGCCATTATTTCCACCGGCCATTTTTTCCCTGGCCATTTTTTCCTGTATCCGGGTTTTCCTGACACCAGGTTAAGCAACCGGAACTTCATCATTTTCAGCCCTGTTAACCCTGTTCGCTTAACTCTATATATGCACAAGGTTAAGCGAACAGGGTGAAGCATCCGAGACTTCATAACTTTCGGCCCTGTTAACCCTGTTCGCTTACACCTGTATATGAAAAAGGTTAAGCGAACAGGGTTAAGCATCCGGAACTTCATAACTTTTGGCCCTATTAACCCTGTTTGCGTAATCCTGTTCATATACAGTTAATGTTGTTAACCTTGTTTGCTTAACCCTGTATATGAGCAGGATTAAGCAGTCGGAACTTCATAAATTTGGCCCTGCTAACCCTGTTCGCTCGACCCTGTCTATGAACAGAGTTATGCGAACAGGGTTAAGCAGCCGGAACTTCTTAACTTTTTGGGACACCCTGTATAGATATATCGTACCGCGGACGGACATTCTGAATTCCGAATTCGGGATTCCTCCGCGTCAATCCTCCTCGGGAAATATCTCATTCGGATTGTGCCGATCGAGAGAATAGAACGACGACGCGCTACTGTCGAGATTGCGGACCAAGTATTTGCGGAGAATTTCGATGCGGTTACTTTTTGTGCGAAAAACCGGTCTATATGGTGATTCACGAAAGATACGACGTAATTGAATTTAGATCCGAATTTAGATAATCTTCGTTGGAGGCAGATGTCCTTTAAGGGGTTATGCCACTGTAGAATTTTCGAAAAATTGACTTTTTGTTACTTTGAAAGGTCCCTTGGGACCTTAAAAATGATGTCCCAAAAGATTATGGCCGGGAAGAATTTCTAAGTACCCGATTTTCGAATCTTAGCGCGCGGCCGCCTGGTGCTCGGCATCCTAGGAGAACAAATTTAAAACGCGTTTATCTCAAAACTCCTCTTTTCAAGCTGGCCGGATCGATTTCTCGAAGAATTATGTTCCGATTCACTTGAAATTTTGCACATATTTTAAAAAATACATTGTCTTCGACACTACGTAAGATTTTTTCATTTTTGCCTTAGTTCATTTGTTATTAACAATTTTGTGACGATTTTTTAGGTAAATTTTGCACTTTTCACTTTAAAAGTGCGCCACCATTTTGTTAAAATTGAAATATCGAAAAAATCCTTCGTTGTGTCGAAGACAATGAATTTTCAAAGATATGTGGAAAATTTCAAGTGAATCAGAACATAATTGTTCGAGGAATCGGTCCAGCCATGGAGCTCGGAAAAACGGAGGCGTCATCGCAGAAACGGTGCACGACCGTCATTTTGTTACGAATAGCTTAAAAAAAATTATCGTACACAGATACTGACATGTATGACAAACACCCGTTTTTTAAATCTCGATTTGCATTGCAGTTTTTTTGGAAAAAATTCCCGAAATCATCCTATTTTTTCGGCCTCTGCAGTGGCATAACCCCTGAAGGGAAGATTAGTTAGCGCTGCAGCGTCCTGACCAATCAGCCAACAATACAAAAATCTCGAACTTCGATAGAAAAACTCGAAAGTCGATAAATCTCGCCACCAAGTTTTTATTAGTTGATAGTAAAAATAAAAATAAGAAATAAGAAATAAAAATAACAACAATAATAATAATAATAATAAAATATATGGACGGGCAATTTTTTTGAAGAAGAAATAGAAGAAAAAGCGCTGAGTGTCGGAACGAATTCCCTCGAAATGGATTGCACGGTTTGCGTAACGTCGAGTGACCTGAAGAGATTGTCGACAATCACGGAGTACTCGGAGCCAAGCGCGATCAGCGGCAGCGATCGAGAAGATCGGAACCTGGCGGATAAATCGGAGAAGTCGGCTGCTGCTGCTGCTGCCGCCGTCGCCGCCGCCGCCGCCGCCGCCATCGCCATCGCCGATCGCTCCGCTGGGATATCGCGAAGCGATTCTTACTTAGACAGAGCGGATCTGGAGGGCCTGGGGCTTCCCGAGAACTCGGAGGACGAGAAAAACGTCCGATATTTCCTCGTCGATGATTCCCCGATGGCTAAGTTCAGCCGGAGCGTCAAATGGGCTTACAAAAAAGTGAGTAAGATATACGACTATATATGTATTGTAACACTCGATCGAATATGAAGAACACGCGTATTTGTTTGTCGGATATTATTATTTACAAAAGCTTCTGGAAATCCCGATCGCGATCTTCAGCACGTCTGCTCGCTGTGAAAGTCTGGCCACGATTCTCTCCGGTCATGATCGCTGTGAAGTCGGTCATCTATTCGTTTATCAATTGTCAACGAAACTAATATCGCGTGTCTTTGTAAATAGTCAGCTAAATCCGTTACTGTATCTATATATTTCGCGGGAAATCGATACAAATATTTATCATAAGAACGAACTGAACCGCGCTAGACGCAACTTCGTCGACTCTATATCGAATAATTGTTATTATTAACTCTCGACTGTCCCTCTGTGGTTTTATGAATTTTCGTTCATAAAACCATGTATAGTAGGGTGGCCGTTACTTTGGCTTTGGTGGAATTTTTTCGGTCTCACCCCAAAAACTTAATCAAGGTATGTAACAAAAAATCTGAGTAAATTTTGAAGGCGATAGACCAATGGGGGAAAACGTGCCCCCGAGCGATCGAAATTTTTAATGGGAAATACATGTATTTTTTCGATGCCAACAATCAAATAATTCTTACATCCATAATATCCATGATAAAAATTTGTAACTTAGCTTACTTTGAGGGCATGTTACGAGGTATGAAAATGAATTTTTTCAGATTTTTTAAATAATTATTTATTCCAAATTCGTAACGTTAAATACAGAATTATTAATTATAGACACTTTATCGGTCATGCGATTGCAGTAAGGTGTCTTTCAAGACGTTTGGAATTTTTTTTTGTTGTAATCCGAGACAACTTGAAGAACAAATTGTTTTTGTTCTTCGTCGTTAGATAATCTATTATTATAATCCGTAATAAGTTTGATGCCTCTTTCCGCGATGTCATTAACCACTCGTATATATCTCTTACTAGTTGCGAGCCGATTTGGTAACTGTCATTCGAGTTCCAAGCAGACTCATCGATGTCAAGAAAACTACGATCAATCTGAAATCGGTCGAAAAATCTCATTGATGCAGGGCTAATAAAAAAATCAATGGTTTTGTCGAGCAGAGGCGTAACATCCGACTGGAACAGTTGATACCGTTTGGAAACGGTATCGACATCAGTTTCTTTGCCCTTTATTTTTTCAGCCATTTTTCTTCTAATGTCAATGAAAACGGCGTCGTCGAAAAAAGCCATGGCGGCATTTTCGGTATTCAATGAATATGTTCATTCGGTATTCAATGAATATCGGTATTCAATGAAATGAATTCGTCGTAAGTTTTTGGGGTGAGACCGAAAAAATTCCACCAAAGCCAAAATAACGGCCACTCTAATGTATAGTGTCCATATTTATTTTTATCATACTAAATCGGAAATTTTAGAACCAAAGAAAAAGAGAACAGAAGATGGTAAATAATCGCCGAAATAAATATCACTCGGTGCGCACATCGATGTAAAATGTCCATGAGCGCATCGAGCGAATTAATAGTAATATTAGTAAAATAATGAATGTTTTCCTTATTATGTACAACGCTTACTTGTACATTTTTTCATATTATGTGGGTAATGGTAACTTGCCCACTTCCACTTTGTTTATTTTCACTCGGTGCGCTCATCGATGTAAAACGGCCATGAGCATACCGAGTGAATTAATAGTAATATTAGTAATATATAATGAATGTCTCCCTTATAATGTACAACGCTTGTACATTATTTCATATTACGTGGACACTGTTAACTTGCCCACTTCCAATTTCTTTATCACATATAACCTTAGAAATTGAACTGAAAAACTACAAAAATACCGGTCGTTTCGCCGGGCTCGCCGCGAACTTGGTTATTAACACGATTTAATTTCATTCACACTACATTATTTTCTCATCATAACCCAACTAAAAAAAGTCACGCACATCCGACCTGTCAAAAAAGTCGCACTGACAAGACGAGAGCGATCGAGCTGGTTCATCACCTAACGGGTCGTCGTGAATTCGTCGGCTTGTCGTCGCTGTGTGCGCGCGCGGCTCTCTTCACGTATATGCGAGGGGACAAATCGGTGCGGTTGTGTAAGTGGGGACAAATCACAAATTTCGCCAGATATCAGCATTGGGAGAACCGATTTTATTGCAACAGGTCTCATTTGAAAAAGAAAAATAAATAAAAAATATTGGCGCTTACACATTTAGCGTTCGTGACGTGTTGCTTCAGATAATTAGAGTTACAGACTCGATGTGAGTGAGAAGGTCCATGCACCTTGCGCCATGCACGTATATGCGAGGGGACATTTTCGTGCCGATGTGTGAGTGCGGAGAAAACGAAAGCTTTTTGACAGATTCTGAATTTCAAGTGGCCAGATATTAGCATTGCGGGCATCGATTTAATTGAAACAGGGCTCATTAGAAAGAGAAAAAAAAATATTGGACCTGACACATTTGGCGACACCGACGTGGTATCTCAAATAATTCGAGTTACAATTCCTATAGCAGACGAAACAGGGCGAACGTCGCGATAAGTAAAAGTCCGCGGGCGTCTCGGTCGGAGGAAAGTCGTGAGGAGGCACAATTATTTTTTTTTAAACTTTGCGTCGAGACGCTACCGCGTTTCTTGATATTAACGTTGATAGATATTGTTACACAGGATATTTTTGCTATGGGATTTTTATTTCTGGGATCATTTCTGGGAATATTTTTACCCGGAATATTATGGCGGAAAATATTTTTGCTACCAGTGTTCATATTTCTCACATATGTTTCTCATACAATCGATGTATAGACTGCATGTCTAATACATACACAATTTGCATATATGCCTATATGTGTAGGAAATGCGCCAAAATGTTGCATATCCGACATATATTTTGAATATATCTTTATTTTATGTTTTTAGCGTATATTTGACGTCTTCTAATTTACATAGGGGTCCCTATGTCCGCTCGCGCAAATACGATACAGTAATGCATTAGGATGAGTGGCTGCGGACAAGACTCTGGGTCGAGGGGAGAGACGTGGTATTTTTATGAAATTTGTATGAAGAGCCAGAAGAGAGGAGATACGTAAAAGCCCAGACGGCGTACGTGTAGGAATCGAATTAAAATAATATATCGTGTAACAAGTGCGTAATAGTACTTTGTGATACAAGGGCGAGAAAGCGGCCATTACGCGCGGAGGTTAGGAAGCGGCGCACTCGCCAAATCGAGTGCTACAACGACACGAGCTGCGAGCTGCGAGTGTTGTTTGTAGCACGAGAGGAGGCGAGTGCACTGCTTCCTAACCTCCGCGCGTAACGGCCGCTTTCTCGCCCATGTGTCACATATTACTTTTTGTAACGAATGTCAACGTGATGTCGCACATCTTCGTGCCTGCAAAGCGTGCGTGAGATCATCTTGTAGATAGTTTCACGCACGCCAATGTGTGCGTGAAGTAATGTAGATAACTTCACGCACCAGATGGCGTACGTGAAATTATCTACGTTGACATGAGCATAATACGCGATCTCACGCACGCTTTGCGGGCACGAAATGTGCGACATTACGTGCATGAGTTACAAAAAGTAGGTTATTTCCGCACGAGTTGCACATACTATTTTTTGAAATAGCGGTGCGTAAAAGAGATTTCTTTCGGGGCGATATTGCGTGAGTAAAGTACTCGTTTTCCGGTACAAATGCGTAAAGTCAAATTTTACGCACGAAGTTTACTTTACGCATGGGTGCGGAAAACGAGCGCATCACGCAAGCGAACCCGTCCCGAAAAGTCGAGTTTTACGCACGCTATTGCAAAAAAATGATTTGTTATTATAAACGTTATATCAAATCAATAATGTTTGATAAGTAATCATTTTTTATAATATTTATCAAACATTATTAATTAACATGAAAAACATTATTAATTTGATATAACATTTATCAGTAGTAGTATACGTTTTTTATTGGCTACCTGTATGATACAATTGGGGCGATAAGTTGTTAATTCGCGTACATAAATGCATTTTGCAAATAGCCTGTTCGAATACATCGAAATATCGCGAGATGGCCGCCATTGATGCGTATTCCGTAACTCATTTCATAGCGCATATGGCTAAGTATTTGAATGACTTTGAAATTAAATTTTTAAAAACGATGAAATAAAAATAATTTTACAAAAATTTTAAAAACTCCCGACTGAAAAAGGAGGTTAATTAATGAACAAAGTGGGTGAACAAAAAATTGTGAAATAATTCAATAACCATTCGCATATCATATAGTCGGCAGATTTTTTTTCGTCATTATGTGTGAAAATGTCTCGACTGTATCATATGCGAATGGTTATTTAATTATTTCACAATTTTTCGTTTACCCAATTTGTTCATTAATTAACCTCCTTTTTCAGTCGGGAATTTTTCCTAGATTCGTCGCACGCGCCGCGTCGTTTCCATCGGCATCGACAACTCCGCACGTAGGAATTCACAAAGATTCCTTAATTCCCTATAGGTTCGACGGACACTTCTATTTCCAAGGCCAATAAATATGTATGCGCGTATTTACTGGATCGAGAAAACGTCCGGGAATATACGGCGACGTTCGTGGTCGCTGCGCGAATACGCGAAAGAATTCCGATAGGGGACGCGTCAAACTTTGTGGTGCAAATGGCAGCGACTACGGCGGGGGGGGGGGGGGGGGGGGAGGGGAGGAGGGTAGCACCGCGAAATGATTACTTTTCTTCATAACCCGTTGGCCATCCCGTATGGAAATTAATAGACGTCACATATACGATAAAAATATATACGACATATATTTTTACGATATGATATACATATATTAAAAGTATATTCAAAATATATGTCGGATATGCAAGATTTTTGCGCATTTCCTATAGAGGTATATATGCAAGTTGTATATGTATTGAACATGCAGTCTATACAACGTTTGTAAGAGAAATATAAGTGAGATATATGAACACAATATGTGGTTTTATGAATAAAAATGCTTTTAATATTATGCCATAAATCATTATGATGCTGTCATTTTTGCCATATTATATCATCATGTGATTTGAGCCATATATGTGAGCCATATGTCTATGATATAATTATAATATATATACCAGTAATTTTCAAAATATAGTTTAAGTTCAACAAATTTATATTTAACATAAATCTTTCAAATTTTCACCAACATATATGCATAAAAAACATACAAATTATATTAAAAACATTCTATTTTTATATTTGTCATACAAACAAAATACATAATATACAATTGACAGTATATATTCATGACATATATGCGTGTAAAATATATGTCGCATATATTTTTAGCGTATATTTGACGTCTATTAATTTCTATACGGCCACAAGTTGAGTTACCCAGGGGGCCGCGGAGCAACGGGGCTTCATATCGAATTTCTCGGTCAAAGGCCAAGTCAAGAAGTCCCGCCGCGCTTCGTTTCGCCATTGCCAATTGGAATAACGAAAGAGCGAACAGAAAGGTCTACGGGGGGCGGCGTTGAGCGTCGTGGGGTGGGGGGGTCGCAGTGTTCTATATACCCACCGTGGTTCTTACCTACTCTCGGTCTCCTGCTTCGCTCTGCTCTCGTCGCGCCATTACCGCCCCCCCCCCCCCCTCCCCCCACGGAACTGGGTTAATTGCGTCGAGAATATATAAGAGAAGTACAAGAAAAGAGAAAAAGAAAAAATTCAATATATATCAAATATAGTCTTTCTCTCGCGCGCACTAGTAATTACTAATGAAGTAGTTTTGTCAATTCGCTCTCGTATAATTTTACTCCTTTCGCTCGTAATTATACAGAGTCTCCTCCGCGTTTGCGCGGAGGTCGCGTGCATGTCGTTTCTAATGGTAAATAATAATGTTATTAATTTGATAAATGTTAGGGCTGAAGGACCTCGGTCGATGGCCCATTGGCTTCAGCACTCTGGGCAACACCGTTCCCATACATTTATATACACACAAAAAAATATGTATATATATTTTTTTTTTCATTCGGAAACGGAGGGGGGGGGGGGTTAATTCGTGCAATAAAGGTACATTTTTGTGCATTTTTTTTTTACTAAACAGTTAAAATCTATTTATTAAAACCAATGGTACATTAAAGTATACCATTCGAAGAATATTGTGTAATATTTTCATGATTAAATATTTAAAAATACGGCAATGGCAGCATTTATTCGAAAGCGTCCCGCAAAAAAGTAGAATTGCGGTGCTTCTCATAACTCGGTGCTGGATCATCCAAAATAAAAAAATCAAAATTCTTTCGTTAGATAATCGTTTTCCCCAGGTAACGGCGAGGGGGTTTTTCGAAATTTCAATTTTTCACTTTTTGGGAACACTGAAGGGAAAAACGCGGTATTTGCGAGAAAAAAATCGGCGATTTTGCTATTGTAAAATAAAAACTATTAAAAAATAAATAAAAAAAACTCTGCGGCGTTACCTCGTAAATTATGTACAGAAAGTGTCCAAAAATTCAAAAGGATCGGTCGGCAGTCGCGCTCGCTACGTAAAGTCGCGATAGGTATACAAAACACTCATAATGTCGTCAATTTTGCTCCGATCGACATGAAATTTTGACATAACATTCTTCAGATTTTATGCATTCTGTTAAAATAATAAAAAAAAAAAAATGTTAACTAATAACCCCCCTAAGGTGGATCGCCAGAGGTTTTCCGCGTATTATGCTCATGTCAACGTAGATAATTTCACGTACGCCATCTGGTGCGTGAAGTTATCTACATAACTTCAAGATGATCTCACGCACGCTTTGCAGACACGAAGATGTGCGACATCACGTTGACATTCGTTACAAAAAGTAGTATGTGATACATGGGCGACAAAGCGGCCGTCCCGCGCGGAGGTTAGGAAGCAGTGCACTCGCCTCCTCTCGTGCTGCTACAAACAACACTCGCAGCTCGCAGCTCGTGTCGTTGTAGCACTCGATTTGGCGAGTGCGCCGCTTCCTAACCTCCGCGCGTAACGGCCGCTTTCTCGCGGCCTTGTATCACAAAGTACTATTTTGATATGTTATAAAACAGCATCAAGTTGACTAACCTGTAAAATTTGAAGGAGGCCAGCCGTAGCCGTTTTTAAGATACTAGGAAGCAAATACGCGCGCTTTCGCGCGCGACCGGGGGTTAATGAGCGCTGCAGCGCATATTATGACAAACTGTCAAATCTCGGGCTGTTAAACAACGACCTGCCAGTCGTCACGGTCCACGACCAATCAGAGGCCTAGTTATATCGACAACAATAGTGGCCCATGCACTTTTTAATTAAGAGAAAATATAAAATCGTAAAGTTTAGACTTTTTATGTGAATTACGATAGTTACGTCGAGAAGTTAGCCTAGAATCTCAGAAATGCACATATTTAGTAGCCCGAGATCCAAGATAGATGTTCGAAAAACAGAAATTCTATATTTTTAACGTTTCTGAATACGACAAAATTAAGAAAACAAGACTTTGCTGCAGATTAAGGGCCGAAATATCAGTTTGAAGTTGTCATTACGCTCGCAATAGCAGACGGGTTGAGCTATATCTTAGCGTCGGCTGCTCGAAGCTAGTCAAATCAACTTCTCAATACAATTTTTTATAATTTTAGGACGCTCCATATTTGTTTAAAACTTCATATTAAGGTCTGTAAAATATGTATGTTTTTAATGATTAACTCTTTGTCGCATTTATTGTTTTGTCAAATTATAGTTTCACATTTGATTACTATGGTGGTGATCGACCCACCTTAAAAATGCACAATATTTCTCTGAATTGAGAAAAATGGGAAAAAATGGATAAATAAATGGAATATCGTTGGGGACGCGTATCGACGTCAGTTACGTTGAAAAGGCGCACGCGAAACTTTCATTACCGCTCGTGACAGAAGGTAGGAAATCGACTTCCGGTATGTCTTCTTCTGCCTCGTCTGCGCGCTGAGCTGTGGGCAGCGAACGTCAATGCTGCACAGTGAGAAGGTAGAGTCGAAGTGACGCGCCGAGGAGCAATGGAGCGTGTTGTCTCTCGTAGGCAATAGCATAAGCGCCGCGAGAGGAGCATCACCGTCGTGTCTCTCGAGAATCCGGTCCGGCCATGATTTTGCTCCGAGGTCGAGGCGCTGCGATGACGCTCACGGCACAAGAATCGAGCCGTCACTTCCGCGTCTGGTTTTTCTATTTCCTCGTCACGTCGCGACGTGGCAAGAGCGGCGCATCTTGTCGATCGTCAATATTTTCTCCTGGAGGTCAAGAACCGCGCGTTCTCTTAAGAGGGATCCTGTTTTAGAAGACCGAAAAATAGCTGGTTTTCGAGGATTTTTTTGGACGGGGAAAAAACAACTTAGCCCAGCGACCTTTGGGGTAGATTTTCTTATGTATTTGAAGTGTACAAATAATTTTTAAAAACTAGATGCAATAATAAACAGCAGAGTAATGACCCTTTTCGTGAGCGCCTTGGCAATGCAGTTTCCTATTGGCGGGCATGATAGCAAAAAAACTGAAGGTCATATCGACTCAAACCAAAGTTTATTCTCTTCAGTATTAAATTATCTTCTCGGTGAACTAAGGTAAACTTGAAGTAATCATGAAATCACACATTTTTTTTTTTTTTTTTCTATTTTCCCATTTAAAGTTGTACGTTGTGGTGTTCTTGTTAGTAGTTGTTGTAGGGCCGGGAAGTTCGCGACGATTCCCCATGGCAAGACGTAAGCCGCTCGGAAAACTCGACGCGATTCGATTGTTTTCCGGACTTAGAATATTTTTACTGCCGGTGGACTTAGAAAATTTCGCTTCCTATCGCTAAAACTTTTAAACGACTAAATTTAACGTACTTACGTTATGGCCGATGAATCGTCGTTTTCATTCTTCCTTCGACGCGTGATACGAATAGACCACAACAAATTACCGCAGGTTCTCGAACTTGAAACTGCGCCGATTGTTCCGCAACATAGCTTTATACATCGAAAAGCTGCGTTCGACGACACACGACGTTATCGATGCAAAGTTCAAACAGGCCACGTCTTCGCGGATGTCCACCCCCGACCAACAGCGTCGCTGATATATCGCATGCATCTCTCGTGTTAACAGCGCTCATCACAGAAAAGCGTTATTATTTTTCAGCACCGTATCGAGCTTCTGTTTTACACGTGTTGAGATGCTTTTCGACTTTTCAAAGGCGTCCCCCGGACACTTTCGACGTCAGCGACCGATTCTCGAAGCCGCATGCCACGCGTTTCCAGCTTCGTTATAGCTTCGGGAATGCAGCGGAAGTTTTCGGAGATCATCTTCAAATTTGTCTCAAGCGACTTACTCTCAAACAGCTTCTTCGCCTTCACAACGGAAGCTGCATCCGGAGGTAGAGCTTCGATCACGGCTTTAACAATCGCATAGTTTTTACGATGATACGTAGCCGCGTTGAGCCGTGCCCCATCGAGTAATAATCGGTGCCGGAGGAAGTGCAAGTTTCGGCGCAATTTCCTTGAACGCGGCACATCTGGACGGGCACTTCAAAAACATTTTCTTCACCTCAGCTATTACTCGATCGACTCCGTCGTGTTCACTTCAAATTTCTTCGGCGCCTCTGTGCAAGCCATGTGCAAGGCAGGTGATGTGAATGATCTTCTTGTACGAATCTGCCAAGACTTTCCCTGATTTCACCATGTATACGCCAGCCTTGGAATATTTCAATTCCAAAAAATAATACATACCGAGTAATACTTCGAGAAGTATTAATGAGTCTTGCGAGTATTTTTGAACTTACCGTGATATTTTTCTAAGCTGGTAAGTATTAGCGACCCGAGCCCAGCGAATTCATGAACTTTCGAAATATACATAATAATACTTCCGAATACTTCCGACATACTTACCAGTAAGCGCAAAAATACTCGCAAGACTCGTTAATACTTCTCAAAGTATTACGCGGTATGTATTATTCCAATGCGCCAGCCTTGGAATATTTAAATTCCAAGACTCTTTTAATATTTAGGCAAAACTCTTTTAACACTTCCGTTCTTGCGCGGGAATAAGTAGTCGTGGCTCGGCAGAGCGTATTTTCGGTGCCAGTGTCGCATATTCGATGGTAATGCTAGGTGTGAGTCAGTCGTCGGAAGTTGGCGGTACGCTGAAGCTGAGATGAAACCGGACCTCGAGAGCAGAGCTGGGCAGTATTTTAATTACACAAGAGAGTATTTTGAGTATTTTAAATATGTACTTAAAATTCTCAAATCCTTTTGTAGTGTTTTAAGTGTTTTTTCGGCACTTTAAGTACGAGTACAAAATACTTTTATATCACTGCGGGCGGAAATGGGTGCTTTTACGCCCGCTTCGCGGGCGTAAAACCGCCATTTTCGCACCTTGTGATATAAAATTTCGTACATCCCTCGTGCGAAACACTTTTTCTAACTCGTGTGAATGCAGCACTCGCCTTCGGCTCGTGCAGCAAACTCACACTCGTTAGAAAAAAATGTTTCGCCCTCGTGGAGTAATGTACTATTGCGTCTACTCCATATTCGGAGATATTTTTATTTGTTGAGAATAGCTGTGCAGCGATTAGCTGATGCCGAAGTTCTGGTCCGCTCGGAACAGTCGCGTTAAGATTGATTTTGCGTAATAATAATTTAAAATTGTTATTAACAGAGTAATGAAAAAATAAATTGTTCAACAAATTATCCGGCAAGCCAACTTTTTTTTTCTCATGAAAATTATTCACTCATTTTTCTGAAAACGTATGAACTTTTTCACAATTTTGTCTAACTTTTAAAAATTTCGCTTATCGCCCCTCATTTTCCGTGAAAGACGCAATTTAAAAAAATACAAAATTCTAAAAAAAAAATCATACGTATTTTATTATATAAAATTAATCTCTTCGACGCCTTTGATATGCATGATTTTTTCAGATTTGTATATTATCGAAAAGTGTTTACAATTCACCCTGATTTTTCGAAAACTGATGCGAACTAGACACTAGCTGCAAAGACTACCTTAAATTGATTCTGCCCGAGCCTACTCATCGCCACTGGACATACCATTGATTTTCATGAAGTATTTAAAACAGTACTTCAACAAAATCCTTAAAAATGTCTTTTAAGCACAAAAAGTATTTTGTATTTCAACCACAAAATGTCTCGTCGAGTTTCACCAATTTAACTGAAATGTTTTACAGACGTCGAAGGAACATGCAGGTCTGCAACGTATCAAATTTGACGATGATCGGTTGAGTGTTTCAGATTTTATGCCATTTTGAAATTTTTTTGAAATTTAGATTTTTGCTCCAGCATCAGGAAAACTTAATAATGTGAGACAAAACTTTGTACTCAATGGAAATAAGGATGCAAGTGCAACTTCGCACATTGCCTCCTCTCTAATTTTTATTCTTCGCAATGCTTTCTCTATGAGAAAGCCAAAAGTAATGAAGGAAGTTCCGCATGGAGGTGGCTTTGCGAAAAATGAAATTGAAAGAGGAAGCAATGTGCAAAGTTCTACTTGGCATTCTCTTATGAAGTATTTTAAAAAGTACTTCTACGAAGTACTTATAAATGTATTTTAAGGACAAAAAGTATTTTATATTTTGTATTTTAAGTATCTTCGAGTATTTTGCCCAGCTCTGCTCGAGAGTCATTCCGGTGGACCTAGAAACACTCTCTCTCTCTCTCTCTCTCCTCTCCCGTGCTCATCTCGCGGAGATACTAGAAACGCTTAAGGAGGGTCGAGCGCTTCAATGATATCTGGAAACATATGCTGATTTTTTTTTACGCATATATATGAACGGTCTAAGATTGACTAAAAAGTTTGAATGTGCTCATCTTCAATGTTTTGGAGAAATATTTTTTTAAATTTTCACCATTTAATATTGATTCTTATGGCAGATTGAAATAAAGGTTTGTAAGGATAATTTATGTGGAAAAGCTGCAAACAAATGATTGAAAGTTGTGAAGAATGTTTTTAAGAACTTCTGTAAAAAAATGTAGATGCGTATTCTTCACCGTTAATATTAATTATTATGCAGTTTTTCTAGGTTTTCGTCGCGGCGTCTCTGTCGCTATTGCTTATTATTAATTAACGGTGAAGAACACGTGTCTACATTTTTTTACAGAACTTCTTAACAGTATTCTTCATAGTTTTCAATCATTTGTTTGCAGGTTTTCCACATAAATTACCCCTAGAAACGTTAAAATACACCTTTTTTCAATCTGTCATAAGAATCAATGTTAAATGGTGAAAATTAAAAACAAAAATATTTGTCCAAACGGTGAAGATATTTCTCCAAACTTTGTAGTCATACTTAGACCGTCCATATCCATGCGTAAAAAGAAATCAGCATATGTTTCATTGACGCGCTCGACCCTCCTTAAGTGCGTCGCAGTGAGACGAGCGCACAACAAGATATTACCTATTTCGCATTGTGGTGTGTGGCTGGCAAGCTGACTGCACGAGAAACGATCCTCCACTTCTGCACGGCTGCCTCTGTGTGGCGACGACGCACGTGGAGCGCGCCGCCTACCGCGGCTAATGGTCCCCCGAGCCGTGGTAGGACTCTGGGTTTCAGCTGAAAGAACTAAATTTAACCGGTGGCGAGTCTGAGCAGCGGCAAAGCGGACAATGTGAGACCATTTTCTGTGTATCATTTCTTTTTTTTTTTTTTTTTTTTTCTAAATATCCCCTACTAAATCGTTTTTTACATTCACTGAGATCCCTTTTCACTCGCCCTCCTTTATCACTGTCGAGTGGCTGGAGCCTCGAGGCTCGTCACAAAGAGGCGAGAAAAACATGCAGAGAAGGTGCGGTCGCATACGCGAGAAGATATGTGCTGCTCGTCGATGTTACGCGGCGCTGCGACTTTCTCGGGGATAGTTTCGCGTAGACGTAAATTGTATAACAGAGGTTAGTCGGTGTGTAAGGTTGCAGTGGACCCCCCCCCCCCCCCCCCGGTACTTGAAGAACCGTGTACTTCAAGTACTTCGAAAGTACCAGGTACTTGCGAAGTACTGCGCCCAGCTCTGTTATCTATATAGGCGCGCGATATAGTACTTGACATTTTAGAACAAATACTTGAAGTACATGACATATTCTTGAAAGTTTGAGTACAATGCTTTAAGTATTTTTGACGTACTGGGTACTTCAAGCACTATACTTCCAGTACCTCGCAAGTACCAGGTACTCGCGTAGTACCGCACAAGTACCAGGTACTCGAAGTACTTCGCAAGTACCAGGTACTTAAAGTACTGCCCGGGTCTGTTATCTATATAAGCGCGCGCGCGATGCTGCTCGCACGTTCGTTCACGTTTGCGAGTGGTGCGAAAGGAGGAGACGCGCACGTTCCGTCGTATGCGGTTCGCCGCAACGATTGTTCGACCGAGAAAAGGGATACTAGCGGTCGATATTTGATACTCGCGAGCGCGCGAGCACACGACGCGGTACCACACGAGACCACGCGCATCCCGGCCGGCGTGCAGCGGCAGGCACATCGCGACTCACAAGAAACTCGAGGCAATCGGTTGCAAGGTCACCCGGTGTAACGAGCAAATCAACAATTCACAGGCTTCCGTCGTCGTTTTATTCACTTTGTCAAGTTTTTTGTTTTCTTCCTCCTTCGCCGCTCTCTCTCCGTAGCCTGGCGTTATTTTTCGAACGCTATCGACGCGCGAATTTCTCATCAATCAACGAAACTCATGCATTCTCGATTATTCGAGAGTCCGGTACCATGTCATAATGACACAACGACAAAATAACCGTAAAAAAACCACTCCGAATCAAAACAACAGATGGTATCGGAAAATCGACCGAAAACCATTAACAATAGATAACAATTGACGATTGATAATTAAACAATAAGGCGAGTCTCAATTTTTTTTTATCGGAAAATATCCATGTTTGTTTCATCTATAGCGGAAAATAACCATTGAGTTCGTTAACTACAGCGGAAAATATCGATATGATTTTCATCTACAGCGGAAAATATTCACAGAATAACTTTGTCGCGGATGATTATATTCCGAGTGTTGTTTAACATGTGTGTTATTCGTGTGTTATTTTAACATTCTGTTATTTTGTCGTTTGTTATTTTTGCATCGAGTTATTTTGACGGGTCGCCATTTTTTCGGCCTCTACAGTGGCATAACCTCTTAATAGGAGTAATGTATTTTTGATTGACGGAGTCCGCGCGATATCCCGGAATAAAAATGTAGAACGTACGAGCGCGGATCTGGGGTGTAAGAGCGGAGCTCGGAGAGGCGGAGGGGATTTCGAAAAGTTTTTGTAGAGCGCGCGAGCGGCTCGTCGAGGTCGAGTCAGTGCCGCGATTAAATCTCTCAAGAGGAAAATCCTTCTGCGTGCTCGGGCAAAGAGAAAGAGGGGGAGAGAGAGAGAG
This sequence comes from Itoplectis maculator, assembly GCA_964034905.1. Classification (NCBI taxonomy): domain Eukaryota; kingdom Metazoa; phylum Arthropoda; class Insecta; order Hymenoptera; family Ichneumonidae; genus Itoplectis; species Itoplectis maculator. The sequence continues at coordinate 140,912 of OZ035864.1, forward strand.
AGAGAGAGACAGAGAGAGAGGAAGAGTGAGGAAGAGAGAGCGATGGGATGACCCCGCGACTCCGCGCGCGCCTTCGCCTCCGGGCTCACTCGACTTAATCCCAGTTTTAGTGAAATATAACACTTCTTTTCATTGGCGAATGCGAAGCGAGCTTGCGCTTCGGGCGAGATTTCGCTCTCGCTCTCGTTAAGGGGAAATATACACCTAGGAGCCGGAAAAAAACGATCATTTTTGTGAATTTTTTCAAGGAAAACTATTTTTAATTTCGGATCGCGGTCTTAATTATATAAAAGTATATACATTCGAAAATATGTTTAGTTTTGTTTATTTCAGAATACGAAAAATATACAAGGATATGGTATGATCCTTGGACCGTCGTAAAAAAATTTGCGTCTGCGGTACCCACTGGCGTTTCTTCAAAAATAATCTGAAAAAAAAAAAAAAAAAAAAAATGAAATTAGATACTATAATCTAGTACTTGTCATAGCCGATTATAAAAATATCGATTTATGACAAAATGGCGGACGTTTGAACATAAATCTTGATTTTATTGAGAAAAAAAAATCCAATGACAAGTACTAGATAATGGTGTATAGAATTGAGAAAAAAAAATCCAATGACAAGTACTAGATAATGGTGTATAGAATAAGCACAAAAAATCTCAAGGCAATCGGTTCATTGGTTTTCGAGAAATGTTGGGTACCAATTTATTTTACGACGCTCCGCACAAGACTAAAAAGTACTCCGTAAGTACATTTGCAACTTTAAAAAATGCAAAACATTGAAAACATTCTTGAAAAAGTATGTTTTTAACTAGAAAAAACTCCGATCCGATAGTTCCAATAGTCTGCCTGAAAAAAATTCTCGAAAATTACTTTTTTTTTTTTTTCGTTTCCAGGTGTATATCTCCCCTTAAGCCTTATGCCCCTCTCGTTGCGAGTTAACGCCGCGCGCGGCTGCTCTCGGGGCGTCTTCTCTTCCTTTGCCCTTCTCCTTTTACTTCGACTCCCGAAGGCCTACTCGCCCTCTATTATGCTCGCTCGCCGCCAATCTCCGTGGATCTCCATACTCGCTCTTATCCTCAATCAAATCCCCTCCATTCCTCCCTTCTCTCCTTCGCTCTAAGACGCTTGTAAGGAAGGATTAAAGAGAATATTCTGTCTTTATTACATCAACCGAAAATCCTTGGCGTATACCGGGAATTCGTCTGCAAAGCTTTCTAGCCTAGATTAGAAAAAAATCAGTCTATACGTTGAACGCGTGTCGATCTGATGTATGAAATTAAGGAAAAAAAAGTTGCAAAGTATAACTTTGCATTTGCTTCTTCATTAATTTTGGTTTTTACAAAGTTACCTCCAGAGCTGGGCAGTACTTCAAGTACCTGGTACTTGCGAAGTACTGCAAGTATAGTACTCATAGTACGTCAGAAATACTTAAACTACTGTACTTGAATCTTGAAATAAATGTCCTGTACTTCAAGTATTTGTACTTAAACTTTTAAGTACATGTCACGTACTTCAGCATTTGTACTTAAAATTTCAAGTACTTCCGTGCATTTCAGGTACTTCCGCACATACTAAGTATGAAGTATTTTTAATTACTTGATATACTTGTGTGGTAACTCCATTTTCAGTTTAGTATCTAACAATCCGTGTAATGTATTATTTTTTTTTAATTCAGAACTGAAAATAGATACATTTTAATTACTATCGTCAATGCCTTTTTAAGAATGATCTTGTAATCCTCTCATAAGTTAGGGAGTGACGTGGTATTGTTGTCGATTTATTCAATCTGCGATTGGTCGTGAACCGGGACGAAGGGCGGTCGTCCCAGTTCACGAAATACGTAACAAATACAATATAAGTACTATAAATTATGTAAAGTACGTGTAAACTTGAAAAGTATTTGGTACTTAATACTTTTTAAGTACTAGACACTTCACGTATTTGAAGTACTAGACACTTCACGTATTTGAAGTACTCAATACTTCAAGTACGTCAAGTACGTATTTCAAGTATTTGCATTACTTCGTACTTCAAGTACTTTGTAGTACTTTGCCCAGCTCTGCTCTTGATTTACGGGTTCTGAATGTCTTACGGGTTTGCCGAGCAGGACGAACTCTCGAGCCGTTAACCAACGGATATGTCCCACGGTCGCGCACGATGCGACCAACGATGCGGAATGCGCTGTAAACCCTGGCTGCGTTCGCCACCGCCGCCGCTGCCGCCGCGTTACGATTCTACTCGAGGTGGAATATCAGACATGGTCGTTGTACCTCGTGCTAGAGCAAGACCTGTGTGCGTGTGTGTGTGTGTATGTAGTGTGTTTGCGTGTGAGCCTGTTACGGTTGTACGTGATTGGTACGCAGCAATACAGGATCTCACGACGGTAACGCCCGTATACGAAGCGTCCACGGTATGGCTGTACTACCATTGTAGTGCGTAACTCGCGCGGCCCGCCAAGAACTCGGTGCAAAACGGTTCTTCTAGTTTCGCTTGAATTACACGGGCGCACCTTTGGTTTTTTGCTTGGCCATTGTTGCTACGAATGCCACGAGGCTTCGTATGGTCGGTGCCGCAAAGCCTTTCTTACTGTTCCCGGAAAATGTACAGCGTAATTGTTTGCCAAATGCAGAAAACCCTATGTCTCCCTCTGCGTTCCTCGTTCTTTTTGCGTGTTTCCGAGACAATTGAAGAAAGTTGGGGCTTCGTTTTAGTAAGTGCCGTTTGAAGATTCTTGTTAGGTGACGGCGCAAAGTTTCCTGCTTCGACATTGTCGGAGATAGAGCGTTTTCATCTTCTAAATGATTTTGTTGAGATTTCCTAGCACTTGGTATCCTATATCAATCAGCTTGACTACTATTAACGTGCTTCACGCTAATTCAAGTGGTAGTCACAAAATTCTATGGGATATCCTTGTTATTTTTGCCATCGATGCCTGGCAAGGCCTGGCACTCGATACGACCCCGTTTATCTAGTGTAGCTTGAGTTATGCCGGGTGACGAGGGGTGGGGGGCTTTTTGTTTCTTCCTCAGTCCAAGTATATAGCATCGGTAGCATTGTACGGCACGTTGTACACGATGGATTTGCAGAAAAGCAGGCTCCTAATTGTTCTCCGGGGCTCGTGCAGTACCATTGGAATTCTATCGGCACGGTATCATGAGAAATTCACTGGCTGGTATTGCCATAGTTTCACCGACTATCGAGTATGAGACTATGTGAGAGAGAGAGAGAGAGAGGGGGGGGGGGGGGTAGACCGAGAGAGACAGGGATAGAAGTAAAACTCTTTCACGAGAAAGTCACGAGAGTTGGCTGAAAGAAGCTGATTAAGAGTTTCGCGACCAAAGGTTTCACCGAGCGTCGATAAAAGGGGAAAAAAAAGGAACAGCCAAACTCATAGATTCGACGATATGAAATTTATTCCGGGCGCGTTTCCCGACCCTACTTAAAATCGCCACGAGTAAGAGGTATCCACACAGTCGAACGTGAAGGAAAAGAACGAAGGGACAGCACATTGGAACTTAATCGAAGAGTGGACAAAGAGAGGACATCGAGGGGTGGGGGGGATTGCGGTCGCAGCGGAGAGCGAGTTGCGATGAAAGAACTGATAAAACTCCGAGGCTGGTAAAAGAAGACGGCAGAGGATGAACTAGGAGGTCTCGTAATAGGCTGCCAACCCCCTCAGGGGATGAGGGACTTGGTCCATTGGCTCGGTAGCTCTTCGCTCCACTCGGTATACACCGACAGCTAAAAGGAAGTTGAAACGCCTTCGGACAATATGTTACAGATTTGATCAGCTAGTCGCACTCGTCGCGCGCTGGAAGGGTACTCGGCCTTAGCGTCATCGGGGTGTACATTCAACAAACGACAAAGGTGAACGGGTGAATTTAATAATCAGCCGGATAAGTGAAGTTGGATCTCGTTGAATATCAACGAAAATCGAAGACGAAAAAGGTGGATGCGGTGAACGCGTTAGAACGTCGAAGATCAGGTTAGAAAAGGATCCTTACGACTTATTCACGTGAAACCGAATGGAGGAACGAAACGCGCGGTCTACTCCGTGTTTTGCAGGAGCGAGATCGACACCGCACCCGGAAATTCCGAGGTGATTGGCAATTTGTACGGAACTCATAAGCATAGATCGGTGCTGAGGCCGTAGTTTTTTCGAACTAACAGCCGGCTTGATCACTCGCACGCTCCAAACCCGACGCTTTTGTTTGGCAGGAAATTGTTGACTGATGTGCGAGAATAGTAGATACTGACGTTTCAGCGTCAAAGATTATAACAGAGCTGCTGGGAAAAGTACCAGAAAGTACTTGAAGTACAAAGTACTGCAGTTTTGAATCTTAAAAAAAATACATTACACGGATTGTTAAAAACTGAACTTAAAATAGAGTTGCCATACAAGTATATGAAGTAATTAAAAATTCTTCATACTTAGTACTCGAGGAAGTACTTGAAATTTTAAGTACAGGTACTTGAAGTACAGGACATTTACTTGAAAATGTAAGTACAGTACTTTAAGTATTTTTGAAGTACTGTGTACTTCGAGTACTATGCTTCCTGTATTTCACAAGTACCAGGTACTTTAAGTACTGCCCAGCTCTCTGATCAAAAGTGCGAGTGCGAGAGGGAGGGCGAGAGAGAGACTGGAGCTAACGTTCGATCAGCGATATTAATCGTTCTCTGCTGGGGGTTTGGGTGGCGCAAACAGACGTGGAGTTTGCGCCAGAGAGAATGAGGCTGAGGAAAGCGAGAGGAGAGGAGAAGCGGGGAGAGAAAGGAAAAGAACGCGACGAGGATGGGGGAAGGCACGGAAGGTCTCGAATTGCGATGGGTCAGGGATGATGATGCGCGCGCTCTCGACGCGATCCGGACCCTCCGCTGCTCCGGCATTCCCGGCGAGAACTCGACTGCTCCGTTGCCGCCACTGCTGCCGACCGTTAGCCTCGCGCTGGTCGCCGCGGACTGGTCATCGGTTGGTCTTGCTCTCCCACTGCTTCCCCCTCCTTCCGCCTGTTTACCGCGAGCCTCCGAGTCAACGTCGGTCAACCTCGGAGCGTATATGAGGCATTCCACGATACTTCAGCCACCAAAATTTTAAAAATTTCCTATTACCGTGAAATTGCGTGAAGATGAAATACGAACGCGTTATAAAAATTCTCACGGAGTTTTGGGCCCCTAATAGATTCCGGTTTCGAAAAGAGCAAAAATTTCAGTTTTTCATTGTTTTGACGATAACTTCGTGAGGATTTATCGGAAAAACATTTATAAAAAACGAACATTTTTTTTACAATTTGACTTTACAAAAAAAAATAATAATAATTCTTATTTACTACGGACGATGAAATCTGTTTTTTTTTGTCTTTTTTTAAAGATTTGTTTTGCTCATAAAAAACAAAACACACTCCGCATTTTGCTCGGGAACTTTTTTCATATTTGTCAAGTTGAAGACTAATTTTCAGCCAAAGTACAGGATGGCACATTGAGAGGATCTCGAGATATGAATTTTTTACGTTTTTACCGCATTCTGTTTATTCTTGAGAAAACCATAAAAAATCCATACCTCGAGATCGTCCGAATGTGCCATTCCGTCCTTTGGCTGAAAATTCGTTTTCAACTTGACAAACTTGAAAAAAATTCCCGAGCAAAATACGGAGTGCGTTTTGTTTTTTATGAGCAAAACAAATCTTAAAAAAATGAAAAAAAAAAAAAAAAAACACGAATTTTATCATACGTAGTAAATGAGAATTATTATTTGTTTTTGTAAAGACAATGAAAAACTGAAATTTTTCGTTTTTTATACATGTTTTTCCGATAAATCCTCGCGAAGTTATCGTCAAATCAATGAAAAACTGAAATTTTGGCTCTTTTCGAAAGCGGAAGCTAGTTAGGGGCCCTAAACTGCGTGAAAATTTTTTTAACGCGTTACTATTTCATCTTCACGCAATTTCACGGTGACGACAAAATTTTGAAAATTTTGGTGGCTGAAGTATCGTGGAATGCCTCATATACACCACACAGACGAGTGTTTCTCCGAGCTGCAGCTGCAGCTGCAACAGCACCGGCAACGCCAACCACCGACGGAGAAACGTGCGACTAGGTGGGAGAGAAGCTAGACCATCGTCAGCTGGTTGGTTCTCCAGCGATGCGGAGCCCATTCCTTCACGAACGGCACGCTCGTACATATACATCAACGGTGCACGCGGGCAACCGAGCGGGCAACGGCAACATTTGTCCTGTCGCACTGTACTCGTCGCGGGGCCCTTCCGAGACGAGCCTGACGAGCCGCGGTAAACAACTGTCCTCTCGCGCGCTCTCTCGTACTTACGGGGCGGTTCTGACTATCTTTGAGGCATCATGATACGCGCGACAAAATAATAAAAATAATTTTATAAAAATTAAGAAACTACCGACTGAAAAAGGAGTCTAATTAATGAACAAATTGGGTAAACAAAAAATTGTGAAATAATTAAATAACCATTCGCATACATCATACAGTCGGGAAATTTTTTTCGTCATTATGTGTGAAAATCTCTCGACTGTATGATATGCGAATGGTTATTTAATTATTTTATAATTTTTTGTTTACCTAATTTGTTCATTAATTAAACTCCTTTTTTAGTCGGGAGTTTTTTTATTTTCATAAAATTATTTTTATTTTATCGTTTTTTTTTTTAAATTTTAAATTCATTTTAATACTCAGCCATGTGCGCTATGAAGTGAGTCACAAAATACGCATCAATGGCAGCCATCTTGCGATATTTCGATATATTCGAATAGACTATTTGCGAAATGCATTTATCTACGCGAATCAAGAGACGCTGTAGCGTCTCGACGCCAAGTTTTAAAAGAGATTCTGTATGCCACCTGACGAGACTCCTCACGACACGAGACGCTAGCGCTACTCTCATATTATCCGCAACATCGCCCCTTTTTCGTCTGCTACGAAATCTAACTGAAATTATCTGAGTCAAAACGTCACGGGCGCCAAATGTGTCAGTTTCAATATTTGTTATTTTTTTTCTCTTTCTAATGAGTCCTGTTTCAATTAAATCGGTGTCCGCAATGCTGATATCTGGGTAGTTTGAATTCTGAATCTGTCAAAAAGTCGGTTTCGTTTTCGTCCGCACTCACACAACGTTGAACGCGAATTTGTCCGATTCATATACGTACATGACGTGTACCAGCACACTCACACTTCGTATGTTATTGTAATTATAGCAAGAAATACATCGCGGACGCTAAATGTATCAGCGCCAATATTTTCTATTTTTTCCCACCTTTTTAATGAGATCTCGTGCGATAAAATCAGGTCCCGAACTGCAGAAATCTCGCAACATTTCACTTTTGTCCAAACTCACACATCGGAACAGATTTGTCCGATCGTATATACGTGTAGAAAACCGCGCGAACACAGCGGCGACAGGCCGACGAATTCACGCCGATCGACCAGCTTGCTCTCGTCTTGTCAGTGTGATGACTTTTTGACAGTCTCGGACTCGGTCTCGGATTTGCGTGATTTTTTTAGTTGTGTTATGAGAAAATAATGTAGTGTGTGTTTAAATCGTTTTTCTAATCAAGTTCGCGGGGCTTTGCGGAACAACCGGTATTTTTGTAATTTTTCCGGTTAGATTTTAAGGTTATATGTGCTAAACAAAGTGGAATTGGACAAGTAGAAGTGCCCACGTAATATGAAAAAATCTACAAGTAAGCATTATTACATGAAAAGGGAGACGTTAATTAGTTTACTAATATTACTATTCATTCGTTACGCTCATGGACGTTTTCCGTCGATAAGCGCACCGAGTGAAGTAAAAAAAAAGTTAAAAAATCGTGAAAAAATACGGTAAACTTTTTTTCTATTATTTTACCGTGTGAATTTTATTTCATTCGGTTTCTATTTTACTCGGTTACTGTTGTTTTACTCGGTGCGCTCATAGATGTTTTATTGTCCATTATCACACCTTGCTAAGTAAAATTTGTAAACTAATTATAATTTGTGGTTTTTTGAGTTTATTTTATTAACAACTTATCGCTTGAATTTATAAGAAAAGACATTCAGCGCCAGTCACAGAAACGACGTAAAAAATTTGGTCAAGTATAATTTTTTAATATTTTCGAGAACATTGGCAACAAAAAATCGCTCAAATCAGCTGATCGCCTGGAATGCATAACTCCTGTCTTTTTTCCCCAGAGGGGCAGTCGGGAGTTAAAAAATAGGACCCGGGAAATCGAGACAATAAAGCCTAAGCAGAAGCGAACTTTGAATTCGACTCAAAACCATATCTAGCAAGGCGGAGACGCATTTAGTAGTATAGTAGTGTAGCACATAGTATATTTATTGACAATACAAAACAGGTTGCAGCATTACATAAATATCTATCGCATATTTCCTATTTTGTGTTGTACATTGCCAATACGCTATCGACCATGGCCCTTCGGCACAAACGCATTCTATTTAACACGGAATCACTGAAAACAAACACCCTCTCTTCTGGTGCTATCCACTGCTTGCTTGAAAAGAAAAAAAAAAAAAAAAAAAAAAAAAAAAAAAAAAAAAAAAAAAAAAAAAAAAAAACATAACAGTTCACAAGATACTCGGGGGTCGTAGATTTAGGTTAAATGCCGAATCAGAAAATGTTGAAAGCCTCGATCTTTTTCTCTCTAAGCGTTACAAGAGCGGATTAAGCGTGACGGGGACTCGCGGCAAGTGCGCGAAAGAAGGAAATTATGAAAATAAGAGTCTTGATTTTTCGCAAAGTGTGTTACGCACGAGAGGGTAAAACGCGCACGCGTGCGCGCAAGTACGGGACTCGGTGCGTCAAGCGCGAATAAGAAAGTGTATTAAAGTAGCGAGGAAAGATGGAGATTCTGCGCATAACTGCACGAGAGTAGGGTAGATAACTGGCACTTGTAGCGTATATGGTGTACGAGGGGGGGGGGGGCTCGCTGCACGGGCTGCATGGCACAGGAGTGCCCTCCTCGCCTCCTCGCTCCGCGGAACACACCGCGTTGGGACGATGTACAGGGTGTCACAAAGTTTTGGAGTTCCAGCGAAGTTCAGCGAACAGGGTTAAGCAGCCGAAACTTCATACCTATTGTCCCTGTTAACCCTGTATGTGAACAGGGTTAAGCAGTCGGAACTTTATAATTTTTCTCCTTGTTAACTCTGTTCGCTTAACTCTGTACATGAACAGGGTTAAGCGAACAAGGTTAAGCAGTCGGAACTTCATAACTTTTGTCCCTGTTAACCCTGTTCGCTTAACCCTGTTTACATACAGCGTTGAAGGAACAGGGTTAACAGGGTTAACAGTCGGAACTTCATAACTTTTGTCCCTGTTAACTCTGTTCGCTCAACCCTGTATATGAACAGGGTTAAGCAGTCGGAACTTCATCACTTTTGTCCCTGTTAACCATGTTCGCTTAACCCTTATATGTATAAACAGGGTTAAGGGAACAAGGTTAAACGTCCGGAACCTCATCATAACATTTGTCCCTGTTAACGAAACCCTGCACTCACTAAACCCTGTATATGAACAGGGTTAAGCGAACAGGCTTAAGCAGTCGGAACTTTATAACTTTTGTCCTTGTTAAACCTGTTCGCTTGACCCTGTATGCAAACAGGGTTAAGCGAACAGGATTAAGCAGCCGGAACATCGTAACTTCTGAGACACCCTGTATATATGCCCCGTCTCGCGTAAAGCGCACTTCCCTTCACGGAGTGGAGTGGAAAGTCTTCGCGTATCGCTGCGCGCGTGCTGCGAAAGATCAAAGGAAAGTGGAGCTTGCGACGACGAACGTCGAAGGTCGTCGTCGTTGTCGTCGTCGTCGTCGTCGTTGTCGCCGTCGTCTTCTCTCTTGCGATGCCTCGGCCGTCGTGGAGCCAGACAAGATTACCAACGATATTCGTTAAGGGGGGATCCTGCTATAGAAGACTGAAAAATAGCTGTTTTTCGAGGATTTTTTTGGACGGGGAAAAAACAACTTAGCCCAGCGAACATTTGGGTATATTTTCTTATGTAATTAGAGTGTACACATTCTTTTTAAAAAGTAGATGCAATAATAAACAGCAGAGTAATGAGCCCTTTTCGTGAGCGGCTTGCCAATTTATTAATTTTATTATTTATTTATTATTATTTTTTTTCCCCGTTGGCGGGCATCATAGTAAAAAGTCTAAACGACATATCGTCTTTAACCAAATTTAATTCTCTTCAGTATTAAATTATCTTCTGGGTGAACTTTTTTTTCACAAAGTTTTTTTTTCACAATTTGAAAGTACCACCTTAAAATGCTGTAAAAGTTATTAACAAATACTTTTTCAACCATTTTTCGTTCACTCAGAAGATAATTTAATACTGAAGAGAATAAACTTTGTTCTGAGTCGATAGGTCGTTTAGTTTTTTTTTGCTGTCATGCCCACCAATTCGGAACAGTCAGAAAAATAAAGACTCGAGAAAACGCGGAGAAATAAGAGACAGAGCGTATTTCCGAAAATACTTCGAATTGGCATCGGTAACTTTGTGAATATTTTCTTGGGCTATTTATCTATGGATTTAGGCAATAAAAAAAAAACGATTTTTTGGCTCTTCTAATGCAGTATCCCCCCTTAAAGCAGGAAGCCTGGGCTCCGCCAGATGTGTGCCGTGCGGCTGCTTTGCCCTCGAGAAACGCATAGCTTTTTTAGCGGTGTTTTCCCCGGACCGATCCGGAAATGAAGGTTCGCAAGTGAAACGACTCTTTTTTATTCTAGTGCACGACCGATTCGAAAGGTAGCGATGAATATGCCTGCGCTTACCAATCTTGCGAGAAGAAATCGTGAATTGGTGGTGAGGTTACTATTCGATATGGCTGCAGCAACTAATTTTTCAGTGCTTGTATATAGCAAGTAGAATACGTAATTGTTACAACTAACCATTTCTATTTCGACGCGCGGGGTAACAGGAAAAAATGGCCGAGGAAAAAATAGCCGGGGAAAAAGTGGCCGCGAAAAAACTGCCGGTGGAAATAATGGCCCCCACACAAGTGTCCGCCACACACAAAAAATGCAATATACACGCGGCCATTTTTTCCTCGGCCATTATTTCTACCGGCAATATTTTCCCAGCCATTTTTTCCTAGATTAGGTGCGTAGCGTGCAAAGAGATTTTGTAAATATGAAACTTTGATCAGCGAAACATGCTTCGCGAGTCTCCGGTTGCTGCCGTAGGCCGCGGCCGGACTAACATCCTGTGGCATCGACTTCAAGTTTCACCTCCGTTTCTCTCGTAGACTTTCCACGTAAGGTTGTTGATAACTTGTTTTTATATTTTTATTGTTCAGTCTGTCGAAGTCGCACAGCGAGAGTAGCGAAGCTCGTGCTAAGCTCGCTCGCACCTTGGCCTCCTCTTGTTCGTCATCTTCGGCTCCCTCTCGCCGCCCCCGCCATTTCGCCCCTTTTACTCTCGCTATACAGCGTGACCCAAAAGTTACGAAGTTACGACTGCCCCTGTTCATATGCAGGGTTAAGTGAACAGCGTTAACAGGACCAAAAATTATGACCCTATTAACGGTTAGTCTCAACAGATCGTAACAGGGTTAACCCTTAGAACAGGGTTAATCTTGTTTATGGAGTTCCGGCTGCTTAACCCTGTTCGCTTAACCCTGTATATGGTTAGGGTTAGGCAAACAGGGTAAAGCAACCGGAACTTCACTACGTTCGGGCTTGTTAACCCTGTTTGCTTACGCCTGTATATGAAGAGGGTTAAGCGAACAGGATTAAGCAGCCAGAACTTGATAACTTTTGGGACATCCTGTATACTGCTTACCGCTGCCCCGTCCCACCTTTACTACCTATGCCCGCGGGGCAATTTAACTTGCAAATTTATTCCCTCTCAGGTTTTGCCGAGAAGAGGTTTAACAAGTGGTATCGAGGGGGGGGGGGGGGGGGGGGGGGCAGCGGCGTCGGCGGCTCGGAAACTGCTGCCACTGGTGCTGATGCCGCGCCGCTCCAGGGTCCACAGGGCCCAGAGGGTCGCGCAATCTTAAAACACGTGTCGCGCGGCGCTGCGCGAGGAGAGTGACCAACGACGACGAAGTAGAGACGAGAAATTTAATCCGCCACTCTGGCAACTGTTAAGGATGTATGTCAACAAGGACATTTTCTACTTTTTGACTTAAAAATGTCGGAGGTTATAAATAAATGCATAAAGTTTTCATTGACGGAAGTAAAAGGTAATTGACCACGTGAATGTCGAGATATTCGAACTCAAAGTTCCGATTTTTAACATGGGTTGCATAGGGAGAAGAGTAGACATTGTTGATTCTGTTTAAAAAAAATACATTTTCAGACTACTTTTGCGGTTTTTTTTTGTTTTGACAGTTGCAGTGAAGTGTATAGAATATTAAAAAAAAAATATATACATGCTTGCCCATGTAAATATTTAAATATTCCAAAATAAAGTTGCCCGATTGTACGTGGTGAGAAGACGCGTGGCCTAAGCTTGGCAACGTTGCTTATGACGTCACGTGATGCCGCGTCACGTGATGCGAGGCGCGCAATACAAATTCTTTGTAGCTGAAATCTATTTTCTTTCGTTTTATAATCGCGAAATTTGACAATTGTTATTATTATTAATCGATCAGACAGGATAAAACCGGAACATCGAAATAACCGTAAATCAAACTTTTACATATTCAGGTGTACGGTTAAAAATCTCGTATGAACCTATAAAAATGAATTAAATATCAGCAATTACATACATGTTTTTTTTTTTTTTTTTTTTTTTTTTTTTTTTTTTTTTCATTTATTAACGGATATTACATACGTTGCACTGCATACGTTGTACATTCGTTTACAACACGTTACCGCTCACTTTACAATGCCGACGAAACACATTGATTGGATCGAGTACAGAGAATATTGCAAAGCTTGCGCAGAACCGCTTTATTTTTTGTAACTCTCGGTTTTCCACCGATATCTTCGCCCAAAAGCATTGCGATACCATTTTCTCCATTCGCCGCGAATGTACTCTCGAGTCGAGCTAAAGTGAAGCCGGCGCCTGCGATTTTCGCGATCATGGTAGCTGACACGGGTCCTTTCAAAGGAGCCATCGCTTCGATTCTATCTTTTTTATCTTTTTGCGCCTGTCCAGCGTTTGCGACCGACGAGAAAGATACAGCGCGGATAATTAATTCCTTTTCCGCGATTTCAAACTTCTGTAGCAAATCCCCGAGCATTCGTACATCTATGACCGCGTTATGCGCCCCTTTTGCACTTTCAGGTCCCAAATAATCGTGCGCTAGATCCGATTGTTTAAAGCTGCCTTTGCTGACGACTCGGGAAGCTAGATATTTGCAACTCTTGAATATGGGTAAAGTATCGGTAAACCCTTTCACGATCGACCCGAATTCTTCGAGTAATCCAACTGCATGCATCGCCTTTACAATTTGCGGGCCATCAAACGTTACGCCTTTGTGGGCTACGAGAATAACATTGCTCGAAACCCCCTTCAAAAATGAGATGAACTCGGCACAGGCAATTCGTGGTGGTGTCGTTTTAACACGGCAATGCTCACCGTTGCTGGTCAAAATAAGTTGTCCCTCTTCTACTGACAACCCTGTGACTTCGCTGACTACGTGAGGAATGCCTTTAGACGGAAGAATGTAACGACCGAATTCTTTGTCGTTATATTTGGCTGCAATTTGGATTACTTCTGCGTTGAGGCCAAATCCCGTTGTCTCCAGATCGAATATTACGGCAACCGTATCCCTCGTTGAATTGACGCATACTGCTTCGTGTACGACGATTTCCTCATTTAATGCACATTCTGAAGCATATGTTATGCCCTCTCGTCTTTCTGCGCTGTTGTGATTTCGAGATCTCTGTGCTTTCAAAAGTAGTCTTCGCCTCTTGAATTCTGCAGTTTTAGATTTTAACGCTCTTTTTTTTCGCTGCATATCTTTCTTTGCCCGGAACTTTGCTGTGTGCTTCCCAGGTGAGACGCAGAGTTTTTTGTTTACGTTCTGGATATACTTAGTACCAATATTTTTTTGAGAAACTGCTGCATCTACTCGATAGACAAGCGATGCGGATCTACCGTAACATCTCGCTTTTGATGCTTTATGAGACACAAGAGCATTGAAGGATTCGTTTGGTTGCGTGGAACTGCAGGCGGCAATTTTTTGAGAATTGCCAGCATACGTATCGAATATTTTTGTTAAATCGTCGTACAGCTGCGTACCCTGCAAACCTTTCCCTTCCGGAAGTCCGTTATGTTTATAAGTCTTGGGATTCTCTCTGTAACGGCACCACTCACCGCACATTTCGTGCTTATCGAATGCATGATCGACAACATTTCGCAGTGCCTTTCCCACGGCATCCGGGTCTCCTTGATTCTTTTTTATCGCGCATCCAAAACACCTCTTCAAGTAATCGATTGTTTGCTTCGGTAGACGAAGTTTCCACAACTTGTTGCTGAGTGATTTCGTAATGTGGTTCATATCGGATTCTTTTTCGACGACGTCGGAAGACTCTCGTCGAATCCGACACATAGTCGAGGCATCTTCGTCTCCGATAACTGTGGCGATGGTAACGTTTTCTTCCTCTAAATCTTTGTTATGAACGACCAGTTCCGCCGCCATATCCGGCTCCATGGCTTTCGCACTTCCGTAAAAGTTGCTACGGCAGTCGTGGTCCTTTGGGTCATGTCCGTTTGAGCATAATGCACACATTTTTATACGAACAGCTTTTCCTAAAACTTGTCCGCTGAGTGCACCGATAAGCGAACAATGACCTGCACAAATTAGAAAAATACAGAGATTAAATTTACCTGCATATGAATTGTAGATGCATAGATTTTTCGAAGCGTGCAACTCATGTTGTCTCACCAGTCTGGCTATCATATGAGCGACCATTTCCTCGAGTTTGCCATGCTGCATCGATGCTACCTTTTATTTTGACCCGTCCATCGTCCGTTAGAGCCGTCCTAAAATCGCATTGAAACAATATTAGAAATGTTTCACGTATTAAATTGAGAAAAGCAAACAATTTGTGAAATGCAAAATTGTGAAATGGAAAAAGAAATTGAAGCATTCTCGAGACCATCTCCTTGCAAGGCATAGCTTCATGGAAAGAAATGTTTTATGTAAAAAAATAAAAAGAGGGGGAACACGAAACAAGCGAGAAAAGCGAGAAAAAAAATATCATTGCGATAAAACGTGCATAAAATTGTATAAAATACAATAACTGGACGATCTGCTTCACCTTCCTGGAGACGATGTAACTGCAAGTGTTAATCGATAATTAGTACATGGATATTTTATTGGTGGATTTTATTAATGGGACATTTTTTGGAATACACACGAGCCATATTTCTGCAACGTCAGATCCTTTTCCAGTCGAATAGCCTCCCGGCAACTTTCTGCGGCTACACTCTCAATTGCAGAGCCCACGATTCGCTCATTAGCTTTTAGTGTGCGAGGGTGTACGACTGGCACGTTTAACGCAGACAACAACGTGTTAAGATGGGCTTCGCCAATGCCAGCGTCAAGAATTCCTGCAAGAAGTGAATTTGTTATGTACAATTGACAATCAATAATTATTCAGTATAATATGGTGATTGAGTATAGTAATAGCAATAATATTGGGTTATACGTGCTTACCAACGGCGGCTTTCAGATTAACGTCGTATCTGGGGCGGCAATCCTCGGTTTCAAACGTTTTTTTACACGTGTTCACTTCACATATTGCGAGGCATCCGTGACAACGAATTTTTAAAACGCTGGCGAGACCGATTAGCTTTTCCTCTTCGAAAAATCGCAGAGACAGCGACTGACGGCACGTTTCGCACCACAAATCTTTTGCTAATTGTGCCAGCTCCACGACGCGTCGACCTTCAATTTGTTGTTCACATTCTTCCACATTTGACAATTTGCGTCGTTTCACAGCCGTTCTCACATTTTCTTTCCATTTCTCTTTCTTTTCTGTTGTAAATCTTCCCCGCTTACAGCGAAGCTTGTTCGGCACGGGCGCCGCCATATTTCTTTACTGCCGGCCGGCGCCGGGGAATCAGCTGTGCCCACTGCTACCAACATTCAGGCATTGCGGCGTTGCCAAGTCGTTTCGATGCAAGAACAAATATCTCGTGGACGTGTTAATCACGATAACCCTCATTAAACTGTCTGTAATGACTAATAATCACTCAGAAGATATGCATATGTGGTCTGCCCATAAAAATGCTGCCGTGAATATTTATTTTCAGCGTTAAAAAATACTTCGTTTTTCGATTTTAAGAGTTATCGTCAAGGAAAGTATAAATCAAATCAGCAACAAAACATCGAGGAAAAAATCGAAAAACAACATTTCTCGGCAATGTTTTTCGACTTGAACCACAATAAACTTAATTTTTTGCTAAAGTCGCCATTTCAGTTATTTTAGTTGGTCATTAAACACAATATTTGTAATTTTTCTTACTAGTTGCTCAATGACTCTAACGTATCTGACATACATCCTTAAAGTTCAACCAGCCTCGGGTGGGTGGGCCACGACGAAGATTCGAGCAGTCGCCGAGTGGTCTGCTTTGAAAAAGAAAAATTGCTCGTCCGGCAACGGTGATAATCGTGCGAGCCAAAATAGATAAATAAGTTTCCTCATTCGACAACAATACCACGTTACTCACTAACTTATGAGAGGATTACAAGTTCATTCTTAGAAATGCATTGACGATAGTAATTAAGATGTATCTATTTTCAGGTTTTGAATAAAAAAAAAAAAATACATTACACGGATTGTTAAAAACTAAACTGAAAATGGAGTTGCCACACAAGTATATGAAGTAATTGAAAAAACTTCATACTTAGTACTTGAGGATGTACTTGAAATTTTAAGTACAAATACTTGAAGGACAGGACACTTACTTGAAAATTTAAGTACAGTACTTTAAGTATTTTTGAAGTACTATGTACTTCGAGTACCATAAGTTCATTCTTAAAAGGGCATTGACGATAGTAATTAAGATGTTTCTATTTTCAGTTTTTAATTAATAAAAAAGAATACATCACACGGATAGTTAAAAACTAAACTGAAAATGGCCACACAAGTATATCAAGTAATTAAAAATACTTCATACTTAGTACTTGAGGAAGTACTTAAAATACACGGAAGTACTTGAAGTTTTAAGTACAAATGCTTGAAGTACATGACATGTATTTGAAAGCTTAAGTACAAATACTTGAAGTACAGGACATTTACTTGAACATTTAAGTACAGTACTTCAAGTATTTATGAAGTACTATGATAGAACTTCGAGTACTATACTTCGAGTACTTCGCAAGTACCAGGTACTTGGAGCCCAACTCTGATAGTTACTGACCTTTCAGCGCCAAAGGTTATAATGATTCTGCGGTCTGTGTGGCGGTCGAACATTTTCGGCATAGGAAGCTCCTCAACGTTTTCTCTTCATCTAAAACAGATAACTTTTTCCGCGCTTCGCGTTGCCTACCTACCTCCAATAAGCTTCTAATTATCCGAGAATTACGGTGAAATTCCTGGCCAGGTCGGAAGATACCGAATCGCGGCGGTGA
The DNA here is from genome assembly GCA_964034905.1 of Itoplectis maculator. NCBI lineage: Eukaryota > Metazoa > Arthropoda > Insecta > Hymenoptera > Ichneumonidae > Itoplectis > Itoplectis maculator. The sequence goes on from OZ035864.1 coordinate 158,473, forward strand.
CCTGGACCCACCAAAGCACCGAGATAATCAGTCTGTATCCGTCAAGCTTCTGGGGGTGAACTCAGGCTGGAGTTTTCCAGAGTTTTACCTCGGTCAGGAAAAAAAACTCCATCTTCCCGGAGTCGAGAAATCGGACCTTGCCATAGCGCCAGGTGTGTTTGTTCGCAATTTTCTTTTGCTCTACCCATCCAACGTGGCTGCTGGCGCTGCTACTGCTGCTGCTGCTTCTGGCATGCTAGCCCGGATCGCGTGGTGGAGGTTTACGACGGGAACGAGGTCGTGCGAAACGATCACGCCCTTCCTTTCAGGAGAATGAGAGCCAAGGACAAAAAAATTGCCACGAAAATAGACCAGCCAGGAAAAAAAATGACGTCAAGGAGGGAATTGGTTATTTCTCAATTTCGCATTTTCCGCTGCTCTTTTCTATTTACTCTGTCGAATAAACTGAACCGCATACGCTGCCTCGAATTGAAAATGTTGATATCTTACAGCACAGTTTCGAAATAATTATTGACGAAATTTTGCTTCTCAATTTTTATTTTTATTTTTATTTTTATTTTTCTTTTTTGTTATACAGCTCCACACTAGTCAAATGAATGCTGATTTTTTTAAAACAATTTATACATAGTTTTACGCTTCTTTTTATTATTTTTAATGGTGATTTCTATTGTCAGATATGTTCTTGACCTGGGAAAAATTGAATTGCAATCGTTTTGCAAAAATATTAACCGATTTACGCAAACTTTCGAAAAGGTACTTTTCGTTCCGTTTTTTTTTTTAAGAATAAACCGTGTTTTTTGGTCGATTTGGATGTTTCACGGCTCATTGCCTTCATTAGAAGATGCTTTCCGAACTTGCCTCATAAATAATTTGTAACAATTTCCGTAGAAAAATTACAGCTATTAGTTTACAAAATATTTTTATAGATGGGTGAACAAAAGATTGTCATTTTTAAACGGAGAATGTTATAAATTATTTGCAACGCAAATTCATAACTCATCGTTCAAGAAAGATAATGAGACGTAAAACATTCAAATCGAACAAAAAACACGGTTTATTCTTTTAAAAAACTGAATGAAAATTACCTTTTCAAAAGTTTGCGTAAATTGGTTAATATTTATGCAGAACCATTGCAATAAATTACATTTTTCCCAAGTTAAGAACATACTTGGCAATACAAGACACCATTGAAAATAATCAACAGATACTTAAAACTATACAAACATTCTTTTTTAAAGTCAGCACTCATTTGACTAGTGTGGAACTGCATAATATCCTTAAGAATGAGAGCTCTTCGTGCTAATCATATTTTCAAATCGTTCTCAAACACAAATTTACGGCTCTGAGGCAATTCGAATTGTGGAAAAAGGGTGACCCCCACCCCAATAACGGGAAACACTTGACTCGAGGCTATGTCCCGTATTACTTGGAGTTCTCCGTAAGGTGTTCACAGTCTGTGGAAAGCTTACAATTTCCATTGACACCATCTTCCGATGTGCCAACAAGCCGAAGAATTGGAAACCGAAGAGGCCACGATGACCAATGGACTCGGGTCGTCCGCCGGTATATTTGGACCTGGTGGGGAAAGAGCACGAGCGTGAGAAAAGGTGATGGGATAGGCGGAGTGAGAAAAATACCGAAAGGCATTCCGAGCGAGGTACCTGCCGCCGGGCTTTTCAGCCCGAGGCTGTTTCCTGTCGCGGAAGACTCGATTCTTCCCCTCTCTCTTTCTCTCTCTCTCTCTTCTGCTGCTTCGCCTCTGGCTGCCAAGCCGCCGCTTCCCCCTCCGAATAAATGTCACACTTCACCAGCAGCTCCCCCGAGAAACATCCCCTCTGCGACTGGTCCCCAGTTTTCGCCACTCCCAAGTGCACCATGCATAAGAAAAGCGGGTGAGAAGAAAAACGTAGGTATACAACGTCGCGGTTTAAGGGCATATATGAGGCATTCCACATCAACACGGCCACTTCAAAACCTTAATGTCTTGGATTTTTGTGCAATTGACGTATGCTATTTACAAAATATTTGCACCGTCAAGCTATATAATACGTCAAATTTTCGATTTGAAATATTTGAATCTTACATGACGTATTATATAGCTTGACGGTGCAAATATTTTGTAAATAAATATTGAGCAATGCACTCACATTATATAACATTTTTATTTCAATATCGCATTAAATTTTTGTTTTCAATTTTCGTTCTTTTTTTTTGCTGAGCCTTTAGATTTAATTTCTCCATCTGGAAAAAGACGGATTCCTTTTAAAAAAAGTTTGAGGAATCCAAAAAAAAATATTTCAATTTTTAAAAAAATGTCATAATTGCCCAAAAATCGATTTCCATTTTTAAAATAGGTTTTTTTTCCATGAAAAATGTAAAATGTTGCCTTGTAACATTTTTTTTCGTCATCCTTGCGACAAACACAACAAAAGTTGTTCCTAGCCATTTTTCGCTCCGACACACTATTTCCATGTAATAAAATCAGAGAGAAAAACAAGCAAAAATCACATTTTCCTGTAATGTCATCCCTATCAATGCCACCATAAATTTAATACATGTCAATATTTTTGTTTCAAAGAGTACTATAGCATACGTCAATTGCACAAAAATCCAAGACATTAAGGTTTTGAAGTGGCCGTGTTGATGTGGAATGCCTCATATACACTTGTGATGAGCGGAAAAATCGATTTTTTTTATTACATATTCTTTAAGTACAATGTCCGAAGAATATTCTCACCAATTTTCATGAAGATCGAAGCATTAGATTTATAATTGTAGGTATTCCAACCGACTGTCTCTACGAGACAGAAGATATATACTTGAATCTTTAAATGCGATTATCTCAGAATCGCCTTTTTTGAAAAATACCTTTGCGGGGGATACGATTACTAAAAAACTATTAATCCGATCAAAACCAAATTTGTACCACTTATTATTATAATAATAACTAGGGCCTGGACGAAGGATTTCAAATTTTGTTAAAAAGAAAAAAAAAATGTGACCAAAAAACCGAAAATTTAGTACCTCAAAAAGTGAATTTTTTGTTAAAAGTGTCGCCATTTTTTTTTATGCATTTTTTTACAAATCCTTCGTCCAGGCCCAAGCCAATGCAATGTCCTAATGTTATCTTTTTGAATTCTGATTTTCCGATGGACCGTTCTCAAGTTATCATGTCCACCGCAACTGATGCTCAAAAAAACGGTGCTCCTGGAATACAGCTGGAGTTCCGCCATTTTGAGACATTTTTTTATTAAAAAAAAAGTACAAATACATGAACGTGTGTACTAATGAATGTCGTTCTCAGTTTTTCAAGAAATATTTATTTTCTTGTCGAAAAAAATCAAGAAAATCACGTTTTTTTGCCCGCTGCAAGTGTATATAAGGCCTTAAGGGGTCTACCCTAATTAGACGGCCAAAAAAAGTACTATTTCCACGAATTTTTTTGATCGGTATAAATTATAAATATGGATATAAAAAGTGTTAGGCCTAAAAAATATACTCTTAAAATACACAAAAAAAAAATTTTCATATTTATTTCACTCAGTTTTTGTACACTAAAATGGAAGAGAAGACAGGTAAAAAAAAAGATGGGTGTGCGCTGTTGATGAAATCTCTGGAATGGATGATAGGAAAAAAAGTAAAAAAATGGTTTTAGATTCCTTAGGTAAATGGCTATAGCGCATATCATACGATTTTTTATTTTATCAAAAATGACAAAATGGCGGCCATTTTTTCAAAAACTTCGAAATATCACGTTTTTATTCATCGTTTTTTGAGAAAAAAAAAATAGTTACACTTAAAATTTCAAAATTCGTATGATATGCGCTATAGCTATAATCATAATGAACATGTGGTACAATTTTGGTGAGGATCGGTTGAATAGTTTCGGAGATTTCATCAACAAGCCGTCCAAAAACGTAATTTTGAGAAAAACGCGTTTAACGGGTTGCGGTGTAGGTACCCTAACGCGCTCAAGTACCATCACAGTGGGCGTCCCTCAAAAGTACACGTACACTGCCAGGATCATCATAAAAGTTTAGTATGATACTTTTAAATATGTACACTTTCGAAAAATGCAATAAAAAAAAATCGATTTTTTGAAAATTCTAATTAGGGTAGACCCCTTAAGAGGTCGTTAGAGTTATCGCCGAGGCTGTTTTCCGTGCGGGCAGATTTTTCTCACGAGGGCCCCCCGCGCGCTTTCCAGAGTGCTGGATGGAAGGTAACCCGTGCGCTCGAGTGGTTCCAGGACGCCAGCCGGAGTGGAGAAGTGCGCGAGCATAAAGAAAGAAAAACGACTCGACGTCGAACGCGGTCGCGATGCTCTGACGCGCGCACTTAACCGTGATTTAAAACAGAGCCAACCGGAGAGTTTACAAAGAGCGGATCGTCGTCTGGCTTGTAGGGGGCGACAATCGTCGGCCTGTAGGACCGGGTGAGACTCGGTTCCGCCTCCGGCGTCGCTATCGATTGTCGTGAACGCAGTCCACGAAGACTGCAACACCTATTCGATGAGCCCGCTGCTCAAGATGGCATGTACTCCGCATTCGACCAGAGCAGGACAGTACTTCGCAAGTACCTCGTACTTGCGAAGTATTGGAAGCATAGTACTCGATGTACACAGTACATAAAAATACTTGAAGTACTGTACTTAAATTTTCAAGTAAATGCGCTGTACTTCAAGTATTTGTCCTTAAAACTTCAAGTATTTCCGTGTATTTCAAGTACTTCCTCAAGTACTAAGTATGAAGTATTTTTTATTATTTCGCATCCTTGTGTGGCAACTCCATTTTCAGTTTAGTTTTTAATACACCGTGTAATGTATTCTTTTTTTTTAATTCAAAACTGAAAATAGATACATCTCAATTACTATCGTTAATGCCTTTTTAAGAATGGACTTGTAATCCTCTCATTAGTCAGTGAGTAACGTGATATTATTGTCGATTTATTCGATCTGTGATTGGTCATGAACTGGGACGAACGACGAGTCATCCCAGTTAACGAAATACGTAAAAAATAAAATATAAGTACTATAAATTACGTAAAGTACGTGAAAACTTCAAAAGTATTTGATACTTGATACTTGACACTTGACGTACTTGAAGTACTCAGTACTTCAAGTAATGGGTACTTCAAGTACTAGCTACTTCAAGTACCGAGTACTTAAAGTACCCTGTGCTTCCAGTATTCAAGATCCTTGGTACTTGAATCACACGAGTATTTCAAGTACCTGCAGTACTCTGTACTTAAAGTACTTTCTGGCACTTGCAGTACTTTGTACTTTAAGTACTTTCTGATACACGCAGTACTTTGTACTGCAAGTGCTTTCTGTTACTTGCAATACTTTACACTTCAAGTACTTTCTGGTACTTTGCCCAGATCCGTATTGGACATGATGTTTTTACGACCTCAGGAAGGATACCGTCGGCCCAGCCAGTGGTCGTCTTTAGTCCATGGGATTACGTGCGAGTTTCCTGTTGCTCTTGGATTGTTCATCCTGGTCTAGATGTTTGGCACATCTAGACCAAACGGTCCAGTTTCTCCAGTTGCCGCCCACTGTCTCGTGTTTCCCTTTACGAACTTGGACAATTGCGAACCCTTTCGGCTCTGAAAGCGGGAACCAAACAGGACCAAGCTCATTGAATGTATCACGAGAAGTGCGGATGAGATTCTTGTTGTCGGCTCTTTAGGACCCCGGGACTTTTCCCAACGACTCTTCGTACTGCTGTTGAACGACAAACGACTGGACTGTACCGCCGGGGATCGCAGACGACCTCCTCCTTCGTGGCAATAAGTTCCGAGAATGATTGCAGGTTTACGACATCCAACCTGTGTACGTCAGACCCGAGGATTTCCTGGGGGCTCTCTTGTTTTTCCCAATTGTCACGAATAAGGCATGCTACGAGGGGCCAGGATGGAATATCACGGCAGGTTCAATGGACTTCTGTCCCGGGTATATATACACAGTAAAGTATCCCGCGTATAGTAGGGCGTGTCGAAAAAAAAAATGGTTTGTTTCTTTTTTCCATTTTGCATCGTCTCAAACTATAGTTTATACGTGTCGTGAACTTTAATTATAGTGCCACTTATAATTAAAGAAAATTGTAATTTGTGTAAATTTCAAACTTTTTAACTAATAAATAGTCGCATAGTAAAATATTGATTGCTTAAAACCGATAAATCCATTGGCAAACTTCAACTCTCGTTTTCTCAGAGCGAAATCTATATAATATACATACAAAACTTGAGGGTAGGGGCTTGGTCATTTTTTCGCGTATAGTCATATGTTCAAGGTATAATTTGGGTAAATTTCAGATTTTTCGATCGACGCATTGTCCCGCAATAACATATTGACTGCGAAGACGGAAAAGTCCCATGTATTATAAATCGAAAACTTCGACCCCCGTGGGGGAGGGTTAAACGTGGGACAAAAAATCTGAAAAAAAAATTGAGGATGGTTTTTTTTCATTTCGAACCGATCTGGGGGGCGGCAGGATCGGAATTCTAAAATACCCCTTTTAAGAACCAACCTAGTATACATTGTGACGAGTTTTCCTGATCTCGAGCGCAACACTAAACTTTAACTAAAAAAAAAAAAAAAAAAATCAAATCAAAACTCAGAAGGAGCAAAATCAAAACTCAAAAAAGAACGCGAACTCGAAAATTTACGTCACCTTCGGCCGTCCACCCTCGCGGATGCATCGGCGTCCCGGTGGGCGCCAATTAATTTTGTTTCGCCGGTATTAACAACCGGACTAATCTGGACTGAACTGGAAGTCGGTGGAACAGCAACTTCCGCACGGACGAAACAAACGACACAACAAAACGAAACTATGACTAAAACTAACGCTGATGCATTCCCGAGAGCGAACGGTCGCGGAAATGCACAGTTGCTCAGGATGCGGGTTGTGGTAGCAGGGTCGCGATTCGAAGTCAATAGAATAACGCGAGAACAAAAATCGAATTCGCGAGCTCTCACGAGCGAGAACAAATTTCTTTATTGGCTAGAAGCTACGGGAACGCACGTGAATGCACCGAGAGCGCTCAGCTGATCGAGCGATCGAAGCGAGCTAGCGAGAGCGAATCAATACGCAATCGGGAAAATTCTGTAAATTCAAAAACTCACCGAACAGCACTATAATCCAAAATTAATCGGGAGCCTTGCATCTTACGATGCACGAGAACGTTATCACCATCACTATGACACAAGGAGCATTATTACTAATGCATTACCAATGCTCAGGATTGTGAAGAATCTAGTTGATAAATTCCTTCGCTTCACTCAACTCACGAAACGAGAGCGACAGCAACAATAGGCCGAACACCGGCAACACACCGGGAGCGCGCGAGAGGCCCGAGTTGTCTCTCGAGGGCCGCTCTCGGCAGACTAATTTGCCTCCGACGAGACCTCAACGAATTCTTTTGATTATTTCCGAATATCCTGATCGATAGCTACTGCCCTCTTGAACTATTTCGCAACTTCGTCGGGAGACGAGAGCCGAACTGTAACGCGGTAGCATACGAGAATATTCGTGATCGTTACCCTCAGTCAATACGTGAAAACAAGGCATTTTATCTCAACCAAAGGCAGCGCAAGACGTTCCGTTCTTGTCTGTAATTCTAAACTCTATCTCCGCCTGTTCTCCAACGTATTGCACTATCTCATGGGGTGCCAGGTTTGCACCGGACTTTGACGTTTTCACAAAAATATCTCACCGAGTTTCTCGACTATTTGGGCTACTAATTACCGTGAGACACACCACCAAATAGCTTTGAAGATCTCGATTAACTAAATCTAAACTGAATAAATTTGAACGTGAACTTTAATAAATTCTGAAACGGCTACATTATCAAATCGCGAAAAACTCACAAACTTTGTCTTAACGAGAGCCAGACGGTAATGCAAAAGTCAACAAGAGGGATTGAAACGGGAACGATAACTACCAAAAATCGATATTACTGAAGAAAATATAATTTTTGTGTGTTTTGTGACGTTGATTAAAAAAATCACGTCACAACACATAGCTCCATATGAATGATGGTAATCCTGCGAAACCGAATCCCTCGACTTTCTCACGGTGAATACACTAATTGCGTTGCTGAATCGACGCTGCTGATCTTTCCGCTCGAACCGCGTTGACCATCGGAGGACGCGAGTCGACGGATTCGTTAGCGTAAAAAAACGATGAAAAACGGGGATTTTATCGGGATTTAACTTGGCACGCCAGAATGGAAAGGGCCCACATCATTTTCTTTTCTCAAACCCGTCACGTGGCTTCCCTAGCAATCACGACAACTTTCAAAGTGACTGTCGAAATGCCGCTTAACAGAAGTTGTTTTTTGCACAGAAGTAACACTCGGAAATTGTAAAAATGACCTTCAGAGTGACGAAAAAAAAAAAAAGTGTGATAGTTACTTTTTCGTTGCAAGAACCAATATCTTACCGTCAAAAGGGTCGTCGTGACGGTAAGTTATTGGTTCTGCTGACGAAAAAGCAACTGTAAGACTTTTGGATTTGGTTATTTCGACGGTCATTTTGATCATTTCGGAAGTTTCTTCTGTGCAAAAAATAACTTCTATCGAGCGTTATTTTTATGGTCACGTTGGCGGTTTTTTAAGAAAAAATGAAAGTTATCATGATTCTTAGGGTTATGACTCTCGGTGTGTCTCGGCATAAGTATACAATGCAGGCTATACGGATCGCGACGCGTTCCAACCACGCGCGAAATAGATTATATCGATTTCGTTTATTTACTTCTGTGTGTGGGTATGTTTTGTTGATCCTTCGATTGCAACTATCCTGGCTAAGCCGGGTTGTATCGTGGAATACGGTAATTAGAGAAATTGAGCCAGCTGATGGACGACTCGCGGCGCGGATTAGATGGCTCTATAGCGATAGCGACTGTTGTTGTTATTTCTTCCAGTTCGAGCGAGCGAGCGCGCGCGCATGCGCGTTTGCGCGGGAACAAATGATCGCGTGTCCCGACAAACGCGGGGCTCGCGAGTCAGTCCAAGTCAGCAGCCCGGTAGTAACCGAAGGCTTTCAAAATGGCCAACATGCGAAACTCGCGCGGTCGTCGTACCGTGCGCGCTCAGTGGGATCTCCGTGTCGGCTGGTACCTACTATACATTAAACACAAGCGTCTGGAACGTGGAAACATGATGGCCTCATGCTGGAACCAGAGCTGGGCTAAATACTCGAAAATAGTTAAAATACAAATTACAAAATATTTTTTGTACTTAAGATCAGAGTTGTAAATCCCCAAAAATTCATCAGATATAGTTTACAGTAGAATTTTTTTTTGTAATGATGATTTCATAATAATAATGTGTAGTGATTATAAAATAGAGTGTAAACATTTGTATAGCAGAAAAAATACTAATTTTCGCTTTAATATTAGAAGAAATAGTGGAAGAAATGTAAGAAATCATCGATGCATTACTTTCTGAATGCAATTAATTTTTTATTTTTTTATTTTTTTATTTTTTTTTTTCATTATTTCTTCCAATATTAAAGCGAAAATCAGTATTTTTGTCAGCTATTCAAATGTTTACACTCTATTTCATTATCCCTAGTTGTTATTATTATGAAATCATCATTACAAAAAAAAATGTACCGTTGACCATATCTCATGAATATTTGGGGATTTACGCAACTCTGCTTAAAATACAAAATACTTTTTGTACTTGAAACACATTTTTAATTAAATACTTTTTAAAATACTTGATAAAAATCAATGGTATGTCCATCATAGACGATGAGTAGGCTTGGGCAAAATCAATTTAACGCAGTCTTTGCAACTGGTGTCGAGATCGCATAGTTTTCGAAAAATCAGAGAGAATTATAAAAACTTGTCGATAATATAAATATTTGAAAAAAACATGCATATTAAAGGCGTTAAAGAGATTAGTTTTGCATTATAAAATACATATGAATTTTTCCACAATTTCGTCGTTTTTACATTGCGCTTTTTATGCACAATGAGGGACGTTATCTAAAAATTAGACAAGATTCTCAAAAAATGTATACTTATTCAGAAAAATTGATGAATAATTTTCATGAAGAAAAAGTTGACTTGCCGGATAATTTTTTGAACAATTCATTGTTTCATTTATTTGTTAATAACATTTTGAAATTATTATTATCAAAAATCAATCTTCAACACCTTGAGTATGCCTGATTTTTTCAAATTTGTATCCCATCGAGAAGTGATTGAAATTTTATTTGAAACTTATGTTTAATGCGACTGTTCCGAGAGGACTATAACTTCGGCTTTAGCTAACCGCAGCACAGCTATTCTCAAAAAATAAAAATGTCTCCGCGCATGAAGTAGGCGCAAAAGTATTTCGCATTTGTACTTACGGTGCCGAAAAAGTACTTAAAATACTACAAAGTATTTGAGTATTTTAAGTACGTATTTAAAATATACAAAATGCTCCGTGTACTTAAAACACTGCCCAAACGTGGTCGTCTCATGCTGGAACTAACACGCGGCAAGCTTTACGCTCGTTGTTTCGTGTTGTTCTTGCGATATGTGTGTGTGTGTTGCATGCCTCTGTGTACTGCGGGGTGGAACGATATATAAGATGTAGACACGGGGTGGGGATTGGCCAACAGCACCAGCCTCGTTCGACCCCTACGGCTCTCAGCGCGGCTTCCGGTTGCGTGTTGTTGCTGTCGTGTTACCGTGGCAACCGCCGTTGTTCAATAAACGTTGAATTATGAGTGAACTCGTCGCCGCCATCGCCGCCATCCAAACTCTCCGTGTTTGACGCAATTTCCATAGCCTCCAGAGTTCTGCGTTACACTCCGGCGTTTTACACTACGTGTATGCCGTGCTGGATATCAGGAAAAAATTGCCGGTGGAAAAAATGGCCGGGGTAGAAATGGCCCCCCCACACAAGTGTCCCGCGCACACGAAATACGCGATTTACACGCGGCCATTTTTTTACCTTTTCAAAAGTTTGCGTAAAACGGTTAATATTTGTGCAAACCCGTTGCAATTAAATTTTTCCCTGGTCAAGAATATACATTTTTGTGACTCATGCATGAAAAGTGCCAGTTTATGTGCGGGCCGGCCGCGACATAAAAGCGCGCTTTTCGAGAAGGCGTATCGAAAATACTGGAAGCGTATCGAAAATACTCAAAACCGCATCGAAAATAGTGAAAACCGTGTTGAAAATACTGTGCGCGCATGCGCACATCCGTTTGCGTTATTAATTTATTGTCGCGCCCGGCCAGCAACATAACCTGGCACCTTCCATGCATTCGTCACAAAAAGTAGTATGCGATACTTGTTACGTAAAAGCGGACTCCCGGCGGCGGTTGTAAATTGCTGTCCGCGCACTCGTCTTCTCTCGCGCTACAAACAGCACTCGGCTTCGCAGCTCGTGCCGCCGTTGTAGCGCGCTCGATTCGACTCGTGCAGCCACTTTCCAACCTTCGCCGAAAGTCCGATTTTACGAACTAGTATCGCAAAGTACTATTACACACATAAAACTTGTGTGAACGATTTCAAAAAATGAACACTCATTTGACTAATGCGTAGCGCTCCAACCTCCTTAATTGAATCTTCACGGCTTCGTTTCTTCTCCAAATGTCTCGTCGTGACGGCCCAAGTATCGAAGAAGATATTTTAATTCAATTCTTACGCTTCTTTCCGCCGTTCGATTTGCGAGACACTACTTGGCACTGATTCGCCGCGGGTACACCGAAGCGTCCTCGAAAAATTTCATTTTCCGTCGGCGCGTTCCACGCGTCGTTTCCGAATTTAATAAAACTCTTCGCCGTAGCCGCGCGGGAGGGGGTCAGAGTGAGGGGCGGGGGGAGGGGGGCCCTTCCGCACGGATAGGAGCACACGACAAGGGCTTGAATTTCGTCGACTTGCGCGGCGGACCCGAGCAGAAAAGTACGACAAGCTCTGCCGGTAGTCGAGCAGCAGCAGCAGCAGCAACGGGCAAAGTTTGCAAATGATCTCTGTGGCTTCTTTTTTTTTTCGCTGAGGAATATCGAAGCGACGTTGAACAGCTTGAGCTCGGCAGAGATAAAAAAAACGCTCACCCCGCGTCCGAAACGGACCGGAATTTATTGTGTCTGCTAAAAGAGAATCCCTCGTCCATCCACGGCAAAAGAAAAGAAATAAAAACGAGACGTGACGGCGCAAATCAGATATCCATGGGACACTTCGAGTCAAGTTCGCGACGTTCGGAATATTTCTTCTTTGCAATCCAAAAATCGCGGAAGTATTTCGAAAATAACAAGGAAAACAAGGAAAACAAACATAATCCTGTGCATCTTTTTCGCTGCTAAAGATTATAATTTATCAATGGATGGTTTCCACGGATGGACGGATTGTTTGGATTATAATCCAAAAGTCACGGAAATATTTCCAAAATAAGACGGAGCATCTTTAGCGCTGCTAATGATTATAATCTTTAGCGGCGCAAAAGATGCATAGGATTACGTTTGTTTTCCTTGTTTTCCTTGTTATTTTGGAAATATTTCCGTGATTTTTGGATTGCAAAGAAAAATATTAGCAGCGCAAGCGTCTTTAGTGAGACCATATCTTACCTTAAAAATGAATGAGAATTATCGGAATTAATATTTAAATGTAATTTTATACTGGTCAAGTTTTTATTATTTAATCAGGTTTGGCAATAAAAAAATTAATTTAAATAAAAAATTAATTACTAAATTTAACCCCCTATTAAATTTAGTCTAAATTTTATTTATCCTATTCATTAGTAGAATAAGGTAAGGTATAGTCTCACTTTGGAAATGATTTGGCGTGAAATTGCCTGTATGCAAAAGTGAAAGAATATATTTTTCTGCTATGAGCTGTGGCGTCACGAGTTCTAAATGGCAAAGCCCTTCTTTTCTCTTATTCCCATCAATTTCTTCGTTTTTCCGCATTTTTCTTATAATTATTAATGACCCTCGTCGCAGTAGTCGCGAAAGAAAGCGCGCGCGGCTCGGCGACCGTGGCCGACGACAATGCCGGGGTGTGCGGAGGGGGCGTCCAAATGCGTTCCGCGAAAGTGCCAGTGAATCGAGACGCGAAAGTAATTTACCGGTAATAATGCACATCGAGGCGAGGCGAGCGAGAGGAAGAGAGACGGACGGACTCGCGGAGCAGAAACGACGAGTACGAAGTGCATGCGATCTGCTCCGTCGGCTCGTTACGTTTATATGGCTTCGAGACGCGACGTCGTCGCGAGTGTCGCCACTTCGCGACGTTTCCCATCATTCGCATTCGCTTTTTTCCAACTCATTCAGTTCCCTCCGCGTACCCGCATCGACGCATTTTACGTTTCCTTATTGAGAGCTTGGCAGTACTTCAAGCACCTGGTACTTCCAGTATTCAAATTTTTCGGTACTTATAGTAGTACATGAATATTTTAAGTACTTATATAGTACTTTGCACTTCACGTGCTTTACAGCACTGCGTACTTCAAGTACCCGGCACTTCCAGTATTCATATCTTTTGGTACTTAAAGTACACGAATATTTCAAGTACTTATAGTACTTTGTACTTCAAGTACTTCATCATGGCCATGTGTACTTCAAGCACTTCATAGTACTGTGTACTTGAAGCACGTATCGTACTTCAAGTACTTCAAGTACTTTATGGTACTTCGCCCAGCTCTGCCCTCACTTGACCCGCGGCACCGCCAACTATTCGGTAAAATTCATCTCGTAAATTTGTCGGACACGAGTACCGTACTCTTTTTTTTTTTTTTTTTTTTTTTTTTTTTTTTTTCGTATATACTGTATATTCGTCGCGTGGAGCATATATACGCGGCGTTCGAAAATTCGCCTCCGCGTCGAGCGCGAGGTCAAAGGTCGAGATATTTCATTGACGTACGGAGAGCGCCCCCGAGTTGTGCTTGAGAGTTTTCGATTCGACGCCCCCCCCCCCCCCCCCTCCCGGCCGCGCGAGCCGCTCGATATTCAACTCTCTCTCTGCTCCCACTCTCATCCGGCAATAAGAAGAGCCGGATCATAGCCCGGCTGCTATTTCACCACGCGCGCGCGCACAGATTCGTCCGCACTTGTGCGCCTCGCGGTTCTTGTCATTAGGATACATTGAAAAGCGAGCAGAGGATAGAAGCTGCTACTGCTTGCGCGCGGTGTGGCAGCAGCAGCAGCAGCAGCAGCAGCCCCTCTCTGCTCGCGGAATGAAAGAGACTCGGTATAGGCGTAGTCGCACCGCGGTGGCGCGGGCAACAGCAGCGGCTGCAGCAATTAAGAGGAAGCCACGCGGGCGAGTCTTAATTAACGACTCCTCCGCGCTCCCTCCGCGAGAGCCGCGCGATAAGACGACGAGTCATGTCGCGCACTGACCACCACGGAGAGAAATCCTCATGTCAACCCAGCAAAAATATATTTGTTGCCCGTTTTCCTGCTGCAGCGGCTAATCGTAATGCTATTGTGCAAAAAATTATGTATTGATATTAGCAAAAACATATTTGCTATGGTGACAAAAACGGTGAAATTTGTAGTATGGTTTGCTGACGTACGTAGCATGGGAATTGCTGCCATCACGGATGATATGCTACCGTTACATATTCGATTTGCTAGCGGAACAAAAGAGGGTTTGCAAAACCAACCACTCGTATATTTGTGAATTCCGTAGTGATGTTCGGAGGTTAGATTGTTTATGATTTTTTACGATAACGTTAAGCCACAACGCGCGCTCTCCCTCTTCTATTTTTATTTTTCTCTCCTCCTCTACTATTATGCGATTTATATGCGATCCACACATTACAAATCACTAAGTAATTGATAGGACAATCAGTAGCGCCAGCGATTGTTAGGAATTTAGGTAAGCAGGTCGTAGGTTCAAATCTCCGTGTAGGCAGGAATACATTTTCTTCGTCAGAAAGCGATTTCACCTACCCACTACCACTGACAATCTCGTAATAAGTCATCCTCGACGCGTAAAATATTTTTTATATTTATTTTTCATTCCCCAAATATATTTATCAGCTATTCTGCATTGACTTATGCGAAAAACAATAACGCAGATATTGCAAATACTCCGAGTTATGATAGCAAACAAAGCGTTGATGATAGCAAGGAAATTAAGCTGCCTCAGCAGATGCTATTTGCTCGGGTAGCAAATGAAACGTAGCAAACCATATGTGTTACCGCAACAAAAATATATGTTGTCACTATTTTAGCAAACTAATTTTTCTGCAGTAGCATAGGGCCTGCTGTAGTAACACGAGTTTTTTTTTCCTGTGAATGCGCCCTTTTCGCATCAATGACCATTACATATAAATGGCCGATGGGTGATTTACCGAACGATAATCTGATGGGAAATGAGGTGCGCGCGGGCCGGCCAGACGAGAGAGAGAGAGAGAGAGAGATAGAGAGAGAGAAAAATAGAGACAGAGAGAGAGAGACGGAGCGAGCGCCAGCTGATCAAGCCACACGGCTTCGCAACGTGCATTAAGATCACTGCGCGGAAGGAAGCCCCTCGTGGTCGTCGGGCACTCTTAAATCTCCGCCGGTGAACGTGAACGAGAGAGGAAGAGACGAGGAGAAAGAGAGCACAGAGACACAGTGAGCTCTGCAGCAAGAAGTATACGACCTCTTTTTCCACGGAATAGCCACTATTTCTCCGACGAAAGCCCCGGGAGCGCGGAGCCGCGCGAGTATCCTTGCCGTACGAATCTCCCTGGTGAGCATCCTACGTTGCCCATAGAAAGGCCCCTGAACGACCCTGCGATGATTAATCTATTTCGAACTTACCGCGCTCTTATCCGCATCCCTCTCGTCCCGTCTCTTACCACTCATTCTTTTATTCGCGCTACTTGTGCCGCGTCCACTCCGGGACTCAAGTGCGACGGTGAAGCAATTTTTTTTTTCAAGCATTATCGGTGTCATCAACTAAAGGCCACGATGCAGAACGGTGAGTATTGTGACTATTAACTTACGTACTTGAAGTACTAAGTGAGTATTTCAAGTACGTCAAATGTCAAGTATCAAGTATCGAAAATACTTTCCAAGTTTTCACGTACTTTACGTAATTTATAGTACTTATATTCTATTTGTTACGTATTTCGTGAACTGGGACGACCGCCCTTCGTCCCGGTTCACGACCAATCGCAGATTGAATAAATCGACAACAATACCACGTCACCCCCTAACTTATGAGAGGATTACAAGTTCATTCTTAAAAAGGCATTGACGATAGTAATTAAGATGTATCTATTTTTAGTTTTGAATAAAAAAAAAAAAGAATACATTACACGAATTGTTAAAAACTAAACTGAAAATGGAGTTGCCACACAAGTATGCGAAATAATTAAAAATACTTCATACTTAGTACTTGAGGAAGTACTTGAAATACACGGAAATACTTGGACTTTTAAGGACAAATACTTGAAGTACAGCACATTTATATGAAAATTTAATTACAGTACTTCAAGTGTTTTTAAGTACTGTGTACATCGAGTACTATGCTTCCAGTACTTCGCAAGTACCAGGTACTTGAAGTACTGCGCAGCTCTGATTATGTTGAGTATTAATCTCTATTTGTTACTCTTTTCTGCCCTCTTCGTCAACGACAGTCGGCGAATGCAATCCAGGGAGGCTATATACATATAGCGTATATACTATATTAGCTGTCTCTCTCTCTTTTCCCCGTTCCGTGTTTTCTCTTGTTTGCCCATTGGCCCGGCCTCGTTTCGCAGGGTCTTCGGAACAAAGTTTTTAAAAGGCTACGGGCTTCGTTAGGAAACAAACATTTGCGGAACCTAATGGCGAGTGATGCCTTTTGACGAGTGCAACGGTGAATCGGCAAATGGACGCGACATATCCCCGGATATATATCGAAGGACCCTGGTAGTCGAGATTCGTTGGAGTGTAATTCGAATTTTAGGACGCGGAAATACCGGATGTGTCAGTGCGGTGGGAGGATTCGGAGCTGAGTGAGAAGTCGAGTAATTGCTGGGTACACGCGGCGGCGTAACGGGAGGGCTATCGATGTGTTGGTGCCAGAGCACAGGCTTCGCAATGGAATACAGGTGTACCGCTCTGAGAGAGAAACGATGTACCACGAGGAACAGGTGTGCGCCGTAAGGGAAACGAGAGAGGCTTTTGGCCGATATGTGCACAGACTGCACACACCGCTTCGGTTTTACTTGGAGCACATGGTTTCGATAGATTTTATAGATTAAAAACTAAATCGTTTTTATCAATATTATAAATATTAATTTATTGTTAAAAAAAAAAAATTGAAACCACTTTGTATAGAACCCGAACAAACCCATTCATGTAAACTTATGGGGTTAGGTGGGTTTCAAAATTTCAAAAAATCGTTTTTTTTTCGTCTTATTAAGGTCTTATATACACTTGTGATGAGCGTAAAAATTGACATTTTTTTTATTTCATATTCTTTTAGTACAATTTGTAACTATAGGTATTTCAACCGACCGCCTCTACGAGTCACAAGATTTATACTTGAATCTTTAAACGCAATTATCTCAGAATCGCCTTTTTTGAAAAATACCTTTGCGGTGGACACGATTACTAAAAAAAACTATTAATCCGATCCAAACCAAATTTATAACACTTGATTATTATAATAATAGCTAGAGCCTGGATGAAGGATTTCAAATGTTGTTAAAAAGAAAAAAAATTGTTACAAAAAATACGGAAAATTTAGCACCTCAAGAAATGAATTTTTTGTTAAAAGTATCGCATTTTTTTTTAAATTAGCATTTTTACAAATCCTTCGTCCAGGGCCAAGCCTATGCAATGTACTAATGTAATCTTTTTAAATTCTGATTTTCCGATGGACCGTTCTCAAGTTATCATGTCCACCACACCTGATGCTCCAAAAAAGGTGCTACTGTACATTTTTTGATGAAAAAAAATGTACAAATACACGAACATGTGTACTAATGAATGTCGTTTCAGTTTTTCAAGAAACATTTATTTTCTCGTCGAAAAAAAAAAAAAAAAAAAAAATCAAGAAAATCACGTTCTTTCGCCCGCTGCAAGTTTATATAAGGCCTTAATGGAAAATTCCGTTATCTCCGATTGACGGCGCCAAATGATCGGAAAGTAAATGCCCGTGGATTTTTTCCTCTCTTTCTCGATGCATAATTCGAAGCCCTCGGGGATTCCGCGAAGTACATTGTCCCGTGTAAAAGAGAGCGGGACTACCCTTGTCCCGCGCGCGATCCGATGCGAAGGGCGAGCCGGCGAGGCGCCGTATCGAGAAGCAGCAGCGCCGCAGGCGTCGAGAGCAGCGCGCGAGGCGTCTTCAGTTTCCGCTACAATGCTCCGGCCACACATCAGCGGCGACCCCCGACGCTCCAGACGCGCGTTTAAACCCTCCTTGTGCACGGTGCACCCCCTCTCTTCCCCCTCATCCCCCTCTTCCCCCCTCTTCCTCCTCCACCACGCTCCCCTCTCCTCTCTCGGCACTCGCGCGCGCGGCGACCGGAGCAGGCGCGGCAAAACCACCACTTTGGCCCTGTGGCATTCCATGCCGAATCGACCTGGCCGTGGCCCTCGACCTCGCGGAATTGGTTGGAATTTTTTAAATGATTCTTCCGACTCAAAATAACAGTCATGATTTTTTTTCGAAATTTTTAAATCAAATTTGAGTACGCTACATATTTTTATTTTTCATACATTTTGAGGGCCGTAATTTAAAAATATGAAAACATTTGAAAAAATCCGACACAAAACATGAACATTTTTGGCACTGAGTTGATTATGTCCAGGATTTTTCTTCCCTTTAATTCGAATTTGTTCAATATTTTATTTTTCTTTTTTTATTATTTCGATAGATATAATTACAGAAAATGTTTATCCACTTATGAATATCGATTTATGTTAATAATAAATTGTTTTTTTTTAAATTAAATAATAGATTATGACGATCGAGATACAGTAGTTATAAAATTTACCAGATGTCGTGATAAAATTGAAAAACACGTCGTAATATAGTCGATATGTAGGCATAGCACAATCTCTCAATATATAGGATGACTAATATAATAACTATACTAATATAATAACTGACTAGATAAGACTAATATAATAACTGACTAATATCTACTACTAAAAAGTGCGTAATTCGCGCCAACGTGACCATTGTTGTCGGTATAACTCGGCCTCTGATTGGTCGAGGGCCGTGACGACCGACAGTTTTTGTTTAACAGCCCGAGATTTGACAGTTTGTCGTAATGAGCGCTGCAGCGCTGCCTAACCTCCGGTCGCGCGCGTAAGCGCGCGTATTTGCTTCCTAGTATAATATATAAGATGACTGTAATTTTAACGGACAATCTAAAAAAAATCATTTAACGTTTTAAAATTCTTTTTTCTCCCGACTCCACTGAAATAACCCCATTTCGTGTCCGCAACGCGGGCGGAAAATAGCTCATTTTTGACAAATGACTCACGCATGCGAAATACGATTTCATTTCCTCCCTAGGGAGGAAATCGGCTCATTCCTGCCCTGCGGGAGAAATGAAAATCGCATTACGCATGCGGATCGTCATTTGTTGAAAATAACCTGATTTTCCGTCCCCGTTGCACACGCGAAATGGAGTTATTTTGCAGTGAAATCGGGAGAAAAGTATAGTACGCTACATGGGAGGGATGCAACTTTTCACCTCATGTGAATTTCTTCAAACTTCACACTCGGTGAAAAATTGCACTTCCCTCCCTTGTAGCGTAATGTACTATTGTACATTTGCGATGGCACCCGATTATTCATTTGTTCCCTGGCAAAATGTGTTTTTTTTTCTAATTCTTGGACCGCCGATCTTTGTCGAGGTTCATCTGGTAGTAAAAAAAAGTAAAATAAAAAAAAAATGTAAAATAGCCCCAAGCAAGAAAAAGAAAAATCCCGGACATTATTACCGCTCCAGAAATGTTTGAAAAAAGTTATAGCATGCTCAAATTTGGTTTGAAAATGTTTCATAAAATCATGAATGTTATTTTGGGTCAGAAGAATGATATAAAAAATGTTGAAGCAAATCCACGAGGTCGAGGGCCACAGCCTGGTCGATTTGGCATGGAATGCCTCGTATACTATACCTAGTCGCACGTTCGCGATGCGGGGGAGTCGCGCCGGCAACGGCGGCGGCGGCGGCGGCGGCGCCACTCGGCTGTTTCCGGAAGGCACTCGGCGGTCTTCGGCCGAGCACGAGTCTCGCTCGAGATTCAGAGCCGCCAGCGTGCAGTTCGTACGGGACCGCGAACACGTTCGCGCGGCGCGCGCGCGAGTGACAGTCCGAACGCTCCGCGACTGCAACCTGCCGAACACGCCAGTCGCGCACCTGTCGTTGCAGTTTTTTGTCCGCAACAGTCGCGACTATTCTCACCGAAGTTGATTTTTTTTAATTCACGTGTGAACGTTTTGGGTACAAATTTTTTCAATCTCTCTCTGAGTTCTTCCGCTCGTCGTAATTCCTTTTAAGCGTGCTATACAACTCCAAATTGGCCAAATGAGTGCTGATTTTGTTAAATGCTTTAGGCGTAGTTTTAAGTATCTGTTGATTATTTTTAATAGTGATTTGTACTGTCAGATATGTTTTTGATCTGGGAAAAATTTAATTACAACGGATTTGCATAAATATTAACCGATTTACGCAAACTTTCGAAAAGGTACTTTTCATTCCGTTTTTTTTTTTTTTTTTTTTTTTTTCAAGAATAAACCGTGTTTTTTGTTCGATTTGAATGTTTCACGGCTCATTGTCTTCCTTAGAAGATGCTTTATGAATTTGTCTCATAAATAATTTGTAACAATTTCCTTTGAAAAATGACTGCCGTTTGTTTACAAAAGATTTTTGTAGATGGTTAAACAAAAGGTTGTCATTTTTAAACGGAGAATGTTATCAATTATTTGTGAGGCAAATTCATAAAGCATCTTTTAAGAAAAACAATGGGTCGTAAAACATCCAAATCGAACAAAAAACACGGTTTATCCTTTGAAAGAACTGAATGAAAATTTCCTTTTCAAAAGTTTGCGTAAATCGGTTAATATTTATGCAAATCCGTTGCAATTAAATTTTTCTCTGGTCAAGAAAATACCTGTCAATACGAATCACCATTTAAAATAATCGACGGTGTTTTAAATTGCGTATAAATTATTTAAAAAATCAGCACTCATTTGACCAGTGTGGAGCGCTCCAATCTCCTTAATAGCATATTCCTTTTTTGTTTTTCATCAATCTAGAGTCAGGACTTGGTTTTCACCGAGAGAGGAAATATAAAAATGTAGATTGTTGTTCCGAATTGTTGCTTGGCAATGATTCTCGTAATTACCCGTTGACGAGGTTGAAGGAGCATTCCGAGGCTTTCACGAGCAACACATTTCTCGGCGTTGCTATTCTGATGAAAGTTCGAAAGTTTCTTTCTTGTGATGAAAAAAGAAAAATAATAAAAAACGACAAAACACCGCGTGTTTTGCAATCCACGAGTGTTTCGCCGGTAATGCCGAGAATAAGGAATAAGGGAATAAGGGTTCCACGTCAAAATAACACTGCGTTAAAATATCACGTCAAATTAACTCATGCCAAAATAACAACACTGTCAGAAAAGACTGGAAATTTGTATCCATAAACACGTCAATTAAATTTAATATATAATTGTGATATAAAATTAAGGTACCTTTGCAGTGAAATTAGAATAAATTAAAAAAATTGAACTACTTTTTCAGTAAAATTAACGAAAATTATAAAAATTACTGTACAAAAAATCAATTTTACCTCGCTTTTGTATAGTAATTTTTTTATACCAGTTTATGAATAAAAACTTACAGCACATGTACATCAAATTTCAAGTATTTCTTTTTCTTAGTGAAGATAAAAAAAACAAATGTCAAAATAACACGATTAATAAAAAACACACCTCAAAATCGGACTTCAAAATCGCACACGTCTAAAGCATACGTTTTAGTATACATATGGAATATTTCCATTGCTGAAGTAGTACAAGGTATCATCTTTCATTCTCATTTGAAAAAATAAAATAAAGAAATACTTCGCAAGTTAAAATGCATTTTATTCCAGAAACTCAACACGAGTAAACAATTTTTAAAGCTGATAAACTCAAGACCCATCTTTTTCATATTCATGCCCGTTTCATATTTACTTGTGACGTTTTATCACTGTCAGAAAACACTGGAGGTTTGAATCCATAAACTCGTCAAGTATATTTAATGTACAATTGTGACATAAAATTAAGGTACCTTTGCAATACAATAAGAGTAAATAAAAAAAATAAAGTACTTTTACAGTACAATTCAAGCAAATTGTTAAACTTAATGTACCAAAAATAAACTTGACCTCGCACTTGTACAGTAATTTTTACTATACCAGTTTATATGAATAAAACTTCCATTACGTGTACATTAAATTTCAAGTAATTTTTGTTCTCAGTGTAGCTTGCGTTATTTGACGCGTGTTATTTTGTTCGTGGCATTTGAGAGAGTGTTATTATTATTTATCTTATTTCGACATGTGTTGTTTCCGTCGGTGATATAGTGACGCTAGTGTCATTTTTTGTGATATTTTTTACAGTAATAACAAAAACATGTGTTATTTTGTCGTGATGCCGGAATAAGAAGACGGGGGGAAAGGCGACTACGATGACGACGACGTCGAGAAGGAGGACAGACGTTGAATCCGCGTTAACGATGAGTTACGTTCCAAGACGCGGTAACGAATGAAAGCTCGTTCGGCTGCGATCTGCAAACTTGGAATCGACTTTAGGAGTGAACTTTGTCCGGGAAATCCTTCTCCACCTTTCGCTCCGCGCGCCGATTCGATTAAGCGATTACGGTCGAATGCGCGCGAAACTTTAGCCAGACTTGTTATATATTTAATCCCTCGCGGAAAGATCCAGGTGGTTTTTCTTATCAATTTCTTATCAATTTCTTTTATTCGCCGTCGAAAAATAATTGCACCGGATAATTTATTCCATTTTTATTTTTACTTAAATGGTTTTCAAAGCGATGGCCCTTTTCGTAGTTAATTCAAATCCTTCGGAAATATAGAGAAAAAAAAATGTAACACATCAAGCATTAAGGGGACTAAGCAGTGAGATGCGGCCAAAAACGCCAGAAAATTCAAATGGCATTTGTGTGGAAACCAATCGACATACCATCCATTCTTTTTTGCTACGTTTTTCTTAGAATTTTGGCTATAGAATTCGGAGGCAGTGGCCCTAAAAATATAAATAATTAACGGAGTTATTAACAATTGGAGATGGCAATGCGTATCGCGTTTTTCTCCATTGTTGCCGCGATTTCGGATGACCGGATGAACCGATCGGAAATTTCCAAAAGGCATTCTCGTTGGGACATGTTACTCTATAGATTGAACCTGAATTCAACAAAAAATTAATAAAATAAAAAATGGCAGTAAAAAAACGAAAAACATCGAATAACAACAAATTGATTGATGTACACAGGTTTAGGTTCAAACTGTGGAGGGAGTCAATAGCTTGATTTAAAAAAAAAATCAAGGCGATATCTTCATTCGTTTTTGAGAAACGGCGGCAACAGTATCGGAAAATGCTGTTTTGAGAAAAATGCGTTTAAAGGAAACGCAACCAGTACATGTTCCATGGCGCTTGCTCCATACTCCTAGCTCCCCTGAGCTTAATTTTTCGAATTTTCCAGTTTGCCTTGCGCCAAAATACGCAGTGGAATCGGAGTATAAGAATATGCAACAAAAAAATTGAAATTTTCAAAAAATCTCGCTGCCTAATCCCCTTAAATGACATTTTAGTGCTTTGACTATTCCAACCGCATTCCGGGTCGGGGTCAACATAGGTAAAGAACAAAATAGCGAATGGTTAAAATAACGGATTTAAAAATAATGAACTTCTGAATCTAGAATAACCATTATTATGAAATTTGCTATTTCCCATTTTATTTTATTTTAATAAAATGGGGGGTTAAAAATATTGAATGATCAAAATAACGAATGGCGTAAATAGTGAATTCCGTAATGATGGCCATTCTAGATTCAGACATTCATTATTTTTTATTTCGCTATTTTAGCCATTTGCTATTTTGGTCATTCGCTGTTTTGACCCCCACCCCGCATTTCACGTCGTAATTTGTTCAACTTTTATCTCGGTCCATCCCTCGGCGAGAAATTGAGTGGAGAGATTCGCTGTGTAGCCATAAATAGGCGATGACGAGCGCGACGCATTGGAGTGTCATGTCCCGCTGGAATCACACACACACACACACACACACACACACAGACACACAGACACACACAATTACTTAGGCGAAGGCGCGGCTGCGTCGTCGGTTCTCCGCTGTTAGCTCGGCGCACAGTCCGTTCGTACGCGAGAGACACGCGCGTGAAACGTGCCTCTCCCTCGTTTCGTCTCGTCA
Source organism: Itoplectis maculator (assembly GCA_964034905.1). Lineage (NCBI taxonomy): Eukaryota > Metazoa > Arthropoda > Insecta > Hymenoptera > Ichneumonidae > Itoplectis > Itoplectis maculator. The sequence goes on from OZ035864.1 coordinate 182,856, forward strand.
TGGTATTCCACTTGTTCCCTAAACTATTCACGACGTCGAATTATCATCCAATGCGATCTAATGGATCCCCGAGCTTCGTGTTTCCGTCCTTCGTCGACTCCTATTTCCGAGTCGTAAGAAACGCTCGAATTCGGAGCTCAATGTGCCAGAACAAATGCCAGGAAGTGATTATTCTTCTCAACTGATTTGCGTGCTTCGGTCGATTTTTCTGCAATTCCGTATCTGCAATACAAATTATTGTGTACGGTAAAAAATGATTTTCAACCGAGTTTTCAACACTCGAAGAAATCTTTTTACTTCTGATAACTACGGTGGGGAAACATAAAAAACAAAAAACGATAATAATTTTGACCTTGCGGTTGACTCTTCGGAGGTACCAACTGCAGATAATGTCTTCGGCGAATATTCTTAAAATGTAAGAATTTTCCATATTAAGGTCTTATATACACTTGCAGCGGGCGAAAAAACGTGATTTTCTTGATTTTTTTTTTTATGAGAAAATAAATATTTCTTGAAAAACTGTGAACGACATTCAGTAGTACACATGTTCGTGTATTTGTACAACTTTTTTTCATCAAAAAATTTCTCAAAATGGCGGAACTCCAGCTGTATTTCAGAAGCACCTTTTTTTGAGCATCTCTTGAGTATGTACCTATATCTTGTGCCTCTTAGAGGCGGTCGGTTGAAATACCTATAGTTACAAATCTAATGCTTCGATCTTCATGAAATCTGGTGACAATATTCTTCAGACATTGTACTTAAAGAATATGTAATAAAAAAAATGTTCGATTTTTCAGCTCATCACAAGTGTATAATAAGCCCCAAAATGTAAGAATTTTCCATATTAACTTTGTTGCGCACAAATCGTAATTTTCCAGAAACTACATTTCAATGCAGATTAAATTGCCTCTTAATCTCATTGTAAACGGGCGCGAGTTTGGACGTCCGAAACAATCGCATTCGGATTCACCGTAGAAACGGAGGGCAAAACTCCAGCAACCGGTAAGCCGCAGAGTGTAAAGTTCACACCGGCTGGTAGGCTGCTGCTGCGAGTGGTGTAAATCCAATTGTCTAATTACTTCAAAAGTAAACAATTTCAATTCATTTCCGTGGAATTCTGTTTCATAATGCTACAACTTTAACGTTACGGTTATAAATTGTAATAGTCAACGCATTTCGAGTTAACCCTTTGATGCATACATTTTTCTTTGCGTTCAGCTAATTTGAAATTTGTCACTTGGGAGTTTTTAGGGTCGCTGATTACGAATCTGAGCTCAGAATTTCGAAATACAAAATGGCAGATCCAATATGGCGAACCAAAATGCGAAAATTTACTTGATTGAGATGAAATTCGATATTCGGAGGTTTCCGGGTCGCTGATCACGAATCCATGCTCAAAGTTCCGAAATTCATAGCTTTACTAAAAAATCAAGTATGTAAAAGGTGCTGAAAGTATTGATTTTGCATAATAATAACTCCAAAATGTTAATAACAAATCAACGAAAAAATGATTTTTTCAACAGATTAGTCGGCAATCCATCTGTTTTTTCTGATGGAAATTATTTATTCATATTTCTGAATACATATGAATATTTTCAGAATTTTGTCTAATTTTTGTAAATGGCGGTTTTTGCCTCTCATTCTGCTTAAAAAATTTTATTAAAAAAAATTAGACGAAATTCTGAAAAAATTCGCACGTAATCAGAAACATGAATGAATAATTTTCGTGAGAAAAAAAAGCTGAGTTGCCGGGCAATTTCGTGAACAATTTATTTTTTCGTTAATTGGTTTTTCGTTAATTGGTTAAACATTTTGGAGTTATTATTATGCAAAATCAATACTTTCAGTACCTTCTACATACTTGATTTTTTTCATATTATTATCCCATCGAGAAGTGTTCGAAATTTCCTCCGAAACTGTCATTTGGCGAGACTGTACCGACCCGACTACCTTAAGTGTCGGCTAAGATTTGTCGTAAAACTTTTAATTGCAGTTTTTATCACCGTCACACAATGAAATTTGCGCAGACATTGCGGGGGGGGGGGGGGGGGGGGTGGTGAGATTCGTGCGGCGCCCCGATGCTCGAGGGTTAAGAGGGTATTACCGGAAGTGCATGTTTAATCGATTAGAACCTCCGATTGGATGCTATTATCGAGAAGCCGATTCCTGGTTACGATTGTCCGCGAGTATGAGTGCCGCATCGGCGTGCTGAGCGAGTTTAACTCACATTTAGCTCGTATTCCCGCAATTTGGTTAACTATAGACGCCCCATTGAATCGAGGCCGCAGTGACGCGCGAAGGGCTAAACTGAAAATCAACGAGAGATCGCAGGGGTCGTTCAGATTTTCGTGCATGCGAAATAACGAAATAAAAATAAAGCCGCGCGTTCGTCGCTTCGGCCTCGCCGATACTGGCCGGGTTCTGGAAGGGGTAACGCTGTGATGTGTCGGATGGTCGGCAGGAGGCACAGCGCCAACCAACCGGCTCACAGATTTATCGGCTTATACGGCTTTATAAGCCGCATTCGCGCCCGTAAACCTCGTTTAAGCGTGATATAAACCTGTTGATTTTACATTCAAATGTCTCTCTTTCGCTCGTATACCAAAAGCCGCGGACACACCAAGGTTTCGGCTCTGGAAAAATATTCGAACAACCGATACCAACTCTTTGGCCCCGCGTCCTATACACATTTATTTGCAGATACAAAATTTCTACACTACGATTATATCGACTCGTTATTTTGCGGTGAATAAAAATAAATAACAAAGGGCATTTGATAACTCCGTACCCGAGCTGGGCAGTACATCAAGTACCTGGTACATGCGAAGTACTGGAAGTATAGTACTCGAGGTACACGATACTTCAAAAATACTTTACGTAGCGTGCTTCAGTTTTCAAGTAAATGTCCTATACTTCAAGTATTTGTACTTAAACGTTCAACTACTTCCGTGTTTCAAGTTCATTTCAAGTTCATTCTCAAGTACTAAGTATGAAGTACTTTTACGTACTTCATGTACTTGCGTGGTAACTTCATTTTCAGTTTAGTTCAGCTGAGATATAAAATATAAGTACTATGAATTACCTAAAGTACGTGAAAACTTGAAAAGTATTTGATACTTGATACTTTACACTTGACGTACTTGAAGTACTGACTACTTAAAGTACCGAGTACTGAAGTACTGAAGTACTTCCAGTATTCGAGATTCTTGGTACTTGAAACACACGAGTATTTCAAGTACTTGTAATACTTTGTACTTGCAGTACTCTGTACTTGCAGTAATTTGTACGTGCAGTACTCTGTACTTGCAGTTATTTGTACTTGCAGTACTCTGTACTCGCTGTACTCTGTACTTGCTGTACTCTGTACTTGTTGTACTCTGTACTTGCTGTACTTCGTACACGTGGAATTTTCGATTGATTCAACTGGCTCATCAGTACAGATATCAGAATGAAAAAAAAAACGTATTGATCGTCAAATATGTTGTCGAAAGTTAGCCGGGTGAAAATAAATTGACCTGGCGAACTTCTCGGTTTATTACCGTCGCAAATTGAGCTAAATATTTTCGCGCATAGTTTCCCGATCGGATATTGTACAATCAACGAGCCAGAAGTTTCGAATATAAAGACAACGAGGCGCAAAGTAAAGCAACGTCCAAGGGTGAAAGAAGGTTTATGCCTTGAATGAGAGAAAAAAAGAAGCGAGTGAAATGCGATGGAGGGAGAAAGGAAGGAAGGATGGAAGGAAGGAAGGAAGGAAGGGGATAGTCCCGGGATATCCGATTACGCGAGGAGGCCGACGAGGCCGCGCGAGGATTCTCCAGGGAGCGATGAAATTTTTAATTAAGCGATAATTGGAAGCCGCGCAGAACCGATTGTCCCGAGCGACCCGCTCTCCTCGAAATCGCGGTAACGCGCGAATCCCCTCGCGATATTATTCGCCCGGAGCAAGAGATCGCGATGCGGAGAAAGCGACCGGAAGGAGTTGCACCAAAGCGAGTATAAGTATCGCGATTACTTATTCTTTCTGCCGGACAACTTTCCACGGACACTCCGTATCTTCCAGTTAAGGGGTTACAGTCAGGAGGCCAACATATATCGATTTTTTTAAAACTCCTCACTGCTCCTCTGGGGCAAAAAGACGGAAGTTATGCGTTTCACGGCGATCAGCTGACTTGAGCAATTTCTTTGTAGCCGGGACTGGACCAAGTATACAGCCAAACAACTTGACACAATAGAATCTCTACACCAAAAACTGGACACACATCAACTTGACGCAATCAAATCTCTACACCGAACCATATACTCTATACCGAATCATCTCCACACCGAATTATCTCTACACCGAATCAACTTGACACAAAAAAAAATTTGACACAATAATATCTCTATGATATCAATATCATTATTGTGCCAAGTTTTTTTCTGGATCAAGTTGATTCGGTGTAGCGCTGATCAGTGTAGAGATTTAATTGTGTCAAGTTGATTCGGTGTAGAGATGATTTTGTCTGATGTTTGAAAATGACGTTTTTTTTTAAGTATAAAATTGAAAACCAGAAAAAATTCTGTAAAAATTCATACATATCCAGAAAAATAAACAAATGTTTCGCATAACAAAAAAAATAGGATACCGGCTAATTTGTTGCACTATTATTTATTTAAGTGATTTATTTATAAGATTTTTCAATAATTATTGTGCCAAAATAATATTTTCAGCATCTTCCATATGCTTGATTTTTTTCAGATTTTTATCTTATCGAGAACTGCCCGGAAATTCTGTATAATTCTCCCTCGAACTCATGCGGCATAAGACAAGACGGGAGGACTACCTTAAGGGGGGACAACTATTTAGAACCTCGGAATTGAGCAGTTTTTTCGGAATTTTTTTGAAGGGTAAGAAATAAAAAGATCTTTTTGAAATTTCTACAGTTTATTATACCTATTTTAACGAGTATTTTCCATTTTTAGTAATAAAAAAATATTGAAAATTGACGGAGATATCGCATGATGAACCCGGATGGTCGCGGAGACATTTTTTTTACGGTGCCAAGTGTAGCGTCGTGAAAAATGATCTGAAACAGAAATGCAAAAGGATGCGGTCAGTATATGCCTGTAGTCACACTAATTTTTTGATAATAAATTTAACATTGTAGAAATGGCAGTATAATAAACTGTAGAAATTTCAAAAAGATCTATTTATTTCTACCCCTTCAAAAAAATTCCGAAAAACTGCTCAATTTCGAGATTCTAAATGGTGGTCCCCCCTTAACGCGACTAGAACTAAAAAATACTTTTCAATTTTAACGCGTGTGGCTCATCGTTGCGTCTTTAACAAATTAAATTCTCGAGTTGATAATCGGTGCACCGAACGTATATACATGTATACTGGATACTGGAAGAGCAGCAGCAGCAGCAGCAGCAGCAGCATTGAGAATTCGTAAACTCGTTACGCGACTGATTGATCCGATATCTGAAAACTGCCGTTGCAACTAACTCGTCGCCCGACGCTGAACGAGCGTGTACTACACATCTCGCGTAGCATGCAAGTTGATGCACAAAAAGTTTCTTCGTAGGACAACTTATTTTCCCTGTACCTTGGAGAAGCTTCGTCTCTTCGTCGTTGGCCCAACTTCCGATTCAGTACGATTCGTTCGCGTCCTCTTCTTCTTTTCGCAACTCCATTGCGCCTTCGTCGACTAATTTCGTCGATCCACTTCCGATTGAATTTTCGAGTTGCACGTGACACGACTCCTCGCGTCCCACGCACGGGCATCGTCAGGGCGAAAAGAAAAAACTTAAAAAAAAAATACCACCTGATGTTTTCGCTCGATGGGAATTAAAGGGGGAAGCCACATTAGGAGGCTCTTTTTCACTGGTTTTGTCGGATTTTTTTGGGTGGGAAGTATTTTTTAGAATTTAATAAAATTCGGCTATCTTGTTATTCATATTTCGAACTTTTGTCAATTTTTTTGAATTATTCCATCGATAAATAACAGCGTTACGCACTGATGTCTGCTGAAGGTCGTAAGTAGAATTCTCCCACTGCGGGTAGGGTAGCCATTCCGATTTTCATCCGAAATCATTGGGGGTTTTTTTCATTAATAACTAATTTCCTAAGAATATGAACCTCAATACAAGTGAAAATGACGAAAATAAAAAATTTGGCAGGCGATGGAATTTTTTCCTCATTTTTCACAATTTTTTTACGAATTATGCACAAAAAAAAACACCCTTAGAAATATGATATCATCCCCGATGTTGGTTCATCTACTTCGTAATTGCATAAAGAATATTACTGTCAATTTTTATAATGATCGGTCTGTTACTTTTTGCTGCAGAATGCCCGCAGAGGCGAAAAAGTCGTTCTGAGTAAAACACGCGTTTGAAGAACGCTTCGAGCTTGTAGCGACATACACGACGAGCGCTCGGTTCTATCGTCACAAAATTTCGAAAAATTCAAATCTTTGAAATTTTGATAGCGTATTCTTAGACAGTTAGGCTTGTTATGCAACGGCACCGAAAATATGTCACATAACTGTAACATTATCTGCATATAACAAATGCAACATCACAAGTTATTCCTACGTTGCATATCCTCGACATATCACAAGGGTAACATTGTTACAATCACATGTAACTTCCAGATTACGTTGCCGTTCAAAAACGTGTTTACTGGGGATATATGCAAAAAAAATCAGATTTTAAAAAACTCCTAACGTAGGTTCCACCCTTTTTAGGAGAAAAAAAAAAAAAAAAAAAAAAAAAAAACGCTCCGCGATATTTTCGCTCGATGGGAATTAACAAAAACTCGGGGGCATTTTCCGTCGAAAGTGAATTCCCATTCGTCGCTGTCGTTGCTCCTGGCTATACAGCTCGATGCATTCGGAAAATGGAAATCGGTGAACGCACCGAAACGAACGACGGCACCGCGGTGGGTGTGTGACGTATGTATACAGGGTGTCCCAAAAGTAATGGATTTCCGGCTGCTTAACCCTGTTCGTTTAAGCCTGTTTATATCCAATGTTAAGCGAACTGGGTTAAAGGGCCAATAGTTATGAAGTTCTGGCTTAACCCTGTTGCTATATAGGGTTAACGAACAGGGTTAGGCAGGTGGAACTTGAAAACTTTTGGGACACCCTCTATACGTGCGGCGTTGCGGCGGTGTTTCTCTCGGCGGACAAATCCGACACGGCGAGCAACGACAGAAAAGCCGCTCTTTGCATACTAAATTGGCCCTCAGCGTCACTGTATTCGGCTGTCAGGAGCGTCGTGCTTGTCCAGCGGCGGCGGCGGCGGCGGCGGCGGCAACAAGCATATTCGGTGGGCGGCTGTTGCTTGCTGCTGCTGCTGCTGCTGCTGCTGCTGCTGCTGCTGCTGCTGCTGCTGCTGCTGCTGCTGCTGCTGCTGAGCCATCCATTTTCCATTTACGTGGGGGGCAGCCCGGTCGCAGAGTCTCTGCCTGCCGCCGCCATCAGCAGCAGCTTTGTCGGGCACAGCGCGTTACCCAATTTCCATAAATCGTCAATGACTTCCGGTTGCGAGAACCGCGCGCGTATGCGCCGCCGCCGCCGTTTCGACAGTGTCACGCGCGCCGCCTCGCGGGCTCCGGGTACGCGCCACGACGCAAACTCGCGCGCGTGAAACTCACCCCCGGCGGCCTATAACAATTTACGCCAGTCCGCGATCTCGGAAAGGCTACGCAGCATAACCGTGAAAAATCAGACAACCGTGTATCAATTTTTCATACACGCTGCTACGTCGATGGTTATCGTAATTACCGCAAAGAAGCTGCACCCTGTTAGAAATCCAAGGTGATCAAACTAATTGGTGTGGACCATTTTAATCAGTGTTGATCTCGATGTTGGTGTTGCACTTGGTGTGGAAAGTTGCACTTTCCAGGCTGTTAAAGGGGATCCTGCTATAGAAACTGAAAAATAGGGTACCAAGTCAAAATAATACAATGACAAAATTACACGTCAAAATAACCGTAAAAAAACAAGCCCGAATAAAAAAACACCAGATAGTATCGAAAAATTACCGAAAACCATTAACAATAGATAACAATTGACGATTGATAATTGAACAATTAGTCGAGTCTCAATTTTTTTGTTTTTCCGGAAATATCTATGTTTGTTTCATCTATAGCGAAAAATATCCATATGATTTTCATCTACAACGGAAGATAGTGGTAGAACTTTATCTCGGATGATTATATTCCGAGTGTTATTTTGTCGTGTGTTATTTCCACATTCTGTTATTTTTTCGTGTGTTGTTTTAACGTTGGATCATTTTATCGTATGTTATTTTTGCATCGAGTTATTGTGACGAGTCACCGATAAATAGCTGTTTTTCGAGGATTTTTTTGAATGGGCAAAAAACAACTTAGCCCAGCGAACTTTGGGGTATATTTTCTTATGTATTTGAATTGTACAAATATATATTTTTTAAGTAGATGCAATAATAAACAGCAGAGTAATGAGCCCCCTTTTCGTGGGCGCCTTGCCAATTTAGTTTCCAATTGGCGGGCTGAGAAAAGCGACTAAATCATTCTCAAAATAATAAAAAAATCACACATGATACGTGCATTCATGCCCTTAAGGGGTCTCTCTACTTTGTATGCATAGAAAAAACGCTATTTTTATCAATTTTTGTTGAGAATACTGTTATGTTTAGCGATATAAAACGTGTTAGGCTTACCAAAGGCATTCGCAAATTACATTAAAAAAAAAAAAAAAAAATTTGATTTTAGTCACTTCTTTAGTGTGAAAATGCCAGGTAAACAGGAATCCGCAAAAAGTAGGTAGGTGTGCGCTGTTGAAAAAATCTCAACAACGACCGATAGGAATCAAAAAAATTACATGGTTTTAGGTTCAGTTTATCAGTGGCTATATCCCATACCAGGATTATTCATGTATAGACGAAAATAACAAAATGGCGGGCGAAAGAAAAAAAAATTGATAAACGTGTTTTTTTTTGCATATTTTTTGCCCAAAAAAAATAGTCAAAATTCTAATATTGCAATAATTCTGGTAGGGGATATAGCGATAAGTGTACAGAATATGTGGTTAAAATTTCATAAGGATCCGATCAGTCGTTCCTGAGATTTTTTCATTAAGCCGTTCAAAAACGTTGTTTCGAGAAAAAGGCGTAGTTTTCGGGATATACGGCGAACATACGCGCCATACATTTTCAGAGAATACTTTAAAATATATAAACTTTCGAAAAATGCACCGAAAAAAAAATTTGATTTTAAAAAAATTTCAAAGTAGAGAGGCCCCTTCAAGCGAAAAATGTTACAATGTTGTAAAATGTGTATTTGTTACAATGCAGCAGCAGCAGCGTTTGACATCGTAGATTTTTAACAGTGTATAACCACGAAAAAAAAAAAAAAAAAAATCGAATTCTGATTGTCACTGTGTAGCTATAGCGATGTGAGATTCTTCTCTCGAGCATCGTTCGCAAGTTCGACATTCCGGGTCGCGCGATGTGGCTCGGATCGCGAGTTATTTGGATAATACACTGGACTTCCGAGTCCCCTCTTCCCCGCATTCGGAGGAATGCAGGGGGGGGGGGGGCGCACTGTATCGGCGCGGCACTGTCGTTGCAACACAGGAATCTATATTCAATTGAGAGGCGGGTCACGCGCGCGTTGATCGGAAGAGCCTGGGAATTAGCGGGCCAAGAGGGATCGACGCTAATCTCAGCAGCATCGAAATCCTCAATCGGCGATAAAGTCCGTTCCCCCCGCTGTATACGGTTCGACCGCGAGGAGAGCAGCGGCTAATAACTCTCGAAGGTAATCGATTGGCTCGACTAACTTGAGCAATTGAACTGCTGTCAGGGAGGGTGAGAGCCAAACCGCCATAGTCATCCCCGTCGTAGTACACGCGAGTCGAGAGTGAATCTGATTACATGTGTTCGCTGGGCTTTCCCGTGATATCCCTTGTGTTACGATCGTCGTGTTGTTACGCATTCCAGAGTCAAGCCCCCGGGGGCAATTGAATTTTTTCACTGTAGCTTCCATTGACGACGATACAAAATTTAAGAAGGTTCGATACTCAACTACAAATGATAAGCATAAGCCCACATTTTTGGAGGATATTCGTCGACTAAAATTACATCTCCATGACTAATTTCACTTCAGTCACCTGAATGGTTGTCGAGAAATTAATTACTCAAGTTATGCTCTTATACGGGGGTAACATAGGGAAAGCATAGCAAAAATATTAAGAAACGAATAAAAATACCAAATTTCAACATTGGTTATCACGTATTTGGCTTTGAATTAATCGAAAAATAACTGAAAACACTTAAAAATAGCTAATTTAACATACGCCGCTTTTTGTTTGCTTAAACTCGACTTATTTACGAGTATTTGATTACTTGATTATTGAACTATTTGAGGTTGGCAGCCGCTTTACTAGCTCCCGTGAATATGCATAGGCGTTCCCATGTCGCCCCCTGCCCCCCGCAAACACGGTATCCATCCTACTTAAGGGGGGAACCCACATTAGGAGTTTAAAAAAATCGGAGTTTTTTTAATGCATATATCGTTAGCTTAACTATCTAAGAATACGCTGTCAAAATTTCAAAGCAAAATTCGAATTTTTCTAGATTTTGCGACGATAGAGGTGATCACGGATATCGGTTACAGCAGCTTTAAAAATAATTATTTCTACTATTAAAAAATATTAAAATACTGTTAACAGTTACCATAATATGTGTATAAATTGCTACGTTAATAAATTGAAAGCTCTTCTCTAGAAAAATGTGTTAAAAAAATCAACTATTGGTGGCCTCCTGATATTGTATACAACCCCTTCAATCTGTTAAAGGACGACGCTCGGGTCATAGGAAACTGGCAGAGAAATCGCCGAGTTAGAATTATCGAATGAACAACGAAAAAAAAAAAAAAAAAAATTATTTTCACTCGGTTGTTAATAATTACAGTAATTTGATCGTGAAAAATATATTATCCGATCGTGAAAAATAATTAGATTAATTTGATCGTGAAAAATATAAATATAGACGTACCACCGCAAAGTTGATCGTATATTTTTTTGCACGCAAACGGATATGTGATGCATTTTTTCCAGCACTCTTTCGCAATGGGAATTGAAAAAACGCAATACCTTTTACAGTGCAAACGCTCGAGCATCCACAAAGTAAGTTACTAGAATAGTCGGCCAGTGGACATGGTACACACATTGTATTATTTCCCAAGAGAGGGATTCGAATGGCTTGCCCCGCACCTATCGAGCGCAGGCGCATCCAGGACTTAACCTTAGCCAATTTCTCAATTTCATTTTGCTCGCCGAAGCGATCGCGATCGATCATGATCAACTCGACAGCCGGGCTAGCTCGACGGCAACTCTGGCTCGCACAGTTGTCATGTGTGTGTGTGTGTGTGTGTGTGTGTGTGTTCGTTTCTATACAGCTAGAGAGGACAGAAAGATATGTGAGGAGACGAAAAAGGGAGGACAAGAGGAGACTACGGAGCTGCTGCATAAAAAGACAAAACGATGTTCTTTTAAGGGGTTATGCCACTGTAGAATATTCGAAAAATCGATTTTTTTCGCTTTAAAAGGTCCTTTGGGACCTCAAAAATGATTACCTAAAAGATTATGGCCGGGAAAATTTTCTAAGTACTTGATTTTCGAATTTTAGTGCAAGGTCGCCTGCTGCGCAGCATCCTAGGAAGACGAACTTTAAGGGGAGATACACACCTGGAATCTGAAAAAAACGTAATTTTCAAAATTTTTTTTCAGGGAAACTATTGGAACTATCTGATCGGAGTTTCTTCTAGTTAAAAACATACTTTTTAAAGAATGTTTTCAATTTTTTTTATTTAAAAAAGTAGCAAATTGACAGTGTACTTGAGTCGTGTACGGAGTGTCGTAAAAAAACCGGACCCAGTGGCGTTTCGTCAAAATTCATCTGAGACGAAAAAATCAAATAGGATATTAAAATAGATACAATTATCTAGTCTTTGTCATGGCCGATTTAACAAATATCGACTTTTGACAAAATGGCTGCCACTTCGACTAGAAGTAGCGATTTTCAAGACAAAATTTGTTCGTATTTTTCACAACAAAAGAACTAAGAATCGCAAAAAAATCCTATGACAAAGACTAGATAATTATGTATACAATAACCACAAAAAATTTCAAGATAATCGGTTCAGTGGTTTTTGAGATATTTTGGGTGCCAGTTTATTTTACGACGATTTTGCAACTTTTTTAAATGCAAAAAATTGAAAAAGTTCCTGAAAAAATATTTTTTTAACTAGAAAAAACTCCGATCCGATAGTTCCAGTAGCTTCGCTGAAAAAAATTCTCCGAAATTACCTTTTTTTATCGTTTTCAGATGTATAACTCCCCTAAAACGTTCCTCCTGTGGCAAATAATTAGGGTAAAACAGAGCCAGACGATTGTTAAAGCAAAAATGCGCGATATTTGTGCGATACTGTAGCACAGCGATAGGAAGCAGGTTAGGATTTCCTGAGAAATTTACATCACTCGTAATATCATCCATCGACCCGATTCGCCGATGCGAATGAGGCGAGGAATAAATTGAAGAGATAATCCCGTCTCATGCGTTAGCTCGCTGGATGACAATTTCATTTATCGGATCTGTGCTGCGCGCGGTATACGATGCAGATGAGACGCGCGCGCGCGCGCGCGCGATACGTAGACTCTTGTATCCTTCTCGTTTTACACCCGGCTGTGGGTTGTCCCCAGGTGAAGATACGTGATAGAATTTTCCTATCTATCTCGGCAGTCTGCGCGACTCGGTCGTAGAGTAACTTGTCGCTCTCACTCCGCGTTATTCGTAGATCGTTTTCCCCGAGAATTGACCATAAATCGTCTTCCGTACATAGAAAAAAAAAAAAAAAAAATTCACCAGTGCGAAGCGAGACTGTATCCAGATTATTTTCAAAACAATATTATGAAAAAAAAACTTTTTCAATTTACATCGAGACACGGTGGAATTTATTTTACGAAAATAAATCATCTAAGATATTATTTATGGAATAAATAAACGCGTCGAAAGTAATGGGGATGCTCACAAGCCCGCTCTAAATTCATCTTCATAAATCTCACTTTCTCGTGAAAAATAGAGTTACAATGCTCGAGAAGAAAAAAGCTCGCACTCGGAGCTTTGTCAGGGTCGGGTAAAGTGTTCTAGAGCTAGGCAGTATTGTAAGTACATGGAGTATTTTGAGTATTTTAAATACGTAATTAAAATACTTAAATACTTTTGTAGTATTTTAACTACTTTTTCGGCATCTCAAGCACAAATACAAAATACTTTTGCGTCTGCTCCATATTCGGAGACATTTTCATTTTTTTATAATAGCTGTATTACGATTAGCTGAAGCCTAAGTGCTAGTCCTCTCGAAACAGTCGCGCTAAACGTAAGTTTTAGATCAAATTTCGATCACTTCTCGATGAGATAGAAATCTGAAAAAATCAGACATACACAAGGTGCTGGAAAGATTGATTTTGCATAATAATCATTTTTATGTGTAGGGATAAAAAAGTATGAAGTATTTCATACTCCGATTTATGTGTAGGGATAAAAAAGTATGAAGTATTTCATACTCCGATTTATATATGAATATTTTTTGTTCGCTCATTTTATCGGAGTATGAAGTATGAAATACTTGGAAGTATGAAGTATGAAGTATGAAGTATGAAATACTTCATACTCCGATGAAAAATTGGTAGAGTATAATTTGAGTACGGTTTCGACCAATACGGCATACTTCTCATACTGTCCATTTTCATACTCTTTTCATATACCCTTTTTATACGCGGGCTGTCTCGCCCTCTCACTCTCTCTCTCTCCTCTCTTTCTCTCTCGGCGTGGAATAAAATTCCGCGGTTCGTTTACCCACATCCGGAAAAGTAGTCCCCCTTGCGACTCTGGCGAGCTGCGGCCCCAGAGCTTTGTCAAGTCATAGTTATTCGATTTCGCCGGCAGCGCCGAAAGCAACAGTACAAACGCGGAGAGGTGGAGGTTGTATAGCAGCAGGGAAAGAGGGTAAAAAGAGGGAACACGCCTCGTGTGTCTCATCGCGCGACTGATGCCAGGATGTCGTTCCTAGAGTGTCGCATCAGCATTCATCCGACATCCAGCGAGCCAGGCGTTCGTGTATTATAAAGTCGACGTCGTCGACAACGACGACGACGACGACGACGACGACGACGGCGACACAACGTATATACCAAAACCGGGACATACACGCCTCAGCGTTCTCGTTTCGCAAACGAGAAGAAAGGCAAATACGATAAACCGCGCGAGCGCGCCGCGTTGATGGTTGCATTTTCCCCGACGTGTCGTCCTCATTGTCGGGTTTGCGCCGACAACGACGAGGTGGAGAAAATGTCCCGCCGCGGAGCCACGACGAGAACCGGAACGTAGGGAAGGAAAAACCGCGCGACGCGAACTGCTCTCTCTCTCTCGCTCGCTCTCTCTCGCTCTACCTTCAGCAGCCTCACAGATGCGACTGCTATTATTCTCTGTGACGCGATAACACGCCCAGTTGCATGTCACGCGCATCGTTCTCCCGCAGCGAAACAACCTAATAATCGTTGCAGTTGCAAATAAAACGTCAATTTTGTGTAATACTCATTGGGATCCTCCGGTGTTTATTACGTTTTGTCATTCAGAGGCCCATATATGCCTGTCTAATATCATTTCTCGTTTTTTAATCAACTCGTTGCGTGTTTGGGGATTTCTGAGAACATCAACGCCGTACATAGATGTTATTTCGTTGATTTCGAATGACCAGTTGTATTGACCTATTACTTATTTTTTATTAGGACATTAAAGTACCCAAAAAGGGTACTTTTGGAGTCCTTAGGACTCCAAAGTCCCCTTTAAGTCCTACTTTTGGAAAAGTACCCAAACAGGGTACTTTTGGAGTCGATGTAATACGTAGGACTTCAGGACTCCGAAAGTACCCTTTTCAATGATTAGTTTCACTTCTACAGGCGAATGCTAAGAATAGTATTCACTAACGATTGCTTTTTTTGGACATTATAAGCGAGAAAATGGAAATCCAAGTAGGGGACTTGAGTCCACTAAATTCTCACAAATGGACCTTTGGTGTTATCAGGAAGGGACATCGTCGGCTATTGGGATGGAAATGGACTGAAAATAATTTTTCGATCTGAGGAACGCGATTTCTTCGTTCGAGGATGAATGCATTTTGGTATCAAAAACATGCACCCTAAGGCGTACAACGTACCATCGATTTTTAAGGCCTTATATACACTTACAGCGGGCGAAAAACCGTGATTTTCTTGATTTTTTTTCGACAAGGAAATACATTTTTATTGAAAAACTGTGAGCGACTTTCATTAGTAAACATGTTCGTGTATTTGTACAATTTTTTTTATCAAACAATTTTTCAAAATAGCGGAACTCCAGCTGTATTCCAGTAGCACCGTTTTTTTTTAGCATCAGTTGCGGTGGACATGATAACTTGAGAACGGTCCATCGGAAAATCAGAATTCAAAAAGATTACATTAGTACATTGCATAGGCTTGGGCCTGGACGAAGGATTTGTAAAAATGCTAATTTAAAAAAAAATGCGATACTTTTAACAAAAAATTCATTTCTTGAGGTGCTAAATTTTCCGTATTTTTTGTAACAATTTTTTTTCTTTTTAACAACATTTGAAATCCTTCATCCAGGCTCTAGCTATTATTATAATAATCAAGTGTTATAAATTTGGTTTGGATCGGATTAATAGTTTTTTTTTAGTAATCGTGTCCACCGCAAAGATATTTTTCAAAAAAGGCGATTCTGAGATAACCGCGTTTAAAGATTCAAGTATACATCTTCTGTTTCGTAGAGGCGGTCGGTTGAAATACCTATAGTTACAAATCTAATGCTCCGATCTTCATGAAATTTGGTGAGAATATTCATCAGACATTGTACTTAAAGAATATGTAATAAAAAAATGTCGATATTAGCGCTCATCACAAGTGTATATAAGCCCTTAAAAATATGCATCCTGAGGCGTAACAACGAACCATCGATTTTAGATGTTGGAGGACGACGGGGTAAAACAGATGTGCGATCTGTCCAATGGGCTAAAATACCTGTGAAACCGTGAGTGAAGTTACTATAGGGTTAGGGAAGCGTAACTTGACGACTGGACCGTAACTCTCTCCGTTGTTGATCCGCCGAGCGCCGCCTCCCCTCTTTCGTTGATTACATTTGCACACGTCTCTTCTTAACGCTTCCCACCACGTGGGGCGGCTCCGCACCCTCGCGTCTACCCCGGCAAACTGGTGAACTACGCAAATGCCCACGCGGCCAGCGTGGAGCCGCCAGCGCCGCACGAGCAAATACACGTAAAGCCAAAAAGGCTAACAAAAAATTGCCTTCATTTCCATCTGCTGGAAAAAAAAACACCATCTGACCTGACTCTTTTTTTCTTTCTGCGAAAGACGGAAGGAACAAAGACGATTTTCGGGCCCAGTAATTTTATTTGGAAAAGGGGGAGACTACGATTTCCTGGGCGCCAATATTTGACGCTCGTTTCTGGTAGTACTATTTGTGGGGAGCAAAAAAGGTCATATGAACTATAATCCTAACTGCTTTAGTTACCGACATATTTCAAATCTACACTTTAGTACTATGTATAGTGTTTTTTTATGGAAACAATGTTAAAAGTACCTTTCTACAGCTGAACATTTATGGAAAAATTGGTAAAAATTCCCTTCTACAGCCAAAAATTTCCGCTTTAGTACTATATATAGTGTTTTTTTAATGAAAAAAATTGTAAAAATTCCTTTCGACAGTAAAAATGTACAAGTAAAAATTACTTTCTACAGCGGAAAATTTCTGCTGATGTTATGTTTTGGTCCAAGGATAATAAATCCACTATCAAACCCTGGCGTCCCAGATATCGTAATGCTGACCATTTTTCACGCCCGATTAAAATCTTGAAAATTAACTATCTCGGAAACTAAAGCAGTTGGGACCATAGTCCATATGAACTTTTTTCTTCCTTATGAGAAGTACTACCGAAAACAACGTGAAGGAGGATGGTTACCGTGTTTGCGGGGCAGAGGGCGAGAGGAGAACGCCTATGCCTATTCACGGGAGCTAGTAAACGGAGCTAGTAATGTGGCTGCCAACCTCAAATAGTTCAATAATCAAGTAATCAAATACTCGTAAATAAGTCGATTTAAGCAAACAAATAGCGGCCTATGTTAAATTAGCTATTTTCAAGTGTTTTCAGTTATTTTTCGATTAATTGATAGCCAAATACGTGATAACCAATGTTGAAACATGGCAATCGCGTTTTACCCATAACATCTATAATCTGGAATCGGATCAAGGTGTTTTCTTTCTACAATTGCTCAATAAATATGTCGAGACGGTCCATTTGAAACTTCGTTCAGTTCTTCCTAAATATGTCAACAGTTATTTGCATCTATTTTTATTCGATTCTTAATATTTTTGCTATGCTTTTGAGGGTCGCAGCTTTAACTCTTGCCTGATTTCCCTATGTTACCCGTGTATAGGACCAGAACTTCAGTAATTCATTTCCCGATAACCATTCAGGTGATTGAAATGAAATTTGTCATGGATGTAATTTTAATCGACGAATATCCTCTAAAAATGTAAGCTTATGCTAATCATTTTTAGTTGAGTATCCAACCTCCTTAAATATTGGCGCGATGGAAATCGTGGTCGTGCCTCTAAAAGTAAAGGAAGATGGAATAAGAAAGGAAAGAAAGAAAAACCAAGATTATCTTGCACGCAGTACTCTGCGGAAGAGCGGGTGGAGGGCGAGGGGCTCTCAAGCCGCGGCTATTTAATTTTCCGAATTAGCACTCGACTAACGCGACACTGCGAGAGAGGAGGCGACGATGAAATGGTTTCAGAAGGCTACTCAGCTGGTCTCGTGGCGGCGGCGGCGGGCTCTCTCTCAAGCTCGCCGGGGATGAGGCATCTCCGAGGAGCCAATCCCCTTATGCCTCGTCACGTACCCTCAGGAGAATTTCTCATCTTATTATTCCTCTTACCCTCGTGGCCCTTCGCACCTTCGTCTCGGTATCCATTTCACAGAACTTCCTCCTCCTCCTCCTTCTTCTTCTACTTGTCCTTGTACTTCTTCTTCACATTCGTCGAACGAGCTGTGGCTTTCGTTCAACTTCAAGTGCGTACCTCCCTTCATCTCGCTTACTTCACTACCGAAAACACTTTATTATTGTATTAAGCTGTTTTTTTCGATGGTATTATTTTTTAAAAATTCACAGAAGTAGTTCGAAATATGAGTAACATGATAGCCAAATTTTATTAAATTCTGATGAATATTTGTCACCCAAAAAAATCTTAAATAACTAGTGAAAATGAGCCTTCTAATGGGTATCATGTCAAAATAACCGTAAAAAAACAATTCCGAACTAAAACAACAGTATCGGAAAATTGACCGAAAACCATTAACAATAGATAACAATTGACAATTGATAATCGAACAGTTAAACGAGTGTCAATTTTTTTGTTTTTCGGAAAATGTCTATGTTTGTTTCATCTATAGCGGAAAATATCCATAGAGTTAGTCAAATATAGCGGATCCATGTCCACATGTTTTTCATCAACAGCGAAAAATATTTTCAGACATTTTTAACTATAACCGAAAATACCCATAAAGTTCGTCAATCACAGCGGAAAATATCGATATGATTTTGTCGCGGATGATTATATTCCGAGTGTTATTTTGTCGTGTGTTATTTTAACGTTGGGTCATTTTGTCATGTTATTTTTGTATAGAGTTATTTTCACGTGTCACCATCCTAATGTGCTTTCCCTCATTAATGCTAAAATTAGCATTCAATAACGATTGCTTTTTTGTACATCATAAGCGTGAAAATGGAAACCCAAGTAACGGGAACTTTAGTGCATACTAAATGGTTCACAAATGGACCCTTCTGTGTTATCAGGGCTGTAATTTACTCAATTTTACTTCATGGCTGTTCGTATACCCAGGTAACATAAAACTTAGTAAATCTCGATGATCTTGTCGAGCATCCAAACGCGAGTCCTCGTAAACCTAACGTAAACTGGTGTAAACCCTAAGTAAAGTCTTACAAGCTGCGATCGTTGTGTTCGCGCTTTCAACGCGTGAATCCCAAAAAGCGTCGCTCGAAGTGTAGTTACCCAAGTGTGTACACAGATACAGCAGCGATGTGACAAGTGTCTCAACTTCCTTCTGCGGCCACTTCCACGTCACTTCTATCGGGTAACCCATTTCGGGGCGACTCTCAGCGTTGCTCGAGGATACCGTGGCGATTGGTATTGATATTTTATTCACCTCTCCGCGACGTTGTCGTGGTATCAATTCCCTGTCAGCGCATTCCCGTGCAGAAATTAGTATAGGCGTCCGCGAATAGGTACAGGCCCATTATAGGCTTATCCGTGGAAGCCATCATAGGGAATCCAAACGTGGGCCCTACTCGGACCAACACGGGCCCCACAACATAATTTCATGGGACTCTCGTGGAACTCATGATAGGGAATCCAATCTTGGGCCCTACTTGGCCCAGTAAAATCACGATAAGATTGCCTCGTCAAGCCTCGATAGTCAGTCACCCTTTAATCTAATTAATTAATATAATGTAATAATTACTGAACGTCAGGGTCAGACTAACGGTCTGAGTATTGCTCGTCAGGGTCAGCTAAGAAGTCACTCAATGAAGTACTGCTGACTATTAGGGGCAACCCAATTTCCGAATTCCCGTAAAAGATATCTGAGTCTGTTTTTAGTTGTACATCAGATTTAATAATATGTATCTATAGAGTTCTGACTATATGATACTAAATTAATTTCATACTTCATATTAGTCATTCAAATAAGGAAAAAAAAAACGTAGTACAATCACAACCATCCGGAAGGTTTGGGTTTCGATCCCCGGCCATGTAAAAAATATAAATGTTTTTTCAGCAATGAAAAAATACACCATCGTGTATAGAAAGACGGAATGTCAATTGAAAGTGCTATAAATTAGCACAAAAACATGTTTTGGAGTGTATTTATTAAGTACGGGCTAAGTAAGGGAATCCTATATTGACCTAGTCATATCGTCCTATACAGGCCCAAGGGTTCAAAGTGTGACTGGCCAATACAGGCTGAAGTTAGATTTCCACGATGGGCCCCGTAGTTAGTCAGGGAAGATTGTACGGGCCCAGTATACAGCCCTGACTGAATTTCTGCACGGGTCGTTTGGAAAAAAAAGAAAAAAAAAAAAAAAAAAACGGAGAAAGTGCACCTCGCATCCCTCGTGGACGCGGCGTCCACGCTCCCCTGTTGATTCTCACTCTTGAGATCCATGTGCTGACGCTGCTGACCACGTCGGCCCGCAGCACTGCCTATCGAAACCGGAATTGCGCCGAGAACCGAATGACGTGGCCCGTGCGTGTTTGTGTGTGCGTGTGTGTGTGTTGGCCCGTCCATAATAATTTATGAACGAGGTGGCGAACCGCTCGCCCGTTCGCGCGACCTTTCCATCATCCGATTCTGTTGCTCCCTTGGCACCCACCACCACCGCCACCAACAGCAGCAGCAGCGGTAGCATCGCCGAGAGCGGGAAACACGGCACGAGAATTGGTTGATGTATTGGAATCGATCGCATTCACATATACGGCACAATATCCACCAAATTGAAAGATAAAATAAGACAGACAATGTGCACAATGTAATTTTGGACATGTTGGACTGAAACATTGACATCTCTAATTTGAAATATACTGTTAGGAATCCGGGTCGTTAAACCTAATTGGTGTGGACTTTTCATCAGTGTTGACTCACTTGGTGTTCGAAATAGCACTGTCCAGAGTGTTGAATTCGCACAATCAAGTGTGTCAAAATTGTTGTTCTCGTTCATGAAACATTCGACATATTTGTGTTTGGGACAAAATGATAAAAATCCATAAAACGCTAGTTGAATTTCATTTAACTATATTCAAGTAAAATGTGTTTGAAATGTTGAGGTTATGATGCAAATGGACACCAGTTATTGAACACTAATCATTGACACGGCGTGGACTTGGTCAACACTGCAGAGCGTCATTTTTAACACCGGATTTGTGATAGTGTAGACGCCCGTCAAAACGTTAGTCGTGTATCGCGACTTGTATTGATTGTTAAAAATCATTCCCCGACAATGAATAATTTCCGATGACTAGAGTCAACGATTATTCAAATCCCTCTGCAATAGTTATCAGGGATACCACGATTTCTTTGAAATTGGAAAATCAATTTTTCGATGGAATAAAAAAAAAAGAAACGAGTCGAAAGTGCTTTGTACGAAAGAGGGGCGTGCTGTTGGTCGTTGAAGCGAATCTATAACCCAGGGAAAAGGAAACTGTCGGAAGAAGAGTCTCTCGCTGGACGAATTCAATGTACAGGAAAGATGAGAAACGCGAGTGTATCGAGTGCCGGATTTATATGTGTACATGTTATATATAGATACACGGTGTTTATATAAGCATATACACGGAAGATACAAGGTGTGCATACAGGGTGTCCCAAAAGTTATGGAGTTCCGGCTGCTTAATCCTGTTCGCTTAACCCGGGTCATATACAGGATTAAGCGAACAGGATTAACAGAGCCAAAAGGTATGAAGTTCTGGCTGCTTAACCCTGTTCGCTTAATCCTGTTCATATAGAGGGTTAACAATAGGCCAAATGGTATGCAGTTCCGGCTGCTTAGCCCTGTTCGCTTAATCCTGTTAATATCCAGGGTTAAACGAACTCGGTTAACAGGGCCAACATTTACAAAGTTCTCGCTACTTAACCCTGTTCGCTTGACCCTGTTTATAAACAGGGTTAACAATAGGCCAAATGGTAGGAAGTTCCGGCTGCTTAAGCCTGTTCATATACATGGTTAACGAACAGGGTTAGACACGCGGAACTTCAAAACTTTTGGGACACCCTGTATAATGGAGAGGATGAGGATGAGAGGGAGGATTTCTTCCGGGTGGCCGGTGACCGGGATACCACGGAAGAGACTGCAATTGCGAAGGAGAAACCGAGCTAGGCACTAGCTAGAAAACAACCGACTGCTTCGGCTCTCTCTCCTCTCTCTCTCTTTTTCTCTCTGTTTTCTCTTTCTTCTTTTTCATCGTTGCAACGCTTCTGCTGTGTGCAGTGCTCGCTGATGGATGATATCACGAACGCGACACGGATGTTGCGAAGACACCGTTAGCGCCGTCTTCCTGTTCGCTCGTTTTCTCACGACGACAACGACGACGACAACGACGACGACGACGAAATTTGTGCTATTTTTCGAGCAGATGCGACAAGAAACGCGACAACATTTGGATTTCGTATGATTTTCTGAGACCGGTTATTTCTGTAATTTCTGAATACGGATATTCCCAATTTCATCACATTCCCTCTGACATAGAGCTGGGCAAAATACTCGAAAATACTTAAAACACAAATACACAATACTTTTTGTACTTAAAATACATTTATAAGTACGTCGTTTAAGTACTTTTTTAAATACTTCATAAAAAGCAATCGTATGCCATTGACGATGAGTAGGCTTGGGCAGAATCAATTTAAGGTAGTCATTGCAACTGGTGTCGAGTTCGAATAAGTTTTTCGAAAAATCAGAGGGAATTATAAACACTTTCTGATAATATGAAAATCTGAACAAATCATGCATATTAAAGGCGTTGAAAAGAATTTTGCATAATAAAATACGCCTGATTTTTTTTTAATTTGTATTTTTGTTAATTGCGTTTTTTTACGCAAAATGATGGCCGAAAACCGAAATTAAAAAAAAATTAGACAAGATTCTGAAAAAATTCATACGTATTCAGAAAAATGAGTGAATGATTTTTATGAGCAAGAAAAGTTGACTTGCCGGATAATTTGTTGAACAATTCATTTTTTCATTAATCAGTTGATAACATTTTGAAATTATTATTATGCAAAATCAATCTTTTCAGCACCTTGAGTATGTCTTATTTTTTCTGATTCTTATCCCATCGAGAAGTGATCGAAATTTGATCTGAAACTTACGTAACCTGACTGTTCCGAGGGAACTGGTTCTTCGACTTCAGCCAATCGCAGTACATCTATTTTCATAAAATAAAAATGTCTCCGAATATGGAGTTGGCGCAAAAGTATTTTGTATTTGTACTTAAAGTGCCGAAAAAGTACTTAAAATACTAGAAAAGTATTTGAAAATGTAAAGTACGTATTTAAAATATTCAAAATACTCTATGTACTTAAAATACTGCCCAGCTCTGCTCTGACACGCGGTAATATAAAACTAAAAAAAAAAGTAGAAAGCTGTTAAAAAAAAATAGTTTGCAGATGGATCTACAAGCGAGATAAAAGAAACGCTATAGGTGGCCCGGAGAATAGTCGGCCCGTCGTTTTGCATTTGGGTCGTCTATCGCGATGCGAGTGCTTTTGCGGTCTACAGTCGGCCGGAGGCGCGCCGGAGCCATATACATTTTCCACCGATTTCAAATTACTTTCGTTTGACCGCAGAAAAAAAAACCGCATATATATATTCAGTGGCCGCCTCTTCCATGACACGATTGAAACTCTCCGCACTCACCGTTCATCGATCCCTTTGGTCCGCACTCTCTGAAAACCTCTTCGTACCCTCGAAATTCGATATTATTATTATTAGACAGAATTTCGAGAACCGAATTTGTTCGATATGTACGGTTCGATGTTCCATCGGCGATTACAACCTCATCGAAGCTCATAGCTGGTCATAGGATAAATGATAATTCCTTGAAGCAATATTGGAAATTATAATTGCACGAATAATGCTTTCCAATTAATTCGCGTAAAATCCATTGGCGAACAAAAAAAAAAGAGATAAAAAGGGTGTACAATGGTAGGATTACGACAAAAAGGCAAAATAGAAGACAATCCTGCAGTAAAGCAATCGATATATGATCGACAGATGGTTTTAATCAGAGCTGCGGGCAAAGTACCAATAAGTACTTGAAGTACAAAGTACAAAGTACTGCAAGCACTTGAAATACTGTTGTACTGTTTGAAGTATCAAAAATCTTGAATGTTGGAAGTACCTGGTACTTCAAGTACTCGGTACTTTAAGGGGAGAAATACCTTTAGGAGCGCGAAAAATAGATATTTTTCGGGCATTTTTTTGGAGGGGATAAAACAATCCGATCATTTTCAAATTTGCACAAAAGTTCCTTATAGCTGTCAAGTTTAAAAAAAGATTAAAATTCTTTTTTTATATTTAACAAAATGGCGGCGTTATTGAGGGTCTTCGGACACCTGACTTCCGCGATACCGAAAAGTGCTGCAGTTGTCACTTTTTTTCTGTCGATCTGAAAACGATTTAATAAGTTTCATTCGTTTACTGACATATTAAGGGGGAGGATGTACCTGAAAAATGATGAAAAAGTTCAAAATTGAAAATTTGGGAGCCTTCTTACTCCAAAGGTAGAATTTTCGACCATTTTTTCGACATATGAGACCCCAAAAAAATTAGTTATTTACACGCTTCCTTTCGAAATGTTCGTATATCCTTCCGATAATATTACTGAGAGTAACCTCCCAAAATTTCATCCAAATCGGTCAATACCTTTTTGAGCTACAGCACGAGCAGTTTTTGAAAAAATAGTTTCGAGATAATCGCGTTTAAATTTTCATCATACCCGACCGCTTGCTGTCCCCGCACTCTAGTCTGTACGCGATAACTCCGCAAATATTCAATATTTAGAGTTTTCCTTTGGTCAGTATATTCTTTGGGTATCACACTTTCGAAATATGTAAAAAAAAAATTGATTTTTTTTAATTCTAAAGGTAAATCTCCTCTTAATGAAAATGAATACGCGAAAAAAAGAGAGTGAATAAAAATAGAAAACACCGATGATATTCGACAGGGTTAGTTTGGAGGGAAGTTATGTGGTGGGGGGGGGGACCCAAAGGAATCGCTAATTGAACTAATTAGAGCGGATGAGTAGATTGAAACTCGACGGGAACTTTATTTATCAAAGTCAACGTGAAACCGTAGCTTTGCAGCCCTGTGGCCACTGCGGGGACACTGTATATGACTGCGCGCTGCTCGAACGAGCAGCAGAGCAACACACACGGCGTAGACATAACGATCGAAGGTGCCGTCCCCGCGAGTCGTCGACATGGAGTTTGCCAACTGGAATAGGCACTCGCTCACTCGGTGCGGACGGTGCACCACCGTAGAAACAAACAGACCGACAAACGCACGCCTACATATAGTTCATACGAGGCATTCCAGGCCAAATCGACCAGGCTGTGGCCCCCGACCTCGTGGGCTTGCTTCAACATTTTTTATATGACTCTTCTAACCCAAAATAACATTCATGATTTTTTGCAACATTTTTAAGCTATATTTGAGTATGTACTTTCTTTCAAAAATGCCTAGAGGCGTAATTTAAAAATATGAAAAAATTCTCAAAAATCTGATATAAAAAATGAACATTTTTGGCATTTATTTGTTGATACCCGGGATTCTTCTTCCTCTTGCCTGGAACTTTTTTACATTTTTATTTTATTTTTGTTACTGCCAGATGAACTTCGACAACACGATTAGAATAAAACACACATTTTGCCAGGGAGAAAATTAATATTTAGGTGCCATCGCAAATTCGCAAAATGGATTTTGAAACGTTAAATGATTTTTTTTAGATCGTACGTTAAAATTACAGTCCTCTTAAGCAAAAAAACAAATCGACCAATTTTCGCCAAATCTTGAGAGTTTGTGCTATTCCTACATGTCGACTATATTACATCGTGTTTTTCAATTTTCCGAATAGTCCCGGCGAAAGTACACACAATCGCTGCCAATTGAGAAATGACATGTAGCAACACGACATCTGATTGCTTTTATACCTATTTTACCCCCGTTCTCATGAAGTATTATTTTATTACAAAAAACAATTTATTATTAACATAAACCGATATTCATAAGTGGGTAAACATTTTTTGTAATTATATCCATCGAAAAAATACCGTTCAAGCTAAAAAATACTCGCAAGACACATTAACATTTCTCGAAGTATTACTCGGTACGTATTATCCCAATACGCCAGCCTTAGAATATTTCAATTCCAAGACTGTTTAATATTTAGGCAACACTGTTTTAATACATCCGTGTTTGCGCGGGGAATGCCCCATATGCACCTACGGTGTACAAACGCACCGCTTGCAGCGCTCGTCGTGGCGGAAAAAAGCAAAACCGGGTTAAAAAAAAAGAACAAAAAAACGGGACGTTGTCGTGGGCTATGCGATTTTCACGGAGCCCTCTCGCTATTCTTTCGTCGTCGTGACACACCCACACACACACACACTCACACACACACGCGCTCGACTTATCATTCTCTCTCATGTGCATCGTAAAGAGCTTTACGCTCCGTGCGCGTCAGTGTTTGTGTTGCCACCTCGGCCGCCGCGTGCGGCTTTTTCGCGAGAGCGCGCGGACGAAAACGCGCGCGCGCACTCCGCGAGCGAGCGGCGAGAAGGAATGACACTGCCCGACATCCTCACAACTGGCAAATGTGCCAGGCATTCTTTGTCTCCGGATATTTTACGCTCACCGCTGCGCGTATACGGCTTTTTTTCTTCTCACCCTCGCGCTGCTCCCCCGACGCGCGATTGTGTTCATTTAATGTGTGTGTGTGTATGTGTGTGTGTGTGTGTTTTGTGTGTGTGTGCGTATGTACGTCCAAAGAGAGTGGCGAAGAATGTTATTCTTCCGCTGGCTATCGGCGAGAGTCGAGCTTTCAGTTACCAGGTTTATTTTCTACTTGCCCGCACAAAAAAATATGAAAACCGTATTACCGAAGACTTAAGGGGGGATATACACCTGGAAACGAAAAAAAGGTAATTTTCGAGATTTTTTTCAGGGAAACTATTGGAAATATCGGATCGGAGTTTTTTCTTGTTAAAAACATACTTTTTCGAGAATGTTTTCAATTTCTTGCATTTAAAAAAGTTGCAAATTTACGGAGTACTTTAGTCGTGTACGGAGCGTCGTATAATAAACTGCTACCCAAAATATCTCGAAAACCACTGAACCGGTTGACTTGAAATTTTTTCGGGTTATTGTATACATGGCTATGACAAAGATAATAGTATCTATTTCAATTTCCTATTTGATTTTTTTGTCTCAGATGAAATTTGTCGAAACGCCACTGGGTACGGTTTTTTTACGACACTCCGTACACGACACAAGTACTCCGTAAATTAGCAACTTTTTAAAATGAAAAAAAAAAAAAATGGGAAAATTCTTTCCAGGTGTATATCTCCCCTTAAGGAATTGAATTTTTTCCGTATAACCCAAGTCCCTATATTTTTCCAATAGGACAGCTTTAACATACTGACTATTTAAATACAATTCAAGACTTCGACAATACTGTTTTCATACTTATTCATTTTTTCGTCTTTTTTTTTTTAATGCAGCGACGTCGCTTTTCTCTTCTGTCTCGACGCTTGGGAAAATGGCAAGTAATTTCATGACGAGAAAGCTATTTCGCGCCGATTGTTTAGCAGCGACACAATTTACGGCAATCTAACTGGAAATCGATAGAACGGTGCGGGGTACGTCACGCAGAAATTGCAGTCTTCCATGTCGCGTTGTTCTGTTCGAACGAAGCGCCGGCAGCACCGGGCGAGCGAGTTTGTAAACTGCCGGACGTACCTATGTGTACAGCTCGGTTTGCTTCGCTTGTATTACGAATGTTCCGGGTAACCGACATTCCCGGTATAATCAGTTGATGGTCGGCCGGCCCCTCGACGCAGCACTTTATCCAGTGCAGTTGATAGATTTCGCGGGGCATAAACTACCGTACGCACCGGACTTAATCATCGGGAATGCCAACAGGCCACGAGAGAGAAAGAGAGAGTATCCAGCTTGTATCGCGCCAGGGAAGACCAATTCATTAGCCCGGGCTGTTTAATTTTCGTGCTCCCGGCGTACACGACACTGAGAAAAAATCATGAAACATTTTTCATTGATTTCACTGACACTTGGAAAAGAGATTAGGTTCTCCAAATCTGCACCGAGAAAAATCACTTCATTGTTTAAATGAAATTTCATTGCAATCTGAACCTATAAAACACTTCATTGAATTCAATGAAACGTTTTTCATTGATTTTAGTGACACTTGGTAAAGAGGTTGGGTTCTCCAAATCTGCACCAAGAAAAACCGCTTCATTGATTCAACGAAATTTCATTGCAATTAGAACCTATGAAACATTTAATTGAATTCAATGAAATAATACATTTTAAGTAATACTGTATTTTTATTGATTAATCTGAAAGTTAATGAAATGTAGTTTCATTGATTTCAGTGACACTTGGGAAAGAGGTTAGCTTCTCCAAATCTGCTCCGAGAAAAATCGCTTTATTGATTCAACGAAATTTTTTTGCAATCTCAACCTGTAAAACATTTTATTGAATTCAATGAAATCAGAGCTGGACAGTACTTCAAGTACCTGGTACTTCCGAAGTACTGGAAGTAAAGTACTCGAAGTACATAGTACTTAAAAAATACTTAAAGTACTGTGCTTACATTTTCAAGTAAATATCCTGTACTTCAAGTATTTGTACTTAAAATTTCAAGTACTTCCTCAAGTACTAAGTATGAAGTTTTTTTAATTGCTTCTTATAATTGTGTGGCAATTCCATCTTTACTTTAGTTTTCAACAATTCGTGCAATGTATTAATTGTTTTTTTTTTTTCTTATTCAAAACTGAAAATAAATCTTAATTACTATCGTCAATGCCTTTTTACTTAAAGTATCCGGTTCTTCCAGTATTCAAGGTTCTTGGTACTTAAAACACACGAGTATTTCTACAGTACTTGCAGTACATTGTACTTTGCACTTCAAGTACTTTCTGGTACTTTTCCCAGCTCTGTATTCATAAAATGTTCTCTTTGAAAATCAAACGTCCCATTTTATTGAAAATAAATGAATATTTCATTGAAAAAAAAAGATAAGCTCTTTTCCTTGAATCAATGAACAACCCTTGATTCTTATCGCGCGTTTGTCGCATTGACTCTCGATTAGGCACGGCGAAATCGTAGCATAAATTTCGACGCTGAAACACCCCACTAACCACATAGTAACAATTACGTCGCAGTTATATTACAATTTCCTACTCAGCTATGTGATTGTTACATAACAAGGTTTGTTATATAACCGTTACATTGCTGAGTAGGAAATTGTAATGTAACTGCAACGTAATTGTTACTTTGTGTTTACTGGGGCGGCTACGGTGGAAACAATGTTGTATTTTACCGCCGATCGAGAATGGGATGAAAAATATATTACACTTTTCAATCCATTCCTGTATTCCGCAACAGTGGCGATACAGAAACGCCTTTCAATTGCCTTACAGCTGATATCCGGCAACCCTGACGAGCCATTTACTCGAGTAGCGCAATAGTGGCTAAACAAAAGTTTCACAAAAAAAAAACAAAGCATTGAGCACATTCAGCACCGCGGGCAAAGCTTCTCGGTAAAATCAACAGGTCTGTTTGTACGAGTGGCGTAAGAAAAGGCGCGGACCCAAGTTTTCCGTCGAATCGACGTCGTTTCTCGGACGCGGCGCGAGAATAAACGAAAAAGTGTGCGAACGAGGGTGGCTTGTTTCGCACGGGCGCAGGCGCGAGCGCAAGCGAGCGAGTGAGCGTCCTCGGTGAATTGCGGCCGCGTGAAAGGGAATAATCAGCAGCGCCTCGACGGTGGTCACCCTTAAGGGGGGATCTTGCTTTAGAAGACTGAAAAAGGAAAGCTGTTTTTCGAGGATTTTTTTGGACGGCGAAAAAAGAACTTAGCCCAGCGATCTTTGTGATAGATTTTCT
Organism: Itoplectis maculator; assembly: GCA_964034905.1. Lineage (NCBI taxonomy): Eukaryota > Metazoa > Arthropoda > Insecta > Hymenoptera > Ichneumonidae > Itoplectis > Itoplectis maculator. The sequence continues at coordinate 212,729 of OZ035864.1, forward strand.
TATGTATTTGAAGTGTACAAATAATTTTTCTTAACTAGATGCAATAATAAACAGCAGAGTAATAACTCTTTTCGCGAGCGCCTTGCCAATTCAATTTCCAATCGGCGGGCATGATAGCAAAAAAACTAAAGGTCATATCGACTCAAACCAAAGTTTATTCTCTTCAGTATTAAATTATCTTTTCGGTGAAATAAGGGAAACTTGAAGTCACACATTTTTTCAGGTTTGAAAAAAATGTGTTTTTTTTCCATTTAAAAGTACCACTTTAACGTGCTGTAAAAGTTAAGAGAAAAAAAAAATATATATGGAACCTGAAAACTTTTTCGTGCGAGAAGTACTTGCTGAGATATCGCAAGATACTTTTGAAAATAACGGAAAAAGCCCCAACTTCCAGTTAATAAGAGTAGCGGTGGCGCCTCGTCTCACGCGTCACATTTTTCTTTTTTATACTTGGCGTCGAGACGCTACCGCGTCTCTTGATTAACAAATACTTTTTCAACCATTTTTTTTAGTTCACTTAGAAGATAATTTAATACTGAAAAAAATAAACTTTGTTTTGAATCGATAGGCCGTTTAGTTTGTTTGCTATCATACCCGCCAGTTCCGAAAAATCGGAAAAATAAAAACTCGAGAAAAGGGACGCGGAGCGCGCGCTCGAGCCCTGCCCCGAACACGCTTCTATATCCGCTCGTCGCCCCTATGCGCCTTCAGCTCTGTATTTCCGAAAATACTTGGAATTGGCATCTGTAACTTTTTGAATATTTTCTTGGATAGTTTATCTATCGATTTGGGCATTAAAAAAAAAAAACATTTTTTGTGGGCCTTCTAAAGCACGATCCCCCCTTAGCACTAGGAAAAAGTCCACACCAGCAGCCCTTGACACCGTGGATTTCTAACAGTGTCAGTCTGGCGACGTCAAAAGAGACTTCAACGACTGCTGCGGCGAAGTGTTTTTTCATCGTCGAAAAATTCCGCAGCAGCAACGGGACTCGAGGCGCCGGGGTCCCGAGGACCCACGGGTGGATATTCCCTCTCCACCGAGAGTCATTTCATCGCGAATCATCATCGAACCGCCAATGTGAGCCATCGTATCGCGCGAAAGTCGTCATCGTCGTCATCGACGAGAGAGACGACGAAATTCTCGACACCGTCGTCGGTATCGAGTCACTCGAAGACGCACGACGACGACGACGACGACGACGACGACGACGACGTCGATATCAACAGCGGCGATAAAATGTTGGCCTGCGTCTATCCGTCGGCGGAGAACTTCAACGCGAAGGCCGCTCCGGTGACGTCGGTGAAAGTGCGACATGGAAAATCCGGCGGCAGGAGCAGAAAGACGAAAACGTCGGTGAAAGAGCCGACGAGTCGACCGAGGGCGGCGAACGCGAACAACGGCGGCGGCGGCGGCGGCGGCAGCGTCGTCTCCGGGACCGTCAACCGAAAGCTCCTCGACTCGTCGTCCGCCTCTGGTTCCACAGGCTCAGCAGCGTCGAACAATGAGGTACGTTGAGCCGCTTCTCCGCCAGCCGCACCTTGTTTTCGCCTTGCTTTTGTTTTCCCCGGCGACCAAACTCTCCGCGCGGCGCATTGGCTGCTGCTGCTGCTGCTGCTGCTGCTGCGGCTGCTGCATTTGGCCCAAGGCGCGACGAGAGAGATGGAGCAGCTCGATGCATTTTTATTCTCTAGTTTCGGCCTCCGCGTGTATAACCCGTATATACTAGGGTGACTAAAAATAGTACTTTGCGATACTAGTTCGTAAAATCGGACTTTCGGCGAAGGTTCGGCGAAGTGGCTGCACGAGTCGGATCGAGCGCGCTACAACGGCGGCACGCGAGCTGCGAAGCCGAGTGCTGTTTGTAGCGCGAGAGAAGACGAGTGCGCGGACAGCAATTTACAACCGCCGCCGGGAGTCCGCTTTTACGTAACAACTATATCGCATACTACTTTTTGTGACGAATGCATGGAAGGTGCCAGGTTATGTTGCTGGCCGGGCGCGACAATAAATGAATAACGCAAACGGATGTGCGCATGCTCGCACAATATTTTCAACACGGTTTTGAATATTTTCGATACGCTTCCTGTATTTTCGACACGCTTCCAGTATTTTCGATACGCCTTCTCGAAAGGCACGCCTTTATGTCGCGGCCGGCCCACACATAACCTGGCACTTTTCATGCATGAGCCACAAAAAAACTATTATTTTATTTTTCATCAAAACAAAATATGTCGGTTAAAATTTAAGACCCGTAAAAAATAATTAAGAGGTGCCTCAACGACGTTTTAGATTTTTCATTTGATTAACATGTAGATGAATGCAAGGCTTAGCAAATGAACGTCAGGATTCTCAGTGGCTCATTTCCCAGGCATCTTAACCTTTTTTTCTTCAAATATAGGTAATTTTGAAGAGAAAAAGTGCTGACATACTTATCGGTCGAAATAATAGTTTCGGAGTTATGAATTTTTGTAAATCTTTCACTTTTGAAAAACGACATTTGATGCATTCAGCGTTAACTGAGTCATTCCTTTGAAGATTTTCTGACAAGTATCTCCAAAAATACAAAATTCGGAAACTCCAAGATTCCAAAATTCCAAATTTTGAATATTCAAGAAATCCAGGCTGCGAATTATTTTATTTATATGAGATCATATATGGACGCACATCTGCAACATTGTATCTCACTATATATAAACAAAACCTCATCATATCAGTTCATATCTGAATATATGGAAAACGCCCCGAACGACGCGCGATGCAAAAACAAGGCGACCGTGCTGCGGTTAACGAATAGACTCGGCCCGACGCGCGCCCTCAAAAGGGAGATTCCCACTTTCGAGCTACACGGTGCTGGAAAATTGTTTTTTTTTTTTTTTTTTTTATTTATTATTAGTTCGCCAACGAGAACTACATACGCGTCTAATATACATGGGACATTCCATCTCGTTTCGTCCTAGGTTGGCCCTCGATCTCTCCGATTTGGCTCGTAGTCTTTTCTATCCAATGTTTTTTTTTTAGGTTTTTTTGAAGAAACATATCGAATGCCACAATTAAAGAATCCGAACCAATTTTGAAATTTAAAAAAAATCCAGTTCCACGTAAATAAACGTTTGAAAAGTAGATTTTTTTTTTATTTTTTAGATAATTTTCTTAATAAAAACGCTTAAAAACTATATGTTAAAACGAAATGTTCATATTCAGCAAAGTAATTTTAGAATTTCTCCGGATCTTTGAATTATGACATTTGATATGTCACTTAAAAAAAAAAATCAAAAAATAAAATGAAATAAAAAAAGAAAAGAATAAAATCTTGTGCACTTGAGGGTCTAACCGATCCTACAAAAAATTACAACCGAAATCGAGGAGATCGAGGGTCGGCACCCAGGTCGGAACGAGATGGAATGCCCCGTATAGTATATCTATATTTGTTAAGCCTGACTTTTAATCGGGGAGTCGTAGGTTCGAGCGACGGGCCTAAGCTCGGAGAGCAGAATCTTTTTTGTGCAGAGTCATATTGGAAGTTGGAGGAAATTGCCCGGTCATGACGCGGAGAGAGCAGCCAGCACGTACCTTTTTGTCTCATGCATTTTTCACCAAGAGTAATCCAATTTTATTTCGTGACACATTTTTTTGTCTCTAAGTGAAAATATTTGCGATATTTTCACTTAGAGACAAAAAAAATGTCTCAAAAAAACAATGTGTCACGATATTTGCGATATCTTCACTTAGAGACAAAAAAAGTGTCACGAACCCGCGAGACTAATTATTCTAGATGCCGCCCGGAGAGCTTCTCGACACGTCACCTCATTTTCTCTCAGAGCCACTGAGCCACATGCGATGTATAGGGCTTTTTACTTGTTCCCGATACGTGTACTCCCCGGGGAGTTTGGGGATTTATCGTCTGGTCCGAGTCATTTTCCGGGCTCCCCCAGCAGCTTTTCGGCGCGTGGCGCCCTGAAATCAATGCCCAGATCTGGCACGATGCTTGCAGCTGTTCACCAGAGCTGGCCAGTATTTTAAGTACATGGAGAATTTGAGTACTTTAAATACGTGCTTTAAATACTCGAATACTTTTGTAGCCTTTTATAGCACAAACACAAAATACTTTTGCGCCGACTCCATATTCGGAGATATTTTTATTTTTTGAGAATAGCTGTGCTGCGATTAGCTGAAGCCGAAGTGCTAGTCCTCTCGGAACAGTTGCGTTAAACGTAACTTTCAGATTAAATTTCGATCACCTCTTGATGGGATAAAAATCTGAAAAAATCGGACATCCTCAAGGTGCTGAAAAGATTAATTTTGCATAGTAATAATTTTAAACTGTTATTAACAAAGTAATGAAAAAATAAATTGTTCAACAAATTATCCGGCATGCCATCTTTTTTTTCTAATAAAAATGATTCACTCATTTTTCTGAGTACGTATGAATTTTTTCACAATTCTGTCTAATTTTGAGAAATTTCGGTTTCCGCCCCTCATTTTGAGTAAAAAAACGCAATTAAAAAAAATTAAAAATTGGAAAAAAAAATCATACGTATTTGTTATGCAATATTAATCTTTTTAACGCTTTTGATATGCATGATTTCTTGAGATTTCTATATTATCAAAAAGTGTTTATAATTCCCTCTGATTTTTCGAAAACTTAGGCGAACTCGACACCAGAACTCGAGACCCTAATCATCGTCAATATACGGACCATTTATTTTTACGAAGTATTTTAAAAAGTACTTAAACGAAGTTCTTATAAATATTTATATTATTATTATTGTTATTATTTATATTTTGTATTTTAAGTACAAAAAGTATTTCGTATTTTGTATTCTGTATTTTAAGTATTTTCGAGTATTTTTTCCAGCTCTGCCTGAAATCAATGCCCAGATCTGGCACGGTGCTTGCAGCTTTTGACATCGTAAAAGCTGCCGGCACATAAATTATAATAACTCGAATAAGCGCCCCGACGTTTCGTTGAAACACGAAAAGTTTTTCTCGTTTTTTCGTGCACTCCAGCTGTTAAGCGAGTACTCCAATTCAACTCGATACCGGGTCATTTACCGAGGATAGCTGGGTATCAAACCCTTGACCTTAATATCCAGAAGCACGAAGCTTGAATTTTTTTTTTTTTTCGCTCTTGCCCTTCAGTGTCGGAAAATCCAAATGGAAACGCGCACTCGAATTCTATGGGCAGATTGTGAATAAACCCGCGAGATTAATGCAGGTTCGATTCTCTCGACCTTCGTTGCCTGGCTTCTCGCAGAGCTTTTATGTCGATTTGGAACACTCGCAAAACGGAGACCGGAGCTATTTGAATTGATTCATATATTGCAATTTACCAAATGCGTTATGAGAAATTTTGTTACATATAATAAAAACATAAAAATTACTGTAACGTTGATGCATTGGGCTATCCCATGAAAACTAAAATACTACAAATTTGGCGATCACTCAAAGATTTCGAGGCAATTTGTCCGAGGAAAAAATCCGAAGTCCAACCATAAAAAAAAATGTTTTTGATGTTTTGTTCATAAAATGTGACCTGAAATGAAACAATACTGAATATGTATTTTTTTGTTGGCTATGAAAAAAACGCGCATTTTCATTTTTTTATGATTTCGATACGATTAATAGTTTCTGAGATATTACAGATTAAACAAAAAACGAAAAAAAAAGGAAAACATTTGCATATTCCGCCCAAATATATATTTTTTATTTTTAAATTTGCTCCATCTATAGACACAACAAATATTCTAACTACTATTACTAGTACTAGTTTCGTTGTACTCTATAAGTACAACCAAACTCGATTTTTAGAAAAAAAAAATAGAGATTTTTTTTCTTATGGGTGTCGAAAGCACTGTGGAATCCCCTATATGCTTTCGCTTACGAATGTTGCGAGAAGTAATCGTGAACAGTTGAGGTTACTATTCGACATGGTTGCAGAAACTAATTCTTGGGGTCTTGTGTACAGCAACTTGAAAACGTAATTGTAGCAACCAACCGTCTCTTTCCGTGTAAAATTAATCGGAAAACCGCACGAAGCTTGCATATACGAAGCGTGGGTACATGGAAGATGCGGCGAAACGCGGAAGACACGCTAAGACGGCATTTACGCTGCGTCGAATAAATTTCCCGTCGGCCCTAGCGATACCACGGTGACTCTGTGTCCTCGACGCGGCGATGAACGTCGCACGACGCCCGCTCGCTCAATGGTGCAACGATATTCAATTGCCGGGAGCGAGAGAGAGAGAAAGAAAGAGAGATCCCTCGTCGTGCTCTCGTATACAGGGTGTCCCAAAAGTAATGCATTTTAAGGGTAACTATCCGACCCGATGGTAGCCGATGATCTTCCGAACACACTCACGAAGTTTGAGCTTCCTACTCCTAATAGAACGGGAATGGTGAGTGATTGAAGTTGACCAATCAAATCGCTATCCCCACCCCGCGTGATTTGGGCGGGAAAACGATGCGCCTCGATTGGTCGAGACTTCAATCGCTTCCCATTTGAAAACTATTCGGAATTGGGCGTTCAAATTCGGTGAGCGGGTAGTCACCGGCCAAACAACCTATCAGGCCTTATCACTTTTGGGACATCCTGTATACTACTACATGGATACTACGACGAAGCAGAGCTTTTCTCCGGCGAACATGCAAAATATCGTCATCCCCATTTCGCCCTCGGTCCTCTCGTGTCTCTGTACCCTCGGAGACCAGCTGGAAGGGCCAACCGCAACGCGCCGGCGAATCTTCTCTCGAGAATGCTTCGCCGGCGCGTTTCGTGCTCAAAGTCGACGCCAACTAATTTTCTTCCTAAATTTACTTCGCCAGGCGCAGTTTCTACCCCGTCCATCTCCGCGTATGTCTCGTCTTCCTCATTCTCCCTTATCCTCTTCAGTTTGTGGATTCCGCTTCTCTTCTCGGTTCTCCGCTACTCTCTTTCCTCTCGAGCCAGGCAGGGTCGAGCGTAAAGTTTCTCTTCCTGCTCCGCTCTTCATCTTCTTCTCCCTGTTTTCTTGCTTCCAGCGACGCAGCACCAACTTTTAACTCTCTAGCGAGCCGAGACAGCACTACACGAGCATCATTTCACTCTCTCTCTCTCTCTCTCTCTCTCTCTCTCTCTTCGTCTCACTCTCCCTCTGAGTCGTTTTTTTTTACGTGCGCTTCTCGTTTCCTTTGAGTGTACATCGAAAAGCCATAGCGTCTGTACCGCCTAGCGGTTGCTTTGACAGCGTTAAATGTTTTTGCGGAATATGATATTCTCCACGCGGCTAAAGGAAAAGGGGAAGAGGTGGATTTTCCGGCAGTTATAACGAAACGGATAATTGCGAGAGATCTATACGATCTCTAAAAAAAAAGTTTGTCGGTTAAAACTCTGAGATACCTACAATCACATTAGTGGTATCGTTACTTAAGGAGCGACTAGGCAGCGAGATTCGGCCAAAAACGCAATAAAATTCAAATGGCATTTGTGTGGAAACCAATCGACATACATATACTTTATTTTTTGCAACGTTTTTATAAGAATTTTTGCTATAGAATTCAGAGGTGATTCGTATTACTAGGTATGTTCTTAACTTGGAAAAATTGATTTGCAACGGATTTGCATAAATATTAACCGATTTACGCAAACTTTTGAAAAGTTCATTTTCATTCAGTTTTTTCAAAGAATAAACCGTTTTTTTTTTTTTTTTTTTTTTCAATTTGGACGTTTCACGACTCATTACCTTTCTTGAAAGATGCTTTATGAATTCGCTTCACAAATAATTTATAACATTCTCCGTTTAAGAGTGACAAGCTTTTGTTTACCCATCTACAAAAATATTTTGGAAACTAACAGCTGTAATTTTTCGATGGAAATTCTTACAAATTATTTATGAGTCAAATTCGTAAAGCATCTTCTAAGGAAGACAATGAGCTGTGAAACATCCAAACTGAGCAATAAACACGGTTTATTCTTTAAAAAAACGGAACGAGAAGTATCTTTTCGAAAGTTTGCGTAAATCGGTTAATATTTTTGCAAATCGATTGCAATTAAATGTTTCCCAGGTCAAGAACATACCTGACAATACAAATCACTATAAAAAATAATCAATAAATGCTTAAAACTATGTCTGAATTATTAAAAAAATCAGCACTCATTCAGCTAGTGTGGAGCTGTATAACACCCTTAAGAGAGAATTATACGATTCTCTCATAAGCGAACTTGCGTTTATGAAAAGCGGATCTCAGCTTTTTCCAAGTATCAAACCTGGATTAAGGAATATCTGCGGGAGGTCACACGCGGTGCGAGACAAAAGAGAGACGTGCCGGCAAAACGAAAAACGAGTCGAGAAGCTCCCGCGGGTGTTCCGGGGAAATCTCGTCGCTTTCCGTCTCGACAGTCGTGTTTTCCGTCATCCTAAAATTTCCCCGATGCGCTCGCTGTGTCTCATGAAATCTTAGTCGAGCTCAGAGCGACGCGAGGAAAATCGTAATTTCCCCTGGTATATTGTCGCGCGAGAGGTGCGCGCGTGCACATAGAGCAGAGGGATATGGAACGAGCGTGCTATTAACATTAATAAGGCCCGTGCAGGGAGCAGCCCGGAATTCCCCGGCGTGTCGCGTTGCGCGAAACGTGACGTTTTGCCACTCGACACCCTCGCGTCACGGTGCAGCAATCCGGCAGCCCCGATGACGCAGCCCCGCGTCTCGTGCCTTACCTCGGTTTAACTCGTAATAACCGAAAAAACAACAACGACAAAAACTACCTCAAAAAATGTGTGTGTGTGTGTTTTTTTTTCTCTCATTCGTCGTAAAAGCTCCGGAATTTTTCTTTGTTACACGATTTTTTAGTCGACGATGTTGAAGCTTAAGGTAGTGCAACTTTCAAAAGTTACAAAGAATTCTGAAAAAATTCATAAGCATGCAGAAAAACTTACAAATCATTTTCATATGGAAAAAAAAAGTTTGGTAAAGGGGTCTGTTTAGTGAAACAATTATTTATTTCATCAATTTGTTAATAACACTTTGGAAGTTTGGATTATGCGAAATCAATCTCTTGAGCACGTCCTATATACTCGATTTTTTCAGATTGTTATCCCATCAAGAAGTGTCCGAAATTCTATCTTAATTTTCACTTTTTCGGAGATTGAGCACCGTTTCGCGCTTCCACTACCTTAATGCGAAATAAACAGAAGGGTAAAGCGCGCTGCAAATTATATTTATTTTTTCCGAAAGTTACACAATTGAAGCGGTACTTCAATTTAATACTACAGAACGTACTCCACTTGTGGCGGAATTTCTGATTAAAGTTATAATTGAAAAAGCTGCTTTTAAAATTTTACCACGGGAAATACGGGAAGGGATTATCTAAAAAATCAATAATTCGCAACTGCTCACGGTTGCCACAAAATAACGTCTATTTTTTTATTTATTTGATTTTTTTTTTATTTAGGAAAACCTGTGCCGATGTACAAGCCGGCGATGTTTTACTGATTTTTTGCTGTATGCAAAAAATCTGCTAAAAAAAGCTGCAAAAAAGCTGTTCTTGATTCGCTATTTTAACTGCATTCTAATAAAATGGGGGGGTCAAAATAATGATCAAAATAATAACGAATGGCTTAAATAGCGAATTCCATAGTGATGACCATTCCAGATTCGTTATTTTAGCCATTCGCGATTTTGCTCATTCACTATTTTAACCCGCACCCCATAAGAGCAGCAAATTACGCCTGCTGACAATATTATGCTCCGGAACACTTGCAAAAACAGGGAAAAAAAAAGTAAGCCGAAGTGACACACCGAAGCCCAGTATTGTGTTGTGTACAAAATGACGTCTATTTTAATCACGAAACAAAGCAAAACATATTCCCAGAGGACAAAAGCAGCAGCGAATAGGTATCGTGTGTTCGCACTATCGTCAGTCACGCGCTCAAAACTTGTTATCGAGTTTTCGCCCCGGCCTATATTTCGCCGCGCGCGGCGGTAGCGTTAATAAGTTAAACGTCACCCGAGAAGCGCGAGTCCCTCGCGGTGAATGAACAAATATGTCGGCGCGGTCGGTGCGAGAGACAGAAATCCCGATGCGCGCGGGTGTCGCGACGTTTCCCGCACTCAAAAGCAGCGTCGCCTACTGGCCGAGCGCGCTCTCGATTGAGCTGCGCGCACGCGACGATGTCAGCCAGCGACAGAATTAATTTCCTGCCCGCGCCCCGTGTCCGCGAAGAGACGAGCTGTGAACGTGACAATGACCACCGCGAGTTCCAGTGGGTATCAGGAAAAATGCTGGCCGCCGAAATAATGGCCGTGGAAACAAATGCCCGGGGAAACAATGGCCGGTGGAAATAATGGCCGGAAGAAAAAATGGCCGTGTGTGAAGGACACTTGTGGGTGGCAATTTCTTCCGCAGCCATTTTTCCCCCGGCCATTATTCCACTGGCCATTTTTTCCTCAGCCATTTGTCCCGGATACTGCGAGTTCCAGTGGATATCAGGGAAAAATGGCCGGGGAAAAATGGACGGGGAAAAATGGCCGAGGAAAAGTTCCGAGAAAAAATGGCTGACAGGAATAATGGCCGAGAAAAAAAGGTCTCCCCACACACACAAATAACATGCAATTTAAACGCGGTCATATTTTTTACTAGGCCAGTTTTTCCCCGGTCATTATTTCCTCCGGCCATTTTTTCCCGGCCATTTTTGCCTAGATTCGTTTCGGTTCCATATCTCAATAACACAACGTTAATTCGACACGTCATTTCAACATCGGTAATTTTAACATCGACAATTCAACACACACACTCATCCGATGTTCACCCAACATGCCATTCAGAAGGGCAGTTGGGAGTTAAAAAATACGTGCCGCACCACGGTTACCTCCCCTAGCAATCACGACGACTTTCAAAGTGACCATAAAAATAACGCTTAACAGAAGTTATTTTTTGCACAGAAATAACTTTCGGAAATTGTAAAAATAACCTTCGAAATGACCAAACGAAATAATTTGATAGTTACTTTTTCGTTGCTGGAACCGATATCTTACCGTCAAAACAACTTTACCGTCAAAAGGCTCGTCGTGACGGTAAGTTATTCGTTCGGGTGATTCTGGTGACGAAAAAGCAACTGCAAGATATTTTGGTTTAGCTATTTCGATGGTTATTTTGACCATATCGACAGTTTCTTCTGCGCAAAAAAGAACTTCTATTGAGGGTTATTTTTATGGTCACGTTCCGGTTGTTTTAGGAAAAAAATGAAAGTTATCATCGTAATTCCTAGGGTAGTCGTGAAAAATTTGGCGCTGCCCCAAAAGTCATGTTTTTTGCCATTCCACCAGTTCCCCGGAGTAGACCAGCTCCACCCTGTACCACTCAACGACTGGAGATAATTTTGAGACGGGCATCCTGGCACCTCGACGAAAAGCCAGAAAGTCGGAAATTTCACGATCACGTTCGTCGCGTCTTCGCCGACGTCGAGTTCCGCGGCTGCGGCGTCGGCGACGGCGGCGGCGCGTTGCCCGCATCAGCGGAGTCGGAAGCGTGAGAACACGCGAGAAGATTGTAACGTGGTCTGGGAATAAATCAACTTTGCACGTTGCTCGAACGTTCGGTCGACAACGTCGCGCGTCCCCCTTCGTATAGGTATGGCGCGTATATATAGCGCATACACGTGTGTGTGTATATAGTACAGTTGACTCATCCCCCTGCGGTCTGTCCCCAATCCCAATCTCCGCCGCTGGTTTCCCTCCCGCGCTGCGGTTCGCCGTGTGCTCCTTGCTCAAACTTCTACTCCCCAACCGGAATGAACTATTCAAATTTTGATTAACTCCCCATTACTCGGAACGCAAGGACGCGCATGACACTGCGTACAAATACGACTATTCCCCATTGTACTTAAACGTACGCATTGCAGCACGGCTCTATGTAAGATTGGTGTAGTCCAGAGTTGTAAGTCCCCAAATATTCATGAGTTATGGGGTCAACAATATCATTTTTGTTGTAATGATCTTTTCATAATAATAATAACTAGGGATTATGAAATAGAGTGTGAACATTTGAATAGCTGAAAAAAGTACTGATTTTCGCTTTAATATTGGAAGAAATAATAGAAAAAATGGGGAAAAGAAATTACTTGCATTCAGAAAGTAATGCATCAATGATTTTTTCCATTTTTTTCACTGTTTCTTCTAATATTAAAGCGAAAATTAGTATTTTTTCTGCTATTTAAATGTTTACACTCCATTTTATAATCAGTACACATTATTATTATGAAATCATTATTACAAAAAAAATTGTACTGTAAACTATATCATGAATTTTTGGGGATTTACAACTCTGGTGTGGTCACGATGAAAAAGCGAGAAAAAAGGATGGAAAAGCTAACTAAATCTAAACCTAACTAAATCCGCGGTTGGGTTACAGAGCTGGGCAAAATACTCGAAAATACTTAAAATACAAAACACAAAATACTTTTTGTACTTAAAATACATTATAAGTATTTCGTTTAAGTATTTTTTTAAATACTTCGTAAAAATCAATGGTCCGGCCATTGACGACGATGAGTAGGCTCGGGCATAATCAATTTAAGGTAGTCTTTGCAACTGGTGTCGAGTTCGCATAAGTTTTCGAAAAATCAGAGGAAATCATAAACACTTTTCGATAATATAAAAATCTGAAAAAATCATGCATATCTAAGGCGTTAAAGAGATTAATTTTGCATAATAAAATGCGTATGGTTTTTATTTAGAGCTTTGTCTTTATTTTATTAATTGCGTTTTTTTTTACGTAAAATGAGGGGCGACAACCGAAATTTTGATAAATTAGACAAAATGCTGAAAAAAATTAATACGTATCTAAAAAAATTAGTGAATAATTTTTATGAGAAAAAAAGTTGACATGACGGTTGAATAACCTTAATCTGCGATAAAGTCATGTTTTCTTAATTTTGTCGTATTCAGAAACGTTCAAAATATATAAATTTCTGGTTTTCGAACGTCTATCTTGGATCTCGGGCTACTAAATATGTGCATTTCTGAGATCCAAGGTTAATTTCTCGACGCAACTATGTCAATTCACATAAAAAGTCTCAACTTTACGATTTCATATCTTAAAAACAATACGGTTGGCCTCCTTCAAATTTTACAGGTTGGTCAACTTGATGCAGTTTTATAACATATCAAAAATATAGATTTCTACCTTGGAAAGCCTCTGGTGATCGATCCACCTTAATAGTTATTTTGTATGGTTTCGGTGAAAACTAACTGGTTACCGAACCTGCTAGGGAATGGTTCTAGTGTCTCACTGTGTTTATTCGTCCTAATAACCCTGAATTCTGAGTGACTCTGTATACCTACCTCTCCGCATGTGTAGGAAGACCGCACCTCTCGACTGGGGAGGGTTGTGGATGGGATAGTGTGTGCGAAAGGTCCGCACGTAGGTATACGTGCGGCGCAAGAGTGAAAGCATTTGCGGTGATAAATTGACTTGGCGGTTTGCCTGGAGGGCCGGGATCCCGCCCGTCCGCCCGTCCGCCCGCCCGCACTCGGCCGGTATCCCGGCGCAACGATCTTGAATAAAATCGTCTAATAAACGGCAATTTCAAATTTAATTATCTCACTATAGCGCGGATTAAGGGGGGATATACACCTGGAAACGGAAAAAAACGGTAATTTTCGAGATTTTTTTTTCAGGGAAACTATTGGAACTATCAGATCGGAGTTTTTTCTAGTTCAAAACATACTTTTTTAAGGATGTTTTCAATTTTTTGCATTTAAAAAATTTGCAAACTTATGGAGTACTTTAGTCGTGTACGGAGCGTCGTAAAATAAACTGGTACCCAAAATATCTCGAAAACCACTGAACCGATTATCTTGAAATTTTTTGTGGTTATTGTATACATAATTATGTAGTCTTTGTCGTAAGATTTTTTTAAATGCGATTCTTAGTTTTTTTGTGCAAAATACGAACAAATTTTGTCTTGAAAATCGCTACCTTGTGTCGAAGTGGCCGCCAGTTTGTCAAAAATCGATATTTTTAAATCGGCTATGACAAAGACTAGATAATAGTATCTATTTTAATATCCTATTTGATTTTTTCGTCTCAGATGAATTTTGACGAAACGCCACTGGGTATGGTTTTTTTTACGACGCTCCGTACACGACTCAAGTACTCCGTCAATTTGCAACTTTTTAAAATGAAAACAAAAATTGGAAACATTCTTGAAAAAGTATGTTTTTAACTAGAAAAAACTCCGATCCGATAGTTCCAATAGTTCCCCTGAAAAATATTCTCGGAAATTACAATTTTTTCGTTTCCAGGTGTATATTCCTCTCTTAGAAAAGACATGGCAATCGAAAGTCGCAATTTTGAAGCCGCCTTTCGAGCGTTCCTATTGGACGGCGGCAGCTTCGATATATCGACATGGCCGCTGCAGTCACGCGCGCGTTTTGAATCGTAGTCGATAAATTTAGAGCGGTAAATTTGAAATAACAGGGCGCGCGCAGCGCGCCCGTTCGTAGCGCGCCGTGCGACGTCAAAATAACAGGAGCGCGAGCGAAGCGAGCACGTTGTTGCTAGTCTCTCCTTAAGGGGGGGGGGGGGGTAGGGTATTAAAATTTTTTTTTTGGCATTTTTATTTTATATTTTTTACTGAATGCATAATACCTCAAGAATATTGTGTCAAATTTTCAAGTCAATCGGAGCAAAATTGACGACGTTATGAATATTTTTATACTCGCGGATTGCTGTACCGCCCGGCCCGAGCGCAACTTTGAAGCGTTTTTCCCACAACTCACGTTTTCAAAGTCGGTGCCCATCGTACCGTCAAAACTACTGCACCGATCCTTTTGAATTTTTGCATACTTGTTCTGTACATGTTTTACGAGGTAACGCGGAAGAGTTTTTTTCGAATTTATTAATATTTTTTATTTTACAATAACAAAATAGCCGATTTTTTTCCCGAAAAATCGCGTTTTTCCCTTTAAAGTGTTCCCAAAAATTGAAAAATCAAAATTTCGAAAAAAACTCTTCCGCGTTACCTGGGGAAAACAATTACCTAACAAATGAACTTTGGTTTTTTAATTTCGGATGATCCAGTACAGAGTTCTGATGGGCACCGCAATTCTACTTTTTTCCGAGACGCTTCCGAGTAAATGCCGCCATTGCTGTATTTTTTAATATTTCTTCATGAAAAAATTACACAATATTCTTCGAATGTTATACTTTGATGTACAATTGGTCTTATTGAATAGATTTTAACAGTGTCGTCAAAAAAAAATTCACAAAAACGTGCCTTTTTTGCACGAATTAACCCTACCCCCCCCTTAAAGGGACTAGGCAGCGGAGTCGGCCAAAAATGCCGAAAAATTCAAATGACATTTGTGTGGAAACGAATCGACATACATCTATTTTCTTTTTTGCAACGTATTTCTTAGAATTTTGGCTATAGAACTCAGTGGCTGTGGCTCGAAAAATATTAATATTTAACGGAGTTATTAACAATTAAAGATGGTAATGCGTCTCGCGTTTGGTTCCACTGGTGCCGCAATTTCGGGTGACCGGATGAAGCGATCGAAAATTTCCAACGGTAAGCGTCCCTTTGGAAATTAGGTTGTCGGAAGATTTGTTGACCAATTTTATTTTTCATCAACTTGTTAATAACGTTTTGAAATTATTATTATGCAAAATTGATCTCGTCAACGCCTTCAATATGCATGATTTTTTCAGATTTTTATATTATCGAGAAATGGTTGCAATTCTTTTTCAATTTGGCGAAATGTCGCGGAGACATTCGACGGCGTAGGCGAACGGGCCATTTTTATCGGACCGACACGCAGCGCGTGAGTCAGGAAGAAAAACAGTCCAGGTGCGGAGTCGAGACTCGAGCGAGATATATAGTACACATGGGAGTGCGTGACTCGTGACTGCGAGTTAAGGCTGCGCGCGCGGGGTCAACACGCGCGTCTCTCGTCGGTCACGAAAAACCTTTCCATTTCTTCGTTTTTTATTTCTTTCTCATTGTTTTCTATTCTCTTTTTCACGTCGCGGGGAACCTGGTAATAAGTCTGTTCTGCCGCCGGCCAAGTTGAGGGAGTAGTCGCCCCCGCGCCGCCCTCGCGCACACAACACAAAGCTGCTGCTGCTGCTGCACGCGAGGGAAGGAATTTCGAAGTCAACTAGATGCGCGGCACATGTATACATCCCCGTTTAATTAACTCGAGGCTGCTGCGCCCTCGTCGCAGTACTATGAGAGCTATTACAACTTTGGAAAAGTCTGGAAATTAATCGAAAATTCAAAATTTACGTTATTAAATAAGCGCCGAAGCAACGTGAAATGAAAACACTGAGTTCAACCGGAAAATTGCATTAATGAGATTAAATACCTCGTAAAAAATCCCGTATGAAATTAATAGACGTGAAATATACGCTCAAAATATATGCGACATACATTTTATATGGTTAACATATACTTCATCAAAATGTTGTATAATTCGTATATGTATTTTATACATATATATTGGTGAAAATATGAAAGATATATGTTAAATATAAATTTGTTAAACTTTGAAAAGTATTTTGAAACTAAGGTTTATGTAATTGATATGTATATGATAATTATATCGCAGTTATTATATGTCATGATGATGCAATATGGCATAAACGACGCAGTCGCGATGATTTGTGGCATAATATTACAAGATTTTTTTTTCATAACACCGCATATAATTCCCAAAAGATATTAATAAATTCATTTTAAAAACTTGTTCAACTAATTACCCGGCAACCTAGCTTTTCTTTGTGATGAAAATAATTTGTTTATTTTTCTTAATACGTATGCATTTTTTTCCGATTTTTTTCGTGATTTCGAAATTTCGTGATTTTGTTGAGCTATTTTTGGCAAATTTCGAAATCTCGAAAAAAGTCGGAAAAAAATGTATACATGTTAAGAAAAAAAATAGACAAATGGTTTTACCCATGTAACAAAACGCAAAATTCAAAGTGAATTAAAAAATTTGAAAAAATTCATGCGTTTTCGTAAAAATAAACGAATCATTTTCATCGAGACAAAAAAATTAGTTTGTTGAAAGATTTGTTACATTATTTAATTTTTCATCAATTTGTAATAACATTTTGGAATTATTATTACGCAAAATTAATCTCGTCAACGCCTTTCGTATGCATGATTTTTTTCAGATTTTTATATCATCGAGAACTGGTTGCAATTCCGTCTCAATTTTCGAAAACTTATGCGATCTCAGTTCAATACGCAAGGACGACTACCTTAAGCATATATTTTACCTTCATTTATTTTCAGCAGGGATGTGTTTCACGGATTATAATAGGTGGAAATATGAGAGGCGGATAAATATGAGTTTGGTGGATGGTAACAGTTTCTGTAATGCAGTAGATCGGCACCTGATATAATCCAAGGGAAGGTCGCGTATATGTCCCGGAGACAAAAGATAGCAGAGCGCGGTACACATACCTCGAGCCCAACGCTCAGCTACCGGGGTTAATAGCCCGTATCGTTACTTCCAAGAGTAATTAAGCGTGCGCCTATCGTTCAGCGGAAATTAATAGGTGGGGCGCGCATCGTAACGTCGAGGGGGGGTTCGCTGAAGGACAGATCGAGAAGCAGCGTGAATTCTGCTGGTGCAGCGATCCGATCGACAAGGGGTGCGCCGCTAGTGAGAGACAACGCATCAGAGCTAATGTGCCTCGATCAGTAATACGCTCGTCAACATCACGGTGTCTATTCCTTGTCAGCGCACTCGCCACTCATCTTCCACAAGGGATCTGTGCGGGCTCTAGTAATATAGAAAATAGAATAGAAGCGGCGATGCGCAAATGCCTCTTTGAGCTTTGGCACACCAAAGCTTCAATAGTCTTTCAAACACAGTTACGTACATATGTTTTCGATTATATCCATTCCACCGACGTTATCTTTTTACGACAAACCGTTTTAAGGAGGAAGGTTAGGAGGCTCATTTTCACTGGTTTTTACGATTTTTTATTTTGGGTGGGAAGTATTGATTGGAATTTAATAAAATTTGGCCATGGTGTTATTCATATTTCGAACAATTTTTGTGCATTTTTTTAAATAATTTCACCGAAAAATAACTGCGTTGCGCACTGACGTCCGCTGAAGGTCGTAAGTAGAATTCTCACACTGCGGACAGGATAGCCATCAAAATGATCATCCGATATCATTAGGGTTTTAGGATATCATCCCCGATGTTAGTTCATCTACTTTGTAACTGCATAAACAATATTACTGCCAATTTTCATAATGATCGGTTCGTTACTTTTTGCGGTAGTATTCCCGCAGAGGCGAAAAAAGGCATTCTGAGTAAAACGCGTTTAAGAACGATTTTATCGTCACAAAATCTAGAAAAATTCGAGTTTTGCTTTGAAAATTTGACAGCGTATTCTTAGATAGTTAAGCTAACGATATATGCAATAAAAAATCAGATTTTTTGAAACTCCTACTGTGCTTTCCTCCCTTAAGCCTTTACTACGTTGTTAACTCGGTTCACTTATAACGCAGATACATTTTTTATATTCCCTTCCCAACAATAAAATACAGGAACTACATGTAGCGAAGTATGCAAAACCAATATTCTCGCCGGCCTTATTTTCGTTTATCGTTATTCCCAAAGCAATAACATCTGTTTCAGTGAAATCACCGTAAATAAGGAAGAAGGGGGGAAAAAACTGTAAAACCATAAAACGCGGTGTACGGGAGAGACTGTTGAAAAGAATGCCCGAAGCATCGAGAGCGAGCCATAAAGGTTTTATGTGACTCTATAATGGCTCTCGATCTTTTTCATACGATTTCTGATATACTATATATTGTCTTTCACGTTGAATCGCTGGAGGGGCGCGAGGCTATAGCTTCCATATGTTGGTCCATTTGCAGCGTACGGCGGGAGATCACACGGGTTTCGCGAGAGGATCGGGTATTGCGAGAGGGGAGAGCGCGACGGTGCTCGCGCTGATAAACGAGCCGCCTTTATCAGAGTTCTCCGCTGACAAAGACCCGTGCGACCCACATATACAACAGTGTACGCGCGCGCGTCACTTATGGCCCGCGGGCAGTCGCGCGTTCTGCAACTGCAGCAATGGAATCTATTTCCCGGCAAAGCGCGGGGGGGGTTGGTGAACCGACCGTCACTGTATACAGGGTGTATCATGACTACTGGTACATCCAATTGGATTTAGATAGATAATTACGAGGCGAACAAAAAATCGTTAGGGTAAAATGCTGTCCGGTCAAAGTTGACCGAGTTATTAGCGTTGCGAGTTGAACGAATCAGAGTAGAACTAATGCAAGAGGTAAAGTGAGAGCATGTTGAGAGAACAAGGCGATAACAAAGTGAGAGCATGTTCAGAACAAGGTGCTAGCAAAGTGAGAACATGTTGAGAAAAAGGTGAGAGCATGTTGAGAACAAGGTGCTAGCATGTTGAGAACAAGGTGCTAGCATGTTGAGAACAAGGTGCTAGCAAAGTGAGAGCATGTTGGGAACAATAAGGTGATAACAAAGTGAGAGCATGTCGAGAATAAGGTGATAGCAAAGGGAGAGCATGTTGGTAACAAGGTGCTAGCAAAGTGAGAGCATGTTGGGAACAATAAGGTGATAACAAAGTGAGAGCATGTCGAGAATAAGGTGATAGCAAAGGGAGAGCATGTAGGTAACAAGGTGCTAGCAAAGTGAGAGAATGTTGAGAACAAGGTGATAACAAAGTGAGAGCATGTTGAGAACAAAGTGATAACAAACTGAAATCATCTGGGAACAAGAATGACTTCTTTCCGCTATATCTCTATTCTCATTAGTTCAACTTGCAACGCTAATAACTCGGTCATTTTTTACCGGACCACATTTTACCTTAATGATTTCTTGTTCGCCTTGTCGTTATCTACCTAAATCAATGCAATTGATGATGAAGTAGTTATGATACACCCTGTATACGCGGCATAGCGGCGGACCAGGAGAGGCTGCTGCGGCGCACTGAATCCAATAACGCGAGCGCGCGTTTCCGAGGTCCGGCAGGCAGCAGCGGCAGCAGCGGCAGCAGCAGCAGTACAGAGCCGTCCCGCGCACGAAACTATTGCCATCCGTTCTTTCCGCTTCGCTTTGCCTCGTCGCTATATACACTCGCTCTCCTAGACTGCCCGAGTGTATATCTCGTCCGGCTGCTGCTGCTGCTGCTGCTGCTGCTGCGTGCGATGCTCCAACGTCCTGGGCAGCTCGCTCTCCTTTTTTTTCCTTTTTTCTCTCCGCTCCTTTTTCCCCTTACTTTTTTTCCTCACATTTTCCGCCGACAGCGCGCGCCGCGCACTCTTTCATCCTCCGGTCTGTCGCTCCGAGCGTCCGGATTGTCTTTCCTCCTCGCAGCGAGCCGCCCAACGTATTTCCGGCTCCCGTTCTCTCTTTCTCTCTCCCTCTCTCTCTCTCTCTCTCTCCCATTCTACTTCACTGTCCTCTCGGTGTGCGCGAGCACTCGGCCGATGCGTCTCTGTGCGACTCGAGCTTCGCGATGTTTGCTCGTGTACTTCAAAGTTTCTCCGGTCGGTCGTCGGTAAAACCGAATTGCGAAGACGGAAAAGTGAAACCCACGTTTTCCAATTCTATCGGGTCTCTTTTGTCGGGACTGTCTCGGCGCATAACGTTTCAATTCTTTTGCCTCCGTAATCGAGTGCTTTACTAAGAATAGAACGGAATGAAAGTAACGCAGAGCTGGGCAAAATACTCGAACATATTAAAAATAGAAAATACAAAATACCTTTTGTACTTAAAATACAAAACACTTTTTGTACTTAAAATACATTTATAAGTACTTCGTTTAAGTACTTTATAAAATACTTGATAAAAATCAATGGTGTGTCCATTGACGATGAGTACGCTCGGGCAGAATCAATTTACGGTAGTCTTTGCAACTCGTGTCGAGTTCGCATAAGTGTCTGAAAAATCAGAGGGAATATAACACTTTTCGATAATATTAAAATCTAAAAAAATTGTACATAAAGGCGTTGAAAAGATTCATTTTGCATAATAGAAATTCCATAATGTTATTAACAAATTGATGAAAAATAAAATCGTTCAAAAAATCTTTCGACAACCGACATTTTTTATTTTAATGAAAATCGTCCGTTCATTTTTCTGAGTATGTATGCATTTTTTCAAAGTGTTGAATTCACTTTGAATTTTGTGTTTTCCCCATGTAAAAAAACGCAAAATTTAAAGTGAATTCAAACATTTGAAAAAATTCATGCGTATTCAGAAAAATGAACGAACCATTATCATCGGATCAAAAAAATGAGTTTGTCGAAAGATTTGTTGAACAATTTTATTTTTCATCCATTTGTTAATAACATTTTGGACTTATTATAATGCAAAATTAATCTCGTCAACGCCTGTAATATGCCTAATTTATTTCAGATTTTTATATTATCGAGAAATGGTTGCAACTCCCTCGCAATTTTCGAAAACCTATGCGAACTCAGCTTAATGCGCAAGGACGACCTTAAGTACGTATTTGAAATACTTAAAAATACTGCCCAGATCTGGAATAGAACGAGATAAAATAAGATAAATGCCGTGGTATTCGTTCTGACATTCGCCAGCGTCGCGGCATCCTCCGAATCGTTAAAAAAATCCGCAAAACGCTCCAAACAGTCTGAAGATGTTTCGCGAGGTGAACCGGAGGCGAACAAAGAAACGCGGAGTCCAAGCGCAGATTTTTATCCGATACAGCGCCGACGATTCGTCCAGTTTCGTTGCTTTGACAACGGAATCGGAAAACAAGGCGCAAAGGTCGAGACCTGCAGAAACGGTTGGAAAGTCAGAGTTAACGCGACGTTGTGCTCTCGGTGAAAAACAGGAACGCGGCGGCGGCGGCGGCGGCGGCGGCAGAGGGCCCTGGCGAAGAGGAATGAACGCGGCCCGAGCGGGACGAGCGTTTCAACGGAATCGCGTTATCGGCTCCGGGCGACTTTTCTCCTCCTCCTCCTCCTCCTCCTCCTCGACCCCCTTTTTGTCCGCCTTCCATCGTCCTGCGCACAGCCCGACGAATAATCCGGATCAGCGGTTGCCAACCTCCGATTTCTCTACGTCCGGCTTGTGCGCAACCACCTGCCGATTCGATGCACCGCAGCACGTACTACGTTTTATCCTCGTCGTCGTCGTCGTCGTCGTCGTCGTCGTCGTCGTCGTCGTCGTCGTCGTCGCGCGGTATCTGCGAAATTCTACACGTAAATCCTCTCACTTCTCATCGAGAAAAATTCTTTTGTAGATTCAATGAAATTTTATTGAAATCTCAATCTATGAAATATTTCATTAAATTCAATGAAATATTATACTTGAAGTGATACTTTATTTCGGAGCTGGGCAAAGTACCAGAAAGTACTTGAAGTACTTGCAGTACAAAATACCAGAATGTACTTGAAGTACTTGCAGTACAAAATACCAGAATGTACTTGAAGTACTTGCAGTACAAAGTACCAGAAAGTACTTGAAGTACTTGCAGTACAAAGTACCAGAAAGTACTTGAAGTACTTGCAGTACAAAATACCAGAATGTACTTGAAGTGCTTGCAGTACAAAGTACCAGAAAGTACTTGAAGTACTTGTAGTACAAAGTACCAGAAAGTACTTGAAGTACTTGCAGTATAAAGTTCTTAGAATGTACTTGAAGTACTTGCAGTACAAAGTACCAGAATGTATTCGAAAAACTTGCGGTACATAGTACCAGAAAGTCATTCAAGTACCAAGAATCTTGAATACTGGAAGTACCGGGTACTGCAAGTACTCGGTACTTTCAGTATTGCCACACAAGTATATGAAGTAATTAACGGTACTTCATACTTAGTACTTAGGGAAGAACTTGAAATACACGAATGTACTTGAAATTTTAAGTACAAATACTTGAAGTACAGGATATTTACTTGAAAATTACAAGTGTTAATAGACACACAAAAATTCCAAGTGTTAACAGTAACACAAATATTAGTGCTAATAGTAACACTTTTGTACGGTGTAAAATTAACACCAGCCGTTTCGTTTTAACGCCATAAACGCAAGTATCATGTGTGATTTTTTATTATCTCGTGAATGAATTAGTCGCTTTTCTCAGTTTTTACCGAAAAACTGATGAAAAAAAAAATCGATTTTTACATTATAGATTCCTCTACCGGGTAATTGGTCTGTATTTTTCTTTTCTTTTTCGAAAATCAAAATTCTGACTAATTCATTAGCGAGATTCACATTACTGGCGACTGTATTTTACTTTTCGCTTCTATCCGCAGCTAATTCACGAAAAACGGCACTTCCGACCTTTTGAGGTGAAAGTCGGTATTTCAGATTCACTTAACACCGCTCATTAACACCGTGATTGGTGTGGGGACCTATATAGACACCGTCTTAGTGTTGTTTTTAAGACCGGATTTTTAACAGTGCAGAAGCGTCGAACAAGAGAGAAGAAGAGAGAAACGAAAAATCCTTTGCACCGGAAGCGATATTGCTGGGCACGTCCGGCAGGTTCGCGAACCCGGTGGAAAATTGGCCATCGTACCGTTCACCCCGGACTCTCGGAGCGCTGAACCCTCGCGAACCCTGAGCAAGCTCCCACGAACCAAACTCGGACGAACGAAACTTTGCCGCGCGCACTTTTTATTGGTTTTATCGCGCGCAACGTTGATAAACCCCGCGCATTATTTATGACCGCGCAGTCCGTGGACCATCGTGCTGCCCAACTATTTCCTTCGAATTTACGTAATAAGTATTAAGGGGGGATTGCACATTAGGAGGTTCATTTTCACTCGTTTTTTAGGATCTTTTTTTGGAGTGGGAAATCATTATTAGAATTTGATCAAATTTGGCCCTCATGTTATTCAAATTTCGAACAATTTTTGTGCATTTTTTTAAATGATTTCACGGAAAAATAACAGCGTTACGCACTGATGTCCGCCGAAGGTAGTAAGTAGAATTCTCCCACTGCGGACAGGGTAGCCATTGCAATTTTCATCCGAAATCATTAGGGTTTCTTTTTTAACATTAATAACTAATTTTCTAAGAATATGAACCTCAATGCAGGTGAAAATGACGAAAGTTCCAAATTCGGCAGGCGTTTGCATTTTTTTCTCATTTTTCACCATTTTTTCACGAATTATGCACAAAAAAACACCCTTAGAAATATTGTATCATCCTTGATGTTGGTTCATCTACTTCGTAATTGCATAAAGAATATTACTGCCAATTGTCATAATGTTCGACTCATTAGTTTTTGCGGCAAAATGACCGTAGCAGCGAAAAAAGTTGTTTTGAGTAAAACGCGTTTTAAGAACGCTTCAAGCCTGTAGCTTATATGCACGACACGAGCGCTTGGTCCTATCGTCACAAAATCTAGAAAAATTCGAATTTCGCTTTGAAATTTGGACAGCGTATTCTTAAATAGTTAAGCTAACGATATAAGCAATAAAAAATCGAATTTTTTTAAAGCCCCAATGTACTATCCCCTCTTAAGGTAGAAATCTATATTTTTGATATGTTATAAAACTGCATCAAGTTGATTAACCTGTAAAATTTGAAGGATGCTAACCGTATAGTTTTTAAGATATAAAATCGTAAAGTTGAGACTTTTTATGTTGAATTACGAAAGAACGTTTCTAAATACGACAAAATTAAAAAAAAACATAATTTTATCGAAGATTAAGGGCCGAAATATCAGTTTGAAGTTGTCATTACGCTCGCAATAGCAGACGAGTTATGCTATATCTTAGCGTCAGTTGCTCGAATCTAGTCAAATCAACTTCTCAATACAATTTTTTAATCATTTTAGGACGCTCTCAATATTTGTTTAAATCTTCATATTAAGGTCTGTAAAATATGTATCTTTTTAATGATTAACTCTTTGTCGTTTATTGTGTTGACTTGATGATTTGTGATCGACCCACCTTAACGAAAGAAACAACGAAAAGTTTTTGTGATTTTCGCGCGGATATCGCGCGTCGCACACGCGTCGAAAATGGCAATCTCAAAGTTCGGGAAATCGATTCGTCGGATGCAGCAGCAGAAGCAGCAGCAGCAGCAGCAGCAGCAGCAGCAGCAGCAGCAGCAGCACAAGTCTGCTGGGCCCGCGGGGAAAATTGTTGGCGCATAATATGTTCTCTTTCTCTTCCGGCGCGCGTACGACGAATTGGATTGGCACTTTGGTGAAACTGCATTCTCCGCCGCGGCGCCGCGGAGAACGAAGAGCAATCGTCTCTCCTGACAGCCCCAACCCCCTCCCCCTCCCCCTTCCCGCGTCCGTTTGTTCGAGCGTAACTGCGCGGCTACGCGCGAGACTCGCCGCGATTTCCGCGAATGGAAATATCCCCGCAAGCTCGCCCGCGCAAAAAAGAACGTATGAAGATAATAAAAAAAACGTATTAAAATGGTATGCAAAGGAAGTATTCGAAGTATGTCGCATTCGACAAAATGATACTAAATGCAATACTATTAGAGTAGCGCGAATAAAACGAAGTATCAATGAAGGTATCTAATATCACGGTATTAAGTATGATGCAAGTATTAAATAGATTATCAGGAGTATTAATCAGTTTTAGAATCAAATGTAACAAATATAAGTATTAGTATTAAATAGACTATCGGAGTATAGATTATACCTTCATTAATACTTTGTTTTATTTGCGCAACTCTAAATAGTATTGCATTTAGTATTCTTTTGTCCAATACGACATACTTCGAATGCTTCCTTTGCATACTATTTTAATACGTCGTTTTTTACTATCTTCATACTTTCTTTCTTTGCGCGAGACTCGCCGCGCGATTTCCGCGAATGGAAATATCCCCGCAAGCTCGCGGCTGAGCGACGGGGTGAGCCACTTTCCATCAGGCAAAACGCCTCCGTCGAGTTCTCCGCGCCGCCGCGTCCGTCACTCCACGTTCCGCCACCGCGGATCAACCCTATACCGAGTGACCGTCATTTTGTGGATTCTTGACAGCCACTCAGAGGTTATTGTCATTCTGAAGTTCCTTTTTCGTTACTTTTTGGTTGCTCTACCGTAAAAGAACCGCAAGATGTCTGCACTTAGCGACTGCCGCCATAAAAAACAACCTGACAGCAACTGCGAAGCGGCCGATTTCTACAACCAAAAGAAGGAAACCTCGAAGCAACGCTGAAGTAACCGACTGTTCGTTAAGGAGGATGGATACCGTGTTTGCGGGGGGCAGGGGGCGAGATGGGAACGCCTATGCGTATTCACGGGAGCTAGTAACGCGGCTGCCAACCTCAAATCCTAGTTTAGTAATCAACTAATCAAATACTCGTAAATAAGTCGAGTTTAAGCAAACAAATAGCGGCGTATGTTAATTTAGCGATTTTTAGCTGTGTTTTCAGTTATTTTTCGATTAATTGACAGCCAAATACGTGAATGTTGAAATTTGGCAATCGCGCTTTGCCCATAACATCTGTAATCAGAAATCAGATCAAGGTGTTTTCTTTCTACAATTGCTCGATAAATATGTCAAGACAGTCGATTTGAAACTTCGTTCAGTTCTTCCTAAAGATGTCAAGAATTATTAGCATCTGTTTTTAATCGGTTCTTAATATTTTTGCTATGCTTTCGAGGGTTGTAGCCTAACTTTTGCCTGATTTATGCCCTATGTAACCCGTCTATAAGAGCTGAACTTTAGTAATTATTTGTCGATAACCATTCGGGTAAATGAAATGAAATTTGTCATGGAGATGTAATTTTAGTCGACGAATATCCTCCAAAAATGTAAGCTTATGCTTAGCATTTTTAGTTGAGTATCCAACCTCGTTAACTTCATTCCGGTGGCACATAGCCGTAGGAGAAGGAGTAAAAAAGCGACATCGCCAGAAGCCGCGACGAGGAAATTCAATAGCTTCGGCCGAATTGCTATAATCCCAGCCTATACTCTTCCATAAAAACGGGCCGCGCACCTCGCGCGCCGTGGATTTGCCTGCTCTTTTCGCGAATAGCCCTCGACTGCCTCCGCCCAAAGCAGCCCTTTGGACTCTCGTTTCAGCGTGAGCCGCACCGCGAATATACGATTTACCGAGAATTGGCGCAGGTATCCAAGCCCCGGGAATGCACGAGGAGCCCCCTACGCGAAGCATCCCAAGGTTCTGTGGCTTCGCGATGCCATTGGAAATCCGCGGCAGCTCATGTTCATGGCGAATGCCATGCCGCGATATACCAGTCATTTCAATCCCATGAGATTAAGTACGTGCCATCTGCCGATATAACCCGATTTTCGCTCAATTATCATTGTTGCCCAGAACGAAAATACATATAGGTGTCTCATAACTCGGATTATTTGCTTTAATGATTTTTTTTCAGTAGCGTGCGTAAAACTCGACCTTTCGCGGCGGTTTTCGCACCCGTGCGCGTTTTCCGCACCCCTGCGTAAAGTAGACGCTCATGCGTAAAGTTTCATTTTACGCACTCTCCTTTACTTTAGGCACTCGTGCCGAAAAACGAGTAGCTTACGCACGTGAAATCGCCCCGAAGAAATCTCGTTTACGCACCGCTATTACAAAAAATAGTATGCTTTACGCACTTGTTGCACAATATACTATTATGCAATTACGAAGAAGATTAACGAACATCAAAAATGACATCATATTTCCAAAGGTGTTTTTTTTGTGCATAATTCGTGGAAAAAATGGTGAAAAATGAGAAAAAAATTCCAACGCCCGCCAAATTTTTTATTTTAGTCATTGTCACCTGCATTGAGGTTCATATTTACAGGAAATTAGTTATTAATGTTAAAAAAAATCCCTAATGATTTCGGATGAAAATTGGAATGGCTACGCTGTCCGCAGTGGGAGAATTGTACTTCAGCGACCTTCAGCGGACATCAGTAGGCGTAACGCTGTTATTTTTTGGTGGAATTATTCAAAAAAATTCAGACAAGCTGTTCGAAATATGAATAATATGATGGCCAAATTCTAATGAATAGTTCCCACCCCAAAAAAAATCCTAAAAAACCAGTGAAAATGAGCCTTCTAATCTGGATTCCCCGCTTTAAATTAGCCTAGAGCGAAACGGAAACTCATACTAACCTGTATTTTATAAAAGATATTATATTTGCTCTGGAAGAACTGTGGTATCAGAGAAAAATGGCCAGGGAAAAAATGGCCCCCCACACAAGTGTCCCCCACACACAAAACATGCAATTTGCACACGGCCATTTTTCGCTGGCTATTATTTTTTCCACCTGCAATTTTTTCTAGATTCAGAAACTATATATACTGTATAAATGATAAACATAAATAAATATGAATAAATGAATAAACAAATAAATATAAATAAAAAAATGAAGTGAGAATTGTTTTTTAAATGATGTCGTTTTCTGAATTGTTACAGTTACCAGTGGGCGGGGGTGGGGCCGTGCTGGTGCTCAGCGAACTTGAGAGCATGGCAGCGCGGCAACAGCGGGAAATAGCCCAGCAACGGCGTCTCCTGGAGCAACGGGAAGCCCGCCTCGCCGTGCTCAGGGGCACCCAGGTGAGTCGAGACACCGCTCTCTTATAAACTCAACCTCATTACACCTGCCGTACACCGGGCGAATTGCATAAACAACAAGACACTAGTGTTACACTACTCAGACGCGACATAATGTCGCCATTTGCAATATGCCACCGAAACTTCCGACGCGAAGATGATACCGAAACTTTGTTTCTTCAACTTGCCAAGGAAACTGCCGACTACTTAACACCTTGGAATCTACACCCGACTCCAAGTTTCCTAGCGACGCAATATCAAATCTTTCCATTATCCTCTCTTCACGGGGGGATATACACCTGGAAACGAAAAAAAAAACGGTAATTCTCGACAATTTTTTTCAGGGAAACTATTGGATCTATCGAATCGGAGTTTCTTCTAGTTAAAAACATACTTTTTAAAAAATGTTTTTAATTTTTTTCATCAAAAAAAGTTGCAAATTGACGGAGTACTTGAGTCGTGTACGGAGCGTCGTAAAAAACGTACCCAGTGGCGTTTTGTCAAAATTCATCTGAGACGAAAAAATCAAATAGGATATTAAAATAGATACTATTATATCTAGTCTTTGTCGTAGCCGCAGATTTAAAAAATATCGATTTTTAACAAAATGGCGGCCACTTCGACTCAAAGTAGCGATTTTCAAGACGAAATTTGTTCGTATTTCGCAAAAAAAAAACTAAGAATCGCAAAAAAATCTTATGACAAAGACTAAATAATTATGCATACAATAACCACAAAAAATGTCAAGTTAATCGGTTCAGTGGTTTTCGAGATATTTTGGGTGCCAGTTTATTTTACGACGCTCCGTACACGACTAAATTACTCCGCAAATTTGCAACTTTTTTAAATGCTAAAAATTGAAAACATTCTTGAAAAAGTATGTGTTTAACTAGAAAAAACTCCAATCCGATAGTTCCAATAGGTTCCCTGAAAAAAATTCTCGAAAATTACCTTTTTTTTTCCGTTTCCAGGTGTATATTCCCCCTTAACCCTGTTTTTCCGGGACTACATAACGTTTGGCCCTATTAACCCTGTTGGCTTAACCCTGTTTATTAATAGAGTTAAGCCAAC
The DNA here is from genome assembly GCA_964034905.1 of Itoplectis maculator. Classification (NCBI taxonomy): domain Eukaryota; kingdom Metazoa; phylum Arthropoda; class Insecta; order Hymenoptera; family Ichneumonidae; genus Itoplectis; species Itoplectis maculator. The sequence continues at coordinate 242,293 of OZ035864.1, forward strand.
AGGGTTAAACAGCCGGTTCTTTATAACTTTTGACCCCGTTAAACCTGTTTACTTAACCTTTAGTGTGCGCACCTCCGCCGACACTACCTGCGCGCTCCACTATAGTTTGGGGTCAAACTGACCCCAGTGTGCACGGTGAGGGTTAAGCCTGTACATAATTTATACTTGAAATTATTTTTTCTCGATAAAAACGTGTTGACGTTTCGAGCAAATTCATATAAATTCACCGATTTACCATCTCGATGTTTTGTTTATGCCATTAATGTGCTGTTTCATTCGTTTGAATGTGATGGCCACAATCGGCCGTAAAATGGCCAAAAACGGTACGTCTACACTACTGCTATCCTCTCTATCGGGGGCCGCACTTAAATCGAGCCGGAACACACAAGCGCGAGCAACTAAAGATAATGCAACGGTAGCACGCGTTGCGCCGTCTCTATTATATACATACCTGTATACGCTTCGCGGTGTGTCTATACGACGCGATTGTTCACTTCTGACTCTTTATTTTTTTTACTTCTTTTTTTTATTCCCAGTTGCTCGTTTTACCTCTTTCCGTTTCCCACTCACGTGACCGCGCGCTTTGTGCGGGTTATTGTACTCCGACCGGCGAGTACAATATACAGCGCGTGCACACGGACACGAGTAGCGAGAGAGAGAGAGAGAGAGAGAGAGGGAGGGAGCGAGAAAGAGAGAGAAAAATGAGAGTGAAGGAACTCGACCTAGTTTGCAGTTTCTATTACGACAATGGGTCATTAGTCGAGTGGGCGATTATCGTGTCTCGTTACGTGTCTCATACTTCGAATGTATAATATACTATTTATTTATATTGTAACGGTTGTTGCTATATTCATTCGTGTTGGGCTTTGCAAAACGAGCGCGACACTTGACAATGCGCGCTTGACGACGTGACGACGATGACAGATGAACAAAACAGTCTCGGTTGACGCATAGTAGTGATACGAACGGACACGTGACAACCGATACGACGAGAGCCGCGAGAATCCTGATAAACATCGTCCTTTCGTACTAATCCCGAACTTTATTGACCCACAGCTGTAACATTGTATAAATCAATATACAGGGTGTCCCAAAAGTAATGAATTTCCGACTGCTGCTTAACCCTGTTCATAAACATGGCTTAACCCTGTTTATGAACAAGGTTAACCGGACCGAAAGTTAGGAAATTCCGGCTGCTTAACTCTGTTCGCTCAATCCTGTTCACATACATTTAGCCACATTCATGAATAGGGTTAACAGCGAACTGGGTCAACAGGTCCAAGAGTTATGACGTTCCGGCTGCTTAACCCTGTTTGAAACCAGGGTTAAGCGAAAAGGGTAACAGGGCCAAAAATGATAAAGTTCCGAATGGTTAACCCTGTTCATGCATAGGGTTAAGCGAACCGGGTTAAACAGCCGGAATTTCATAAACAAGGTTAACTCTGTTCCCACGGTTAACCCTGTTACGATCTGTCAAGATTAAGGGTTAACAGCGTCATAACATTTGGCCGTAACTCCGTTCGCTTAAGGTAGTCCTTGCGCCTGGTGTCGAGTTTGCATAAGTTTTCGAAAATTGAGAGGAAATTGCAACCACATCTCGATAATACAAAAATCTGAAAAAAATCATGCATGTTAAAGACGTTGAAAAGATTAATTTTGCATAATAAAAATTCCAAAATGTTATTAACAAATTGATGAAAAATAAAATTGTTCAGCAAATATTTCGACAACCTAATTTTTTTGTTTCAATGAAAATGATCCGCTCTATTTTCTGAATATGCATGAATTTTTTGAAATTTTTTTATTCACTTTGAATTTTGCGATTTTCCCCATGTTAAAAAACGCAAAATTCAAAGTGAATTGAAAAAATTGAAAAAATTCATACATATTTAGAAAAATGAACGCATTATTTTCATTGAAACAAAAAAATTAAGTTATCGAAGGATTTGTTGAACAATTTTATTTTTCATCAATTTGTTAATAACATTTTGGAATTTTTATTATGCAAAATTAATCTTTTCAACGTTTATAACATGCATGATTTTTTCAGATTTTTATATTATCGAGAAGTGGTTGCTGAATTTCTTGTCAATTTTCTCGAATTTATGTGAAATGAATACTAGACGCAAGGACTACCTTAACCCTGTATGTGAACAGGGTTAAGCAGCCGGAACTTCGTAGCTTTTGGGACACCCTGTATTCCAAGTACTTCCACGCTGCCCGTGCGTTACCGACTCCTCGACCGCCGCGGCGCGAACAGTATAATTTCCAAATGGGCGTTACGCATTGTTTCGCAACGCACGCACGCACGCGAGACCGCGCGCACTTTTACCTCGTAGCGGCTCTCGCGCGAGTCCACCGCGAGCAAACAATGTAACAGCTCTTTTTGACTCTGAGCAGTTTTCGCGAGAGACAGCTCGTCGACTGCCGTCATGCGCGAAAAAAGGCTTCGTGCGCGAAAGCCGAGAATATACCGACTGACTAATTACAGCGGTCATTCCGGATATCGTGCGAATCTACAACCAAAATTCATTTCGTTTCATTTTCAACTCCCGACTGCTCCTCTGGGGCAAAAGAATCTAGGGAAAAAATGGCCGTGGAAAAAATGGCCTCGGAAAAATAGCCGAGAAAAAATGGCCGAGGAAAAAATGGCCGCGTTTAAAATTGCACGTTTGTGTGGGGCCCCCGCACAAGTGTCCCCCACTTGTCTAGGGGCCCCTTTTTCCCCAGCCATTTTTTCCAAGCCGTTCTTTCCTCGGTCATTTTTTCCTGCTACCGGGGCAAAAAGACGGGAGTTATGCGTTTCACGTCGATCAGCTGATTTGAGCGATTTCTTTGTAGCCAATGTTCGTGAAAACGGCAAAACAATGACTTGACAAAATTTTGTACGTCGATTCTATGACTAGCGCCGAATGTCTTTTTTCATAAATTCAAGCGATAAGTTGTTAATTCGCGTAGATAAATGCATTTTGCAAATAGCCTGTTTGAATATATCGCAATATCGCAAGATGGCCGCCATTGATGCGTATTCTATAAATCACTTCGTAACGCATATGGTTGAGTATTTGAATGACTTTGAAATTAAATTTAAAAAAAAAAACGATGAAATCAAAATAATTTTATAAAAATTAAAAAACTCCCGACTGCAAAAGGAGGTTAATTAATGAACAAATTGGGTAAACAAAAAATTATGAAATAATTAAATAACCATTCGCATATCAAATAGTCAGAAGATTTTTTTCGTCATTATGTGTGAAAATCTCTCGACTATATGATATGCGAATGGTTATTTAATTATTTCATAATTTTTTGTTTACCCAATTTGCTCATTAATTAACCTCCTTTTTCAGTCCGGAGTTTTTTAATTTGTACTCTAGCAAAAAAAAACTGCCAAGTGTGCCGGCGAATAGTGTTACGCGAAAAAGTAATTTTAGTCGGCTTCGTGAAATGTTCGACGATACAAAAACCAGAACACAATTGAGTCTGTGCAATTAAAAATTGTTATCGAAGCTTTCCGTCGGAGCGACGAACGGATGTAACGAGCGCGAACGGCGAAGCAATTTGTTGCAAACGTTTCCGTGAATAAAAAAATTTCACATTCGCTCGCGGCGGAACTGAGTAACACAAATTGTTTCCCGTAAAAAAATCACCGCTTGGTGGATGACCATCCTTCGTCATTAACACTTTGTTTTATTCGCGCGACTCTAAATAGTATTGCATTCAGTATTCTTTTGTCCAATACGACATACTTCGAATACTTCCTTTGCATACCATTTTAAGGTAGTTATGTCGCTATAGTTAAATTTCGCATAAATTCGAGAAAATTGAAAGAGAATTGGGAGCACTTCTCGATGGTCTAAAAAATCTCAAAAAATTCATGCACATTATAGGTACTGAAAAGATTAATTTGGCATAATAATAATTCTAAAATGTTATTAACAAATTGATAAAAAAAACATTGTTTAACAAATATTTCGGTGACCTAAGTTTTTTTTTCGATGAAAATGATTCTTTCGTTTTCCTGAATACGGATGAATTTTTTCAGATTTTAAAAATAACTTTGAATGTTTCCATATAAAAAAACACGTAAATTCAAAGTTATTTAAAAAATCTGAAAAAATTCATCCGTATTCAGGAAAACGAAATAATCATTTTCATCGAAAAAAAAACTTAAGTCACCGAAATATTTGTTAAACAATGTTTTTTTTTTATCAATTTGTTAATAACATTTTAGAATTATTATTATGCCAAATTAATCTTTTCAGTACCTTTAATGTGCATGCATTTTTTCAGATTTTTGGACCATCGAGAAGTGCTTCCAATTCTCTTTCAGTTTTCTCGAATTTATGCGGAATTGAACTATAGCGACATAACTACCTTAATACGTTTTTTTTTTTACTATCTTCATACTTTCTTTTTTGCGCGAGTAGGCACGGAACAAGGAAATTGTGTGTTCCCCGTGCACCAGCGGATATTCCCTCGGGTGTATCGACCTGAGCGTGAGTGTCTCTGGATAGACAGACAGACGACGACGAGTCGGCTCGTCGGAGGATTATACGAAGACCCACTCGTGCGTTTTCTCATAGGTAGAGCAGTAGGTACCTATTACCGCTCTCGCGCTACACCAGCTAGCATATAAGCATACGAGGCATTCCATGCCAAATCGAACCGACTGTGACCCTCGACTTCGTGGATTTGCTTCATCATTTTTTATATTATTCTTCCAACCCAAAATAACATTCATGATTTCTTGCAAAATTTTCAAACCAAATTTGAGCATGCTATAACTTTTTTTCAAAAATATCTGGAGCCGTGATTTAAAAATCTGAAAAAATTGGGAAAAATCTGGGTTCGAAAATGAACATTTTTTGAACTAATTTGGTGATGTCCGGGATTTTTCTTCCTCTTGCTTGGAGCTTTTTTAATTTTTTTTTGTTTTTTGTTTATTTTTTTACTACCAGATGAACTTTGACAACGGTCGGCGGTCCAAAGATTAAAATAAAACACACATTCTGCCAGGGAGATAATGAATAATTAGGTGTCATCGCAAATTTACAAAAAGAATTTTAAAACGTTAAATGATTTTTTTTTAATCGTCCGTTAAAATTACAGTCATCATGAGGGATCGTCACAGTGTGAAATAAAAAAAAAATCGATTTTCATTTTTTTCATTATCGGATAGTATACACGGTTATAAAAATTCTGTTAAATTTTTTTAACGAAATTCGAATTATTTCGGTCGCTACAGCATTTCTTAGAGAAAGGGATTGCAGCGTGCGACAGTGCGGCGTGTGCAAACTTTAAACGCGTTTATCTCGGAATGGTGTTTTTCAAAACGATGTCCAGTGTTAAAGGAAGAGTTTTGACGATATCGATTTGAAATTTGGACAGAACATTTTTAACGTCATTCTCTATAGCGCTATGAGAGCTTTTTTTTTTTTTTTTGATATTTTCCTATTTTTTTTTACGAAAAACTGTCGAAAAAGAGGGCTAAATTCGATACTTTTTGTTCAAACCGCCGCCATTTTGTCAAATTTAAAAAAAAAAAAAGCTCTCATAGCGCGATAACGAATTTCCTAGAGATTAATAATCTTTTTGAAATTTTTGGTTCAGACAAAAATTGCGGCCGCAATCGTGGACATGATGGAGCATTTTTTTTTTGCACGAGCTATTTGAACAATTATTTTCATTATTATAAACTAAATAAATGCACATAAAAAAAATCATTTTGTATTATTCATGAATGTATCTATTCATAAAAAAAAAACCAGACCAATTAGTTTATTACAACTTAACAAAAAAAATTCGCGAAAATCTTTGATTTTTCGGAGGGTCACACTGTGACGATCCCTTAAGCAAAAAAACAAATCGACCAATATTCGCCAAATCTTGACAGATTGTGCTATTCCTACATATTGACTATATTACAACGTGTTTTTCAATTTTCCGAATATCTCCGGTGAAAGTACACAAAATCGCCGCTAATTGAGAAATAACATGTAGCACAACTTTATACCAGTCTTCATAGCCTATTATTTTATTTAAAAAAAAACCAATTTATTATTAACATAAATCGATATTTATAAGTGGATAAACATTTTTTCTAATCATATCCATCGAAATAATAAAAACAGAAAAATAAAATATTGAAAAAATTCGAATTAAGAAAAAGACAAATCCTGAACAACATCAAATTAGTGCCAAAAATTTTCATGTTTTGTGTCGGATTTTCTCAAATTTTTTCAGATTTAGAAATTACGGCCCTCAAGATGTTCAAAAAAATCATAGCGTACTTTGGTTTAAAAATTTTGAAAAAAATCATGACTGTTATTTTGAGTGAGAAGAATCATTCAAAAAATTACGTCACGGCCGCATCGATTTGGCATGGATTTCCCGATATATACACGGACCGAGGTGGATTTCTTGGAGCGCGCTCGTCGCGCTTTCGATGCCAAGTCGCGAGAATATGGACGGACTGTATATCGGGGGCCGCTGCTCTATTTGGTGCGACGAGTCGTATGACGACGCCGTATTCGATGTATATAGAGCTAGAAAGCGGACATATAACTGCGAGAGCCCTCGCGTATACAGGGTGTCCCAAAAGTAATGAAGTTCCGGCTGCCTAATCCTGTTCACATACAGGGTTAAGCGAGCAGAGTTAGGGCCAACATTTATGACGCTATTAACTCGTAATCTTGGCAGATCATAACAGGGTTAACCGCGAGAGAACAGGGATAACCTTGTTTTTGAAATTCCGGTTGTTTAACCCGGTTCGCTTAACCCTATCTATGAACAGGGTTAAGCATCCGGAACTTTATCATTTTTGGCCCTGCTAACCCTTTTCACTTAACCCTGGTTACGAACAGGGTTAAGCAGCCGTAACGTCATAACTCTTGGACCTGTTGACCCAGTTCGCTTAACCCTATTTATGAATGGGGTTAAGCGAACTGAGCAGCCGTAACTTCATAACTTTTGGTCCGGTTAACCCTGTTCGCTTAACCCTGCTTATTAACAGGGTTAATCCAACAGGGTTAAACAGCCGGAACTTCATTACTTCTGTGACACCCTGTATAGGTAGTACCTATCGGCGGTGCTCTCCGAGGATCGATATCCATCGGTGCACTGCACTCGTTATACACCATCGCGGCAACGACGACGACGACGACGACGACGACGACGACGGCGACGACGACGAAAGAATATTGGATCTTCGTGAGAAATATATACATGTATATATCCGGATTCCTTCGAGCGAGCCATCCACTTTATTCGGCCACCGGCGTCCCACGTTTTCGCTGTTATAACACTGCGCTCGTATTATCCTGGCAATTACTTCATTTTTCGCGCAAAGTGAAATTAATAATTGAAAGGACCTGCCCGCGAAGAATAACGAAGCTACACGATGGGTGCAGTGCAGCCATTAAAATTGTACCGAGATATTTGAATAGCAAAAAAACGTCCCTCATAACACCGGGATGGAAGGTCATGACGCGCAGAGCTGGGAAAAATACTCGAAAATACTTAATATACAAAATACAAAATACTTTTTGTACTTAAAATCCCCTTGTAAAAAGTTCTTGGAACAAAAGATTGGCTGTCAGCTAAGTTCATGTGAAGCCGTTCTATTCGTGCTATGATTGGTCGGCGGTGTCGTCAGACACACTGGTCGTGTATTGACATTTTGTCGTTTATGTCAAATGTCAAAATTCACAGAAAGGGACACGGGCGCGCTTTAGCGCGCCCGTGCTGTACATTTATAAGTATTTCGTTTGAGTATTTGTTAAAATACTTCGTAAAAATCAATGGTATGTCCATTGACGATGAGTAGGCTCGGGCAGAATCAGTTTAAGGTAGTCTTTGCAACTGGTGTCGAGATCGCATATGTTTACGAAAAATCACAAGGAATTATAAACACTTTTCGATAATATAAAAATCTGCAAAAATTATGCATATTAAAGGCGTTGAATAGATTAATTTTGCATAATAAAATACGTATGATTTTTTATTAGAATTTTGTCTTTTTTTTTAATTGCGTTTTTTACGCAAGAGGGGCTAAAAGCGACATTTCTCGAAATTAGAAACAATTGTGAAAAAATTCATACGTATTCAGAAAAATGAGTGACTAATTGTCATGAGAAAAAATAGTTGGCTCGACGGATAATTTGTTGAACAATTATTTTTTCCATTACTTTGTTAATAACAGTTTTTAATTATTATAATGCAAAATCAATCTTTTAAGCAACTTAAGTACGCCTGATTTTTCAGATTTTTATCCCGTCGAGAAGTGATCGAAATTTAATTTGAAACTTACGTTTAACGCGACTGTTCCGAGAGGACTGGCACTTCAGCTTCAGCTAATCACAGCACAGCTATTGTCAAAAAATAAAAATCTCTCCGAATATGGAGTAGGCCCAAAAGTATTTTGTATTTATACTTAAAGTGCCGAAAAAGTACTTGAAATACTACAAAAGTATTCGAGTATCTTAAGTACGTATTTAAAAAACGTCAAAATACTCCATATACTTAAAATACTGCCCAGCTCTGGTAGGGAACACAGGCAATCTTGAAAGAGCAATTTGAAATTACGCGATATGTTTACAATTTGCATTGCACAATTGTGTCGCAGTTTCATAATTCGCCATGAGAATACATTGTTCCAAGTGAAAGTTAATTCTCACGAGAGGGGATTCACGAGGTGGTTCCGCACGGTGACTGCAGGTCTAGAAATATAAAAAAAAAAAAACTCGTGTCGGCGATACATCCGATATGACGGATTCTTAAGGGGAGAAATACCTAAAAATCAATTTTTTCTACATATTTCGAAAGTATGATACCCAACGAATATACTGACCAAAGAAAAACTCGAAATATTGAATATTTGCGGAGTTATCGCATATAGTCTAGAGCGCGGGGACACTGAACCGAATCAGGGGCGCGTTGAAACTTTAAACTTCGCGATTATCTCGAAACTACTTTTTCAAAAACTGCTCGTGCTGTAGCTCAAAAAGTTATCGGCCGATTTGGTTGGAATTTTGAGAAATTATTCTCAGTAATATTATCGGAGGGATATATCTACAGTTTGAAAAGTAGCGTGTAAATAAATAATTTTTTTGGGGTCACATATGTCGAAAAAATAGTCGGAAATTCGACCTTTGGAGTAAAAAGGCTCCCAAAATTTTAATTTTGAACTTTTTTATAATTTTTAGGTACATGCTTCCCCTTAGTATGTCAGTAAACGAATGACACGTATTAAATCGTTTTCAGATCGACAGAAAAAGAGTGACAACTGCACCACTTTTCGATGTCGCGGAAGACAGGTGTCCGAAAACCCTTAATAACGCCGCCGTTTTGTTAGACATAAAAAAAAAAAAAAATCTTTTTTAAACTTGACAGTTATAAGAAACTTATGTGCAAATTTGAAAATGATCGGATTATTTTATCCCCTCCCAAAAAAATTCCCGAAAAATACCTATTTTTCACGCTCCTAAAGGTATTTCTCCCCTTAAGGGGAAAGTTTAGGAAATTCTCGGTCGAGTACAACAGCCACGAAATTCGAAAAGAACAACACCCTCCGGGGCTGGAATTAATTCTCTCGCGGCGCTCGCGTTTAGTTTGTTGGACAATAATATAACCGCAGAAACTGGAAACTATAGTTGTAAATCCCAAAATATTCATGAGATATAGTCAACAGCACCATTTTTTCTGTAACGATGATTTTATAATAATAATAACTTGGGATAATGAAATAGAGTGTAAACATTTGAACAGCTGAAAAAATACTGATTTTCGCTTTAATATTGGAAGAAATAATGGAAAAAATGGAGAAAGAAATGTAATTGCATTCAGAAAGTAATACATCAATGATTTCTTCAATTTTTTCCACCATGTCTTCTAATATTAAGGCGAAAATTAGTATTTTTTTCTGCTGTTCAAATGTTTACACTCCATTTTCTAATCACTACACATTATTATTATGGAATCACCATTACGAAAATAATTGTACTGTAAACTATATCGCATGCAATTTTTGGGGGATTTGGGACTCTGGTGGAAACTCGCGTCTCGTCGTCACTCGCAACGTATTCACCATTGCATCGCGGCGACGGCGGCGGTGGAACTGAGAACGAATTAACGTTAATCACTGTGCTGCTAAGGGGGTAGAGAGAGACGTTGAAGATTCTAATTACCGATAAGCGAGGGTATATACAGCACGACAGTCACCCCTTTCGCTCGTTACCATTATTATCATTATAACGTCGTTATTGTTATTGTTTTTATTGTATTCGCGTGCCGCGCGAGAACGGTGATATAAAATAATTGGAGGATAATTAGGAAGGGGAAAATGATGACAACGCGTGACTCTCGCTGCGGGACAACGGCGGAGTATAATATAATTTCCCCGTATTGCCCCGCATTATTAATAATACTCAAACGCTTTAAGGTATATACTCCCGCCTTGTCTTGATGCCTTATAACTTCGAGGGAGAAGTAGACAACATTTCCGGACAGTTCTCGATAAGATAAAGATCGGAAAAAAATCAAGCATATGGAAGATGCTGAAAAGACAATTTTGGCTCAATAATAGAAATTGGAAAAATGTTAATAATAAATTACTTAAATAAATAATAATGCAAAAAATTACCCGGTAACCTAATTTTTTTGTATTTTTTCAGAAGTTTATCTGATGTTTGAAAATGACGTGTTTTTTTTTTTTTTTTTTTTTTTTTTTCCAAGTATAAAATTGAAAACCAGATAAAATTCTGAAAAAAATCATACACGAAACAATGGTTGGTGTACAGTTTTCGTGTAGAGATGACTTCGTGTAAACTTGAAAGGTGTACAGTGGCATAATCCTTTAATTGAAAGTGTAGCCCGTATGTATTTTCGGAAAAGTACTTTGAACATGACAATAATGTTGTCGTTTCTTTTTTGATTTTTCGCAGGAACCGGCACAGCAGGACAGACTCGCGCGACTGAGACACCGGCTCGATCAGCAACAGAGCAAGCTCAATCGGCTGCGACTTCTCAGGTCGCAGACCGATCAGTCGCGAGCGAACAATGCCACGCTGAGTGAGTATACTTAATTTTTTTTTTTTATTTGCATTTTCCCCCGTCTTCAGGCATTTTTTCGCCTATACAGGGTCCTTTACCTATACAATATATTTAATTCATTACAAATTAAGTATACCTATACAGCATACTTAATTAAAGGGGGATATACACCTGGAAACGAAAAAAAAAAAGGTAATTTTCGAGAATTTTTTTCAGGGAAACTGTTGAAAACTATCGGAAAAGTATGTTGAGAACATACATTTTCAAGAATGTTTTCAATTTTTTTCATTTACAAAAAGTTTCAAATTGACGGAGTACTTGAGTCGTGTACGGAGCATCGTAAAATAAACTGGTACCCAGTGATACCCGTGATAACTGATACCCAGTTTCGTCAAAATTCATCTGAGACGAAAAAATTAAACAGCATATTCAAAAAGATACTATTATCTAGTCTTTGTCTTAGCCGATTTAAAAAATATCGATTTTTGACAAAATGGCGGCCACTTCGACTCAAAGTAGCGATTTTCAAGACAAAATTTGTTCGTATTTTGCACAAAAAAACTGAGAATCGCAAAAAAAATCCTATGACAAAGACTAGATAATTATGTATACGATAACCACAAAAAATGTCAAGTTAATCGGTTCAGTGGTTTTCGAGATATTTTTGGTACCAGTTTATTTTACGACGCTCCGTACACGACTAAAATACTCCGTAAATGTTCAACTTTTTTAAATGCAAAAAATTGAAAACATTCTTGAAAAAATATGTTTTTAACTAGACAAAACTCCGATCCGATAGTTCCAATAGTTTCTCTAAAAAAAATTCTCGAAAATTATCTTTTTTTTTTTCGTTTCCAGGTGTATATCTCCTCTTAATTTATTACATTACTTCAGCCATTTTTTTGCCCATACAGTGTATACTTAATTCATTACAGTTAGATGCGTAGATGATGCACTTGCGCTCGATCGAGTTGATATAATTGCACCGCGTGTGTACAACGTTCGTCACCACGAGATATCGCCGCGAGTCGATATACTCCTCCGCCTTTGATACTGAGGAAATTCGATATCCTGCGGTAGCGCTGCTCGTCGGTAACATTGGTCTGAGGAGTTATCGATGGTGGCACTGTGTGATCTATGCTAATATGGATGGCTTAAGGATCCAATTAGACTGCAATGCACTTTGACAAGCTCCTCCATATTCACGGGACGCATATACATCCCATGCATATTCCAATCGGTGGATTTATGTGCAGTTAACAGATGCGCGCGCGCGCGCGCGCTTTAACATATAGAGCTGAATAAAGATAAAAACCTGTTTTGCCGAATTCGATAGTTCGCGCGATTTAATCTCGATTCAAGATGATCGCGCATCAAACTCGGTAATTGAAAAAATCCGGAATCTTGTAGCAACATTGTGTAACGTCCCAGACAGACATTTGGTGGCACGGCTGCACCACACAGCGGTGCTCTTTGCTGGAATTAACGTAGCGATGTGTGTCTGAATTGTGCTACTTTATGTCGACACAGTGTGCCGTGATGCTGTGGGGCCACGTTGGTGCTGGTACTTTTGATACTTATGCTGTGGCACACTTGTGGACCTACAATGTCTACTGCATGCCGGAAGCTTCGATCATGACAGCGTGATGCCGTACTTGCTCCATATCATGGCATCGTCCGAACGAAACATATCATGCTGTCATTTTGGTATCATATTTGCAAACCGTTTGAGACATCAATTGCAGCACGATAACGCCGCATAATTGTAACAGGCCATGACGCCACGAATTACAACGATGAACGTTATTCCACTACAAGTGCACAATTTTTGCATTTCCTTTGTGACTGTTGTTGGACCGTATTAATAGAATACGCCATGATATGGACCAACTATGGCATCACCATACCATGATCCTAATTTACGGCATGCAAACATCATAGCTCAACAAACGTGCGATAGCATGTGCATCAAATACTGCCAACATGGCTTTAACGTGGTGTGACAGTACGCTGTGCCGTCATAAAATATCTCAATTGAGACACACATCGCTACGTTAATTCCGGCACAGCATGACGTCGCATAACGCATTTGTGGCGTCACCGTGCCACGATAAGATATTTTGGCGACACGTTTGTCTGCCTGGGTATCAGACGTTTTTTACGCGATGGTTATGTCATGTGACGAAATATAGGCAGCCCACGAGTTTTATTACCGTGTATACGAAGAATCGGTGAATATCTCGGAATCCAACTAACCCCGCGGGCTGCGACTACGCGGCGACTCTCTTGGGCTCAACGCCTCTTGAGCACTATATAGCCGTGCGTAGCTATGTTGTACCTATTTACACCTATGTACCTGATGTATATACCTACCGATTTACAGGGTGTCCTAAAAGTTATGAAGTGTTGTCAGCTTAACCCTGTTCATATACAGGGTTAGGCGAACAGAGTTAACAGGGCCAAAATTTATGAATATCCGGCTACTTAACCCTGTTCGCTTAACCCTCTATATGAACAGGGTTAAGCGAACAGGGTTGAGCGAACAGTGTCAAGCGAACGGGGCCAAAAGTTATAATAATTCGGCTACAACCCTATTCGGTTAACCCTATGTATGAACAGGGTTAAGCGAACAGGGTTAACAGGGCCAAAAGTTATGAAGTTCCGGCTGCTTAACCCAGTTGATATATAGGGTTAAGCGAAGAGGATTAAGCAGCCGGAGGTACATAACGTTTTGGGACACCCTGTATATGTGAAAAAGACGCGGGTCGAAGAGCTCTCTATCGGCGACGACGACGTCCCCGCGGGTGGCTCGAAGCGAGAAAATACCAGGTACCCCCGGCCGGCGAACGAGTGAGAGATATTAAAATCTTGAGATATGGCTGCTCGAGCATCCCAATTTCTATGAATTCCTGATTTTACGATCCCGAGGAAATGCGCATCGAATGCATATCCCGCGCGAGCTCTCCTCCGCCGCGGCTCTCCGTCGCGCCTGCCGATCCTTCCGCTACTCTCTCTCGACGAGCATTCGAGAAAAAACGAAGAAGAAAGAAAAACGCGCGTCGCAGCGCCAGTCGGGGGATTAATAAAAAAAAAAACAGCAAAAACCGCAGCGATTCGTTTCGAACGAATAAATCGATGCGGTTCGACAATGCGAGATTTTTCCATATGCGTAATTGAAAATGGCAAATGACGCGCGTGGCGAAGCTACGTAATACGCGCGTTGCTACTACTTTTTTCATATGTTACAAGGAACAATGATGCGCGCTCGTTCGCGCGAACCCGTATGGAACTTATTAGACGTCAAATATACGCTACAAAAATATGCGACATATATTTTTAATATATGACATATATGACAAAAAATATTAAAAAGTATATATCGGATTGCAACATTTTGGCGCATTTCTTATATAGGCATGTATGTAAGTTGTATATAGGGCATTCCACCCCGTTTCGACCTGAATTTGACCTTGACGTCTCCGATTTGGCTCGTAATTTTTTGTCGCCTTAGTTGGACCTTCAACTGCACAAAAAATATTATAAGTTTTTTTATATGGCAAGTTTTTTTTAATATGGTTTTAAAGTGACATATCGAATGCCATAATTAAAAAATCTGAATAAATTCTGAAAAATACTTTGTTCAATACCAAAACTTTCTAGTTTATAGCCAAAGTGCGGAAGACTTTCCTTCATATAGATTTTGAGCTTTTTTGATTGAAAAAATTATTTAAAAAATTCAAAAGAGATAAATCTAGCGTTCAATCGTTTATTTATGTAAAACTGGATTTTTATGAATCTTTTTTCAGATTTTTATAAATTTTTCTCAGATTTTTCCGAACAATGCAATTTTTTCAATGTTTTTTTTAAAGTGACATATCGAATGTCATAATTTAAAAATCTGACGAAATTCTGAAAAATACTCTGTCGAATATCAACATTTCCTAGCTGTGCGTATCAAGCATTAATATACTTATATTAATTATAGTACCAAGTAATTCAAGTACTTCCAGTATTCAAGATTCCTCCCGCGCAAAAAATGAAGTATGAAAACAGTATGGCCGAAGTCTTAAATTATACTTAAATTGTAAGTATGTTAACGCACAGACGTATTGGAAAAATACAGACTTCATATCTATTCTGAGGTCAATAATTCGATAATTTATTAAATCTCTGATTTATTAATTGTAGATCCTATGTTTTCGAAAAAAATGGATTTTTGACCGCAGATTTAGATTTCTAGTGGCAAATTTACCCTAAAAAAGTGCCGCTACAATTAAGGAATTACACTTTTGATGTATAATGACGTATATATTTTTCCAATACGACAGCTTTCACATACTTAAAATTTAAATAAGACTTCGGCAATTTTCATACTTCATGCTGTTTTCATACTTCATTTTTTGCGCGTGTTGGTAAATACTTGCAGTATTTTGCACTTTATACTTCAAGTACTTTCTGGTACTTTACCCCCGAGCTTTACCCAGCTCTGGTAGAACAGAGAGACACGCAAATGTCCACGTTGTTACGAGCACAGCGATCTCATTTTACGCTCTCGTGTATAAACCGCGCCGTGCGTGGAGGGGGTGGGGGGGAGGTCAGGGATAATAACCCGATAGCTCTCGAGGCTTCGCGCGCTTAACCGGTCGCGACTAGAACCACGCCCGCGAACCACGTACGCGGGCGACTGGCAGCCTATTATTCGACTCTCTTTGCATCTTTCACCCTTTTCGACGACGCGCAGTGTCCGTCGCACACACAGAGAGCATCATCGCGCGCGTCGCGCGCGTTGCTATCGGCAACGACTCGGCGATAAAAACTCGCACCATATCCCCCATTGCGTTCTCGTTTGTGTCATACGGAGAGGTGTGTGGGGGGGGGGGCGTTATGTTATTAGGAAGATCAAAGGTGTCCGCGAGTTTATATACCGCCTCGCGGATCTGTGTATCGCACATCGCTCGCGGCTATATGTATGTACTACACGCCCGTAATGTGCACTCGACTCTTCCTAGCTTATTCAGCCCGCGCTTTCTACATACATGTATACATATGGGGGTTTCCACGGTACTTTCGCTACCCAAAAAAAAAATCTCAAATTTTTTGTAAAAATCGGTTTTAGTTGTGTTTATAGATAGACCAAATTTCGAAATAAAAAAAATATATATATTAGGGTAAAGTCACCAGTGAATGAACGATTAAGCAGAAAGATTTGTTTATCATGAGTTTTTATGAAATGCAATATTTAAAAATTGTTCGCGAAAATTTTAACCGTTGACCCGAATGTCAAAATATGTGAAACAGCTAAAAAAAATCTCGTATTTTTATCGCAAAATATATAAAAATAAATACTAAAAGCCAAAAATCGAAAAACACCAGTAAATGAACGAGCCAATCTAACCTGCAGTTTTGATCGAAAATAAGCTTCAGCGACAAAATAATAGCAGTGGATAGCTAAAAAATTATCAAATTAGGAATCTAATGTTCAGCCAAGTCGTCATAATTGGTCACGAACTCTGAAAAACGCTGTTGTTCATTCACTGGTGACTGTTCATTTACTGGTGCCTTCACCCTATTTAGACGGAATATGCACATTTTTTCGTTTTTTTTTTTTTGTTTTTTTTGTTTTTTTTGTTTTTTTTTTTTTTTCATTTAATCTGGAATATTTCGGAAACTATTAATCGTATCGAAATCATTAAAAAAGGAAAATGTGCGGATTTTCATGACCAACGAGAAGAAAATATATTCAGAATTAATTGTTTTATTTGAGGTCACATTTTATGGACAAAACGACAAACATATATTTTTTTTAATGGTTGGATTTTTGGATTCTTTCATCGGACAAATTTCCTTGAAATCTTTGAGTGATCACCGAATTTTCAGTTTTTTTTTTCATGAGACAGTCCAATGCTGTGACGTTGCAGCAATTTGAATTTTTTTTTAATGAAAAAAAAATATATATTTTTGTTGTTTTTTCCATAAAAAGTGACCTGAAATTAAACGATTAATTCTGAACATATTTTTTTCTTGTTGACCATAAAAAACGCACATTTTCATTTTTTTATATTTTCGATGCGATTAATCGTTTCTAAGATATTACAAATTCAATGAAAAACGAAGAAAGAAAAAAAATTGCATATTCCGGCCAAATATATATATTTTTTATTTCGAAATTTGGTCCATCTATAGACAACCAAATCCGATTTTTTGAAAAAAATTTTAGATTTTTTTCTGGGGTGGCGAAAGTACCGTGGAATGCCCCATACATATACATATATAGCACTCGGGGTCCCAAGCAAGATGAATAAGGATAGAAAATGCGACGTGCGATACGCGAACGTGGTTTACGATTCCAAGCGACGCGCGTCCTCCTCTCGCGCTCCACATCGCGCGCGCCGCGCTAAGCCCCGAGAGACGAGAAAAAGAAAAATAAAATAAAGAACCCATATACGCAGCAATAAAACTGTCGAATAAACTTTTAATTACCGCGCGTTCGACATCGCGGCGGCTTTGTTTACGAACCGACTCTCGCGATCAGCCCGCCCATCTATTTATCGGCGGGATATATTTATATTCCGTAATTGAGTATGCGATGTTTCGAGCATCAATTGAACTTGATTTTTTTTTCTTTTCGTTTTTGCAGCCGATGATCGCGAGGGCAATTTACCGGTTTTTTTCCCTCGAGTTTTATTAATAGGTTTTTTTTCAACGGGGCCACCGCCCTGAAAAAGACTCCATTCTCGGGTTATCTTTTTTCTTACTCATAGAGGAAGCTTTGTTTTCATGAAAAACATTTTTTTCGAGATTTTCATGCCAGTATGCTTAGAGTTGTCTAAAACGTCGAGAAGAGTGGTCTAGAAAAAAATGTCCGTATTTATGTGTGGCTTCGAAAATTCGATGGACTATTACTCAGTAACCGTTCGAGTGATCTGGCTCAAATTTGGCACGCACGTAGCGTAGTTGCCCCGCTTTGAATGTTGAGATTTTTGGAAAAAAGCAATCAACCATTTTGATTTCACGTCATTTTTAATTTTTTGAAGAAAGGCCGTGATCGCTCTAACTATCGTAAAAATTATACGATTTTGCTAAATAGTTGTTTATAAATAAAGATACGATCAATGTCATTTGGTATTGCATTTGGGCGAAATCGGTAAAGCGGTTCGGATTTTATAGATATTTGAGTTTTTCGAAAAAATATATGTATATATATATATTTTTTAATTACGTCGTATTTCACCAATTTAACTGAAATGTTTTATAGATGAAAAAGAACATAGAGCTCTGCCACGTACCCAATTTGACGAATGATCGGTCGACTGGTTCCGATTTTACGCAAAAAATAATAAACGAACTCATAGAGGAAGAATTGCAAAAAATGAAAATTAATGAGGAAGCAATGTGCAAAATTCTACTTTGCATCCGTTTTTTTTTCTTTTTTTTCCTCGTTATTGCAATGGACGATCGCGAGGGCAATTTACCGGTTTTTTTTTTTTTTCCCCGAGTTTTATTAATAGGGACGTCGGGCGATATTTTTAGCTCTCGCGACGACGCGGAGGAAAATTAGCTGGCAATAATTCAGGCGGTAATGGGCGAAAGAGCGAACGCGGGGCACGAGCCGCCGTCCGACGCTACGTGACCGTCGACTCGTTATCATTAGCGTTTTCTCTACTCGGTCGCGAGACGCTGGATATGCAGCAGGGCAAGCAGCGCCGCGACAAGCGGACACCGCGAGCGAAGGGATGTTAACCGGTTGGCGCGCACCGCCGCATCTTCATATCAAAGATGCGTGGGTGACTCGCGCGCGCGTGTTTACCGATGGATTAATTGCGACGCATCTTCGCCGATGTGTCGGAGACTCAATTCCAGAGCTCAATTCCAGTTATTTTAAGTACATGGAGTATTTTTAATATTTTAAGTACGTACTGAAATTACTCAAATATTTTTGTAGTATTTTCAGTACTTTTTTGGCACTTTAAGTACAAATGCAAAATACTTTTGCGTTTACTCCATATTTGGAGACATTTTTATTTTTTGACAATGGCTGTGCTCCTGCGATTAGCTGAAGCCGAAGTGTTAGTCCTCTCGGAACAGTCGCATTAAACGTAACTTTCAGTTCAAATTTCGGTCACTTCTCGATGGGATAAAAATCTGAAAAAATCAGCCGTACTCAATATGCTGAAAAGATTGATTTTGCATAATAATAATTTTTAACTGTTAGTAACAAAGTAATGAAAGAATAAATTGTTCAACAAATTATCCGGCAAGCCAACTTTTTTTTTCTCATGAAAATGATTTGCTAATTTTTTCTGAATACGTATGAATTTTTTTCACAATTTTGTCCAATTTTGAGAAATTTCGGCTGTCGCCCCTCATTTTGCGTACAAAACGCAATTAAAAAAAGACGAAATTCTAAAAAAAAAATCATACGTATTTTATTATGTAAAATTAATCACATCAACGCCTCTAATATGCATAATTTTCTTCAGATTTTTATTATTTTGTATTTTGTATTTTACGTATTTTCGAGTATTTTGCCCAGCTCTGCTCCATTCTCAGGTTATCATTTTTACGTTTCATTTTTTTTTTTTTTTTTTTTTTTTTTTTTTTTTTTTTTCGAAGGGGCCACCTCCCTGAAAAATGATCTTTTGGTATGTTTTCGCGGTGAAAGCCCTCTCGGCTTGGTTCTCGACGATATGCGAGGCGAGCAGCGGCAACAGCTTGCTTGCCGCGTTGCACGCGGCTTATTTCGCAGCGTTCGCAAGCGCTGTAAGCCGAGCTACCTACGTTAACGATCTTTCATCGTTTTCCGCTCAGCCCTGCGTCTTTAATGGCATCGTAAAACCGCGCTGGGCAAAGACACGTACGCGTCGTTGTGTATTTGCGGACGCGCCGGCGAAATAACGGCCAGGCGCGACAATGGCAAATGTAGCCAATACCCGAGTAGAAATTGTGTTGGGGATCTGACTGGATTCTGATGCGACTCCCTATTTGCCGCTCGGCATCGGATAAGGCATCCGATCCGAGTTTGCAATTCGCTCTCATTTTTTGGAAACTTATGTAAAGTGAGTGTGTAGCGACAGAACTACCTTAAGATAGTCTTTGCGCCTTAAACTGAGTTCGCATAAGTTTTCGAAAATTCAGAGGGAATTGCAACCGATTCTCGATAATATAAAAATCTGAAAAAAATTATGCATATTGAAGGCATTGAAGAGATTAATTTTGCATAATAATAATTCCAAAATGTTATTAACCAACTGATGGAAAATAAAGTTGTTCAACAAATGTTTCGACAACCAAACTTTTTTGTTTCAATGAAAATGGTTCGTTCATTTTTCTGAATATGTATGAATATTCGCAATTTTTTAAATTCATGTGCAGAAAAATAAACGCATAATTTTCATCGAAATAAAAAAATTAGGTTGTCGAAAGATTTGTTGAACAATTTTATGTTTCATCAATTTGTTAATAACATTTTGGAATTATTATTATGCAAAATTAATCTCGTCAACGCTTTTAATATGCATGATTTTTTCCGATTTTTATATTATCGAGAAACGCAATTCCTTCTCAATTTTCGAAATCTTATGCAGACTCAGCTTAATGCGCAAGGACTACCTTAACGAGAAGGAGGTGCAAAAGACAATTGTCATACGGTGGAAATAGCTAACCTAACCGTGATCAAGTATCCGTGGCAGCGTTTAATCAAGCTGTGCGCGCTACGAGGTCGCGCGTCACGGGAAAAACATTTTCTTTGCCCCCTCCGATAACGGTAGCGTTAAAAATGGTAGGAAGGGAGCCGTATTTCAAAGTCTTTCCTGGGAAGGGGCCCGAGGGGATGAGAAGAAAATTATTTTTCACCCTCGCTTCCGAGCGTACCGCGGCGGTGTATATTCGAGAGAGGTAGACTATACGTCGCACACGGCTGCTACTGCTGCTGGCGCGGGGCTAACTAGAGAAACAAAATTAGAAGGGTCGAGAGATATGCTGGCGATTGCGCGGCACAACACAGACGCGGTTGAGACGTCGGTTTTCCTAGATTTTATTTTGCCCTAAAGGGACATGCACTTAAGGTAGTTATGTCGCTATAGTTCGCGATTTTGCATAAATTCGAGAAAATTCAAAGAGAATTGGAAGCACTTCTCGATGGTCTAAAAATCTCACAAAATTCATGCACATTATAGGTACTGAAACGATTAATTTGGCATAATAATAATTCTAAAATGTTATTAACAAATTGATTAAAAAAAAACATTGTTTAACAAATATTTCGGTGACTTAAGTTTTTTTTCGATGAAAATGATTCTTTCGTTTTCCTGAATACGGATGAATTTTTTCAGATTTTTTAAATAACTTTGAATTTTTCATATAAAAAAACACGTAAATTCAAAGTTATTTAAAAAATCTGAAAAAATTCATCCGTATTCAGGAAAACGAAAGAATCATTTTCATCGAAAAAAAAACTTAAGTCACCGAATTATTTGTTAAACAATGTTTTTTTTTTATCAATTTGTTAATAACATTTTAGAATTATTATTATGCCAAATTAATCTTTTCAGTACCTTTAATGTGCATGCATTTTTTCAGATTTTTGGACCATCGAGAAGTGCTTCCAATTCTCTTTCAGTTTTCTCGAATTTATGCGGAATTGAACTATAGCGACATAACTACCTTAAGATAGTTGTAGCGCGCAACGGTACTCAATTGGTGAAAAAGTGAAAATGAAGATAGAATTTCGAATACTTCTTGCAGGGATTGAAATTGGAAAAAAATCAAGTATATAGAAAGTGCTCAAAAGATTGATTTGGCATTATAATACTTCCAAAATGTTATTAACAAATTGATGAAAAAGAAAATTGTTCAACAAATCCCTCGATTACCAAACTTTTTTTTCATTTGACAATAATTTGTTAATTTTTCAGCATGCGTACGAATTTTTTCAGAATTTTTAGTAACTTTTTTGAAAATTAGTTTTTTTCTACAATGTTCGAGCTGCATGTGAATGAATCTACTTGATCAATCGTGCGGAAACTTATTGGGTGTAATAGGTGGTTCTATGACTGGCACAGATCCAAGATTCAAGAATTGCCACACATTTTTAACAATAAAAAAAAATTAAAAAAAAAAAACAATTTTCAAAAGTTACTAAAATTTCTGAAAAAATTCATGCGCATGCAGAAAAATTAACAAATCAGTTTCATATGGAAAAAATGTTTGGTAAACGGGGGATTTGTTAAACAATATATATATATATATTTTTTCAAAAAGTGTCCGAAATTCGATCTTAATTTTCACTTTTTTTGGAGATTCAGCACCGTTGCGCGCTAGTACTATGTTAAGGGAACTAGGCAGCGGGATTTTTTTAATTTTTCCGTTTTTTTTTTTTTTTTTTGCATATTGTTATACTCCGATACTTTCGAAAAAATTCGAAAAATTGAGCTCAGGGGAGCTTGGAGTACGGGGCGCGCGCCATGGAACATGTTCCAACAGTCACAGGAAATGTGAGGTTCAGAGAATTTCGAATTCCACCGGAATCGCTTAAACGTTAAATTAATCGTTAAATATTGATATTTTTAGAGTCACAGCCTCTGAATTTGATAGCCAAAATTCTAATAAAAATGCTGCAAAAAATAAAATGGATGTATATAGATTCGTTTCCACACAAATGCCATTTGAATTTGTTGGCGCTTAAAAAAATGTATATTCTCAACAAAAATAACAACAGCAATCCATATTCATTCGATATCGCAGTATTTAAAATTTTCTTTCACTGTAATTTTTCGACATACCGCCCTTGGCAAGGTTTTTATTTACTCGACGTTACCCACATTGGACACCCGATAAAAATGCTTCTCAATATTTCGGTACGTTTGCAGCTTTATGGAATAAAAAAAAATAAAAAAAAAATTAAAAAAAGAGAAAAAAAAATATATATCCGGCACAGGCACGAGAGGAATTTCGCGAAGGTAATATGTATGCGGCGGCGGCGGCGGCGTGTAGTGAAGAAAAATGCCCGGGGCGACGGAGAAAATGCACATACTGTACGTGCGCGGATATATCGAGTACAATTTATAGAGAACTGTCGACAAATAAACGATGCGCGAGGGAAGGTCCGCGCGCGGGGGGGGCGCTAGGGGCACGGGCCAACCCCCCCGGGCGCCGGAGTTATTTTTGCCGGTAAATAGTTTCGGTTTGTTGTTCAAACGAGAGAGACGATTGCGCTTGTTTAAGGTAGTCGGATCGGTACAGTCCCGTCAAAAGATAGTTTCCTGAGAAAATTTCGAACACTTCTCGATGGGGGATCATAATCTGAAACAAAATCATGTAGAAAGTCCTGAATGTATTGATTTTGCACAATAATAACTCCAAAATGTCATTAACAAATTAAGGAAAAAATGAATTTTTCAACAAATTACCCGACAACCCATCTGTCTATTCCGATAGTAATTATTCATTCATATTTCTGAATACGTATGAATATTTTCAGAATTTTGTCTTATTTTTGTAAATAGCTGCTTTCGCCCCTTATTCGGCTTAAAAAAACGCAATTTAAAAGAATTAGACGAAATCCTGAAAAAGTTTGTACGTAATCAGAAATATGAATGGATCATATTCATGAGAAGAAAAAGTTGAGTTGCCGGGTAATTTGTTGAACTATTCATTTTTTCGTTAATTTGTTAATAACATTTTGGAGTTATTATTATGTAAAATCAATATTTTCAGCACCTTCTACATACTTAATTTTTTCAGATTATTATCCTATCGAGAAGTGTTTGGAATTTTCTCCGAAACTGTCATTTGACGGGACTGTACCGATGCGCCTACCTTAACGGATAGCCCCGTCGAGAATCTGCCCCGCCGCGGCGTTTTGGCCGCTGCTACTGCCGCGCGACCTATGCGCGGTTTTCGGAATGTTTAATTAAACGCCGCTGCGCCGTTAAGTTTCTCAAGTAAACTAATTATCCAAACAAACGTGTCTTTTTGTTTTTCCGGAAGACTCAACGGTGGAATCATTTTTTCTCCGCTACTCATCAGTCTACCGTTACACCGATGCGATGTACCGATTGAGCTGTTAAGGTGTAGTCGCATCGGTACAGTCCCGACAAATGACAGTTTCGGAGAAAATTTCGAACACTTCTCGATGGGATAATAATCTGAAAAAACAAAAAAAAATCAAGTACATAGCCGATGCTGACCATACTGATTTTGCGTAGTAATAATTCCAAAATGTTACTAACAAATTAACGAAAAAATGAATTGTTCAACAAATTACCCGGCAACTCAACTGTTGTTTCTCATGAAAATTATTCATTCATATTTTTGATTACGTACGGATTTTTTTCAGAATTTCGTCGAATTAGAAAAAATCTTTTCAGTACCTATAACATGCATGATTTTTTCAGATTTTTTTACTATCGGGAAGCGTTAGCAATTACCTCTCATTTTTCGAAAACTTATGCGAAGTGAGCGTGAAGCGACAGAACTACCTTAAGGGGCTGCTGGAGTAGATTTTTTTACCGACTGGTCGGTAAAAAAGTACGGTTTCGTAGTTTACGGTATACGTCGTTATTGAATTACAAAAATGTCTCAAATTGCACAGGATTATAATATCAACATAGGCGCATCGGCGTAGACTCGAATTTTGAGTGAAAACGCTTGAAAAACAAAGAAAATCGTAATTTTGTAGGCCTATCGAAAACCAATATGGCCGCTAGAACTGTCAACTGCCACCTTTTTCGTATTATATAAACGCACTTCCAGGCATCCCATACGAAAAACGAGAATCTACGCCGATGCGCCTACATTGATATAATAATCCTGTGCAATTTGAGACATTTTTGTAATTCAATAACGACGTATACCGTAAACTACGAAACCGTACTTTTTTACCGACCAGTCGGTAAAAAAATCTACTCCAGCAGCCCCTTAAGGGTAAGGTTAATTCGGTGAAAAAAAACGCATATTTTCAATTTTTTTCAGACGATACAGGTAATGCTGATTTATTTATTCAATATTGATAAATAATTACCAAAAATTGAAAAAACTGCCAAACTGCCAAAATATTGATAATTAAATATCTCGAAATGAAAATTTAGGAGGACATAGATCAGATGTTATGCAAATGAATTACATAAACCGCCATTACCTGTATCGTCGAAAAAAAAAATCTTGAAAATATGCGTTGTTAATTTTCATCAAATTAACGTTACGCTGGCCGCTTAAGGTGAGAATGCCAGCTGCTATACGAGTCGTACGATTATCGGTCGGCACGTGGAAAAGAAGGACGCGCGACGCTGCTGGAAAAAACGTGCGGGGAGACGGATGAGGACGAGATGGGAAATAGGAGTAAAAGGACTGCGAGAGGATAGCGGCGGCGGAGGCGAGGATGATAACGAGGAAGGCACGTAAAGGCGGACGCGCGAGAGAGAGAGAGAGAGAGCGACGGAGAGGTGTTGGGGAAAATGCAGCTGGCTCGGACAGACGCGTCGTTCGACCACGCTCGGGTGCATTTATATACGTGCGCTTTTTCCTCGTGACTCGAGAGAGAGAGAGAGAGAGAGAGAGACGACGGAGCACGACGACGAGAGCAAAACGAAAATCGCATTGTTGCTCCGGGACGCGCAGACGCAAAAAAGACGAAATCAACGGGTCTCGTTGAGACAGCAGCCGTTTTTTTTTCTTTTTTTTTTTTTTTTTTTTTTTTTTTCTCCCGGCCAAGCCCTCGAGGACGCGAACCATCGACCTATGCCAAGCCCTCGATATCACGAAATTTTCCGGCGATTTCGCGAGATGTTCGATACGATTATTTTGTCCATTTTTACCGGCAGGTCAATTTACGCGTGGCGTTTGATAAAAACAATTGCGCTTCATATGGGGCATTCCATACCAAACGCTCCCGACCGTGACTCTCGACCTCGCGGAATTGGTTCATAATTTTTAAATGATTCTTCTGACTCAAAATAACAGTCATGATTTTTTTTCAAAATGTTTAAACCTAATTTCAGTGCGCTATATATATTTTCTCCCGACTCCACTGAAATAACCCCATTTCGCGTCCGCAACGCGGGCGGAAAATAGCTCATTTTTGACAAATGACTCACGCATGCGAAATACGATTTCATTTCCTCCCTAGGGAGGAAATCGGCTTATTCCTGCCCGGCGGGAGAAATGAAAATCGCATTACGCATGCGGATCGTCATTTGTTAAAAATAACCCAATTTTCCGTCCCCGTTGCACACGCGAAATGGAGTTATTTTGCAGTGAAATCGGGAGAAAAGTATAGTACGCTACATGGGAGGGATGCAACTTTTCACCTCGTGTGAATTTCTGCCCTCGCTTCGCTCGGGCATCAAACTTCACACTCGGTGAAAAGTTGCACTTCCCTCCCTTGTAGCGTAATGTACTATTTTTACATTTTGAGGGCTGTAATTTAAAAATCTAAAAAAATTCACAAAAATCCGACAAAAAAAAGAAAAAAATCCTGGTCAACATCAAATTAGTGCCAAAAATGTTCATGTTTTGTGTCGGATGTTTGAGAATTTTTTCAGATTTTTTAATTACGGCCCTCAAAATATTGAAAAAAAAAAATTATATATGAATAGCGTACTCAAATTTCGTATAAAAAATGTGTGAATACTCGTAAAATATGTATATTTGATATGATAAATTGTTTAAATAAAATATTTCAAATATATGAAAAAAAAATATATAAAAAAAAATAGTGAAAATGCGGTATCTTTAACTTATACGAAGTGAGCCTGAAGCGACCTTATTAATATAAGATTCGTGAAAAGAGGATAAAACGACGACATTCGCCGATATTCTATCTGTCGAATAAGGTATACGGATTGAGCTGCTGTCGCAAAACAGATAGCCACAGATATACTTACGTCTCTCGCATTATATTGGTATATATTGTTTTCCATCTTCTTCCTCGCCTTTCGACCTCGCCGCCCAACCCCGTTTGTCTATTGGTTCGCCTCGCGGCACGAACAGTCTTGCGCGACTTGCGCGATTTTCTCTGATAACTTTCCACCCTCCTCCGCGTGCTGGGCACATCTCGATTTGCAGTACCGTTGGAGCAATATCGGCGGTGCGAGCGTCTCGCAGTCCGCGCTTCGCCGATATTCCCGGCGCACTGAGAAAAGAGTTTTGTTGTGTGGACCAGTATTTGTTAACAGTTAACAAATAATAAAGTTGGATATGGCGAAATGAATATTTTGTAACAGTCAACAAAGTATTGATTTGAACCATTCACTTAGCGCAACAAATCATTTATTAATAGTAACTAAATGTAAAGTTCGATGAAAAGTGCCTGTACTTATAGTTAAAAAAGAATCATTTGAATGAACGTAGTATTAGTTACAAGCAAAGGGACGGTTATTATCAGTTACCATTCTCATCATGATCATTTATTAATAGTAACTAAATGTATATTCTTATGAAAAGTTCCTTTACTTATATTTAAAAACGAATCATTTGAACCAACATAGTATTGGTTACAAGCAAAGGGACGGTTATTATCAGTCACCATTCCCATCATTCGAATTAAATGATCCATCGATTGAGGAAACTGTTCAATATAATTCAGACAATATCAAATCGAGTTTGTTGAACGCCCGCAATAAATAGGAAAAAATAAACGCATATTATTCACTCAAAACACATTTATTTGAATTGATAGTATCGTATACAATAGTAATACTATGTTTATACTATGCTTATTCTATAAGTTTTGAAAAGTTTTGACGTTTTGAAAAGTATATCGATACCTTTCAACAAGGACGGGACTTCGTAGATTATTTCGTTGATCGACACGTACACCTTGTCGATTGTTGTGATATCGGGTGCAACGGCGATGACGAAGGGTTGATGAGTTAATTTCATCGTCAACATTTTTTCTCGCTTCTCCCTGACAACATTTTGTACGTCTCCGGGTACCTAAACACAAAATACATAAAGTAAATAAAGCATGCAACGAATGAACTGCATTTTTTGCAAAGTAAAAGATAAAATATACAAAAAATCGACGTACTTTGACTTGAACGAAGAAGCCAAAATTTTATGAAACTAGTCAAGAGATTTTATTCCAGGCGGACACGTGAGCGGGCGCGTTACTATTAGTGTCGAGACGCTTCCGCGATTCTTGATTATAACAAATCACTTATTATACATTCTCACCTTTGAAAGATTGTGCCAGCTCTGATCGCAGGCCCCACGTATCGAGGAGATCTTCGATGTCGTCCATGGTCGATGAAACACACTTATAACATTTCACGTTGTTCGCACTACGAAGTTCCGAGACGCTATGAGTAAAGCTTGATGGCGTCAGGCGTCTCGCAAGGTGAACGCGGCCGAAGTATAACGACGATGTAAACAAACGGTTCTTGACTCAAATATCGATTTTGTAACTATAAACAAACATCTCTGAGTTTCAATTCGAGATTTATTAACTGTTAACAAATCTTTGTATTTCCGTCAACTGAAGATATGTGTCATATAAATAAATATCTGTTTGCCTCAACGAATCCATAGTTGAATCAAACGAATATTCGTTAAATACTAACGAGTCGGAAGTTAGTTCAACTATATTTCGTTAAGTTGTTGGAAACTATTCTTAGTTGATAACAAACATCTATTCAGTTACGTCA
Organism: Itoplectis maculator; assembly: GCA_964034905.1. Lineage (NCBI taxonomy): Eukaryota > Metazoa > Arthropoda > Insecta > Hymenoptera > Ichneumonidae > Itoplectis > Itoplectis maculator. The sequence goes on from OZ035864.1 coordinate 270,987, forward strand.
AGTAAAGTACTCAAGTGAATCGTTTATTTAGCGCAAGTGCCTTTTTCATAGGATTATGTAACAAAAAACTAATATTTATTGGATGTGAATGAATTTGGTAACTCTTAAGAAGTATTTCATACGAAGCTGCAACTAAATATATTTAGTTGTCCTGAATAATCTCTTCTCTCAGTGCGGAGAATCGAGAATACGCCAGAGGCAGCAGCAGCAGCAGTAGCAGCGCGTCGAGGCTTCTTCAATTCCTATTACACCGCGAGGAGAAAGTGCACGAGGAGCAGCAGCAGTAGCAGCAGCAGCGGTTGGAGAGAAAACCGTGTCCCAAGAGTTCTCGCAAATCATTACTAACGACAAATGCGCGGAGAGCGAAGCTGTCGGAAGAAAATATCGGATTGAAATGCAAACCCTTCACATACCCTTCGTTGAATCAAAGTCAGTAAAATATGCCACTTTCGGAGGTTTGTACAAGGCTCTAGGAACCTCATCTCACTCTGAACAACGTAGTTGGAGTTTCAAACATCAACATTTCAATCTGTAATAGTCTCCGTTTACTCAAATTGGGTAATATCTGCCACTTTCGGAGGTTCTGAGGAGTGTCAAGAACCTTCGATAATCTCGCAGAACTAACAAATTTAGGTTTTGAAGACGGTCTAAATTTTAACTCGGGTATCGGATTGCACGCTGCGATGCATTTCGAACCCGTACGGCTTTTTCGGACGTTTTTTTTTTGCGTCGCCGTAATCCGATATTGTATTTTAAACACGTAATTAAATACTTTTGTAGTATTTTAAGTAATTTTTCGGCGCTTTAAGTACAAATACAAAATACTTTTGTGTCTACTCCATATTTGGAGACATTTTCATTTTTTGACAATAGCTGTGCTGCGATTAGCTGAAGCCGAAGTGATGTCCTCTCGGAACAGTCGAGTTAAACGTAACTTTCAGATCAAATTTTGATCACTTCTCGATGGGATAAAAATCTGAAAAAATCAGACATACTCAAGGAGCTTAAAAGATTGATTTTGCATAATAATAATTTTTAACTGTTATTAACAAAGTAATGAAAAAATGAATTGTTCAACAAATTATCCGGCAAGCCAACTTATTTTTCTCATAAAAATTATTCACCAATTTTTCTAAATACGTATGAATTTTTTCACAATTTCGTCGAATTTTGAGAAATTTTAGTTTTTGCCCCTCACTTTGCGTAAAAAACGCAATTAAAAAAAAGAAAATTGTAAAAAAAAATCATACTTATTTTATTATGCAAAATTAATATCTTCAACGCCTTTGATATGCATGATTTTTTCAGATTTTTATATTATCGAAAAATGTTTATAATTCCCTTCCATTTTTCGAAAGCTTTTGCAAACTCGACACCTGTTGCAAAGACTACTTAAATTGACTCTGCCCGAGCCTACTCATCGTCAATGGCCATACCATTGATTTTTAGGAAGTATTTTAAAAAGTAATTAAACAAAGTACTTATAAATGTATTTTAAGTACAACAAATATTTTGTATGTTAAGTATTTTCGAGTATTTTGCCCAGCTCTAGTCTTGGCTCAAGTCAAGAGAATAAATTTAGTTTAAAAACCGAATAAAAAAGTACGGTTTCGTAGAACACACTATACGTGGATTTAGTTGATGTAATCAACATTTCGCAGGTACCGAAATGTAGAGAAAACTTTAAAGAATTTGCGTCTGGTCTGATTTAGCAAGTTTGAATTCCTGAATCGATTATATCTTGCAGCAAACGCTCTGTTGACGTTTCGAGCGGCCATATTGGTTTTGAGAGGTTCGTCGTAAATACACGATTTTTTACATTTTCTCTTCGTTTTTCACCAAAATTCGACCGGACGGAAACTCACTAATATTCACATAACATCTCTGCCAAATTTCAACTTCGTACGTAGCCTTTTAACGACGTATAGTGTGTTCTACGAAATAGCACTTTTACGGGTAAAATGTCGGTAACTAAATCTACTCCAGCTTCCCCTTAATTCTGTTTGCGTTTTACCTCGCTGTACACATCATTTGTTTTTTTTCTGTTTTATTTCGTGTTTTCCTCCGCCAATTACACGCAGTTGTCTCTCGAGCCAGGACATCCACCCTCGGCGAGGAGCCTCTTATCTGCATCTCTGTCTGTATCTCTGGAGAATAATTATAGGACGAGCAGCAACAGCAGCAGCAGCAGCAGCAGCAGCCAAGAGAGCACCGATCGTATCGTGCGTGCGAACCGCGTCGTGCTCGCCGCGCGCTGATGTTTCGTTCGTTTCCTCAGCAACGGCCATGGAGAGCAGGGCCAATAGTTCAACAAGTCCGACTTGACTTGACTTGAAAAATTCTCTTTATCTATATATAACATTTTTCGTACATATTTGGCGTACAGTAAAAAAACATATATTTTTCTTATCCCTGCCCAATTCTGGGCTTAAGGGGTCTCTCTACTTTGGATGCATGGGGGAAAAAATGCTATTTTTATGTTTTTTTTTTTTTTTTTTTTTTTGAGAATGTTGGAACGATATACGTCACCGACAACCCGATGCGGCTCGCCCTAAATCGTTGTTATGGACAGATTATTATTTTGTTTATTCAACAGGCGATTGCCTTTTTGTCTTCAGTTCAAATGTCGCGGTCGTATGAGCTACACGCGTCAAAATGTATTTCTCAATAAATGAATATTTAATCGCATAACTCTACTCGATCCGCCGAAATACCTCGAATAGAGAATACTATTATGTTTAGCGATATAAAACGTGTTGGGCTTAAAAAAGCATTCGTAAATTACAAAAAAAAAATTGATCGATTTTAGTCACTTTTTTAGTGTGAAAATAGCAGGTAAACAGAAGACCGCAAAAAGTAGGTAGGTGTGCGCTGTTGAAAAAATGTCAACAACGGCCGATCCGAATAAAAAAAATTAAATGGTTTTAGGTTTAGTATATCAGTATTACTCGGTATGTATTATTCCAATACGCCAGCCTTGGAATATTTCAAATCCAAGACTCTTTTAACATTTAGGCAATACTGTTTTAATACTTCCGTTTTTGCGCGGGATGTGTGTAAATTCGAACAGGCCACGCGACTTATCTCCGGCCGCGCGGCTAACAGGTGCGAGCTGACAGAGGATGTTTCGGTGCATTTCACACGCAGCCGTCGGATGTGCGGCGTTTCACGCGGGCCAACAGCCGAAGAGGAGGTCGAGGGTCAATCGCGAGAAATTCGTGGGGCCCGGCTCTGCACGGCGACGACGCGAGGCCCAACGGGGTCCCATATGGCCTCGAGCTAATTATTTCTTCCACCAATTTGCGTAGCTTCTTTTTTTTTTTTTTTCATTCGACGCGTAGGGCAGACGTACCGGTTTTGGCCATCTTAAGGCCAATTGTGGTGATCACATTCAAAGGAATAAATCAAAACATTTAATCGAATAAAAACAGAACGTCGGGTATGTCATTCAGTGAGTTTAAATGGACTTTATCAAAAAATCAACGTGCAATTATGGGGAAAAATTATTTGAAGAATAAAATAATAAAAATGGCCTCTATAGGTACAGTAGCCACTGACGGTAGTTGGTAAAAAAAAATAAAAATGATAATAATTGTAATAATAATATTAATGATTATAATAATTGAAAATTACCTGTTGTCAAAAGTTTGCGTAAATCGGTTAATATTCATGCAAATCCGTCGCAATTACATTTTCCCCAGGTCAAGACCATACCTGGCAATACAAAAAACCATAAAAAATAATCGACAGATACTTAAAGCTATGCATAAATTATTTTTAAAAGTCAGCACTCATTTGACTAGTGTAGAGCTGTATAAGCAGCCCTTAATAAGCAGTAATGTACTCGCGCGCGATTCTCGCGCTGTTGATTCACAGTGTGCCAATGCATGCGATTAAATTGTATAATTGCCCCCGCCCGATGAATTTATTCGCAACGCATGGAGCGCGCAGCTTAATTCGCGATTTATTCGCGTGCGACGCCTCGCGCAGTTTGATTTATTCGAACCCGGGGTTGGCGCGGGTGGCCGGCCGCGCCGCTGACCAAAGACCATAGAGCGCGCAGCGAAAATCACTCCAACGGCATTCGTTAACATTTTTTCATCCGCTAACGACCGACTTTTTTTTCTTGTTGCTTTTACCAATTTTTTCATTTTCATAATTGCCAGATTCACGTATTATTCATTACAACACATATTGCGGAAGTAGATAAAAAAATTGTTTTCCCGTGACACTCGCGTTGTTAATTAAAGTGCATTTTTTTACGCAGCTCTGGGCTCAACCTCGTCACGCGCACGGAGATTTACTTTCACTCGGAATAATTCTCGATTCGGGTTGATTAAGGGGCTGCTGGAGTAGATTTTTTTACCGACTGGTCGGTAAAAAAGTACGGTTTCGTAGTTTACGGTATACGTCGTTATTGAATTACAAAAATGTCTCAAATTGCACAGGATTATTATATCGTCAATGTAGGCGCATCGGCGTAGACTCGAATTTTTTGTGAAAACGCTTGAAAAACAAAGAAAATCGTAATTTTGTGGGCCTATCGAAAACCAATATGGCCGCTAGAACTGTCAACTGCCACCTTTTTCGTATTATATAAACGCACTTCCAGGCATCCCATACGAAAAACGAGAATCTACGCCGATGCGCCTACATTGATATAATAATCCTGTGCAATTTGAGACATTTTTGTAATTCAATAACGACGTATACCGTAAACTACGAAACCGTACTTTTTTACCGACCAGTCGATAAAAAAATCTACTCCAGCAGCCCCGTAAGGGGGGAAGCCACATTAGGAGGCTCATTTTCATTGGTATTTTAGAATTTGTTTTGGGTGGGAATTATATATTCGAATTTAATAAAATGTTGTCATCGTATTATTCATATTTCGAACTACTTTTGTGAATTTTTTTGAATAATTTCACCGAAAAATAACATCATTACGCACTGACGTCCGCTAACGGTCGCTGAAGTAGAATTCTCCCACTCCGGGTAAGGTAGCCATTTCAATTTTCATCCGAAATCATTAGGGATTTTTTTAACATTAATAACTTATTTCCTAAGAATATGAACCTCAACACAGGTGAAAATGACGAAAATTAAAAATTTGGCGGGCGTTTGCAATTTTTTTCTCATTTTTCACCATTTTTGTCACGAATTATTACATTCATACATATTCAGAAAAATGAACGAACCATTTTCATTGAAACAAAAAAATTAAGTTGTCGAACGATTTGTTGAACAATTTTATTATCGATCAATTTGTTAATAACGTTTTGGAATTATTATTATGCGAAATTAATCTTTTCAACTCCTTTAATATGCATGATTTTTTCAGATTTTTATATTATCAGGAAGTGTTTGCAATTTCCTCTCGGATTTTCGAAAACTTATGCGAACTCAGTTCAATACGCAAGGACTACCTTAATTAACGACGAGGGTAGAGCGAAATGGTAACCAATCCGGCGAATCTGGCGAATATCGAAGGCATCACCAAAACCGAGACAAGGGTGGTTGTTATAGAGTTTTTCGAGCGATATAGTACAAGCAGGCATCAGCAATGGATATCCGTAATAACCACAGCGCGGAAGCTGTGTGTATGTACCAAAAGCAGCTGTACAACCGATAGGACTTGGCAATGACGAAGGTATATAGGTATATAGCGACGGGAAGGACGAAGATATGGCCCCGCGCGTTGAGCGTTCGGCGGTAGCAGGACGACTAGAGAGAATCGCGTATTTGGTCTTATGCAAATTGTCCCCAACGTCCCAGATGTTGGCGCATTCGTGTGTAGTACGCGATAAGCGAGCGCGCCTCGAGAGAGAGAGGAGAGAGAATACTACTACACGAGACGCGGCAATGAGTTCTCTCGTCATCGTCAAGCTCGTCTTGTTGTTGCGCGCAGCGATGCAACGCCGAGATATCGCATGACGAGCGGTAGCAGCAGCAACGCGCCCCGCCAAGTGTCTCCCTGTTTTCCCCATTCTGCCCATTCAACGGGTGCGCCGGCGTACACATTCGCGGTTCGGGGTTGGCGCGCCGAGAGAGAGCATCAACGAGGCTAACTACGGTCTGTCGAGCCTCGTCGCGAAATTTGCTTTTCCCAGATTGCAGCAAATATTAATTTACCGTTTTGCATGTTATTAATGTTGACTGGTAGACAGCAGCAGGTTAACCCTTCTTCGGGTGTCACGTCTCAATAACACTGAACTGTGTTGACATTTGCAAATTCAACATATAAATTCAACATTGCTGATGTCAACACAGCTTTTTCCAACAAAGTGTTTTCAACAATGAGAATGTCAACATACAGGGTGTCCCAAAAGTTATGAAGTTCCGGCTGCTTAACCTTGTTCACATACAGGGTTAAGCGAACGGGGTTAGGACCAAAAGTTATGACGCTGTTAACCCTTAATCTTAACAGATCGTGACAGGGTTAATCGTGGGAACACGGTTAACCTTGTTTATAAAATTTCGGCTATTTAACCCTGTTCGCTTAACCCTATATATGAACAGGGTTAAGCATCCGGAACTTTATCATTTTTGGCCTTGTTAACCCGGTTCGCTTAACTCTCGTTACGAACAGGGTTAAGCAGCCGGAACTTTATAATTTTTGGCCCTGTTAACCCTTTTCGCTTAACTCTGGTTACGAACAGGGTTAAGCAGCCGAAACGTCATAACTCTTGGACCTGTTGACCCAGTTCGCTTAACTCTGTTTACGAACAGGGTTAAGCAGCCGGAACGTCATAACTCTTGGACCTGTTGACCCAGTTCGCTTAACCCGATTCATGAATAGGGTTAAACGTATGTGAACAGGACTGAGCCAACAGAGTCAAGCAGCTGGAACTTCATAAATTTTGGTCCAGTTAACCCTGTTCGCTTAACCCTGTTTATTAACCAGCAAGCAGCAATGTGACCAGCAATTCGCGATACATTTATCAATATCATAGTTCTGCAAACACGAAATTCCGTCAACCGAACTGAACAATTAGCTATGCAATTGGCAAAAATTTACTGAAGTTCGCGGGATATACCAAAATGAGTTTGGCCAATTAAGCTAAGACATCGGGGAGACAATTAATTCCCCACTAAGACTTCTGCTGACTACTTATTTTCTCGCATGGTCTCGTCTTACCCGAGAACTCGCTAAACCGACGTTTCCCTCGCTTCTCGCTCGCTCCACACCGGATTGCGCATATCCTCGGTGTATCGCGCCTGCACGCTCTCGGCTCGCTCCGCGGCAGCCGCTATGCAGGCCGGTAAAACCGCGCGAGATTCCGAGTGGGCTCTCAGCTCGAACCGGACGCGAAAGATGCTGCTGCTGCTGCTGCTGCTGCTGCTGCTGCTGCATCTTGCGTTCAAAAAGGTCGCAAAAAATTAAGGGGAGAAATACCTTTATTAGAAGCGTGAAAAATAGGTATTTTTCGGGAATTTTTTTGTAGGCGATAGAATAATCCGATCATTTTCAAATTTGATCATGAGTTTCTTATAACTGTCAAGTTAAAAAAAAGATTTTTTTTTTATGTCTAACAAAATGGCGGCGTTATTAAGGATCGGTTCAGACACCTGTGTTCCGCGACATCAAAAAGTGCTGCAGTTGTCACTCTTTTTCTGTTGATCTGAAGACGATTTAATAAGTGTCATTCGTTTACTGACATATTAAGGGAAAGAATGTACCTAAAAAATGATCAAAAAGTTCAAAATTGAAAATTTGGGAGCCTTCTTACTCCAAAGGTCGAATTTTTTACCATTTTTTCGACATATGCGACGTTGAAAAAATTATTTATTATATAGTAGGTATTCCGTTCCGATAATATTACTGTGAGTAACCTCCCAAAATTTCATCCAAATCGGTCAAGAACTTTTTGAGCTACAGCACGAGCAGTTTTTGAAAAAGTAGTTTCGAGATAATCGCGTTTAAAGTTTCAACATAGCCCTGACCGCTTGCTGTCCCCGCGCTCTAGACTGTATACGATAACTCCGCAAATATTCAATATATTCTTTGGGTATCACACTTTGGGAATATGTAAAAAAAAAAAAATATTATTTTTTGAAAATTCTAAAGGTATTTCTCCCCTTAAGGGGGGGTAGGGTTAATTCGTGCAAAGAATGTACGTTTTTGTGAATTTTCTTTTTACGACACTGTTAAACTCTATTCAACAAAACTAATTGTACATCAAAGTATAACATTCGAAGAATATTGTGTAATTTTTTCATGAAGAAATATTAAAAAATACAGCAATGGCGGCATTTACTCGGAAGCGTCTCGGAAAAAAGTAGAATTGCGGTGCCCATCAGAACTCGGTACTGGATCATCCGAAATTAAAAAACCAAAGTTCATTCATTAGGTAATCGTTTTCCTCAGGTAACGCGGAAGAGTTTTTTTCGAAATTTTGATTTTTCAATTTTTGGGAACACTTTAAAGGAAAAAACGCGATTTTTCGGGAAAAAATCGGCTATTTTGCTATTGTAAAATAAAAAATATTAATAAATTCGAAAAAAAAACTCTTCCGCGTTACCTCGTAAAACATGTACAGAACAAGTATGCAAAAATTCAAAAGGATCGGTGCAGTAGTTTTGACGGTACGATGGGCACCGACTTTGAAAACGTGACTTGTGGGAAAAACGCTTTAAAGTCGCGCTCGGCTCGGGCCGCGAAGGTACAGCAATCCGCGAGTGTAAAAATATTCATAACGTCGTTAATTTTGCTCCGATTGACTTGAAAATTTGACACAATATTCTTGAGGTATTATGCATTCAGTAAAAAATATAAAATAAAAATGCCAAAAAAAAAATGTTAATACCCTACCCCCCCGCCCTTAAGTACGTTGGAGAGAACCAACGGAGAGACGCGAATAGCCGGTGCAACGCGCGAGTTCTCGAGAGCGCAAAATCGTGTCTACTCAACGGGCCACTCGGAAGGATGAATAAGCAGCTGCACGGAAGGATATCCCCCCCACGGGGAGGGGGGGGGGGGGGGGAGCGAGTGGAGATAGAAGAAGGTGCGCGGGGGATGGAGTAAGTGAGGAAAATTATCCGGGAAGTAGGCATTGGCGAAATTGAGGCTCGTTATGGCCCCCCACGCGCACTATCCCCGCTCAAACCCATGGAATCGTACTACACGGCTGCTCGTGCAGAAATTTCCACTCAGATCCAGCCGGATCCCGCCTGGATTCCCTGCGCTAAGGTCGGGTTCCAGTCCGCGATATCCAGTCGGTTGCCCAAAATGAAATGTAATCCCGCGCAAAAAAGAGAGTAAGGAAGATAGTTAAAAAAAAAGTATCAAAATAGTATGGAAAGGAAGTATTCGAAGTATGTCGTATTCGACAAAATAATACTAAATGCAATACTATTAGAGTTGCGCAAATAATACGAAGTATTAAAGAAGATATTAAATATCGCGGTGCTTTGGGTATCCTTGCAACAGAGACCCTAATTTCACTAATTAAACCTTAGCGGCCACACCTCAGCCATGCCACATAGCGGCCACATGGTAACTCCTTACCCCACGCTGAAAAACCTAATTGTACAAGACATATGGGTGTATTGACACTTCTAACCGATTATTTCATGTTTGTTGAAGAGTTCTTTAACATTTCTGATGATTTTGATCGGTCGATTCATAGATGGCGTTCTAAAGACTGTGAAAATTCATAAAAATGGCTTTTGAATAACGTGGTATTGTTGTCGATTTATTCGATCTGTGATTGGTCGTGAACCGGGACGAAGGGCAGTCGTCCCAGTTCACGAAATACGTAACAAATAATATATAAGTACAATAAATTATGTGAAGTACGTTAAAACTTGAAAAGTATTTGACACTTGATACGTGATACTTGGTACTTGACCCTTGATTCTTGATATTTGACGTATTGATACTCTACTTCATACTTGATACTCGGTATTTCAAATACTGACTACTTAAAGTATCGAGTACTTGAAGTAGCCGGTACTTCCATTATTCAAGATTCTTGGTACTTGAAATAGACGAGTATTTCAAGTGCTTGCAGTACTCTGTACTTTGTACTCAAAGTACTTTCTGGTACTTTGCCCAGCTCTGCACGAAACGTCTCGTAGGTACTTGCAGTGTTCAAGATTCTTGGTACTTGAAATACACGAGCACTTCAAGTGCTTGCAATACTTTGTACTTTGTACTTGAAGTACTTTTTGGTACTTGGCGCAGCTCTGCACGGAACTTCCAGTAGGTACTTCCAGTATTCCAGATTCTTGGTACTTGAAATACACGAGCACTTCAAGTGCTTGCAGTACTTTGTACTTTGTACTTTGTACTTTGTACTTGAAGTACTTTTTGGTGCTTGGCCCAGCTCTGCACGGAACTTCCAGTAGGTACTTCCAGTATTCCAGATTCTTGGTACTTGAAATACACGAGCACTTCAAGTGTTTGCAGTACTTTGTACTTTGTACTTCAAGTGCTTGCGGTACTTTGTACTTTGTACTTCAAGTACTTTCTGGCAGTTTGCCCAGCAGCTCTGCACGGAACGTCCCGTAGCTGCCTCTATATCGCGTTCGGCGTAACTGGTATTACCTACTTTTCCCTTTCTTTCGTTCTTCCGACAGCCGCGTGATTCCACCTCGGCCACTTTATTCTCATTCCATCATTGCTTCCTGATCTCTCGCTGATAGCCCTCCCCCCAACTGAACTGAACGCGAAGCCTACAAGCGCCGGCGCGCGATCTCGTCCGGGGGACGAGCGTTCGCCGCACCGAAGCTCGCTGCTCCAATGATGCGGTGCAAGGGTGCGCGCGGTGAACGCGTAACGAGTTTTCCGGACGGCTGTGTCGGTCGCTCTCGGCCTGCTCTCTCACCGCACGCGTTCAATTACCGGCTTAATCCACTTGCTTGATGAAGAAAAACACGTCCGCTACTGCTGCCCGCCACAGCCCTCTTATTCCGGCCTTTTGCCGGTGAATCAAAGCACTCGCGCGACCTGACTTCACATTTAGACCCTCTTCAGAACCTAAATTTGGCAGCCCCGCGAGGTTTGCGAAGCTTCTTGACACTCCTCAGAACCTCCGAAAGTGGCAGATATTACTCAATTTGAATAGACGGACACTATTGCGGACTGACATTTTTATGCTTGAACCTCCAATTAGGTTGTACAGAGTGAGATGAGGTCCCGAGTTGAAATTTAGACCCTCTTCAAAACCTCCGAAACTATTGGACATAATAATTCTAACTGCAATACTATCACGGTATTAAGTATGATGCAAGTATTAAATGGATTATCAAGTGTATTAATCAGTTTTAGAATCAAATGTAACAAATATAAGTATTAGTATTAAATAGACTATCGGAGTATAGATTATACCTTCATTAATACTTTGTTTTATTTGCGCAACTCTAAATAGTATTGCATTTAGTATTCTTTTGTCCAATACGACGTACTTCAAATACTTCCTTCGCATATCATTTTAATACTTTTTTTTTTTTTTACTATCTTCATACTTTCTTTTTTGCGCGGGTCGGTCAAATCACTCGTCAAACTCACAGGTCCTACGTCCAGGCGTCGATCCTCGCGCGCGTCTATTTGGTTTTCGTCAGTTTCGGTTCCAATTAGCGGGCGGGCGTAGGCGCATGCGCAACTGCGCTTGGACGTCGTTGCACCGTCGCTGCTGCGCACTTCCTAAACGCGCTATATCTCCGACATACATTTTGTTTCGGCGAACGCAGCAGCACGCTTGTCCGAGCAAACGGCTCGACGCGCGTTATCTTAATTGGCGTCCGAACCTCCCCCCCTCCCTGACACATCGAGTTTATCAAGTTTTACGTTTATTTCGATTTTTATAAAAAACAAGAAAAAAGGCTCGTTGTTCCTTATGGGAGGATATACACCTGGAAACGAAAAAAAACGGTACTTTTCGAGAATTTTTTGCAGGGGAACTATTGGAACTATCGGATCGGAGTTTTTTCTAGTTAAAAACACACTTTTTCAAGAATGGTTTCAATTTTTTTCATTTAAAAAAGTTGCTAATTGACTTTTAATACTTGAGTCGTTTACGGAGCATCGTAAAATAAACTGGTACCCAAAATATCGTTATCGTTAAAATAGCGTTATCTTAAGAGCGGGGTAGGGTATTCATTTTTTTTCACTTTTTTCATTTTTTTAAATTGAATACATAATATCTCAAGAATATTGTGTCAAAATTTCAAATCGATCAGAGCAAAATTGACGACGTTATGAGTATTAAAGCGTTTTTCCCACAACTCACGTTTTCAAAATCGGTGCCCCTCATAACATCAAAACTACTGCACCGATCCTTTTGAAATTTTGGACACTATTTCTGTACATAATTTACGAGGAAACGCCGTAGAGTTTTGTTCGAATTTTTTAATATTTTTTACTTTATAAGAACAAATTAGCCGATTTTTTTCGCAAAAATCGTGTTTTTCCCTTCAAAGTGTTCCCAAAAAGTGAAAAATTATAATTTCTAAAACCCCCCTCGGCGTTATCTAGAGAAAGCGATTATCTAACGAAAGAACTTTGATTTTTTGATTTCGGATGATCCAGCACCGAGTTATAATGGGCACTGTAATTCTACTTTTTTCCGAGACGCTTCCGAATAAATGCTGCCATTGCTGTATTTTTTAATATTTCTTCATGAAAATATTACACAATATTCTTGGAATGTTATACATTAATGTACAATTAGTTTTATTACATAGATTTCAACTGTGTCACAAACAAAAATGGGGGTAGGTTTAATACGGGCAAACCATTTTTTTACACGTATTAAACCCTTCCCTCAAACGCAAGGAGGAGCAACGAAAGATAGGACAACAGGGACGCGAATATCGTTCGCAGGAGACAAGTTGCGCCGCAGGTTCTGCACGAAGTGGCGGGGAGGGGGGGGGGGGGGGGGGTCACAAGGACTGATATCGGGAGCCGGCGAGGCCGTAGCATCCGGTACGGCGGACACTTCTTGCTTCAATTCGTAAAACTGGTCCGCATTCTTCCGTTATACTCGTCGCGAAAAACTTTTCGCGGAAAACGCTGCGTCGGGACTCGGCGGGGGTGGGACGAGAAAAAAAAATCTTCGGTAACACGGGTATAATTACAAGGGCGGCACCGACATCAGTGGACGCGCGGTCGGTGTGTGGCTTCGCGTAAAAATCGATTTTTTTTATTACATATTCTTTAAGTACAATATCTGAAGAATATTCTCAAGAAATTTCATGAAGATCGGGAGCAATAAATTTGTAACTATAGGTATTTCAACCGACCGCTCCTGCGAGGCAGAAGATATATACTTGAATCTTTAAACGCGATTATCTCAAAATCGCCATTTTTAAAAAGCATCTTTGGGGTGGACACGATTACTACAAAACTATTAATCCGAACCAAACCAAATTTATACCACTTGATTATTAAAATAATAGCCGGGGCCTGGATGAAGGATTTCAAATTTTGTTAAAAAAAAAAAAATTGTTACAAAAAACCGAAAATTTAGCACCTCAAAAAATACATTTTTTGTCAAAAGTGTCGGCTTTTTTTGAAAATTACAATTTTTAGAAGTCCTTCGTCCAGGCTCAAGCCAGTTTTTCAATAAACATTTATTTTTATTAAAGTCAATAAAATATAGACGACTGTATCGGTACAGGTTTTCCGCGGTTTCCCTGTGCCCGGAGTGCAAATGCGAATGCAGTAGTGCATCAGGAAAGAGTGGCTGCGAGTAACACTCTGGGGGAAACTCAATAGAGGAAAGGGGATGAAGGGAAGTGGGGAAAAAACGTAAAAGCCTGAATAAGGCATACGTAGGAATCAAATTAAATGAAATTACGAGGGCGGCGTTTCGGGCACGATAAAAATTTGGGCCGCGCACGCGGAATTGGCGAACCAACCTGCTGGGTGGGTAAACTCCGCACCGGTGATTGGTCGTTACCCTTGGAAATTCAATTTCTTTTTTCGCTCAAATAAACAGACTCCTCTCTCTGGTAATTGAAAAAATTCATTCCACACATCCCAGGCTCGGTAATTATTCACCGTGCGTAAAAGTTGCTTATAAGCTGGAACAACGACAAAAAAACGGACATTTTGTATACGTTGCTCAATGTTATCAAAATAAGTGAGAGCAAATATTTTAAACGGAGTGGCTCGTCGTCCGGTAATCGGACGTATAAGTGTGTGTTATTCGTACGATAAGTTTTCTGATAAGGGATTTTTTTAGACGAACTCTCTTTTAGACAACGATTTTTTTTTTTTTTTTTGACAAACTGCCAAATTTCGCGATATTAAACATCAAATTGCTGCCGGTTTCCCAACGATCAATGAGAAGCTGAATAAATCGACAACAATGGTTGCTCATAAACTTTTTAAGGTAGTCGCCTCGCTAGGAGATGTATTAGATAAATGTGAAAAATTTGGTTTTTCTATTGAAGTATGATGTCAGATGTATACCAGATTTTGTATGCGGCTTCTTACCGATTCTTTTCGCTAGAAATTTAATTCCGAAAATTGCTTGTTTTGTACACTTTATATGCAATTCAGGGCGAAATCATCTCAATCGCAGTTTCAGTTACATAATTATTTTCACACTTTTCAATTAGATGACGAGGAAAAAAACATCGCTTTTTGTTGAGTAATATCCACAGAATCCAATGGAAGCATAAGATATATACTTTACCGGCGATTTCATCGTGAATTCATCAGTTTTTTTCGTGAAAATGTAGTAGCAGAGCAGACACTTTCATTTTGAGAGTGAGGTTAGTTAGACTCGGCTATGATGCTGGTTAATGACTATTCTTGCAATGCGGTTTTTTTTAGCGATTGAAGGAAATGGTTGAGAGTTCTGCATTTCGGAACATTGTGGAATATTTAGTTGAAAAAGAAATCGAAATTGAAAATGTGGGTGAGGGTTATTAGCTTGAATGACAGCAGATCGAAAATGAGTCAAATGAGTCAAAAATATAAACAGATTTTTTTTACGATATCAAGTAGCATGTTTCTTTTGCCCTTGAGAACAACACACCTAAATTAATGAAATAATTTCTCAAATAGCTAATATTCCTCCAAACATCTGTCTGTGGGACACAATGTCTAAGCATTCATTTGACTAGCACGTAGCGAGGCGACTACCTTAATAGACTAGGAAGCAAATACGCCGGTAATTTAACCGGAGGTTAAACAGCGCTGCAGCGCTCATTATGACAAACTGTCAAATCTCGGGCTGTTAAATAATGACCTGCCGGTCGTCACGGCCCCCGACCAATCAGAGGCCGAGTTATATCGACAACAATGGTTGCTCGTGCACTTTTTATTAGAGGATGATAATTGTGCGGGAATTTGCGAGAGAAAGATTGATCGAAAAGACGTCGTTTTTCTTGGAGATCTCGGCGAAAAGCTGCATTTACTCGGCGGCAGCACAAGTAGAGCGCGCGCGCGCGCGCGGTAAAGCTCAGTATTTACTCTCCGATGGCTGATATCTCACGAGTACCTATAACAAACGATAGTGGAGTAAAAGCTTTGCCCGTTGGCCTCGCGTTTGCACCGAGACTTTTTATCCCCCCCTCTCAACGTGATAAACCCGAGCGTGCAACCGCGGCGGTATCGCCGAGAGACGAAGAGTAAACGGAAAAATAAAACGAGCGAGAGTACAACGACCGAAGGAGAAAGGAAGTAAGCGAGGAGGAAGAAAGCTTTTCCTCACACTTTGGCGCTGAGGCGGCGGCGACGGCGGCGACGGCGGCGACGGCGGCTCGATGGACTCGCCCGCAGTTGCGGTAATGCTCGTTCGCTCTCAAGGAGCATTGAGTTTCCCCGCGGAAACGAAGTTTTCCCGACGAGCCAGTCCATATCCCAGGCTGAATTTTCGTTCACGATGAATTTGTCACGTTGCGCTCCCAAGCTGTGTCTTCGGGTGTCTCCCGAGACGAGCGGTGTTTTTCTTTTCTTTTTTATTTCGCATTTTATACACCCCGTACAGAAATTTAGTCAGTCGGCCTTCAAACAATATTGCGGCTACGGAGTTAAAATTTAGACCCTCTTCAAAACCTAAATTTGGATAGCCGGAAATTTGGATAAACGGAGACTATGGCAGACTGAAATTGTTATGCTTAAACCTCCAATTAGGTTGTACAGAGTGAGATGAGGCCATAGGCTCTTGTACAAACTTCCAAAAGTGGCATATTTTACCGACTTTGATTGAACGAAGGGTATGTGCAGGGTTTAAATTTCAACTCGGGGTTCTTAGACCCTTGTACAAACCTCCAAAAGCGGCATATTTTACCGTTTTTAATTCAAAGAAGGTTATGTGAAGGGTTTAAGGGGTTATGCCACTGTCGAGGCCGAAAAAAATAGGCTGTTTTCGGGATTTTTTTTTAGAAAAACTGCAATGTAAATCGAGATTTAGAAAACGGGTGCTTATTATACATGTCAGTGACTGTATACGATAATTTTTTTGAAGCAATTCGTAACAAAATGGCGGTTGTGCAGCGAAATTTTGCACATATCTTAAGAAATATATTGTCTTCGGCACTACGTAGGATTTTTTGATATTTGGATTTTTAACAAAATGGCCCATTTTGTTTTAAAGTAAAAAATCATCACAAAATTGTTAAAAACAAATGAACTAAGCAAAAAAAATCGTACGTAGTGTCGAAGACAATGTATTTTTTTGTAACTCATGCACGTAATGTCGCACATTTCGTGCCCGCAAAGCGTGCGTGAGATCGCGTATTATGCTCATGTCAACGTAGATAATTTCACGTACGCCATCTGGTGCGTGAAGTTATCTACATTACTTCACGCACACATTGGCGTGCGTGAAACTATCTACAAGATGATCTCACGCACACTTTGCAGGCACGAAGATGTGCGACATCACGTTGACATTCGTTACAAAAAGTAGTATGTGATACATGGGCGACAAAGCGGCCATCCCGCGGAGGTTAGGAAGCAGTGCACTCGCCTCCTCTCGTGCTACAAACAACACTCGGCTTCGCCTCGTGTCGTTGTAGCACTCGATTTGGCGAGTGCGCCGCTTCCTAACCTCCGCGCGTAATGGCCGCTTTCACGCCCTTGTATCACAAAGTACTATTAAAGATATGTTCAAAATTTCAAGTTTATCGGAACAATCAATTCAATTCAAATGAATCGGATCTTTCGAGTGAATCGGAACAAAAAGTAGTATTGAGATAAACGCGTTTGAAGTTTGCATCTAAATTTCGGCCTCGCACTAAAATTCGAAAATCGAGTACTTAGAAATTTCTCCCGGTCATAATCATGTGGGTCATAATTTCTGAGGTCCCAAGGGACCTTTTACGGAAAAAGAAAAATCGATTTTTCGAAAATTCCACAGTGACATAACCCCTTAAATTTGAACTCGGGTAAGGTTTCCGCATAGAGGGCCCCTAATAGAATTGGGGTGAACTGGAAAGGGCCTAGTTGGAGCTTCGACTAAATTTGTGGGCGGAACACGACGCGAGGACGTATGACACAGATATGGACACGAGCTTTCGAGCTTTCGGGCGATTTTCGATGTTTCGTTTGTACGTTTTTTCGGCTCGCCGCTCCTCCGGTTCGCCAAAAACGAACGCGAACAAAACGAACGCGCGCGCGCGCGCGCGCGCTCGCTCGGCTGATATGCGGGCGAACGATGGGATTATCGAGAATCGATAGGATTTCCGGCTCTGGTCCTCTCGCCCACGTCACACGTCATTCGCGCAGCACCTCGCTCCCGAATAACACGGCACGCACACGCCGCAGAGGATATCCGAGACATTTTTCGGATCAAAAGGATTTTACGTCTATTCCGCGCGCGCGTTCCCTGCTCTTGCGATACATTTGTTTTTTCGCCCTGTAGTAGATTCTCCGTCACTGCAGCCGCCACCGGGTGCTGGACACCCCTGTATTCACCTCTGACTATGCAAGTGTATTTCTCTTTTTTATCGTCGAAACAGAAAAAAAAAATAATAAAACGAAACAAAATTGCTGTCGAATTGATTTGCCGACACAAATCACTGACCATCGTGTGGCTGACCACTGGGCAGCTGGATAAGCTGCGGGCAATATTTTAAGTATTTTAAATAGGTACTTAAAATACGCAAATACTTTTGTGGTATTTTAAGTACTTATTCGGCACTTTAAGGGGGGATATACACCTGGAAACGAAAAATAAAGGTCATTTTCGAGAATTTCTTTCGGGGAAACTATTGGAACTATCGGATCGGAGTTTTTCCCGCGCAAAAAAGAAAGTATGAAGATAGTAAAAAAAAAGTATTAATATGGTATGCAAAGGAAGTATTCGAAGTATGTTGTATTGGACAAAATAATACTAAATGCAATACTATTAGAGTAGCGCGAATAATACGAAGTATTAATGAAGGTATTAAATATCACGGTATTAAGTATGAAGCAAATATTAAATAGATTATCGGAATATTAATCAGTTTTAGAATCAAATGTAACAAATATAAGTATTAGTAATACTAAATGCTATAATGTTGAGAGTTGCGCGAATAAAACAAAGTATTAATTAAGGTATAATTAATACTTTGTTTTATTCGCGCAACTCTAAATAGTATTGCATTTAGTATTCTTTTGTCCAATGCGACATACTTCGAATACTTCCTTTGCATACCATTTTAATACTTTTTTTTTACTACCTTCATACTTTCTTTTTTGCGCGGGTTTCTAATTAAAAACATACTTTTTCAGAAATGTTTTCAATTCTTTGCATTTAAAAAAGTTACAAATTTACGAAGTACTTTAGTCGTGTACGGAGCGTCGTAAAATAAACTGGTACCCAAAATATCTCGAAAACCACTGGACCGATCAACTTGAATTTTTTTGTGGCTTTTGTATATATAATTATCTAGACTTTGTCATAGGATTTTTTTTGCGATTCTTGATTTTTTTTTGTGCAAAATAGACTCAAATCGCTGCTTTGAGTCGAAGTGGCCGCCATTTCGTCAAAAATCGATATTTTTTAAAATCGGCTATGACAAAGACTAGATAATAATATCTAGTATAATATCCTATGTGATTTTTTCGTCACTGGGTACGGTTTTTTTACGACGCTCCGTACACGACTTAAGCAAAGTACTTATAAATGTATATTAAGAACAAAAAGTATTTTACATCACTCGGTGCGAGAAACGCGAAGCGTGCGTGTAACCTTGTTTTCGCGTCTTGTGAAGCAAAATTGTGTACGAAACTCGTGTGAAAAACTTTTTCTCAACTCGTGTAATTGCAATACTCGCCTTCGGCTCGTGCTGAAAACTCACACTCGTGAGAAAAAGTTTCGTCGCACTCGTATCGTAATATACTATTATACTTTGTATTTTGAATATTTTGCCCAGCTCTGTTTCATATGGCCTTAAAATAACCGTGCAAATGATCACGCAAGCGCGCGAAAATAATTGTTTCCGAAGCTCCGCGAAATCAGAAAAATAAAGCGGCGGCGGCGGCGGCAACAGTGACGTTTATTCGATTTCCGACCAACTCGCGCGCGCGCGCGCGCGGCGCACGATTAACAGAAACAAAAAGCTCGGCAAAAAGTCTCGACTGAGCTTTGTGTATACACCGACGGACGATGAATACAATTTGACGCGCGATAATTGGCGCGGGAGCGACGATAGTGCGTCAAATAAAGCAGTTAATCTATATTCAAGTGCCTCTCGATACGGAAGGATCAAAGTATATCCAATTATTTCGCCAGCGCAGCCCGCCCGGGGTAAAACGTTAAATTAACGAATGCACTCCGATTTTATTACCCGGCGTGTCGGTGGCTCGATGCGCCCACGCGGCGGGGTCGGGGGGGACGATTGCGGAAAATCCGTCGGCGATCAAAGCCAAATTGCCAAAATTGCGCGGCGTTGACCGGCATATAGCGACACACGTTGCAAACGACGCGGCAGTCGAGCTACAATGGCGGATTCGCGTATATCGCCCAACTAAGCTATACAGGGTGTCCCAGAAGTTACGAAGTTCCGGCTGCTTAACCCTGTTCGATTAACACTGTTGATATGCAAGGTTAAGAGAACAGGGTTACGGTGTCCCAAAAGTGATGAAGTTCCGGCTGCTTAACTCTGTTCCATTAACCCTGTTTGCTTAACCCTGTTCATATACAGGGTTAAGAAAGCAGAGTGAACAATAATGTTTTGGCTGCTTAACCCTGTTCGCTTAACCTTGTTTATATACAGGGTTAAGAGAGCAGAGTGAACAAGGCCAAAAGTTATGATGTTTTGGCTGCTGAACCCTGTTCGCTTAACCCTGTTCATATACAGGGTTAAGAGATCAGAGTGAACGAGGCCAAAAGTTATGAAGTTTTGTCTGCTCAACCCTGTTCGCTTAATCCTGTTCATATACAGGGTTAAGAGAACATTGTTACGGTGTACCAAAAGTGATGAAGTTCCAGCTACTTAACCCCGTTTGATTAACCCTGTTCATATGCAGGGTTAATTAAGAGAGCGGAGTGAACGAGGCCAAAAGCTATGAAGTTTTGGCTGCTTAACCCTGTTCGCTTAACCCTGTTCATATCCAGGATTAAGCGAACTGGGTTAAGCAGTCGAGACTTGATAACTTTTGGGACAGCCTGTATATTCAACTTTTGTTTATCGCGCCGCATGTTTATCCACGCCCGTGGCCCGCGCGCGCTTTTCTCTCCGCGCGGTGCAAATATGCAAAATGCGAAAGCGACCCTGTCGCTAGAATTTATATTTGTCCATGAATCAATGGATCACCGCGTGTGCGGGGGATTTGCCGGTCGCGAATAACATATGCGTTACTCGCGCCGCGGCTCTGCACGCGTCGTACTCAATGATCGCACCGCACAGTCGTTATCGGCCGACGCGCACGGTGAACGCCCCCGTTCACTAAAATAAATGAAGATGAGATCCGCTATTAAAAAGTTCGTGAGCAACCATTGTTATCGATTTGTTCAGCATCTGATTGGTCGTTGAGAAACCGGCAGCAGTTTGATATTTAATATCGCGAAATTTGGCAGTTTGCCAGAAAAAAGAACATTCGTTTTTCGAGTTTTTCTCCTCGAATTTTCGATTTTTCGGGCAAACACCTGTCGTTTTTGGAACCAGCGGGAAATTCGCCATCGGATAGGGTTATTAAACATGGCGAAATCGAACTTGCGTTTTTTTCGCAAAAAACGCAAGGGGGAGAGGGGGCTTTCTAGAAATTTGCAATTTCTGAGAGTCAACTATAAAAATCTGCAAAAAAACGAAAAATCGAGATATCGCGTTTCGCCCGGCGGCATTGTCTTAGTTGACGAGTCTTCTTTCGAATGCAAAAATAAAATCCCGATTATATTGGTCCAAAGAAAAATTACACCGATTTTAGTAAAATGCCAAAATTGGGAAAAAGTGAAAAACCGTTTTTCGGGTTTTTCTCCTCGAATTTTCGATTTTTCGGGCCACACAACGGTGGTACTCCGTCAATTTGCAACTTTTTGAAATGAAAAAAATTGAAAACATTCTTAAAAAAGTATGTTTTTAACTAGAAAAAAACTCCGATTCGATAGTTCCAATAGATTCCCTGAAAAAAATGCTCGAAAATTACCTTTTTTTTCGCTTCCAGGTGCATATCTTCTCTTAAATTTATTTCGGGAAGCGACCGTCTCGGCCGGTAATTCGTGGCTCAAGACATTCGCATAATGAGGGCCGCGAGATTTTTTTTTATCGGCGACTCACCCGAACGTCGATGTGTTTATATAAACCGCGAAGTAAATGAAGTGGAAGTGGTTCGGTGGAGAGCGAAGCTCGTGCCGAAAATTCATCGAGAGTCCGATCAAAGCTGAAAACAGTTGGCGAGCGCCGCTCGGCGACACGAAAAGCCCGGGTAAAAGAGACAGAAACAAAGTGCGAGGCGGAAATTTGTTTTCGCCGTCCCTCAATCGCTCTCTCTCTCTCTCTCTCTTTCTCTCTCGCTCTCTCTCTCTCTTCCGAGTCTCGCAATCAACGAGCTTCCGCGAATGGCCTCGTAATTACGTGCCAAAAGCACACGAGCATATTTCGCCATAGACAGCCGGTACGCGACGATGAAGCACGCGGCGAGCTTTGGAATTCCGTGCATATGACGATCCCGCGAGTGGGGGTCAAAATAGCGAATGACCAAAATAGTGAATAGCTAAAATAGCGAAAATAAAAATAATGAACGTCTGAATCTCGAATGGTCATCATTACAGAATTCACTATTTAAGGAGTTTGGAGCGCTACGCACTAGTCAAATCAGTGCTAAATTTTCAAAAGCGTTTTTATAATTCTTGGTTGTTTAATAAATTGTTCCGAG
This sequence comes from Itoplectis maculator, assembly GCA_964034905.1. Taxonomy (NCBI): domain Eukaryota; kingdom Metazoa; phylum Arthropoda; class Insecta; order Hymenoptera; family Ichneumonidae; genus Itoplectis; species Itoplectis maculator. The sequence goes on from OZ035864.1 coordinate 293,248, forward strand.
GTTTTAGTGATGTTTCAGCATTAGTTCTTAATAGACAAATACATTCACAGCCGTGATTTGAATAGAAAATCAACTGATATATGCAAATTCCCGATGTCATGTTTTTCCGTGTAGTTTTTTAAAAGAATAAACCGTAATAATTGTTCAATTATGACGAGCAACAGCACATTTTTATTATTGGAAGACCCTTTATCGATTGACCGTCCAGATTTTTAATAGTCTCAGTAGTTCAAAAGATACGACCGTTTGATCATCCTATCCTAACCTAAAAGGCGACATACAAATGGCTGTAACTGTTAAAGTACCGATACTATTAAAAAAATCGGAACGGTCAATCGATCAAGCATCTTCCAATGATAAAAATGAGCTTTCGCTCGTCGTAATAGAACTATTATTACGGTTTATTCTTTCAAAAAACTGCACGAAAAATCATGACATCGGGAATTTGCATATATCAGTCGATTTTCTATTCAAATCACGGCTGTGAATGTATTTGTCTATTAAGAACTAATGCTGAAACATCAGTAAAACCTCGGAACAATTTATTAAACAACCAAGAATTATAAAAACGCTTTTGAAAATTTAGCACTGATTTGACTAGTATGAAGCGCTGAAACCTCCTTAAGCCATTCATTAGTGTGGTCATTCACTATTTTGACACCCCATTTTATAAAAATGGAGTTAAAATAGAGAATGATCAAAATACCGAATGGCTAAAATAGCAAATTTTATAATGATGGCTATTCTGGATTTGGACGTTCATTATTTTTTGATTCATTATTTTAGCCATTCGCTATTTTGGTCATTCGCTGTTTTGACCCTCATCCGAGCCCGCGCGTCCCTGCGGAACAGTCGAAATAAAATGATAATTCCCGCGCTAAAAAGAAAACATGAAGATAGTAAAAAAAAAAGTATTAAAATGGTATGCAAAGGAAGTATTCGAAGTATGTCGTATTGGACAAAAGAATACTAAATGCAATACTATTTAGAGTTGCGCGAATAAAACAAAGTATTAACGAAGGTATAATCAATACTCCGATAGTCTATTTAATACTAATACTTATATTTGTTGCATTTGATTCTAAAACTGATTAATACTCCTGATAATCTATTTAATACTTGCTTCATACTTAATACCGTGATATTTAATAGCTTCATTAATACTGCGTATTATTCGCGCTACTCTAATAGTAGTGCATTATTATCATTTTGCCCAATGCGACATACTTCGAATACGTCCTGTGCATACCATTTTAATACGTTTTTTTTACTATCTTCATAGTTTCTTTTTTGCTCGGGGAGTGGTGATCGAAGAAAATGCAAACCCTTGATAAATTGGTGCGCCACGCACAGGAAGCGAGGAGGGTATCAAATCGAATCTCAAGGAGTGCCTGGAGTGTTCTGGATTGGACCCCGGCATCAGCAGCAGCAGCGGCAGCTTTTACCTTTCTCTCCGAGTTCCCCCGGCGATATTTCTTTTACGGATATGTTGCAGATAGAGTATCCGAAATCTCATTCGACTCGATAGTATGTACATGCGTATACATATTACGTATGTATACGTGCTGTATGTGTATGGTAGGTGCCTCTCATGATCGAGCTGCCGCGGGATATTGAATTTCCCCGAGTGTCAAAGGGACCAGTTACTCGGGCATCGTCTTGCGAAGCAATCGCGCACGTAGCAATTGCGCCGGCTAAATTGGATGTAAATAGCGTGTAATGATTTCCCGGCGTTTCTTCCCTCGGAAAACACGGCAACTTCTGTGCGAATCGCGCGCTGCTGAGTCGCAGAATGTTTTTCGTCTGTTGCGTCGATTACGTTGAAAAATTGAACCGCTAATTTAAATCACTTAGGGACTAATTAATGGGCTACGCAGTGTTGGATCGAATAGCGAAGCTGCGTACATTTTCGTATATCGCGTTTTTTCATTAAGGTAGTCCTTGCGCAGTAAGCTGAGTTCGCATAATTTTTCGGAAATTTAGAGGGAATTGCAACCACTTCTCGATAATATAAAAATCTGAAAAAAAATCATGTGTATTAAAGGCGTTGAAAAGATTAATTTTGCATAGTAAAAACTCCAAACTGTTATTAACAAATTGATGAAAAATAAAATTGTTTAATACATTTTTCGACGACCTAATTTTTTTTTCGATGAAAATGATTGGGATATTTTTCTGAATACGCATTCATTTTTTTTAATTTTGGAATTTACTTTGAATTTTGCGTTTTGCTTCCTCATAGAGGAAGCTTTGTTTTCGTGAAAAATTTTTTTTTCGAGATTTTGATGTCAGTAGACTCAGAATGGTCCAAAACGTCGAGAAAAGTGGTTTGTGCGAAATGTATGTATGTATGTATGTGTGTGTGTGTGTATGTGCACGTTTCGTTGTTTACACGATAACTGTCGCAATTTTCGATAAATCTTCTTCAAATTTGGCATGTGAGTGGGCTATCATGCAACACTGTTTGGGATTGTAGTTGACGCGAATCGGTTCATAAATTCAGATTTCGCAGCATTTTGAAAATTTGGCAAAAATTGTTTTCACGATGTAACTTCCGTAAATTGAGAGATATAGGGATGAAATTTTGTACGTTAATAGACCACCATCAAATCATGATCTGTACCAAATTTGGAAAAAATCGGTAAAGCAGTTCCCATGTTATTGCAATTTCAATTTTTTTCGAATCTCTGGAAGTAAATTTAGCTCCTGTAAATAATAAGACATCCGATTGCAATTTCGAACGTGTCATTACGTTTATTGATTATTAATAAAGAGTTTCGTCAAGGAAACGGTCATTATATCGGTAAATTTAGATTTTGCGGCATGAGAAACTAAAAAAAACCGACACGAAAAAAAAAATGAGGAAAAAATTTTTGCAGAACTACCTCAAATTTGGTTCACATATGGACAACCATAGACTACGTTTTGAGTCGAAATTTGACGCGGATCTGTCCAGCCGTTCAAATTTTATGGCATTTTGAATATTTTGAAAAATCTCGTTCACGCGCTGGATCGTGCAAATTACGAGGTTACGGGTTCTAATGTAAAATATATTGAGCTCAAACAAGCCTGCAAAGTAGAACCTTGCAAATTGCTTCCTCTAAATTTTGCACTTTTAACAAAGCTTCCTCTATGAGGAAGCCAAAACCGATCAACATACTTCCTCATAGATGTAGCTTCGTTAAAAGTGCAAAATTTAGAGGAAGCAATTTGCAAGGTTCTACTTTGCAGGCTTTTTTATATGTGGAAAATCACAAAATTCAAAGTGTATTCAAAATTTTGAAAAAATTCATACACACTCAGAAAAATTATTCATAAATATGCATATTCGAATATTCATTAATTTAAGACCCTTTCAAATATTCATGAAAATCCGTATTGTTTATGAATTTTTGAGTAATTCGTATATTTTTGAATATTCGTACTATTCATGTTTCTGAACATACAATTCAATTCAATTCAATTTAAATGGTTTTCACACATCCCTATAGTAAAAGCCTAAAGACAGCACACGTGTAGGAATCAATTTTTTTTTTTTTTTTTATTAAAAAGATATTATTTATACTGATCCCTGAAAAACCATGCCTATGACCTGCGTCACTCCGTAGTTGCAAAATTTCAACCAGAGGCGCCCTTTTCATCACATTTTTCCATACTTCTCTCGCACATTGTTCGAAAAAAAAAAAAAAAAAAAAAAATGCACTTAATTTTCAGCTGCGTTAATTAATTTTTCGTTCAATACAGCAAGGGGTCGGTGCCCTCGTCGTCTGCGCGTGCGCGAGCGCGCCTTGCGCGCTTAACCGGAAATAACGGAAATTATTCTCGCGCCGGAAGCCTTGGATATTGCGAGAGAAGATATTACGCGAAAATCCCTCGTCGCGCGCAAAGCTGCGAGGGATAAGGAAAGTTTTTCAAAGGGTGCGTGGCGCACTCGGAGAGGAGCGGGGGGTGGGGGGTCGGTGTGGGGGTGGGTGAATCGAGGGGCGGGAGGTCGAGCACCCTCCGACGATATAGTCGAAGGGAGGATCGAGGAGCGAGATTCTATTGTCCTCCGAAGAACGGCGAACAACCCTTTGTCTCCTCGTCTCCTCGTCTCCTCTCCTCGAAGCGCGTCGACTCGTGTGTACTTGGCGTATAATAATCCTTTCCTCTCAGCACCGATACCCTCCCTGCGAGTTTCGTCGTCTCATCTGTGCGCGCGCGCGCGCGCCTCACGATTCCGATGCCTCATTCTTCATTCATAGTAAATAGATATCAACGATATATAGGGTGTCCCAAAAGTTTTCAAGTTCCTGCTGCGTAACCCTGTTCGCTTAACCCTATACCCTATGAACAGAGTTAAGCGGCCGAAACTTCATAACTTTTGGCCCTGTTAATTTCGATGCCTCATTCTTCATTTATTGTAAATATATCAACGATATACAGGGTGTCCCAAAAGTGTTGAAGTTTCTGTTGCGTAACCCTGTTCGCTTAACCCTATATATGAAGAGAGTTAAGCGGCCGGAACTTCATAACTTTTGGACTCGTTAACCCTGTAATAAACAGAGGGTTAAGCAGCCGAAACTTCATAACTTTTGGTCCTGTTAACCCTGTTCGCTTAACCCTATACATGAACAGGGTTAAGGGAACAGAGTTAAGCGGCCGGAACTCCATAGTTTTTGGCCCTGTTAACCCTGTTCGCCTAACCCTATACATAAACAGGGTTAAGCGAATAGGGTTAAGCAGCCGAAACTTCATAACTTTTGGTCTTGTTAACCCTGTTCACTTAACACTATACATAAACAGGGTTAAGTGAACAGGGTTAAGCAGCCGAATCTTCATATCTTTTGACCCTGTTAACCCTGTTCACTTAACCCTATACACGAACAGGGTTAAGCAAACGAAATTTCATAGTCATTGGCCCTGTTAAACCTGTTCATTTAACCCTATACATAAATAGGGTTAAGCAGCCGGAAGTTAATCACTTTTGGGACTCCCTGTGTAGTGAATATAGTATAAAAATATATATTTCATAGTATACGTCTCTCTGGTTTGCCTCGTACTCACCTCGCGGCCCGTTCTCTTGTTCTTCGCAGCATCCGACCTGGACTGCATAAGGGCGCTCTTCAATGAGAAGGAGAAGGAATTGTCGCTGGCGGTGGCGAAGGTCGAGGAGCTGACGCGACAGCTCGAGGAACTCCGGGGACGTCACAACGGCGGCAACGGAGCCAACGGAGCCGGCGGACCTGGCCAGATGTCAACCCCGGCGAGCGCTGAACTCGAGAAACTCCGCCGAGAGCTCATGGTAAGCGATAACTGAATCACAACTCGACTCTATACTCACCCCCCCCTCGCTACGTTCGGTTAAGGGGCTGCTGCTGCAGCAGATTTAGTTACCGACCGCGATAGACATTCGTAGTTTACACTATACGTCGGTACTATATACGTATATGCTTAATATTCGAGATTACTATTAGTGTTGTTAATCTAAGCTTCGCCCCACTATGGTAAAATAAAAAAAACTCTAAAAAATCTGTCAAAAATCAAAAATAAAAAAAAATAATAATAATCAATATTTTTGAACTTTGGCTCAAAAATGTTGTTTTTGATCACAGAATTTTCTGAAGAAAAAAAAAAAAAAAAAAAAAAAAAAAAAAAAAAACGTTAATGTACTTTTTAAGATTTAGTTTTAAGGTAATTACAAAACCACACATTTTTTTGAAAAATCTGAAAAAAATTGTTGAGAGTTTTTTGTTGCTCTACAAAGTGTCAAAAGGAAAAAAAAAAGACGGTCGCGACTCTGTCCATAACCGGGTAACTACATTTACTCTAGCAACCCCTTAACGGCAGAATGACGTTAAGGGGCGAAATACCTTCAGGAGCGTGAAAAATGGGTATTTTACGGGAATTTTTTTTTGAGAGGGTAAAATAATTCGATCATTTTTTAATTTGCACATGAGATTATTATAACCGTCAAGTTTTAAAAAGATTTTTTTTTTCTTGGGTGACCAACAAAATTGCAGCGTTATTAACCCCTTCGGTGGCAGGACGTTTTTCTCGCTAAGTGCAAAAAACGTGTAATAAAAAAAGTTTTTAGATTCTTACGAAAACTGGTATCCCATGGATTTTGGGGTGGCCGATTACGATTTTCCACTCAAAATGCAGAAATAAAAAATGGCGGATCCAAAATGACGGGCCCAAATGGAAAAATTGATTTGAATCGGATGGTATTTTGTACTCGGGAATTTTTGAGATCGCTCATTACGAATCCGTACACAACCATTTTAAGTGCTAATTCGTAATCAGCGACCTCAAAAACCCCCGAGTACAACATTTTATCCGATTTAATTCAATTTTCGCATTTTGGTCCGCCATTTTGAACTTCTGCATTTTGAGTGCGGATTCTTAATCAGCGACCTCAAAAACCAATACCAATACCAGTACCAATTTCTGTACAAATCGATTTTTTATTTTTATGGTATGGATTTTTATGGCGTCATATATTAAGGGCATGCGCCTATGTTGATATTACAACCCCATGCAATTTGAAACACATTTGTAATACAATAACAATGAATTCCATAAACTACAAAACCGTACTTGTTTACCGACCAGTCGATAAAAAATCTACTCCAGCATCCCCTTAATGGAGGAATTTACGCGGATCATTTTTCTTTTCACCCCTGCCTCCGACTTACCTTCCGCGTGGCGAACGACGCGCGCGCCAGTAATGCCATTTCATTCAATTTCGCAGTATCGGAACAAGATGAACGAGCAGCAGAATCAGGTGGTGTCGCAGCAGAGACTCGCGTTGGTTCAGCGTCAGGCGGAGATGGCGTCGATTGACGCGAGGATAGCTCAGCTGCAGGGACGTCTTCAGCGGAAACGAGCGTTGAATCAGCGACTCAGTCAGCAACTCGGAGCTGCGAATCGTCAGGCCGCTCAGCAGCAGCAGCAACAGCAGCAACAGCAGCAACAGCAACAGCAGCAGCAGCAACAACAGCAGCCGGGCTTTCACGATGCGAAGCAACAACACGACTTCAACAACGCGGTGAAGCATCGACCGGCCGGCAACATCGCTGCCATCGAACCTTACAGTCACATCCCCAACGACAACGACTTCAATCTCAACAAAAACGATCCCAAGTATCAGACGCTGCCGTACAACACCAAGTTCACCGTCAACTTCAAAGCCACCGAGGACGACGTCAACAAGAACAAGATTCAGCACAGTGCGAGCGCCTCTCAGATCGGTCAGCGATCGGCTTTTCAGCAGTTCGGTCATCAGATTGCTCACAGTCAGTCGCAGTCGCATATACAGGGTAAGTTGCCAACTGTTTCCTCGTTGCACGAAGAAACCAACACATTGAACAATGTGCACTGAGAAAAGAGTTTGTTGACAGTTGATAAATGCAGTGTTAAATATGACGAAATGAACTATTTAGTTGTTATTACCGAATTTTGGTTGATTTTGGTTGAATATTCGATTTTTTTCGAATATTCCATTTTTTTTCTCGAATATTCGCTTTTATTTCGAATATTCGTTTTATTCCGAGTATTCGAAAAATTGAATATTCGATTCGAATACTCGCAATAAAACGAATATTCGAAATAAAATCGAATATACGAGAAAAAAACGAATCTTCGAAATAAAATCGAATATTCAAATTGAATAGTGAATATTAAATATCCAAAGTTAGACAATCATAAACCAATCATCGGTATTGATTGCGGGAAAAGTCTATTCAGTGGTTCAGTGTTTAACACTATTCTGAATTTTTTCAAAGTTGTACGGAAGCTTTCCAGCTGACACTTTTTTTATTTACTATAAAAGTAGCTGTGATAATAAAATGATTTTTAACGGTCAATATCTAAATGGCATTCTAAAAACTGTGAAAATTCATAATAGTATATTACGATACGAGTGCCATGAAACTTTTTCTCACGAGTGTGATTTTGCAGCACGAGCCGAAAGCGAGTGTTGCAATCACACGAGCTGAGAAAACTTTTTTCCGGCCTCATATCGTACACAATTTTACTTCACAAGGCGCGAAAATGCCTGACGATTACGCACGCGAAGCGTTCGTAAAACCCCATTTTTTCGTTCGTAAAACCCCATTTTCGGTGCGCGTTTCTCGCACCGAATGATATAAAAAATTGCTTTTTCAGGAAATAATTCATTACTCCACCATTTTTCAACATTAAGGGCAATGTTCCCTTTCTTTCAATATTATATATTTTAGGATTGTACACACAACATATATCACTATCATAAAATAATAACAGTATCCGCCGATCATTCAAAAAGTATATTTATTTTGCAAAATGACTATAAGGAAAAATGAAAAAAATTACAAGTCGTAAAATTTTTTATTTATTTTTCAATTTTTTATTTATTCATTTTTTCTGAGCCTGGGGTAACTAGTTACCGCTAAGGGTTAACAGTGAATTTTCCATCTATACAGTTAAACTACAATTTTACAAAAAACATTTTTTTTTTAACAGGTCAATCGCAGCTACTCGGCGTAGGCCAACAGCAGCAGCAACAGTCGCAGAACAGCCCTCAAGGTTACGCTCCTCAGCCCGGAAACAATAACAACAACAACAACAACAACAATAATCAACAGCTGGGACCAAACAACGTCATCGTTGCTCACAATTTCGTGCAGGAAGCTCAAGCGCAATTGCAGGCAGTGAGACTTCACGGTCACCAACAACAACAACAACAACAGCAGCAACAAATGCAACAGCAACACCCAAACTCGATCCAGAAGCAACACAGCTCAACAAACTCATCCAACTCGAGCCTCGCAAGCAGCGGCCAATCATTAACCCAGTCGCTTACCCAGTCCCACAATCATCGAAACCTGCAGCCTCATCAAAAACCAGTGTCAAGCGTAGCTCCGAGTTTCCCAGTAAAATCTCCGATCTATCAAACATCCTCAACCAAGATTCACCCGGTGATGCCCCAAACCTTGAGCCTCATAGGTCGCGGTCACGTTTCCGGAACCCAAAGCTACGTTCAGACTTCGCAAAATCCTCAGCAAGCGTTGCTGCCCGGAAACCAACAACAAGAGTCCTCAGCAAATTATTTAGCGAGGCACAATTATCAGCAGCAGCAGCAGCAGCATTCTGCTCAAAGCGGCGGCCATTTTGCATCTTACAGAACGCAAAACTCGCCGAATCTGCCACTTCCAAGCGGCGTCGTCGTCGGTCATCAGGGAAACGGAAGCTTGGCGGGGTATTCAAGTTACAATCAGACGCAACTTCCGGGCGGAAGCACTGTTCAGGAAGTTCAGCAAAACGAAGTTCAGAGATCAAAGTTCGAGGCGAAGCTTTTGCAGCAGGATAAGTTCGAGCACAGATACGATCAGGGGTTGGTTAAGCATGACCAAGGTGGTAAATACGATCAGCAGCAACAGCAGCAGCAACAGCAGCAACAACAGCAGCAACCTGGAAAACCCTTCGAACAGAGCAACAAGCACGATCAGATAATCGGCAATTCGCAACAAGTTGGAAAATACGAAAATTCGAAGCACGATGGCGTGAAATTCGATCAGCAACAGCAGCAACAGCAACAACAACAACAGCAGCAACAGAGCAACAAGCACGATCAGATAATCGTAGGGTCGCTACAAGCAGGGAAATACGAAAATTCTAAGCACGATGGTGCGAAATTCGAACAGCAACAGCAGCAACAACAACAGCAACAGCAACAGCAACAGCAACAGCTGCAAGCTTTCAAGCACGATCAGCACCAGACTAAATACGAGCTTAATTCGCAATTCAAGCACGAACAATTGTCCAAGTACGAGGCAACGACGAATTTCCAACAGTTCAACAGTCAGCAAGGTTTGCTTAAGCACGACAATCAAGTTGGGAAATACGATCAACAGCAGCAGCAGCAGCAGCAGCAGCAGCAGCAGCAGCAGCAGCAGCAGCAGCAGCAGCTTAAGCACGACAATCAAGTTGGGAAATACGATCAGCAAGGATTGCTTAAGCACGACAATCAAGTTGGGAAATATGATCAGCAAGGGCAACTTAAGCACGACAATCAAGTTGGGAAATACGATCAGCAACAGCAGCAACAGCAGCAACAGCAGCAACAAGAGCAGCAAGCCAATAAGTACGACGCAAAGCTCGATCATCTTGGACAAAAGTACGATCAAGTTGCGGTGACGGCGCTAGCGGCGAAGCACGATCACGGGGTCAAGTTCGAGCCGCCGCCGTCGAAGCTCGCCGAAAAGCCTTACGAGTTCGAGAGACTCAAGGAGAGCGACAGCAGAAAGCTGACGAACTTTGGGGAGGGTAAGGCCGAGGACAAGACGAAACCGGCGTTGCCGCCGAAGCCCAGCAAGCCAAATCCTCCGCCGAGACTGACGCCGCATCACGACAAGACCGAAGTTAACGCGCCAGAAGCTGCTGCTGGTGGTGGTGGTGGTGGTGTTGCTGATGCGAAACCGCCGCCACCGCCGTTGCCGCCTCCTGTTGGTCTTAGCCTGAGGTAAACTACTACTCATAGTCTTGACGTTTCATCACTATCAGCCTTCTATGAATCAGCGTTTAATCTCTTTGCAAATTTGCCAAACGCCTCTCGCGAGTTTTCCGCGCAAAATTTTACGCCACGGCAAACGCGTGTGCCAATTCTCGATTTTTGTACTCGAGGCAAAATAACATGTTGTCGATTCGGTCGCCAAGCGTTACCGCGCATTAAAAGCGTTCATTCGCAGAACAAAGGAAACCAGAGCTGGGCGAAATACTCGAAAATACGTAAAATACAAAATACAAAATAGTCTTTGTACTGAGAATACATTTATAAGTACTTCTTTTAAGTAATTTTTTTTTAATATTTCGTAAAAATCAATGGTATGTCCATTGACGATGAGTAGTGTCGGGCAGAATCAATTTGAGGTAGTATTTGCAACTGGTGTCGAGTTCGCATAAAATTTCGAAAAATCAAAGGTAATTATAAACACTTTTGGATAATACAAAAATCTAAAAAAAATCATGGATATTAAAGGCGTTGAAGAGATTTATTTTGCATAATAAAATACGTATGATTGTTCTTTTTTTTTAGAATTTTGCCTTTTTTAAATTGCGTTCTCTTATGCAAAACGAGTTGCGTTCATTTCTGCGAAAACCGGAATTTCTCAAAATTAGACGAAATTATGAAAAAATGCACACGTATTCAGAAAAATTGGTGAATAATTTTCATGAGAAAAAAAAGTTGACTCGCTGGATAATTTGTTAAACAATTCATCAACAATTCATTCATTACTTTGTTAATAACTGTTCAAAATTATGATTATTCAAAATCAATCTTTTAAGCAACTTTTGAGTATGCCTGATTTTTCAGATTTTTATCCCGTCGAGAAGTGATCGAAATTTAATTTGAAACTTACGTTTAACGCGACTGTTCCGAGAGGATTAGCACTTCAACTTCGGCTAACCGCAGCACAGCTATGCTCAAAAAAAAAGAATGTCTCCGAATATGGAGTAGGCGCAAAAGTATCTTGCATTTGTACTTAAAGTGCCGAAAAAGTAATTCAAATACTACAAAAGTATTTGAGTATTTAAAGTACGTATTTAAAACACTCAAAATACTGCCCAGCTCTGTTATGAAATCACTAATTATAAAACAAATCCTACTGTACGCAATATCTCATGAATTAATGGCGGGGGGGGGGGAGGTGAGGGGGTATTTACAACCCTGATGTCGAGTAGCCCGCCGCGCGAGAGCTCGACGTAACGATTATTCAATCGGTGCGTCTCTCGCGACGCTCGTATCTATTTCGTCTGGTCGCTGCGCCGCTTCGTCTATCTTCGCAGCTCGCGATCGACGATCCCTCGTTTCTTTTTCTCAATTGCACAACCCGTCCCGCCGCGTCCGTCGATAACGAATACACACGTCGCGACCCTCGCAACCCAGGTGCCGATTGTCGGAATCTAGGAAAAAAACGCCGTGGAAAAAATGGCCGAGGAAAAAAATGGTTGGCAAATAATGACCGGTGGAAATAGTGGCCGGTAAAAAAAAGGCCGAGAAAAAATAGCCGGGGAAAAAATGGCCGAGAAAAAATAGCCGGGGAAAAAATGGCCGAGGAAAAAAATGGTTGGGAAATAATGACCGGTGGAAATAATGGCCGGTAAAAAAAAGGCCGAGGAAAAATAGCCGGGGAAAAAATGGGCGAAGAAAATGATCAAGGAAAAAAAAATGGTTGGTGGAAATAATTGCCGGGGAAAAAATGGCTGAGGAAAGAATGGCCGCGTGTAAGTTGTATGTTTATGAGTGGAGGACACTTGAGTAGGGGGCTATTTTTTCCCCGGTCATTTTTTCACGGCCATTTTTTCCCGTCCATTATTTACCCGGACATTCTTTCCCCGGCCATTTTTTACACCAGCCATTATATACCCGGCCATTCTTTCCCCGATCACTTTTGCACCGGCCATTCTTTCCTCGGCCATTTTTTACACCGGCCATTTTTTTCACGGCCATTTTTTACACCGGCCATTATTTCCCCGGACATTTTCTTCCCTCGGTCGTTTTTCCGTGACACCCGATTGTCGACGCGCGGGGAGAGAGAGAGAGAGAGACACGGCGGAGATTCGGGAACTCGTGTCCGTCAACCCCGCGGCTGCTGCGAAATGACATTACAATTACCGGGTTAATTATAAGTGTTAATTGGTACACGATCGATTTGGCGAGTGAATAGCACAGTTGCCCGTCTCCGTATAATAGATACCGAAATAGAACGCGACTGCCGCGAATACTCATCGGAGAGGGACAACACGCCGCCGCCGCCGCGCCCGCGAGTCAAGCGTCTCCGCGCACTTAGTGACCGCGACGCAGCCGATTGATAGAGCCACCGACACCGCCGCCGCCGCCGCCGCCGAGACTTTTCGTATAGACACGTTGCTGTGTTTTTTTTTTCTTTCGTTGGTCGCGTCGCGTACAATTACACAATACGACAACAAGACGATATTACTTCCGGTACCGGGTTGAGCGCCGGCATATATATATGTTTGTTTCGTTGTCTCTACGGTAGTGTTGACTCAGCTATCGACAGCCAAGCGAGAGGTCTTATTACTATTGTTGATACCAGTGAGTCTCTGCTCCTCCCCCGAGTGTATGCTCAGTCTTCGGTGCATTAAGGAGATTCGAGCGCTACCCACTAGTCAAATGAGTGCTGATTTTTTTTTAAATTATTTACACATAGTTTTAAGCATCGATTGATTATTTTTTATAGTGATATGTATTATCAGGTATGTTCTTGACCTGGGAAAAATTTAATTGTAATCAATTTGCAAAAATACTAACCGATTTACGCAAACTTTCGAAAAGGTACTTTTCGTTCCGTTTTTTTTTTAAATAAACCGTGTTTATCACTCGATTTGGATGTTTTACGGCTCATTGCCTTCCTTAGAAGAAGTTTCACGAATTTGTCTCATAAATAATGTGTAACAATTTCTGTTGAAAAATGACAGCTGTTAGTTTACAAAATATTGTTGTAGATGGGTAACCAAGGTTTTGTCATTTTTAAACGGAGAATGTTTCAAATAATTTGCGAGGCAAATTCATAAATCATCTTTCAAGAAAGACAATGAGACGTAAAACAGCCAAATCGAACCAAAAACACGGTTTATTCTTTGGAAAAACTGAATGAAAATTACCTTTTCAAAAGTTTACGTAAATCGGTTAATATTTATGCACATCCGTTGATATTAAGTTTTTTCCAGGTTAAGAACATACGTGACAATACAAATCACCATTCAAAATAATTAACAGATACTTAAAACTATGCAAACATTATTTTTTTTAAGTCAGCATTCATTTGACTAGTGCGGAGCTGTATAACATCCTTAAGGTAGCACTGTCACTTCGCATAAGTTTTCGAAAAATGAAAGGTAATTGCCAACATTTCTCGATATTATTAAAATCTGAAAAAAATCATGCATATTAAAGGCGTTGACGAGATCAATTTTGCATAACAATAATTCCAAAATGTTATCAACAAATTGATGAAAAATAAAATTATTCAACAAATCTTTCGGCTGCCCAATTTTTTTGTTGTAATGAAAATGGTCTGTTTATTTTTCTGAATATGTATGCATTTTTTCAAATTTTTTAATTCACTTTGAATTTTGTGACTTTCCATATGTAAAAAAAACGCAAAATTCGAAGTGAATTCAAAAATTAAAAAAATGAATATTCAGAAAAATAAACGAATCATTTTCATCGAAACAAAAAAATTTGGTTGTCGAAAAATTTGTTAAACCGTTTTATTATTCATTAATTAGTTAATAACATTTTGGAATTATTATTATGCAAAATTAATCTTGTCGACGCCTATAATATTCATGATTTTTTTCAGATTAGAGAAATAGTTGCAATTTTCTCTCAATTTTTGCAAAACTTATGCGAACTCGACATTAGGCGCAAGGACTACCTTAAGGTAGTCCTTGCGTCTAGTATTAATTTCACATAAATTCGAGAAAATTGACAGGAAATTGCAACCACTTCTCGATAATATAAAAATCTGAAAAAAATCATGCATGTTATAAACGTTGAAAAGATTAATTTTGCATAATAAAAATTCCAAAATGTTATTAACAAATTGATGAAAAACAAAATTGTTCAACAAATCCTTCGATAACTTAATTTTTTTGTTTCAATGCAAATAATGCGTTCATTTTTCTAAATATGTACGAATTTTTTCAATGTTTTGAATTCACTTTGAATTTTGCGTTTTTTAACATGGGGAAAATCACAAAATTCAAAGTGAATTCAAAAATTTGAAAAAATTCATGCATATTCAGAAAATAGAGCGGATCATTTTCATTGAAACAAAAAAATTAGGTTGTCGAAATATTTGTTGAAGAATTTTATTTTTCATCAATTTGTTAATAACATTTTGGAATTTTTATTATGCAAAATTAATCTTTTCAACGTCTTTAACATGCATGATTTTTTTCAGATTTTTATATTATCGAGATGTGGTTGCAATTTCCTCTCAATTTTCGAAAACTTATGCGAACTCGACACCAGGCGCAAGGACTACCTTAACAAGCCTCGAGTGGATTCCAATAAGATAGCAGCTTGTACGCTCGACATTTCTTCAAATAATCCATAAATCGAACACTCTTAATTCCCACCCTACTACTACTACTACCCAATTCACATTGCTTTACAAAGTCTAAAACAATTTGTCCTGTTTTTGTAACTTATACAGAGCGGAGAAGGAAGACGATATCCCGCCGATCCCGACATCAGAACCGCCGGAGTCGCCGATCGAGACGCCAATCACCACTCATCCCTTGATCAAACCGCGTCCGTTGACCCTGAAGAAGGCCCCTTTCTCGGAGCAACCTCGACTCCGCTACAAATCCAATGTCCACGTGTCGATAAACCGTCGCATTGAGATGCCACCGGCTTTTCTATTTCCGGAAACCGAAATCCCCGCGGATCTGATGCAAACCGAGCAAATTCAGCAACAGCAGCAGCAGCAGCAGCAGCAGCAGCAACAATTGATAACAGACGTGACCGACAATTGCAAAAAATCGTTATCATCAGTGGGAATAATCGGTGAGGAAGTTCCGAGCAACGACAAACTGGAGGATTCGGACATCGTCGACGCCCTTAACGTCATCAACATCGAGGACAAGCTGAGGATCGGTAAGAGCGAAGCGGCGGACAACGATTGCAAAACCAGCAGCAGCGACGTTATCAGAAGGAAGAAGGGAAATTTGAAATCCACGACGGGAAAGGCTAATCTTTCGAGACGGGTCTCCTTCGACCCGTTGGCTCTTCTTCTCGACGCGAGCCTCGAGGGCGAGCTCGAACTCGTCAAGAAGACCGCCAAGGAAGTTGCGAACCCGAGTTCCGCCAACGACGAGGGTATAACCGCCCTCCACAACGCCATATGCGCCGGGCATCTCGAGATCGTAAAGTTTCTCGTCGAGTTTGGATGCGACGTTAACGCTCAAGACAGCGACGGATGGTGAGCAGCAGAGAGAATCATTTTTTTTAAACTTTTTATTACGGGTCTGCGGATAACAATTGAATCGAATCGAATCAAATCGAATCGAATATTGTTATTCGAGTCGAATTTCAAATCAAATATTCGATATTTCGAATACTCGGAATAAAGTCGAATATTCGTAAAAGTCGAAAACTCGAAAAAATTGAATATTCGTAAAAGTCGAACATTCGAAAAATTTGAATATTCGTAAAAGTCAAATATTCGAAAAAATTGAATATTCGCAAAAGTCGAATATTCGAAAAAATGGAATGTTCGCAAAAGTCAAATATTCGAAAAAATTGAATATTCGCAAAAGTCGAATATTCGAAAAAATGGAATGTTCGCAAAAGTCGAATATTCGCAAAAGTCAAATATTCGAAAAAATGGAATATTCGCAAAAGTCGAATATTCGAAAAAAATGGAATGTTCGCAAAAATCGAATATTCGAATAAAATTGAATATTCGTAAAAGTCGAATATTCGAAACAATGGCATATTCAAATAAAATTGAATATTCGTAAAAGTCAAATATTCGAAACAATGGAATATTCGAAAAATGGAATATTCGTAAAAATCGAATATTCGCACACCCCTACGTTTTATTTCTTCTTCCGATTTTTCCGGCCGGAAAGAAAAGAATGCAAATAACGTTCTCCGTTTCGCAGGACTCCGCTTCACTGCGCCGCGAGCTGCAACAATCTGGCTATGGTGAGATTCCTTGTGGAGCACGGCGCCTGCATATTTGCCACAACGCTTTCCGATCACGAAACCGCGGCGGAAAAGTGCGAGGAGGACGAGGAGGGTTTCGACGGATGCTCCGAGTATCTGTACAGTGAGTACTAACCAGTCTTTTCATTTTTGTAGCACGAGAGGACAAAATGATTTTTTTTTTTATTGATTTGGTTATTGTGTTACATTATTTTTATTTACCGAAAGTATCGGTGAAAAAAAAGGTCCCATATGTGGACTACGATTGCGGCCGCAAGTTTGGTCTGAACCAAAAATTTCAAAAAGATTATTATTCGATAGGAAAGCCGCTATCAGCCTATGGAGCCTTTCTTTCTTTTTTCAAATTTAAAAAAATGTCGGCGGTTTAAAGAAAAATGATCGATTCTAGCCTATTTTTTCGATAGTTTTTCATGCAAAAAATAGGAAGATTTGAAAAAAAAAAAAGATTCCATAGGCGGATAAAGAATAATGCGAAGAATGTTCTGTCAAAATATCAAGGAGATAACTTGAAAACTCTTCCTGTGAGAGTGGTCACCGTTTTGAAAAACATCATTCTGAGAAAAACGCGTTTAACCCTCAGCGGCCACACCTCAGCCAGACCACATAGCGGCCGCACGGGGTAACTAGTTACCCGAGGCTGAAAAACCTAGATGTACAAGACATATGGGCGTTTTAAGACTTCTAACCGATTGTCTCATATTTATTGAAGAGTTCTTCAACATTTCTAATAATGATTTTTATCGGTCAATTTATAGATGGCGTTCTAAGAACTGTTAAAATTCATAAAAATTGCTTTTTCAGAAAAAAATTCATTATCCCGCCATTTTTCAATATTAAGGGCTGAAATTTTAGGATTGTACGCACAACATATACCACTACTATAAAAAATAACAGTATCCGACGATCATTCAATAAGTATATTTATTTTGCAAAATGACTGAAGAGAAAAATGCAAAAAATGACAAAAAATGAAATTTCTAATATCTCATTACAAATCATAAAATTTCTAACTTCTATTTTTTTTACTATTATTTTTTTTTCTGGGCCTGGGGTAACTACCCCGTGTGGCCGCTAAGGGTTAACGTTTCGACTGGTCGCGCTGCAATCCCTTTGTCTAAGAAAGACTATAGCGACTGAAATAATTCGAATTTCGATTTAAAAGTTGGGGACAATGTTTATAACCGCATATACTGCCGGAAATGCAAAAAAAATCGATTTAAAAAATATTACATTGTGATGATGCCTTAAATAAAAAATATAAAAACATTATCCTAATTGTCCGGTTATCGCGTTTCAGGCGTTCAAGAAAAATTGGGCATTATGAACAACGGACAGGTGTACGCGGTATTCGACTACGATGCGCAACACAGCGACGAGCTGACCCTGAAGAACGGCGACTCGCTGGTGATTCTTCGAAAGGGCGACGACAACGAGAGGGAGTGGTGGTGGAGCAAGCTCGGACACCGGGAGGGCTATGTGCCCCGAAATTTGCTAGGCGTAAGTACATCATCTCCGATTACGGTGTCCCAAATTCCAGATATATTTTTTTATTTTTAGTCTCACCCAATAAAATTGTTCTTTTCAGTGAAAAAGCAATTATCACGAAAAATGGAGCTTGTAAAACATTATTTTGAGGTCGCTCAGCAATTCTGGAAATTAAGAAAAAAAAAATCATTTCTTGTAATTCTGTCGTTGAGCGACCTTTTGATGATAATTTTTTTTTTTTTTTTTTTTTTTTTCAAAATTTGAAAACAAAGTGAGAGATTACAAAAGATGAAAAAAAAGAAATGATAAAAAAAAATTGAAAATTTTCAAAATTGCTGAGCGACCTCCAAATAATTTGTTACAAACTGCATTTTTCATGAGATTTTTTTTTTTTTCAGTGAAACCAACAATTTTATTAGGTTAGACTGAAAATAAAAAAAATATATCTGAAACTCTAATCTCGTTCGTTCGACGTCAAGATTCTAGCGAACCTCCGATTAATCAATTGTTATTATTTTATTTATTGCAGCTATACCCGAGAGTTCAACCGGGAAAAACAGACTGAGAGACGGCCTCGAATATCTGCAAGAGTTTCTCAATATCCGAAACATTGTATCACCACAGTATTCAATTTGCAGCTTTATCTTATTAGGTATTTTTAATAGTGTGTATTCTAATGTTACAGATATTATATTATTTAATCGCGCGTAGTTGTATTCGATCGACGATACCGAAAATCAGCTACAGTTTTTTTTTATCTTGTCCTTTATCGACGAGCTGCTGCTGCTGCGAAATTCGCACGTTTTTTTAATAGTTGCAATTGAACTCTTGTAACGGTGACTTCTCGAAAGTTGAATTTCCGTTCTTTTTTTTTTTTTTTTTTTATTAAAGGGTTATGTCACTGTAGAGGCCCAAAAAATAGGCTGTTTTCGGGATACTTTTTTCAGAAAAACTGCAATGTAAATCGAGATTCTAAAAACGGGTGTTTATTATATATGTCAGTGACTGTATACGATCATTTTTTTTCGAAGTGATTCGTAAGAAAATGGCGTTTGTGCAGCGTTTCTGCGATGACGTCTCCGTTTGTTCCAAGCTCCAACGGCCGGACCGATTCCTCGAACAATTATGTTCTGATTCACTTGAAATTTTGCACATATCTTTGAAAATGCATTGTCTTCGACATTACGTAGGATTTTTTCGATATTTGGATTTTTAACAAAATGGCGCATTGTTTAAGTGAAAAGTGCAAAATTTGCCTAAAAAATCATCACAAAATTGTTAATAACAAATAGGCTAAGCCGAAAAAAAAAATCCTACGTAGTGTCAATGACAACGTATTTTTAAATATATGTGTACGATTTCAAGCGAATCGTATCACAATTGTTTGAGTAATCGATGCGGCCAGCTTGAAAAAAGTAGTTTTGAGATAAACGCGTTTGAACTTTGTCTTCTTAAAATTCGGAAATCGAGTACTTAGACATTTTTCCCGGCCATAACATTTTTGGACGTCATTTTTCAGGTCCCATGGGACCTTTTAAAGCAAGAAAAAACGATTTTCCGAAAACTCTACAGTGGCATAACCCCTTAACGAAAATTAAGAGCGAAGGAAACATCAACTGTTTCGACTCAGCGGTGCGCATCTGTTGATACCGGAGAAAGGAATTTTACACGCGCCGCAATTCTCTACACTTGTGTACTTACCGCTTTTACGATATTTCCGTTTGGATTTCTCACTCAATCTTAAGGAGGTTGGAGCGCTACGCACCAGTTAAATGAGTGTTAATTTTTTTTAAATCGTTTACACAAGTTTTATCAATCAATTGGCTATAGTTTATGGAGATTTGTATAAAAATATATGTTCTTGACCAGGGAACAATTTAATTGCAACGAATTCGCAGAAATATTAACCGATTTACGCAAACTTTTGAAAAGAGGTAATTTTCATTAAGTTTTTTCAAAGAATAAACCGTGTTTTTTGTTCGATTTGGATGTTTTACGTCTCATTGTCTTTCTTGAAAGATGATTTATGAATTTGCCTCGCAAATAATTTATAACATTCTCCGTTTAAGAGTGACAAGCTTTTGTTTACCCATCTACAAAAATATTTTGTAAACTAACAGCTGTCATTTTTCAACGGAAATTGTTAAAAATTATTTATGAGGCGTTAAGCATCTTCTAAGGAAGACAACAAGCCGTGAAACACCCAAATCGAGGAAAAAACACGGTTTATTCTTTATAAAAAACGGAACGAAAAGTACCTTTTCAAAAGTTTACGTACATCGTTTAATATTTTTGCAAATCGATTACAATTAAATTTTTCTCAGGTCAAGAACATACCTGACAATACAAATCACTATAAAAAATAACCAATAGATGCTTAAAACTGTGTATAAATTATTTAAAAAAAATCCGCTCTTTTGACTAGTGTGGTTCGCTCCAACCTCCTCAATTAATTCGAAGCTCGACACACGATGAATGTTCCCCGGTCGCACTTCGAGCAGACAATATCAGAGAGAATAATGAATACTGTATGATGAATCTGTGCATTTTTAATTAACGCGTTGTTTTGTCCATAATTGTGCTCCGAGGCGAACAATACGAAGCACGGCGATACGAATTATTTTATATTTGTTTCACCTAAATGTTTCCGTTTAGATGAATTCAAATTCTGTTTTTATTCCGTCGAAAATAAAGTTTAAAAACGTCTCGAGTCTTGTTACGTTTTTCCAAGGCGAAATTTTCCAAATCCGACCGACGATTGTTGCTCTTCGGATTCGGAAAGTGTTTATATAAAGAAAAAAATGTATACTCTAAGCTTGCCAATAGAAATATGCATTACGTCGTAATGATATTTTGTTAATTGTAGTCAGTCGCGCGACGCATCCGAATTACTTACGAAAAAATTGTTTTAAATGAAAGGACCGAAATGAAAATATTTCTGTTGCGATGGGATTGTTTGCACGTTACGTTCGTGACTTGTCACCCTTATCACCCGACGTTGCGAAAAAAAAAAAAAAACGGGTAAAACTACCGAACGCGGCAATTAATTATTAAGCGAACGACAACCGTCGTCGAAATGAAAATCACAAAAGATTATGCCGATTAATAAAAAACAATGTGTGCCTTTGAAAATAATAATGACAAGATTATGTAAGATTGCACGATATATTACAACAAAATAAATTGTTTTTCATAAAAAATAAGTTTTGGTCATTTAATTTTCCCTAACTTTATTTAAGGGGGGAAACCACATTAGCGGTTTCAAAAAATCCGATTTTGTATTGCTTATATCGTTAGTTTAACTATCTGAGAATACGCTGTTAAAATTTCGAAGCGAAATTCGAATTTTTGTAGATTTTCTGTCGATAGAATCGACCCCTCGTCGTGTACGTCGCTACAGGCTCGAAGCGTTCAAGGATGCAGAAGCTAGCAAATAAGGAGGCTCATTTTCACTGGTATTTCAGAATTTTTTTCGGTGGCAAGTGTTTATTAGAATTCAATAAAATAAGATTGGCCATCATGTTATTCAGATTTCGAACTAGTTTTGTGAATTTTTTAAAATAATTCCACCGAAAAATAACAGCGATACGCACTGATGTCCGCTGAAGGTCGTCGTAAGTAGAATTCTCCCACTGCCATTCCAATTTTTATCCGAAATCATTGAAGTTTTTTTTTACATTAATAACGAATTACCTCAGAATATGAACGTCAATGCAATTGAAAATGACGAAAATTAAAAATGTGGCAGGCGTTTGATTTTTTTTTGTCATTTTTCACCATTTTTTCACGAATTATGCACAAAAAAAAACCCTAAGAAATACTTCGTAATCTACTTCGTAATTGCATAATAGTACTTTGTGATACAAGGGCGAGAAAGCGGCCATTACGCGCGGAGGTTAGGAAGCGGCGCACTCGCCAAATCGAGTGCTACAACGACACGAGCTGCGAGCTGCGAGTGTTGTTTGTAGCAGCACGAGAGGAGGCGAGTGCACTGCTTCCTAACCTCCGCGGGACGGCCGCTTTGTCGCCCATGTATCACATATTACTTTTTGTAACGAATGTCAACGTGATGTCGCACATCTCCGTGCCTGCAAAGCGTGCGTGAGATCATCTTGTAGATAGTTTCACGCACGCCAATGTGTGCGTGAAGTTATGTAGATAACTTCACGCACCAGATGGCGTACGTGAAATTATCTACGTTGACATAAGCATAATACGCGATCTCACGCACGCTTTGCGGGCACGAAATGTGCGACATTACGTGCATGAGTTACAAAAAGAATATTACTGCCAATTTTCATAATGATCGGTTCATTAGTTTTTGCGGCAGAATGCCCGAAGAGGCGAAAAAATTCACTAGCACCCAACAGAACGCCGTTTTTATGTTTGGAAATCGAGAAACGTACAGTAAACGCTCTTTGGAATTTATAGAAAATCCGTAAAAAAAAAAATAAATAAGCCGAAAGAATAGGATAATTAGGGCTAACGAGTAACTGAGACATTGCCTTATTTTATAAACGTTTATTTCGTACAAAACTTAATAGGCGAAAATGCGTGATTATATATAGTAGATTTTTTTGTCGTTAAGGCAACACGGCGAGAATACTTAGTCAAGCAATGATATCGTTAATAATTAAATAATGTAGACAACTAATCACCAAATTACGGATATAAAAAAATTAAGACATTTATGATTAAAATCGTTGTCGCACTGGTTGTGGTTATAACATTTCAGACACTGGTTGGGTGAATTCATTCGGTTCGTTGTACAAATTGGATTAATTGGATGATCAAAACTGGTCCCTGTTTCTGAGCTGGGAAGTCGATGCGTCGTCGGAAAAAAATAGGCAAGCATCTGCTTTACATTTATACGTCTGTGGCACGTCGAAAAACTGACGAGGGTTTTTTTTTTTTTTTTTTTTTTTTTTACAAGGTTGCAATACTAATATCTATAGAGATAGAGTCACGGGAAAACATACGAATCCCCAACGTCCAACGTATATAAAATGAACCAAATATATATTAATAAATATATAACTTTGTAACTTTGTAGTTACGTCGATCCGCATCTACGAATCCATCGGTTTTTCCTCTTTAGCCATCCGGAGACAGATTTTTAAGTCTTCGCAGTCAGGCACCATTGTCTCCAGCCTTTAAAAAAAAAAAAAAAGCAGAAATTAGTATCTCAAATAATATCGACGATCGATCACAGTTGGCGTAAATAGAGCTGGGCAGTATTTTAAGTACATGGAGTATCTTGAGTATTTTAAATACGGATTTTAAATGCGCAAATACTTTTGTAGTATTGTAAGTACTTTTTCGACACTTTAAGAGGAGATATACACCTGGAAACAAAGAAAAAAGGTAATTTTCGAGAATTTTTTTCAGGGTAACTATTGAAACTATCAGATCGGAGTCTTTTTTCTAGTAAAAAACATACTTTTTCAAAAATGTTTTCAATTTTTTGCATTTAAAAAGTTGCAAATTTACGGAGTACTTTAGTCGTGTACGGAGCGTCGTAAAATAAACTGGTACCCAAAATATTTCGAAGACCACTGAACCGATTAACTTGAAATTTTTTGTGGTTATTGTATACTAGTATAATTATCTAATTTTTGTAATAGGATTTTTTTTTCGATTCTTAGTTTTTTTTTGCAAAATACGAACAAATTTTGTCTTGAAAATCGCTTCTTTGAGTCGAAGTGGCCGCCATTTTGTCAAAAATCGATATTTTTTAAATCGGCTATGACAAATACTAGATAATGGTATCTATTTTAATATCCTATGTAATTTTTTTGTCTTAGATGAATTTTGATGAAACGCCACTGGGTAAGGTTTTTTACGACTCTCCGTACACGACTCAAGTACTCCGTCAATTTGCAACTTTTTTAAATGGAAAAAAAAAAAAAAACAACAACAACAACAACAATGAAAACATTCTTGAAAAAGTATGTTTTTACTAGAAAAGACTCCGATTCGATAGTTCCAATAATTTCCTTGAAAAAAAATTCTCGAAAATTACCTTTTTTTCCGTTTCCAGGTGCATATCTCCCCTTAACCCCTTCAGCGGCAGACGAAATCGTGCGCACATTTTGTATCTCATATATTGAGTCTGCTATTTTTTGTTTATAAATTTTGAGTTCGGATTCGTAATCAGCGACCTTTAAAGCCCCCGAGTACCAAATTTCACGAAAATCAATCAAGCCGATCGGAAAAAAATTGGATAATAATCGGAAAATACATGCGCCATATGGCGTCATTGCCGCTGAAGGGGTTAATATACTTGAATACTTTTGTAGTTTTTTAAGTACTTTTTCGGCACTTTAAGTACAAATACCAAATACTTTTGCGTCTACTCCATATTCGGAGACATTTTTATTTTTTGAGAATAGCTGTGCGGCGATTAGCTGAAGCCGAAGTGTCAGTCCTCTCGAAACAGTCGCGTTAAACGTAACTTTCAGATTAAATTTCGATCACTTCTCGATAGGACAAAAGTCTGAAAAAATCAGACATACTCAAGGTGCTGCAAAGATTGATTTTGCATAATAATAATAATTTTGAACTGTTATTAAGAAAGTAATTTAAAAAAATGAATGGTTCAACAAATTAACCGACAAGCCAACTTTTTTTTCTCATGAAAATGATTCACTAATTTTTCTTAATGCGTATGATTTTATTCACAATTTTATCTAATTTTGAGAAATTTCGGTTTTCGCCCCTCATTTTGCGTAAAAAAAAACACAATTAAAAAAAAGAAAAAATTCTAAAAAAAAAAACATACGTATTTTATCATGCAGAATTAGTCTCTTCAACGCCTTAGATTTTTATATTATCGAAAAGTGTTTGTAATTGCGTCTGATTTTTCGAAAACTTATGCGAACTCGACACCAGTTGCAAAGCTACCTTAAATTGATTCTGCCCGAGCCTACTCATCGTCAATGGACATACCATTGATTTTTATCAAGTATTTAAAAAAGTACTTAAACAAAGTACTTAGAAATGTATTTTAAGTACAAGAAGCATTTCGTATTTTTAATCGTAAGTATTTTCGAGTATTTCGCCCAGCTCTGGTCGTAAATAAAGGCGTGCTCACTTTTTAGCGTAAACATCGAGTGTGGACCGGACAAAGTTTCCATTTCGCAGAGCCTGCTTGCAAAATACGCTCAATCCTCGGAAGCACTTTTTCGTTGTGTTTTCGCGACCCTGGTTCTCCCACTCTGGTAAATCCTTTGTTATCGACCAAGCAGCGAATACGTATTGCATCGCGGCGGTCCAATGCTGGCTCTCGAGCAGTTTGTTGCCCTGTTCCATCACTGCTTTCTGCAATAACATACAAGATATTTTTCAGTAAAGAAAATTTCATTAAATCGATTAAGGGGACTAGATCCCCTTATATCTTATTATTATAAAAATCGATTAAGGGGACCAGGCAGCGAGATTTTTTGAAATTTTCTTTTTTTTTGTTGCACATTCCTATCGGCCGATTCTTTCCGTGTATTTTGGCGCATGGCAAACTAAAAAATTCGGAAAATTGAGCTTAGGGGAGCTTGGAGTACGGAGCAAGCGCCATGGAACATGTACAGATTACGTTTCCTTTAAGGATATTATACAGCTCCACACTAGTCAAAAGAGTGCTGATTTTTTTAAATAATGTAGACATAGTTTTAAGTATCTGTTGATTATTTTTAATGGTGATTTGTATTGCCAGGTATGTTCTTAACCTGGGAAAATGTATTTGCACCGGATTTACATAAATATTAACCGATTTACGCAAACTTTGGAAAATGTAATTTTCATTCAGTTTTTTTCAAAGAATGAACCGTGTTTTTTGTTCAGTTTCGATGTTTCACGGCTAATTGTCTTTCTTGAAAGATGGTTTATGAATTTGCCTCACAAATAATTGATCACATTCTCCGTTGAAAAATGACAAACCTTTGTTTACCCATCTGCAAAAATCTTTTGCAAAAAAGCAGCTGTAATTTTTCAACCGAAATTGTTAAAAATTATGTACGAGGCAAATTTGTAAAGCATCTTCCAAGGAAGACAATGAGCCGTGAAACATCCAAATCGAACAAAAAACACGATTTATTTTTTGAAAAAAACTGAATGTAAATTACCTTTTCAAAGGTTTGCGTAAATCGGTTATTTATGCAAATTCGTTGCATTTTTATTTTTCCCAGGTTAAGAATATACCTGGTAATACAAAAAACCATTCGAAATAATCAACAGATACTTAAATCTATGCATAAATTATTTATAAAAGTCAGCACTCATTTGACTAGTGTGGAGCTATATAACATCCTTAAGGGGCTGCTGGAGTAGATTTTTTTACCGACATTGGTCTTGTAAAAATAGACTTTTGCAGTTTACGCTTTACGTCGTTATAACGCTACAGATATGCTTCAAGTTTGACAAAGATGTTATATGAACATAAATGGTTCGGCGAAGATGCGAGTTTCGGTCGAAAACGAACAAGAAATAGAAAAAATCGTATATTTGTAAACGCTCGAAAACCAATATGGCCGCTCGAAATGTCAACAACACATTTGCGGTAAGATATAATCGTTTGAGGAACTCAAACGTGCCAAATCCGTATCTACGCCAATTCTTTGATGTTTTCTGAATATTTCAGAACTGGCGAAATGTTGATTATAGAAACTGAATCCACGTAAAGCGTAAACTGCTTGTTGTACGTGTTTTTGGTTAAACTTTCAGCCGATAAAGAAGATCTCTATCGGCTCAAAATATACGATTTTTCTATTTCTTGTTAGTTTTCGACCACAAATCGAATCTACGCCGAACCGTTGTTGTTCATATAACATCTCTGTCAAATTTGAAGTATATCTGTAGCGTTATAACGACGTAAAGCGTAAATTGCGGAATTCTAGTTTTACCGACCAATGTCGGTAAAAAAATCTACTCCAGCAGCCCCTTAATACAGTTTTCAACGTGATCGATTTTTTTTTCCATCGTAGAAAATGGAAATGAACCGTACCTCGAACGCATCCAAGTGAACGTAAGCCCGGCTGTACGCGGATTCGTCGATATTCGAGGGAACAAGACTGGCATACACGTTTTGTCTGAGAGCGCTCAATCTCTCCCTCAACGGTTGAATATCCGCTATAGGCATTTTCTTGAGTATGACGTCTCGCAGTTTGTCGTCGTTGGTAAGAGCACCGTCCTCTTGCATCGACACCAGGTCCATGATTACTTTGACGAGTTGATCCTGACTGAGACCCCTCAGACCGTTCACCAGAGATCCTCCAAATTGCTTCTGGCCGGTCCCGAGAAATTCGCTCGATGACAATTTTGGTCCTTCCGGAGCATTTTTCTTTTTCTCAGGAGTCGCCAACAGAGACTCGGGATTGTCGCCTCCGAGCATGAGCCTCTTTCTCGGCGTACTTCTCAAGACAATTGTTGACTTTGTCGGGCTCTTCACCGGTGTACGATCTCTCGAGCTCAAACTGTAGACAAACAAATTACATTAAGGGAATAAATGCCTTTAGAATTTTCAAAAAACCGATTTTTTTTTTACATATTTCGAAATTATGATACCCAAAGAATATATCAAAGGAAAACTCGAAATATTGAACATTTGCGGAGTTATCGCATTTTAAACGCGATTATCTCGAAACTACTTTTTCAAAAACTGCTCGTGTTGTAGCTAAAAAATGTCCCGACCGGTTTGTATGAAATTTTGGGAGGACACTCTCAGTAATATTAGCGGTAACTCAGTATAGTAGCGTGAAAATAAACAATTTTTTTGGGGTCACATATGCCGAAAAAATGATCGAAAACTCGAACTTTGGAGTAAAAAGGCTCCCAAATTTTCAATTTTGCACTTTTTTAAATCATTTTTTCGGTATATCCTTCCCCTTAATATGTCGGTAAACAAATGACACTTATTAAATGTTTTTCGGATCAACAGAAAAAGAGTGACAACTGCAGCACATTTCGATGTCGCGGAAAACAGGCGGCCGAAAACCCTTAATAACGCCGCCATTTTGGTGAAAAAAAAAATCTATTCTAAACTTGAAAGTTATAATAACCTCATGTCCAAATTTGAAAATGTTCAGATTATTTGTTATCCCCTCTAAAAAAATTCCCGAAAAATACCTATCTTTCACGCTCCTAAAGGTATTTCTCCCCTTAACTAAACATTACATTGAAAATGACAAATGATTTGTGGAGAACAAAAAGGCCGTGTCTAGAGTCATACAAACTCCACGTAACTTTTAGTTATTCGCTAAAATCATACAACATTTTCGTGACTCATAATTATTTAAAAAAATTACCCAAAATTCTTATAAAGCTTTTAAAAAAACGATATATCTATGGTACCGCTATAGTTCTAAAGCTGAAATATTCCGCTTCATTAAGGAATTGTTACAGTTTTATAAGAACATTCTCTTAACTTCGATCAGTGTGCCTCGCACGAAGAAATATAAGTCACGTAAATTTTAACTGACTTTTGTAAATAGCTATAACTCACGAGAATTTTGTGTGATTTTAGCGAAAAATTAAATGTCACGTGGACTTGTGACGCATAAGTCACATTTTTTATGACGCTAGAAGCGTCGAAAAAATAATAATTAAAAAAAAATCAAGTACCTGAATAAACTGTCCCTCTTTGCATCGACATCAGGTGACCAGACAATTGTCCTGCGTCGTCTGCCGCGCTTCTGTATGACCAACTCGTCGGGACTGGGCACCGGGCTCCACGAATCCATGCTGTACCGACTGTTCATGAGATTGTCCATAGCGTTGACTTCGACTAACAGTGGCTCCCCTGTAAGATAGAACGACCGGTTGCAAAACATCTGTGTATAATATTTCATACGGTAAAGATTAGGGTGTGTCAAATAATAATAATAATATTTTTTATTTTCTTTTTTACGGCAAAAGTTTGTTCTGACCTTAATACACACCTCCCATGCAGAAAACGCGGCTAAATATATATACATTTTTTTAAATTCGAAATTTCATGTAATAAAAAGATCTCGGTTGAGGCACCTTTGAACATCATTTGCCAGCGAACTCCTTTGGCACAGTTGATTGTTAGGTCAACCTTTTGAGTTTAAGCCATGAAGACCAATGAAAAGTGCGATAATTAGTAGTAAAAATAAAAAAAACATAAAAATTGTATTTCTCGGGTTATCGAGGAAAAGTAAAAAAATCCGAAGATTATCGCACTTTTCTTTAGGCTTCATGGCTTAAACTCAACGGGGTGACCTAACAATTGACTATGCCAAAGGAATTCGGTGGCAAATAATTTTTAGAGGTGCCTCAATCGAGGTCTTCTTATTACATGAAATTTCGAATTAAAAAAAATATATATATATTTAGGCGCGTTTTCTGCATGGGAGGTGTGTATTAAGGTTAGAATACATACTTTTGACGTAAAAAAGACAAACATAAAAAATTATGTTCTTTTTTTGACACACCCTAGTAAAGATTCTACAGAGTGACTCGCCGTACCGGATAACAAGGACTCTGTGTCGGATAAGTTTTCTTATAAAGGACTTTTTTTTAGATGATCTCCCTTTTAAACTCAAACTAAAAGCCGAGTGTTGGATCCAAACTCACCGGGTGAGACGGTCGAGCTCGTCATATCAGGAATCACAGCCAGTGCTTGCCGCACCGATCTGCGTCGTCTGGCATCTGGCCTGCGTAAAAAGTCTCGCGTGGGTGTAGTCATCGTCTGCGAGGAAAACAAAAGAACAAAGTTATTACAATTTCACGTACCGAAACGATTACCTGACCATCTTGAATGTAAGATAGATGTATTGGTATTGGCCACCAACTTCGACTGATATTGAAGTTTACATTGTTGAAATGAAACGAAAAAAAAATATATATGGGTCATTCCACGAGTTTTCGCGCAAAAAAAAAACGCGACTGACTCCAATTTTCGCCTAATTTTTCTATATCGTTGACTATGTCAAACGGAGCATCCGTGATTTTTTTGAGAATTTTATTCTCACATTTGGTCGATCTATAAAATAAAAAATTAAAAAATCTGACGTCTAGTGGAAGAATCATATTGACAAAAATAAGTAGGTCAACATTTTCGTAATTCAACACAGTTTACGGTAAAAATAATCAAAATAAAAAATAAACGAAATTTGTACTTTATTTACGTCTTTTACTAAGAAAAGGTATCAAATAAAATAGAAATTGTGTTTATTTTTTATTTTGATTTATAAATGTTTGATATATAAATGTATATATTATTCTAGCGATTCTGAAGTTATTTTAGTGATTCTAAAAAGTTATTATAACAATCAATAGCTATAATAATTTTTTATCGGCAGTACAATCCCTTGGGTTCGTTCGATTTTTTTTTTCATCTTCGTTGCTTTCCAACGATCCGAACTTCAATGTAATAATTTTGAAAGGACAGAATTATTGCATTGTTAAAACAAAACAAAATTGCATGGATAATCTTGTTAATCTTGTATGGATACTTTCTAAGTTTCAACGTGAAACTACAGGAAAACAGTAATTTGAGATAAATTGTAGAGAAAATTGCCGCAACCGGTACAGTGGCCACAAACGATGCATCCCTGTATGTGAACAGGGTTAAGCGAACAGCCCTGTACACTTAACGCTGTATGTAAACAAGGTTAAGCAGCCAGAACTTTATAACATTTGGCCCTGTTAACCCTGTTTATATGCAGGGTAAAGCAAACAGGGTTAAGCAGCCCGAACTTTATAACATTTGGCCCTGTTAACCCTGTTTATATGTAGGGTAAAGCAAACAGGATTAAGCAGCAAGAACTTGAAATCTTTTGGGACACCTTGTATACATTTTTCTCCAATGAAAAAAATGAAATAAATTTTCAGAAAACAGACAAAAATGCCGAATTGGGCTACGAGGCGTTCCTCGTGGAAAACCTGTGACTATATCGACCAACTGTTGCTCCGAAGGGAGAATCGTGGTCACGTTGTCACGAGTGAAGCAAGACAGCCCGTGGCGAGGATGCTTTTACCGCAATTGCGATAAACAGAATGAAAATATCATTCACTTTAAAAGGACAGAATTATTTGCATTGTTGAAACGAAACAAAATTGCGTGGATAATTTTGTTAATTTGTATGGATACTTTCCAAATTTCAATATAAAAATACAGGAAAACAGTAATTTGAACAGGAATTTGATTTTCGGTACAGTCGCTACAACAAATGCATCTACTCTATACAGGGTGTCCCAAAAGTAATGAAGTTCCGGCTGCTTGACCCTGTATGGGAACAGGGTTAAGTGAACAGGGTTAAGTGAACAGGGTTAAGTGAACAGGGTTAAGTGAACAGGGTTAAGCGAACAGGGTTAAGTAAACAGGGTTAAGTGAACAGGGTTAAGCAAACGGGGTTAAGTAAACAGGGTTAACAGGGCCAAACGTTACAAAGTTCCGGTTGCTTAACCCTGTATGTGAATAGGGTTAAGTGAACAGGGTTAAGTGAACAGGGTTAAGCGAACAGAGTAACAGGGCCAAAAGTTATGAAGTCCAAGTTATAAAGAGCAGGGTTAAGCAGCAGGAAGTTGAAAACTTTTGAGACACCCGGTATATATATTTTTTGTAACGAAACAAATGAAAAAAATGTTGAGACAAGACAAGAATGCCGAATCGAGACACGAGGCGTTCGTGCTCGTGAAAAACGTGTGACTATATCGGCCAACTGTTGCTCCGAAGGGACGAGAATCGTGGTGGTCGCGCGCGTTGTCACGAGTGAAGCGAGGGCCGTGGGCCGTGGGCCGTGGCGCGAGGACGCTTTGCCGCGCGATCGCAATAACCTGAATGAAAATATCGTCCATACCGGCGTCTGTCCGTCGCCGCGGATTCCTCTGCGTTTCTCGTCGTCGAAGTCACGAAAATTCGGGCGTCGATTATTTTGGCTTTAATTCACGAGGAGACGACACATCACAGGCATCACAGCAGCACATCACGGGGACCAGCGGAGGAATGGCGGGAATCCGTTGGGACGTTTATTATCCTTTTCGCGCGATTTCGACGTGTTTACGAGTCCCCATTGGCTGCTTGGCTAGCGTATTATTATGAGCGACGTGCCGATTGGACGAGCGACTGTGCGTCTCTCGGTTAGGTTTGGTTGGGTGTGTAAAGTGGGGGACGGTTGGCTTCGTTGGGCTGCGTTCGAAGCGACACTCGAGCGGCGGCGTCGTCGTCGTTTCTCTTTCTTCTTTGCTTCCACTCTCGTCTCGACACTGAATTGCACGTTTCGTCTGTGTCGCGCATGCGCGACACAATGGAGGTGATCTCGGCGAGCGAGCCAGGGTAACGGACAGGTGTCCAAGAAGCGATTGCTTCCCAGCAGCGCAAAACTTTAAGGGGCTGCTGGAGTAGATTTTTTTACCGACTGGTCGGTAAAAAAGTACGGTTTCGTAGTTTACGGTATACGTCGTTATTGAATTACAAAAATGTCTCAAATTGCACAGGATTATAATATCAACATACGCGCATCGGCGTAGACTCGAATTTTGAGTGAAAACGCTTCAAAAACAAAGAAAATCGTAATTTTGTGGGCCTATCGAAAACCAATATGGCCGCTAGAACTGTCAACTGCCACCTTTTTCGTATTATATAAACGCACTTCCAGGCATCCCATACGAAAAACGAGAATCTACGCCGATGCGCCTACATTGACGATATAATAATCCTGTGCAATTTGAGACATTTTTGTAATTCAATAACGACGTATACCGTAAACGACGAAGCCGTACTTTTTCACCGAACATCCATGCCGAGCCCAGTCGGTATCGAAAACTGTAATGAACGATATTTTTACGCATATTTGCATTTACGTAGCTATGAACGAAAAAATGCATTCACTGCGGATATCGCATTCATACGCAGTGAATGCATTTTTCCGTGTATAGCTATGTAAATGCAAATATGCGTAAATATCGTTCATTACAGTTTTTATTACCACAGTCGCGGTTTCTGTACCGACTGGTCGGTAAGAAAGTACAGTCTAGGGGCGCATCTCGTGTCCCACGAGATCTCGTGGCCTGCTCTCGCTTTTCGAATGTGATTCCTAGAATGTCTTTGTTTTTTTCAAGCGTTTTCACTAGAAATTCGAGTAGACGCCGATGCGTCTATGTGATACACTTTTTTTAGCGTACTTTTTTACCGATCGGTCGGTAAAAAAGTACGGTTTCGTAGTTTACAAAATGTATTGTTATTGTTTTACAAATTTGTCTGAAATTGCACAGAATTATAATATCAACATCATAGGCGCATTGGCGTCGTCCATACTCTCGTTTTTCGAATGTGATTTCGAGAAATGCGAATGCGTTTCGTTATATAATACAAAAGAAATTGACAGTTCCAGCGGACGTACTTGATGGATTTCGATAGGTTTACAAATTTACGTTTTTTTTTAATTGTTTTCAAGCGTTTTAACTAAAAATTCGAGTGGACGCCAATGCGTCTATGTTGACATTATAATTCTGTGCCATTTCAGACATATTTTTAATTTAATAACAACGAATTTTGTAAGCTACGAGACCGAACTGTTTTACCGACCAGTCGGTAAACCAGTGTACTCCAGCATCCCCTTAAGGCTTAAAACTTCGTTAATGACGAAACTTTCCATTTTTTTACATAAATGTAAAAAAGTCGATTGATCCGGGACTGAACTTATCAATTCAGTGGATATAATAAATCGGTCCGAAAAGATCGCTCCAAAAATCGCTCGATTAATTGGTAACAATAATATCGATCTTTCGATTAATCGATTAAAAAACGGCAACCCTACTACTCGCTCGTCGACAGGGACGCGTTCGCGTGTCGTCGAGCCGCCGCTCAGCGGCTACGCAAACTGCGCATGCCCGGCGGCCATTTTATCATTCTCGCAATCGTATCGGTGTGGTGTATATCTCGTCTACTATTTTGCACCCCAACCTGCGATTAGTTTCGGACCAGATTCCGCCCGTGCGGACAACGGTGTGTTATTTCGTCGTCGCGTTCGCAATTATTCTCAGCTTATCATCGGCGTCGTCTTGCTGCGATAACGAGACGTAAGTAGACGATGGAGATTGTTATCAATTTCTCCGTCATACCACGATAACCATAATAATTCCGTGGCCCAACGAAGCCGGCGAATGTCCCTGTTTCTGGCGTAATGTTCGCCCCCCCCCCCCCCCCGTCCCCTCTCCCCGCTACTCTCTTCGCCGCTGCCAACGATTATTGTCGCGCTCGACCGCTAAAAACGCCTGAAGATCAATAAATCCGTAGGTGTTTGTGTACCGTTTCCATTGTACGGCAGAACAACGTTTGTATCTTTTTTTTTTCGCGACACTTTATGCCAACAATTTTGATCCGACTGCGAGAAGAAGTGTAAACGTCCACTCGAACCCGCAAACGTCCACTTCGAAATGGCTTTTATGTCACATTTCTCCGAAGCCCTCTTTTTTTTTATTTATTTGTAAATTCGTTTATTTCGAACAGATGGTCAAACTAAAGGGTGAGGTTGAATATATAATCGAAATAAAACCAATGCCGGAAGGGTGAATAAACCGAATGGCCCTATTGCCCTGACGGATCCGAAGAACCTTTGAATAACCAAAAAGCAACCGGTTGCTGTGGAACAAAAACAAACTCAAAAATGACGTTGAAGCAGTCAACGACCATGAGGCAACTACACTGTTATAGATATGTTGCACGAACTTCCATTACTAGTCGAGGAAGCACAACTGGTATATCAAATTTATGTATATATCAAATTTGTACACAAACTGGTGTATCAAATGTTACATGCGAGTGTAATATAAAATTACAGTATTTTCTACTGAATTCTATAAAAATTAGGAAATTTGAAATTTTCATACACGGGTATTTCGTTTTTAACAGTGTACACAATGACTACAGTTGTTAAGGGCATTTAAGGGTTCATATAAGGTTACCGTGAGTAACTGCTGTTACAACCGAAGAACAACTATAAACTAACTGCCATCGGTTATCAGTATCCGTTGCTTTTCGGTTACTACATGTTAAACCGGTTGGGTCCGACTTTGAGATTACGGTTTCATCTTGGTTATTTTTAGTTCCATGGCAACTGTTGCTCCGTCGATTATGTTTTGGTTGTGTCGCGGTAATGAAACTGGAAATGAACCGTGTAACAACGGTTGTTTCTAAACAACCGCAAAACGACCAGTAATTGATGGTTACTGGGTTCCGCTTGGATCAGGCTCTCATCGATTGAGAACTTAAGAATGTTATACAGCTCCACACTAGTCAAATCAGTGCTGACTTTAATAAATAATGTTTGCATAGTTTTAAGTATCTGTTGATTATTTTGAATGGTAATTTGTATTGCTAAGTATGTTCTTAACTTGGGAAAAATTTAATTGCAATGATTCTGCATAAACATTAACCGATTTACGCAAACTTTTGAAAAGGTAATTTTCATTCAGTTTTTTCAAAGAATAAACCGTGTTTTTTGTTCGACTTGGATGTTTTACGTCTTATTGTCTTTCTTGAACGATGATTTATGTAATTGCCTCGCAAATAATTTATGACATTCTCAATTAAAAAATGACAGCCTTTTGTTTACCCATTTACAAAAATATTTTGTTAACTAACAGCTGTAATTTTTCTACGGAAATCGTTACAAATTATTTATGAGGCAAATTCATAAAGCATATTTTAAAAAGGACAATGAGCCGTGAAACATCCAAATCGAGCAAAAAACACGGTTTATTTCTTTAAAAAAAAACGGAACAATAATTATACTTCTGAAAGTTTGCGTAAATCGGTTAATATTTTTGCAAATCGATTGCAATTAAATTTTACCCAGGTCAACAACATACCTGACAATACAAATCACTATAAAAAATAATCAATAGATGCTTAAAACTATGTCTAATTTATTTTTCAATATCAGCTCTCATTTGCCTAGTGCGGAGCTGTAAAACTTCGTTAATCGTGCGTTGTTTGTCCGGATAGGTGTTTAACTATTTTCATCTTTTCCTGGATGATTAATTGTATGTTAGTCGTCCGGATGAAAACCAGAATTTCACATATGCCGGACGAGGAGCCACAGCCTATAAAAATATATGCAACATATATGCGACATACAGAACTTTTCGGCGACGCATATTTCACATATAACTATTTCCATGTGGGTTCATCATTTCGACGCGCGTTGCTACGTTGACAGTCGTTACCGTTGTGTTTTTAAGAGAAAAAACTTGTCCATTCCGATTTAAAGCGGGTCTCGCTTTGGACACGACACAGGCGTATCGGTCAATAGTAGAGATATCGTCGATGCATCTGTATTCAGCCAGGAAGGTTCTCGTACGCATATTCCCTGCATTATTTACTTATTTATTTATATATGTATTCATTTATTTATTTACGGGACATATCCTTTTTACATTATAATATGGTTTCTCTAGTACAAATATCTTTTATTATAGACTAAGAGAGGATTAGGAAAAATATCTCAATATATGTGTCCAGTTACTATCAGGCTACTTTTTATATCACATGGCTAGTCAAATTTCAGCAGCGACGCACTGATGCTCGCTTTGAAGATTTGAAGCGGTATTATGATAATATTTATAATGATTTGTACACACAAGTGCAGCGTTTATACTCACAAATGATTTACATCTTTGAGAATGGAACGGATGTTGAAAATTGAGCACTCGTTTGACGAGTGTAAAGCGCATTCGTAAGATATGTAAACGACGAGTTAAAAGAAGCATTCTTAAGATGATGTGCTACATATTTTCTGTCTCTCTCCCAGATCGCCATAAGTGCGAGTCTGATAGCTGAAACTTTTTCCAAAGTGTTGTTCGCTATGTTTAATTTTTCTAACGCTGGGTCTACAGCCACGCAAATCAGGCGGACGTGACTTTTGCGTCACTATCAAAGTCACACAAAGTCCATGTGACTAGTGCGTAGCGCTCCAACGTCCTTAAACCTAGCAATATGGATAATTATAAATTTATTACTATCGCAAGAACATAGTACATTTATTGGTTTTTGGAACCTATATATGAAACTTATTTATTTATCAAAAGTACCTACCTCAAAAATATGCTATGTCTTCGTGCCAAGTACATATTAGCAAATAGTAACGTGACATTTTTTTGTAAACTTGTAATAGCGTCCGAATGGACATCGGTCCTTAAAAAAAATCATGGCTATGCGCTAGCTAGCAAACAGCTCGCAGAGCGGACGAAAAAATAGAAAAGAGAGGAAAAAAAAATGCAAAATTGGAACCAATGGCAAATGCCGGCTGCTTCGCCCGTCGCAGCTCCAATGCCCCAGCCACCAATTGGTTTTGCTGCTCCTGGAGCAGATCCCATGGCCACCATGCAGGCTTACCTGCAGTACTATAATCAACCAGTAAGTATATAGTCGATTGCAAACAATTGATTTAGTAAACAAAATTAAAGTTTATGGGCACTCGAGTCCTCAAACAAATATTCCTCTTATGTATAGTTTTGTACCGTTTTTTCGTTAAAATTTTAAGTATAACTGACGAACTAGAATTACTTGCAAAACATGCATTTTCAATAAAATTGTGTTTGTTACGAGTGACAAACACAATTTTAAAAGTATTTTAAGGGGGGAGGGTAGGGTTAATTCGTGCAAAAAAAAACACATTTTTGTGATTTTTTTTTTACTACAAAGTTGAAATCTATGTAATAAAACCAATGGTACATCAAAGTATAACATTAGAAGAATATTGTGTAAAATTGTCATGAAGATATATTTAAAAAATACGGCAATGGCAGCATTTATTCGGAAGCGTCTCGGGAAAAAGTAAAATTGCGGTGCTCATTATAATTCGGCGCTGGATCATCCAAAATAAAAAATCAAAGGTAACACCGTTGGGGTTTTTTCGAAATTTCAATTTTTCAATTTTTGGGAACACTTTGAAGGGAAAAACGCGATTTTTTCGCAAAAAAATCGGCTATTTTGCTATTGTAAAATAAAAAAGATTAATAAATTCGAAAAAAAAACTCTTCGGCGTTACCTCGTAAAATATGCACAGAAAAAGTATGCAAAAATTCAAAAGAATCGGTGCAGTAGTTTTGACGGTACGATGGGCACCGACTTTGAAAACGTGAGTTGTGGGAAAAACGCTTTACAGTCGTGCTCGGGCAGCGAAGGTACAGCAATCCGCGAGTATAATTGACTTGAAGATTTGACACAATATTCTTGAGGTATTATGCATTCAGTAAAAAATATAAAATGAAAATGCAAAAAAAAAAAATTAAAATCCTACCCCCGCTTAAGGCAGTCCTTCCGTCTTGTCTGACGCCGCATAAGTTCGAGGGAGAATTAGACAGAATTTCCGTACAATTCTCGATAAGACAAAAATCTGAAAAAAAAAAGTTGCCAATAATAATTAAAAAATGTTAATAACAAATTGACGAAGTAAATAATTATGCAACAAATTACCCGGCAACCTCATTTTTTTTTGCTATAAAAAATGTTTTATATATTTGTCTGAATACGTATGAATTTCTTCAAAATTTCGTGTGACGCTTAAAAATGTTTTTGTTTTTAAGTGTAAAATTGAAAATCAAATCAAATTCTGAAAAAAATCCATACGTATTCAGAAAAATAAACAAATGTTTTGCACTATTATTTTTTCAAGCAATTTATTAATAACATATTTCAATTATTATTGTGTAAAAATAATCTTTTCAGCACCTTCCACATGCTTAATTTTTTCAGATTATTATCTTATCGAAAACTACTCGTAAATTTTATCTAATTCTCTCGCGAACTGCGGCGTCAGACAAGACGGAAGGACTACCTTAAGGGGTTATGCCACTGTAGAATTTTCGAAAAATCGATTTTTTTTAGCGTTAAAAGGTTCCTCGGGGCCTCAAAAATGAGGTCCCAAAAGATTATGGCCGGGAAAAATGTCTATGTACTCGATTTTCGAATTTTCGAATTTTAGTCGTCAAATTTTAAACGCGTTTATGTCAAAACTACTTTTTTCAAGCTGGCCGGACCGATTACTCAAACAATTATGTTTCGATTCACTTGAAATGTTGCACATATCTTAAAAAATATATTGTCTTCGACACTACGTAGGATTTTTTTTTGCTTAGTTCATTTGTTATTAACAATTGTGTGACGATTTTTTAAGCAAATTTTCCACTTTTTACTCTGAAAGTGCGCCATTTTGTTAAAAATGCAAATATCGAAAAAATCCTACGTAGTGTCAAAGACAATGTATTTTCAAAGATATGTGCCAAATTTCAAGTAAATCGGAACATAATTGGTCGAGGAATCGGTTCGGTCATGGAGCTTGGAAAAACGGAGGCATCGTCGCAGAAACAGTGCATAACCGCCATTTTCTTACGAATCGCTTGAAAAAAATTATCGAATACAGTCGCTGACATCTATGATAAACACCTGTTTTTTTAATCTCAATTTGTATTGCAGTTTTTCCGAAAAAAATTCCCGAAAACAACCTATTTTTTCGGTCTCTACAGTGGCATAACCCCTTAAGGGCATGTGAAACCGTGAGCGCCGAAAATCTCCGGATGTGCGGTTTGTCGCGAATTATGAACGGATCGAAGTGAAAATTGAAACACAGATGCCAGTAATGAAAATCTCGGGAATGAATTCGTCAGAATTTTGATTTTAGAAAAAAAAAATTACAGATCGGTTACCGACATCAATTTTTTTTATTAAAATCAAAATTCTGACTAATTCATTCCCGAGATGCACATTACTGGCGTCTGTATTTCAATTCTCACTTCGATCCGTTCATAATTCGCGAAAAAAAGCGTATCCGCGTTTTCGAGGTGAGGGTCGGTATTTCACATCGCCTTAATGCCATTAACCCTTAGCGGCCACACCTCAGCCAGGCCACATAGCGGCCACATGGGGTAATACATTACCTCACGCTGAAAAATCTAGTTGTATACGACATATGGGAGTTTTGACACTTCTAACCGATTGTTTCATGTTTGTTGAAGAGTTCTTCAACATTTTTAATTATTTTTATCGGTCAATTTATAGATGGCGTTCTAAAAACTAAAAATTTATAAAAATAACTTTTCAGGAAAAAAATTCATTAGTCCGCCATTTTTCAATATTAAGGGTTAAAATTTTAGGATTCTACGCACAACATATATATAACGAGCATAAATAATAACAGTGTCCGCTGATCATTCAAAAAGTATATTTATTTTGCAAAATAACTGGAGGGAAAAATGAAAAAAAATTACACATCATACAACTTCTAATTTCTAATTACAAATCATAAAATGTATAATTTTTAATTTTTTTGTTATTATTTTTTCTGAGCCTGGGGTAACTAGTTACCCGTGTGGCCGGTAAGGGTTAAAAAATGATATAATAGCGAAGATCGAATTAGTGGAAATAGTGCACAATGTAAGCCGGTGAAAATAAAGATTGATGGAAGAAAATTAGGGTGAAGGCACCAGTAAATGAACAGTCACCAGTGAATGAACAACAGCGTTTTTCAGAGTCCATGACCAATTATGACGACTTGGCTGAACATTAGATTCCTAATTTGTTAATTTTTTAGCCATCCACTGCGATTATTTTGTCGCTGAAGCTTATTTTCGATCAAAACTGCAGGTTAGATTGGCTCGTTCATTTACTGGTGTTTTTCGATTTTTGGCTTTTAGTATTTATTTTTATATATTTTGCGATAAAAATACGAGATTTTTTTAGCTGTTTCACATATTTTGACATTCTGGTCAATGGTTAAAATTTTCGCAAACAATTTTTAAATATTGCATTTCATGAAAACTCATGTTAAGCAAATCTTTCTGCTTAACCGTTCATTCACTGGTGACTTTACCCTACTCAGGCACCAAGCGGATACACGGCGGAGCAATGGGCAGCAGCTCAACAGCAAAACTGGGTCCAGTGGCACACGTGGCAGCAGCAATATCAGCAATGGCAAGCTCAGTATGGGGAAAAGGTACAACCAATTGTCGCGCGCGCAAAACCTTTTGCTCGTCACAAAAAAAAAAAAAAACAAAAAAAAAGTATATTGTGCAACAAGTGTGCAAAGTAGGTTATTTTCGCACGAGTTACACATCCTATTTTTTGTAATAGCGGTGCGTAAACGAGATTTCTTTGGAGCGATTTCGTGTGCGCAAAGTACTCGTTTACTTTACACACGGGTGCGGAAAACGAGCACTTTACGCACGCGAAACCGTCCCCAAAAGTCGAGATTTACACACGCTATTAGAAAAAAAAATTAGTGCAACAAGTGCGTAAAGTAGGTTATTTTCGCACGAGTTACACATCCTATTTTTTGTAATAGCGGTGCGTAAACGAGATTGCTTCGGGGCGATTTCGCGTGCGTAAATTACTCGTTTCCCGTCACGAGTGCGTGGAGTAAAGGAGAGCGCGTAAGGTGAAACTTTACGCACGAGCGTTTACTTTATTTTACTTTAACATACGTTTATTTTTCTGAATACGTATGAATTTTTCCAGTGCGTAAAACGAGCACTCTACGCACGTGAAACCCTCCCGAAAAGTCAAGTTTTACGCACGCTGTTGCAAAAAAGAGTGTGCAACATGTGCGTAAGGTAGATTATTTTCGCACGAGTTGAACATCCTACTTTTTGTAATAGCGGTGCGTAAACGAGATTGCTTCGAGGCGATTTCGCGTGCGTAAAGTAAACGAAAGTGCGTAACGCGAAACTTTACGCACGAGCGATTACTTCAAGGATTACTTAATTACTTAAACGAGAGTACGTAAAGTAAAACTTTAATCACGAGCGCTTACTTTACGCACTCATGTCGGAGGACAAGCTCTTTACGTACGCGAAACCGTCCCGAAAATACTAGTTTTACGCACGCTATTGCAAAAAATAATGGTAAATCAGAAATTAGAAAGGCTTCGATTTCGTTTCAGTATCAAGAGACGATGAAGCAGCTGTCTTCGCAGGGCGGCTTGCCGGGGTTAGCCCAGGTGCCAACGTTACCGGTCATTCAGCCTCCCCCGCTTCCGAAAGAAGACACGAGCGTGAAGCCCCCGTTGCCACCCGACATCGGCGCCTACGGCATGCCCCCGCCCCATCAGAACAATCTTCCGCTATTTCCATCGACGCAATCCGGCAATAATAATCCCCCTCTGCCATCCGGCCAGCCGCCTCCACCCCCCACCGACAGCTCGCAATCCTCGAGCAACGACGGCGGCGGCGGCGGCGGCAATCTCAACGGTAAACGCGGTGCTAATTCGAACGTAGACGCCGGTAGTGCAAAAAAATTAAAGATCGAAGACGACGAGCTCACCGCCGCCGAGAAAACGTTTGACGCTCAGTTCAAACAATGGGAAGAGCAGTTCAACAAGTGGAAACAACAGAATGCCAATCATCCGGACAAGGTAAGTGACGAAAGACATTTTGGCTCTTTTTTACATCAGAGTTGTAAATTCCCAAAAATTCATGAAACATAGCTTACAGTACCATTTTTTTTGTAATGATGATTTTATAATAATAATGTGTAGTGATTATAAAATGGAGTGTAAACATTTGAATAGCAGAAAAAATACTTATTTCCGCTTTAATATTAGAAGAAATAGTGGAAAAAATGGAAGAAATCATCGATGCATTACTTTCTGAACGCAATTAATTTTTTTTTACATTTTTTTTCATTATTTCGTGCAATATTAAAGCGAAAGTCAGTATTGTTTTCAGCTATTCAAATGTTTCCACTCCATTTCATTATCCTTAGTTATTATTTATATATTTTCTGTGTTCCATCGTATAGGGTAGACGCACCGTTTGTGGCCACTGTACCATTAATGGCCACAAGAAAAACGGATATATTAATTCATCATACTATCAATCTAATCAAATTAATACATGACATTATTCTTCACGAACTGAAGCAAATTTTACATTGAACAATGCTGGG
The DNA here is from genome assembly GCA_964034905.1 of Itoplectis maculator. Lineage (NCBI taxonomy): Eukaryota > Metazoa > Arthropoda > Insecta > Hymenoptera > Ichneumonidae > Itoplectis > Itoplectis maculator. The sequence goes on from OZ035864.1 coordinate 336,354, forward strand.
TTTGAAATACATAATTATTTAATAAATAATGTTTAAAGCGTTCAAAGCACTTTTGCACCATTTGTGGCCATCCCGAAATTTACGTGTAATAAGTATGGCCACAAATGGAACAAGTGGTGGCCACAAAGGGTCCTAAGATGGCCAAAAATGGTACTCCTACCCTACCCTTTCAGGTTTTTACATAACCCGTCCCTGTCCCCCCTATCACTCCCTACATGCACTTCGCTAAACTACGTAACTACTTCCAATGCGTCCGCAGCCGACTTAGCTACACTGTACCGCACTTGCCGAGGGCATGGGGAAACTGCGGAAAACCCATGCCGGTACAGACGGCATTATATCTATATTTCTGATTCTCTGATATATACACGAAAGAAACACAATGTTACTTAAGTGCAGACACCAAAGCCTCTGAAAAAATGCCTCCCGCTCACTGTTTGATGCGCCAGTTGATGCACGGCTAAGCGGTAACCCATCCAAGTTACGTCCGCAAAGAACGCTGCTTAACTCGTGGGACCGCCGAAGCCGCACTCTGACCGCACACCCATCAGTGTCGGTTCCTTAGTTATTATTATTATTATTATTATGAAATCATCATTACAAAAAAAATTGTACGATTGACCATATCTCATGAATATTTGGGGATTTGCAACTGTTTTTTACATTAAGGTAGTCCTTGCGCCTTAAACTGAGTTCGCATAAGTTTCCGAAAATTGAGAGGGAATTGCAACCATTTCTCGATAATACAAGAATTTGAAAAAATCATGCCTATTATAGATGCTGAAAAGAGTAATATGGCATCATAATAATTCCAGAAAGTTATTAACAAATTCATGGAAAATAAAATGGTTTAACAAATCTTCCGACAATTTCATTTTTTTGTTTCGATGAAATTGATTCGTTTATTTTTCTGAATACGTACGAATTTGTTCACATTTTTTTCTTTGCTTTGAACTTTGTGATTTTTTCAATACAAAAAAAAAAAACAAAAAAATTAAATAATACAAAAAGAAAACAAAAAAAAGCAAAGAAACAAATTTGAAAAAAAAAAAAATCATACGTATTCAGAAATGTAAACCAATCATTTTCATAGAAGCAAAAAATTGGTTTTTCGAGATTTGTTAACCAATTTTATTTTTCATCAATTTGTTAATAACATTTTGGAATAATCATAGTACCAAATTAATCCTTCAGCACCTATAATATGCATGATTTTTTTCAGATTTTTATATTGTCGAGAAGTGTTTGCAATTACCTCTAATTTTTCGAAAACTTATGGGAAGTGAGCGTGAAACGACAGAACTACCTTAAGGGTAAGGTTAATCCGGTGAAAAACAAGCATATTTTTAAGAATTTTCTCAGACGATACAGATAATGCTGGTTTATTATAAATTAATTTCCATATAATAATTAATAATAATAAAACATCTAAACTACAGTTTCGTAAAATTCCATTGCAAAACATTGATAAATAAGCGGTTGGCGGCAAATCTCCGCAGGCGTCTCGAAAAAAAGTTGTTTCACAGTGTACGCTATAACTTGTCACTGGATCATCCGAAACAAAAAACCCAAAATCCGTTTACTAGGTGAGATGTTTCTCGAAGTAATGCCGTCGAATTTTTTTTTTATCGACTTTTTTTCATTTTTGGTAGCACTTGGAAATCAAAAGCGCGAGTTTCGCTGAAAAAAATCGGTAAATTTGTCATCGTAGAACAAAGAATGATTATAAATAAAAAAATCTCGACGTCGTTACATCGAGAAACATCTCATCTGATAAACGCATTTTTATTTTTGTACTTATTTCAGATGATCCAGTAACGAGTTACAGCGTACAAATTTCGAAAAATATAGTTGAGATGTTGTATTGTTATGAAAAAATTAGTTAAATAAATCAGCATTACACCTGTATATCGTCTGAAAAATTCTTGAAAATATGCTTTTTTCTCACTGAATTAGGCCCTTAAGGAGGTTGGAGCGCTCCACACTAGTTAAAAGAGTGCTGATTTAAAAAATAATTATTACACAGTTTTAAGCACCAGTCGCATTATTTTTAATGGTGATTCGTATTACCAGGTATTTTCTTGACCAGGGAAAAATATAATTGCAACGGATTTGCATAAATATTAACTGATTTACGCAAACTTTTGAAAAGGTAATTTTCATTTAGTTTTTTCAAAGAACAAACCGTGTTTTTTGTTCGATATTGATTTATCGCGGCTCATTCTCTTCCTTGAAAGATGCTTTACGCATTCACTGTCTACATATTCGACAGTATTTACCGTTTAAAAATTACAGATAGTTGTTTACGAAGAAATTTTATCGATGGGTAAAGAAAAGACTAATGGTTAAACGGTGAATACTGCCAAATATTTAGCCGGTGAATACGTGAAGCATCTCTCAATGAAGAGGAATGACCCGCAATAAATCAAAATCGAACAAAAAACACGGTTTATTCTGTGAAAAAAACTGAATGAAAATGATCTTTCCAAAAGTTTGCGTAAATCGGTTAATATGTATGAAAATCCGTTGCAATTAAGTTTTCCCTGGTCAAGAACATATTTTTATACAAATCACCATAAACTATAGGAAAATTGATTCATAAAACTTGTGTAAACAATTTTTTAAAATTTACACTCATTTGACTATTGCGTTGCGCTCTAACCTTTAAATTCGAATAAATCGAAATACGACGAATATTTCACCGACAGTACATCAAAAGATAGTGAAAAACCAGCCTCTGCAACCACGATTCGTCGATTAATTTGCAGACTCAGTACAAGCAGTACGAGGCGAAATGGACTTCGTGGCGAGAGAAGCTGATCGAGCGACGCGAGCAAATGCGTCGAAAGCGCGAGCAGCAAAAACAAGCCGCGTCCAAATCCGAGACCTCGAAGAATAAGTCAATCGGTGGTGATGACAAAATTCTCAATATCTTATCGAGCACGGAAAATCAGGGGCTGATAAATAATTTGTTAGGAATCGGAAAGACGCTCGGTTTGACCGGCAAGAATGACGCAGCAGCACCGTCTTCCGGGCAGCAGCAGCTTCCGGCTGCTGCTGCTGCTGCCGCTGCTCAGTCGACTCAGCCGCCGATTGGTCAGATGCCAGTGGCGATGGGAGCGCCGACGATGACAGCCAACATGAGCCAGGCGGCCTGGGCAGCGCAGCAATGGGCAGCCCAGTACAACGCTGGAATGAACATGACAAATTTTAATCCTGGTTACCAACAACAATCGTCGATTCCATCATCCGTCGAATCACCGATGCGACAGCCGAATTCCAACCAATCAGAAAATTTCAATCATCCGCCAGGAAATTACAACCAACCCCCACCGGGACACCAGCAATCCGGACCACCGAACATGCCAAATTTATCCGGAGGCGGACCCAACTTTTCGCAGCCTCCGCCTACATTTCCCCACCAATCGAATTCCAACCAAGACAGAAATTCTCAAGATGGTAACAGGTCGTTCAGAAGCGACGGAGATCAAAGACAGAGCAGCGGTTCTTTCAGTCGGGATTCCGGGGCGGGTTCTGGAAACGATCGATTCGGCTTCGAGGCAAATCGTTTCAGCGGGCCTCCGCCGCCGAACGACCGATCTGGAATGAATCGTGGAGGCAAATTCGACTCGAGCGACAACTACGGACGCGGCGACGGCGCCAACAAAGAATTTGGATCTGGAAATCAAAGCGGGAATTCGGGAAACGAGAGTTTCAGAAGAGACTTCAGTCCTACCGGCGGCCGGGGCAGTAACGATTTTCGATCGAACGATCGAATGGGCAGCACACGTTTTGGATCTGGATTGGACAGAGATCGTTTTGATCGCGACGATGATAGGCAAGATCACGGAAACAACAGATTTCGCTCGGATAGTTTCAATCCCGACCGTTTCAACAATAGCGACGATCGATTTAGATCGAGCAACAACGATCGTTTCAGTTCGGGCAACGATCGATTTGGATCGAGCAGCAACGATCGTTTCGGTCCGGGCAACAATCGATCTGGCAATGATCGTTCGAGCTTGGGTAATGATCCATCGAGGTTCAGTGGCGATCGATTCGGATCATCGAACGATCGTTTCGGCTCTGCTTCCGACGATCGTTTTGGATCATCGAACGATCGTTTCGGCTCTGCTTCCGACGATCGATTTGGATCATCGAACGATCGCTCGAGCCAAGCCAACGATAAATTCAGTCGTCCGCCTCCGGATCGGTTCGACTCACGCGACGGCAGCCGCGATTCCTTCGGCTCGAACTCGCGAAGCTTGGGTCGAAGCAATCAGTTCGATCCTCCGGATGACATGCCGCCGGAATTGAAGAAACTCATGGAGAAGCGACGAGCCGCGATGGACGTCTTCAAACCGTCGACTTTCGGCAGCTTTCTCGATTCGGACAGGAATAATTCTAGCAGCACTTCACTCAGCGAGAGCTTCAGAAAGATAACCGGCGATTCGCCATTCTCGTCGAGAAGCGTCAGCGATTTTGGAAACAAGGATAGCGGCGGCAGTTTCGCACCGAGAGGCTCGCGACCCGAACCCAGCGGATCCGGAAGCTTCGACTTGCCGCGCAACTTCCGGCCCGGCGACAATGCCGATTTTAATTTCCGCGGTCCGGGTGACTTCAGATCTCGCGATTTTAGTCCTCGCGGCGATTTTCCGCCACGAGGAAAGGACTTGGGTTCGCGCGGCGGCTCCGACGCGTCGGGTGGACCTCGACGATCGTCTGATTTCGCTTCGCGTACCGGAAACGAATTCGAGCCTAGAACTCGAAACGAATTTGAGACGAGAAACGAATTTGATCCACCGCGAAAAGACAACGACGATAAGAGAGATAAATATAGCGGCCCTTCCGACAACCAAGACTCGACTTCCCGTAACGCGGAGGATCGCAAAAGCGCGAATGAAACCCGAAAATCGCAGTCGCCTCGTGCGAACGACATCACCGCCGCCGATCCGACCAATCGGAACGTTCCACCGTTACAAATGCCACCGTGGATGGGTCAGGACTTCGACAACGACGACGTGGTTGAAATTCCCACCGGTAAAATGTCGGAGCCGCCGCGTTTTGAAAACGCCAAGGACAATTCCCAGGGTCCCGCGGATTCCGCGCCAGCGTCTGGAGATGCCAACGAATCAAACCCGACACCGGACGGTTCGGAGGAAAAATCCGAAGCGTTGCCTTTCATGGGCGAAAACGATCCGAAGCCGGAGGATCTGAACATGGAGCCGCCTCCGGAGTTGCCGAATTTGGGTCCGGTGACGAAAGGTCCCCCCTCGCCGTTCCAACAGCGAGGCGGGTCTACGAGTGGACCACCCTTTGGACCGGTTTCCGGAGACTTCGACGGTCGTCCGCCCTTCGACGGTTCGTTCGGGCCGCGGGGGATGCAAATGGGTCCGAGAGGAGGTCCCCCCAATCCGATGTCTCCGTTCGGTCCAAGAGGGCCGCCGGCGAATGACGCTCGCTTCCCGCCATTCGGACCCCGAGGAATGGGTGGTCCGCCCGATAATATGGGACCAACGGGGCCCTTTGGTTCTCACGGTCCTCCTAACAACGGTCCTTTCGGTCCACGTGGCCCGCACGACGATCGCTTTAACCCCCGCGGACCTTCGATGGGAGCGTTCGGCCCTCGAGGACCTGGTGACTTCAGGCCTCGCGGCCCTTCGAATTTCGGACCTCGCGGGTTCGGACCTCGAGATTCTTCCAATGAAATGCCATTCGGTCCACGGGGCTTCGGCGATCGTCCATTTGGCCCGCGTGGACCACTCGACAGACCTTTTAGTGGACCAGATAGTGGTCCACGCGACGGTCCATTCGGACCAGGTGGTCCACGCGACGGTCCCTTCGGACCGGGTGGTCCAAATGACGGTCCCTTCGGACCGGGTGGTCCAAATGCCGGTCCCTTCGGACCGGGCGGTCCAAATGACGGTCCCTTCGGACCGGGTGGTCCAAATGACGGACCCTTCGGACCCGGTGGTCCAAATGATGGTCCTTTTGGACTGGGTGGTCCACGCGACGGTCCCTTCGGACCGGGTGGTCCAAATGACGGTCCTTTTGGGCCACGCGGTGGTCCAAGTGACGGTCCGTTCGGACCTGGTGGTCCAAATGACGGTCCTTTCGGACCACGCGGCGGTCCAAATGACGGTCCTTTCGGACCACGCGGCGGTACAAATGATGGACCTTTTAGATCTCGCGATGGTCCTTTCGGGCCAGGCGGACCGAATGATGGTCCTTTCGGGCCAGGCGGACCGACCGACGGTCCTTTCGGGCCAGGCGGACCGAACGATGGTCCTTTCAAGCCAGGCGGACCGAACGACGGTCCTTCCGGTCCCCACGGTCCAAACGACGGTCCTTTCATATCTCGCGGTCCCAATGACAGTGCTTTCGGTCCAAACGACGCGCCGCCATTCGCAAGAATCCCTTCTGGACCAAACACATTCGCATCTCGTGGAACCGTCGACGGCCCGCAAGACTCGATCCCATCGCTCATGTCCTTCAAATTCGACAAACCTAAACCCGGCGATCCGCACTCGGAGAACGACGAATTCGACGGCAACAGATCGTCGCAAGATTTGCCACCGGCGTTCAGAGCCGGTGACCAGGACTTGAGACCCTTCGCGGGTGACAATAATTCGCAAGATGGCGGAGAGAGACCGAATTCGGAAACAGGAGCCAATGCGCCAGGATGCCGAAGACCCGGTGGACCAGAATGGAAACAGCCGTTTATACGCAACAAATTCGGTGACTTCGATCAACGCACCGGTCCGGGTGACGTCACCGAAGGTGGTTCCGGCGTAGGACCAGGCGATAGTATGGAAATGGATCGAGATAAAATGTCAGGTGATCTAGGAAAAGGGGTCAATGCCGAAGAAGTGAAGCAAGGTCAGCGCAACAGAAGCAGCGACAGGATGACTCCTGGCTTCGACGATCTTAAGAGCAAGAGTCGCGGCTCGCTGTCCGATTTCACGACCAGACGTCCGGACAACCGTCGCGGAATCCGAGGCGGCAATGGCGGCGGCCAGAAGGAATTCTGCGTAGAGAAACAATTCAATTACAATCACAGCGGTGGCGTTCCAGATGAGATTTTGGTGGACCACACGCCGGCCAAAGTGATCGATTACGCGCATGCGCCTCGCGTTATCGTCAAGGACTATGTTACGCCTGCGCAATGCTTCGATTACGATCACGGACGATCGAGGCCGATCGTTCCCGATCATGAGATTCGATCGAAACAGGACTTTAGATACTGGGTGGAGAATGAACATAATTTGAAGGAATACTCCGATCGGATGAGGATCTACGAGTCGGATTTAAGGGCATTGAATCGTATGTCTGCGGTACCGCCGGAGGTACAGCGGCAGCCTGTAATGCAGCAGAAGCAGCACAGAGAAGCAGCCTGGATTCAGGAGGATCGAAGGTCGTACGAACGCGATCGACGATCCAGGAACGAAAGAAGTCGGAGAGACAGAGATGCCGATGACTATTCGGCCAGAGAGAGGGAGAGGGACAGTCGGGATCGCGTGCGCCTCGAGAGGGAGCGAGAGTGGGAACGGATATCGAGGAAGGATCATCATCGGGAAGATCGATCTCATCGCAGAAGTACCAGCAGAGGTAATTTTGTCGCATAGAATATTTTCTACTCTAAATAAGACGCTGTAGACGGATTTTTGGGGATAAAAGTTTAATTATTGGCGATATCTTTGGCCCCAATATTTGACGCTTGTTTCTGGTAGTAGTTCTCATAGGAAACAAAAATTGTCATATGGACCATAGTCCTAACTATTTTAGTTTCCAAGATATTTAATTTTTAAGATTTTAGTATGGCTTTAAAAGTGGGCCTTGTTACGATTTCGGTCACGCTGCAATCTCTTTCTCTAAGAAACGCCGTAGCGACCAAAGTAATTCGAATTTCGATTTTAAAGTTGGGGACAATGTTTATAACCGTATGTACTATCGGAAAATGTTTAAAAAATCGATTTAAACAAATTTTACACTGATGATCCCTTAAGTTAAATATTTAATATTTAATCCGAGCGAAACAGTCCCAGGAAATGTGAGGTTCGGAGAGATTCAAGAAGAATTTCGAACGTTTCTCAACGGAATAAAAATCTGAAAAAATCAAGCATGTAGAAGGTGTTTGAAAGATTGATGTTGCTAACTTCCCAAAAGTTATTAATACATTTATGAAAAAAAAAACTTGTTCAACAAATTACCCGGCATCCTAACCTTTCTTTGTGATAAAAATAATTTGTTTATATTTCTTAATACGTATGCATTTTTCGGGATTTTCTTGAGCTATTTTTGGCAAATTTCAAAATCTCGTAAAAAATGCATAGGTACGCATTAAGAAAAATCGACAAATTATTTTCATCAGAAAAACAAAGTTCGTTTGCTGGGTTATATGTTCAACAATTTTTTCTTATCATTTTGTTAATAACTGTTTGGAATTATTATTACGCAAAATCAATCTTGCGAACACCTATATGCTTGTTTTATTTTTAAGATTTTTATTCTACTAATAAACGTTCAACATTTATTCTGGATCTCATATTTCCTGGGACTGTACCGCTCGGAATACCTTAAGTGCCTTTTACCTTTTTGTTGTCAAACGCACGATGCCTATTAATTGTTTTCCTGTGAGCAGACAGGACCCGTGACAGACCCGACAAAATAAGAAAGGAGTCGAACAAAGAAAATAACAAAGACGACGAAAGGTAATAAATAAGACATGTTTATTCAACTGAAAATTCATTTTTGCGACTCATGCATGAAAAGTACCAGGTTATGTGCAGGCCGGCCGTGACATAAAGGCACGCTTTTCGAGAAGGCGTATCGAAAATACTGGAAGCGTGTCGAAAATACAGGAAGCGTATCGAAAATACTGAAAACCGTGTTAAAAATACTGTGCGCGCATGCGCACATCCGTTTGCGTTATTCATTTATTGTCGCGCCCGGTCAGCATCATAACCTGGCACCATCCATGCATTCGTCACAAAAAGTAGTATGCGATACTTGTACGTAAAAGCGGACTCCCGGCGGCTGTTGTAAAGTGCTGTCCGCACTCGTCTTCTCTCGCGATCTAAAAATGGCACTCGGCTTCGCAGCTCGTGCCGTTATAACGCTCGATCCGACTCGTGCAGCCACTTTCCAACCTTCGCCGAAAGTCCGATTTTACGAACTAGTATCGCAAAGTACTATTCCGCCGATTCTGTTTCCTAAATACTTCGTAATGGGGATTTGTTTTTCGAGAAGTTACGATCCATTGCGGACCCCAAAATACGAAGCTTTAGAAAAATTGCGGCGGTGACATTGCGTAAAAATCCGTTGAAAAACGATAAAAATAGATGGGACACTTGAACAGTGTTTGCTGTGTCTTCATTTTCTGTTCTGTAGTTTTATGTTTTTTTTTTACGGGAAGCTATGAAGTGGCTTGGTGATTGACTACTAGATTTTGGTAATTGTAAAAATTGGCAATCCTTTGGCCTAATTTTTACCGGTAGATAGCTACTGGTAAAAATCACCAAACTCCTTCTCGAGTAAGAAAAAATCAATTTTAAGGAGGTTGGAGCGCTCCACACTGGTAAAAAAAAGTGTTGATTTTTTAAATAATTTATACACAGTTTTGAGCACCTGTCGATTATTTTTAATGGTGATTCGTATTGCCAGGTATTTTCTTGACCAGGGAACAAATTTAATTGCAACGGATTTGCATAAATATTTCGAAAAGGTACTTTTCGATCGGTTTTATAAAAGAATATAAACCGTGTTTTTAGTTCGATTCTGATTTATCGCGGCTCATTCTCTTCCTTGAGAGATGCTTTACGTATTCACTGTCCAGATATTCGACAGTATTTACTGTTTAAAAATTACAGATGGTCGTTTACGAAAAAATTTCGTCGATAGGCAAACAAAAGACTAATGTTTAAACGGTGAATACTATGAATTATTTAGACGGTGAGTACGTAAAGCATCTCTCAAGGAAGAGAATAAGCGCCGATAATTTCAAATCGAACAAAAAACACGGTTAATTCTTTGAAAAAAACTGAATGAAAATTACCTCTTTTCAAAAGTTTGCGTAAATCGGTTAGTATTTATGCAAATCCATTGCAATTAAATTTTTTCCTAGTCAAGAACATATATTTTTATACAAATCACCATAAACTATAGCCAATTGATTCATAAAACTTGTATAAACCATTTTTCAAAATTACCACTCATTTGATTAGTGCGTAGCGCTCCAACCTCCTTATCCCCTTCGGCGGCATTGACGCCATTTGGCGTCATATTTTTTCCGTGCCCTAAGCGGCAATGACGTCATGAATAACGTCATCGATTTTTTTTACTTAATCGATTTTTACAATAATTGGTACGCCTGGGTTCTTGAGGTCGCTGATTAAGCACCCGCCCTCAAAATCCAAAAAATTCAAAATGGCGGACCAAAATACAAAAATTGAATTAAATCGGGAAAAATGTTCTATACGGGGAGTTTTTGAAGTCCCTGATAACGAATTAGCACTTAAAATTGTTGTGTACGGATTCGTAATGAGTCAAAATTTCATCCGATTTAAATCAATTTTTCCATTTTGGTCCACCATTTTGAATTTCTGCATGTTGAGTAGAGAATCATAATCAGCCACCCCGAAAATCCCGGGCTGCTATCAGATTTCGTAAGAATCTAAAAACATTTTTTTTACGCGTTTTTGGCACTTAGCGAAAAAAATGTCGTGCCGCCGAAGGGGTAAAACCAGAATGTTGTATCTACGATAGATGGAATTTTTGAATACTTGAAACTGTCAATTTTGCTAGATCTAAAGGAAATGTTAGCGGGCAGGAGAGCTCAGCGAAGAAACCAGACGAGTCTACATCCCAGATCAACAGGTATGCCAAACTTTCGATATAAATCGTTTTCACATTTTTATTCCGTGACAAAAATGTCGAGTATTTACGAACTATGCGATTCTACTGAAAAAAAAAGCGTCTCACATGCTATACTATTTGATGCCAAAGCAAATACGAGGTGCAGCAATATTCAACTTAAAACACTTTTTTTACGTCATCAACTTTTTTTTTCCTTTTCTTGTTCGTTTTCTTCCGACTTTACATCTTTGAAGCGTCTATTTTTCGCTCTGATCTTCGTTTTGGATTCCGATGACATTGAAGAGCAGTTGCTGTTAACATGCGATGCTATTGCTGCGCTAAGCGCGCGAGTGCAAACACACGATTGTGCAATTGTCGTTTATTGCCATTTTTTTTTCTAATACTAAATGGAACGAGTTTTCCTAAACGAAGATATTTAGCAGCTTACTCTCGCTCACGATGACTAATGTCACGTCGTGGAGAGAAACGTGTACGACACATTATAATAGGACGTGCGTTTTTGCACCGTGCGAATTGTTACCCAAACTTGGCGTGAAAATATGATATTGGTGACCCCTTAAATGCATTGACCCGACGACTGTGATATTACTTACAATTATGTTCCAAATCGTATGCTTTATATCTGGCGGTAGCGCATTTCAAACTGTCGCTTGTGGAGGTCGCTTTGCGATTAATCTGATCGATTTCGAGCGATTTTGTTGCTGACATTACAACGCTGCTGAATTACGTCAGAATCCGAATTACCGTAATCATAATATTAGGGACAATGAACCAGAGCTGGGCAGTATTTTAAGTACATCGAGTATTTTAAATACGTACTTTAAATACTCAATTTTAAGTACTTTTTCGGCACTTTAAGTACAAATATAAAATACTTTTGCGCCTACTCCATGTTCGGAGATACTTTTATGTTTTGAGCCGAAGTGCTTGTCCTCTCGAAACAGTCGCGTTACTCGTAACTTTCAGATTAAATTTCGATCACTTCTTGATGGGATAAAAATCGGAAAACATCGGACATACTCAACGTGCTGAAAAGATTGATTTTGCATAATAATAATTTCAATCTGTTATTAACAAAGTAATGAAAAAATGAATTGTTCAACAAAGTATCCGGCAAACTAACTTTTTTTTCTCATGAAAATTATTCACTACTTTTTCTGAATACCTATGATTTTTTCACAATTTTGTCTAATTTTGAGACATTTCGGTTTGCGCCTCTCTTGCGTAAAAAAAACGCAATAAAAAAAAAAATCAAAAAAAAATCATACGTATTTTATTATGCAGAATTAATCTCTTCAACGCCTTTGATATGCATGATTTTTTCAGATTTTTATATTATCGAAAAGGGTTTATAATTGCCTCTGATTTTTCGAAAACTTATGCGAACTCGACACCAGTTGTAATGACTACCTTAAATTGATTCTGCCCAAGCCTACTCATCGTCAATGGACGTACCATTGATTTTCATGAAATATTTTTTAAAGTACTTAAACGAAGTACTTATAAATGTATTTTAAGTCCAAAAAGTATTTTGTATTTTGTATTTTAAGTATTTCCGAGTATTTTGCCCAGCTCTGCAATGAACTCAACATATTCTGTACATTTTACGAATCTTCAGTAACTTGTATTCGAGAAAATTCGCAACAATTTTCCTTTTTGATAACCGTGAACAACAGCAACAAAAAACACACAAATTGTACCATCATTGTTTATTTTCGGTTTTATACGATTCGATTTTTTACGATTTAATAAAAATAAAGACGTTAATTAAATATCGTATAGAATTAAAAAAAAAATGAAACATGTTGAACAGAGGCAAATCTGAGCGCAAAGAGTAAAAGAGTTTTGTTTGTTACAGCCAAGAAGAGATAAAAAATGAGGAACCTGTCGCAGTACTCCCGAAGACGATGGAGCAGCAGCAGCAGCAGCCAACGAGCGTGGAACCGCCGAAGACGATGGAACTGCCGAAGACTCCAAATTTTACGATGATCGACGACTTGCTGTGTCCGCCGGGTAGACAGAATAGACCTCCGAAGATAGTTGTCATCTTGCGAGGTCCTCCGGGCAGCGGAAAATCATTCGTCGCGAAGCTCATTAAGGTAAGGCTAAACGAATCTTCACCTAAAAATAAAACCCTCGATTGAATCGTCTTCTAATCAACAATACATTTTTTCGAACAATTTGAATTATCCGCAACAATGTCATTGTCAATCCCGCAACAGGACAAAGAAGTAGAACAAGGCGGTTCTGCTCCAAGAATTCTGAGTCTCGACGATTATTTCCTCACGGAAAAGGAGATAGAGACGGTCGACGACAACGGGAAAAAAGCTACCACCAAGGTAACAAACTAGTTCCGCTAAGATAAAATTACCTGAATGAATGAATATGGAGATGACAAAATAGTACTTTGCGATACTAGTTCGTAAAATCGGACTTTCGGCGAAGGTTGGAAAGTGGCTGCACGAGTCGGATCGAGCGCGCTACAACGGCGGCACGCGAGCTGCGAAGCCGAGTGCTGTTTGTAGCGCGAGAGAAGACGAGTGCGCGGACAGCACTTTACAACAGCCGCCGGGAGTCCGCTTTTACGTACAAGTATCGCATACTACTTTTTGTGACGAATGCATGGAAGGTGCCAGGTTATGTTGCTGGCCGGGCGCGACAATAAATGAATATCGCAAACGGATGTGCGCATGCGCGCACAGTATTTTCAACACGGTTTTCAATATTTTCGATACGCTTCCTGTATTTTCGATACGCCTTCTCGAAAAGCGCGCCTTTATGTCGCAGCCGGCCCGCACATAACCTGGCACTTTTCATGCATGAGTCACAAAAATGCTTTTGATAGAAAATTTCAAAAAGATTAAAGATCTCTAATCTTTTTATATCACTCCGTGCGAGAAAACCCCAAAAAAAAGAAACCTAAGAAAGAAATCTGAGAAGAGAGATTCTTATTTGAGAAAGAGAGAGCGAGGATCTTTAATCTCAAAAAGATTAAAGATGTTTAAGATTAGATCTCTAATATTTTTGGTTACATATCTCAATAACACAAAGTCAATTCAACACGTCATTTCAACATGGGTAATTTCAACATCGATAATTCAACACACACACACACATACACACTAGGGTGTGTCAAAAAAGAACATAATTTTTTTTGTTTGTCTTTTTTACGTCAAAAGTATGTATTCTAACCTTAATACACACCTCCCATGCAGAAAATTACATTATTTGCCAGCGAATTCCTTTGGCACAGTCAATTGTTAGGTCAACCCGTTGAGTTTAAGCCATGAAGCCCAAAGAAAAGTGCGATAATCTTCGGACTTTTTTACTTTTCCTCGATAACCGGAGAAATACAATTTTTATGTTTTTCTGATTTTTACTACTAATTATCGCACTTTTCATTGGTCTTCATGGCTTAAACTCAAAGGGTTGACCTAACAATCAACTGTGCCAAAGGAGTTCGCTGGCAAATGATGTTCAAAGGTGCCTCAACCGAGATCTTTTTATTACATGAAATTTCGAATTTAAAAAAATATATATATATTTAGCCGCGTTTTCTGCATGGGAGGTGTGTATTAACGTCAGAATACATATTTTTGCCGTAAAAAAGAAAATAAAAAATATTATTATTATTATTATTTGACACACCCTAATACACACTCAACCATGTCAAGCTCAACATGCTGTGTCCATTCACATTCATTTTTTTTTAATTGCAACACTTGTAACTTTATTTTGCTCATACTAAATCGTAAACTTTACTATGTATACTAAAATATCTGCTTTAGTAGTGTTTTTATCATACTAAAGCGGAAATAAAGTAAAGTATACTGTGTAGACAAGATTTTAAGTTCGTTTTGAATTAAAATCAATTGGAAAAAATACAGGCTGTCTCTATTCACATTCGTTTTTTTTAAATTGTAATACTTATAACTATTCATTTTTATCATACTAAAGCGGAAATCAAAAATCAAACAGCGGGCAACTCCACGGCCTGGCGCGGGGGTTGTTTCGGATATGATGAAATTCTCATTGTTACAATTGTTGTAACACAAATAATACGAGATCACTTTATTAATTATGGATAACCGTGTTGTGTTTTATATATGTTGACATTATCATTGTTGAAATTGTTTTGTTGAAAAAAACTGTGTTGACATCAGCAATGTTGAATTTGTAAATGTCAACGCAGTTCAGTGTCATTGAGACGTGGCACCATATTTTTGTCGTCTTTCTATTGGATTTCTTGGTGATGCTACATTGATAAATAAAATAAAATTAAACATGAACTTCGTGAATAGGAAATGGTGTACGAGTACGAAGAGGCGATGGAGTCAAGTTACATAACGTCGCTGACCAAGGCCTTCAAGAAAAACATTACCGACGGTTTCTTCAATTTCATCATCCTTGACTCCATCAACGAGAAAATTTCGGATTACGAAGAGATGTGGAGCTTCGCTAAGACAAAAGGCTTCCGGGTAAGCACACCATCGGCGGCGTCACTACTTCCACACTTTATTATCAAAGATCAGTCAGTTCGTGGTTACTATTGAACACACACTTTTCTTTATTTATCCTATAATTTGCTTATTACCAAAAGTTTTGCAAACGTGGCCTACGCGTTATGTAACTCAATGTTTTAACATCACATAAAATCCTTAAAACACATTTTGGCCTTGAATTTGATGAAAAAATATGTAAAAAGTAAATGTAAAGAGTAACGAGTAACGCTGAAAGTAACCATCGTTACTTTTGCTCGTTACATATACATTTTTTTTTATTTTTTTAATAAAATTTATTGCCAAAAATGTCCCTTAAGAATTTTCTATAAAGTAAAAACATTGAGTTTTTAAATGTATACGGGTCATTCCACGGTACTTCAGCCACTAACGTGTTAAAAAAATTCTCACGGAGTTAGGGCCTTTACTAGCTTCCGGTTTCGAAAAAAGCCAAAATTCCAGTTTTTCGTTGGTTTGACGATAACTTCGCGAGGATTTGTCGGAAAAACATGTATGAAAAACGAAAATTTACAGTTTTTAATTGTCTTTACAAAAAAAATAATTCTCATTTTCTACGGACGATACATTTTTTGTTTTTTAATTTTTTAAAGATTTGTTTTGTACATAAAAAACAAAACGCACTCCGTATTTTGCTCGGGATTTTTTTTTTCAAGATATAAACTTTTTACGTTTTTACCGCATTCTGTTTATTCTTGAAAAAACCATACAAAATCCATATCTCGAGATCTTCTCAATATGCCATTTCGTCCTTTGGCTGAAAATTAGTTTTCAACTTGACAAACTTGACAAAAAATCCCGAGCAAAATAAAAAGTGCTTTTTGTTTTTTATGAGCAAAACAAATCTTTAAAAAATTAAAAAAAAAATGTATCATCCGTAGAAAATGAGAATTATTTTTTTTTTGTAAAGGCAATGAAAAACTGAAAATTTTCGTTTTTTATACATGTTTTTTTTCGATAAATCCTCGCAAAGTTATCGTCAAAACAACGAAAAACTGAAATTTTGGCTTTTTCGAAACCGGAAGCTAATAGGGGCCCTAAACTCCGTGAGAATTTTTTTAACGCGTTAGTATTTCACTTGACGCAATTTCACGGTGATGATACAATTTTGAAAATTTGGGTGGTTGAAGTACCGTGGAATGACCCATATGCCACCTTTACTAAACTTTTAATAATAAGCAAATTATAAGATCAATTTAAAAATAGTAGTTTTCGATACGAGTGCGATGAAACTTTTTCTCGACGAGTGCTGCAATCACACGAGTTGAGAAAAAGTTTGTCGCACGAGTACCGAACAAAATTTTATGCCATATCCGTGCGCGAAGAGCGATTTCGCGGACACTCCGCTTCGCGTCGCGTGTGCGAAATCGCACTTCGCACACTGGTAGCATAAAATTTTGTTCGGTACTCGTACGAGAAACTTTTCCCGTTTTTTCTCGCTTTTAACGAGTGTGAGTTTTCAGCACAAGCCGAAGGCGAGTGCTGCAATCATACTCATTGAGAAAAAGTTTCATCGCACTCGTATCGAAAACTACTATTTTAGAAGGAACGAACAGCCGACATCTCTGTTTATTACTCCGCCCCGTGTCTCCGATCGGACTCCAGCATCGATTGTTTCAGGTTTACGTGTGCGAAATGGAGATGGACGTGCAAATATGTCTCAAGAGGAATATCCACAAGCGCACCGAGGACGAAGTCAACAGAATTGTTGACTACTTCGAGCCGACTCCGAGTTATCATCAGAAGCTCGACGTTACTTCGATGCTGCAGGAAGAGTCGATCGAAGAGGTGTGACATAAAAAAACGAAAAACAAAAAATGCGCATGATTTAAGGATGCTATCACGCCAGTCGAATGAGTGCTGATTTTGTAAAATAATTTATACATAGTTTTAAGCATCTGCTGATTATTTGTAATGGTGATTCATATAGCCAGGTAATTTCTTAACCTATGAAGAATGTAATTGCAACGGGTTTGCATAAGTATTACCCGAGTCACGCAAACTTTTGAAAAGATAATTTTCATTCAGTTTATTAAAAGAATAAACCGTGTTTTTTGTTCGATTTGGATGTTTTACGTCTCATTATCTTTCTTGAAAGGTGATTTATGAATTTGCCTCGTAAATAATTCACAACGTTCTCCATTTAAAAATAACATACAGCTGTAATAACTAACAGCTGTAATTTCTCTACGGATATTGTTACAAATTATTTATGAGGCAAATTCGTAAAGCATTTTCTAAGGAAGATAATGAGCCGTGAAATATCCAAATCGAGCAAGAAACACGGTTTATTCTTAAAAAAAAACGAAACGAAAAGTACCTTTTCGGAAGTTTGCGTAAATCGATCAATATTTTTGCAAATCGATTGCAATTTATGTTTTCCTTGGTCAAGAACATACCTGGCAATACGAAACACCATTAAAAATGGGCAACAGATGCATAAAAATATGTATACATTATTTTCTAAAATCAGCACTCATTTGACTAGTTTGGAGCTGTATAATATCCTTAATTTTTTCCAATCATTTTGCGACATTAATTAATTTATTTATTTGTTTTTTTTTTTATTTACAGGTACACATGGAAGACAGTCAAGAAGCTGAGAAGACTGAAACTGCCGCAAACGACGATAGCCAAGATAGCCAAGAAGATGTTACAGTGAGTTATATTTGTATTTTGTTGCATTAAAATGTAACTACAAATACAATCGCTATGGTTCGGTATATTCATTAAACCTTGGGTAACCTTTGAAATGATTTGGAATTTTCAGTGTATCAGCAAATGGGAGAGGATGGAGGCTGATGATAAATTAGGTGAGGGTCGAATACTTAAGGGGTTAGGTGGGTTTCAGAGGCTCAAAAAAGGGTATTATTTAAACAATTTATCATATCAAATATACATATTTGACGAGTACTTTGTGAAATTTTCGTTTAAAAATTTCGAAAATTCAGCCGTTGGGAGCTCATTTCCCTTGATGACCGCGCAAAGACCGCGCAAAGAAAAGTGCTCTCGCCGTGAACACGATAATTCATGACTGATTCATTCATCGAAAATTAAAAAACCAAAAATGTTCCGTTAGTACATAAATAGATCTCGTGCTTGAACGAAGGAAAAAAAATGTTGAAATTTGAATTTTTGTCGGAGTTGTGAACAAAAGATCACATTTTTGTCGTAACATTTTCACCGTGTATTGCCTCGTAAAGTAAGTTGTAATAATACAAATTCTTACTAGAAATCTAAACTAAAAACTTTTTTAGAAATCGTGTCCACCGTTTTCAAAAATAGAGTTTCGAAAAAAACGCGATTAAAGTTTTGAGGAGCTAAGCGGCATAGGCGGGCGAAGTTTCCGAAGGTTCTGTCGTTTAAAATTTTATTCGGACCGATTTAAAATTGTGGGAGAATATTCTAGACATATTGTATTATTAAATAAGACAAAACAAAACGATCTTGTTTGTATTATCTTGTTTGTTGTCTTGTTTGTAACGGTCTTGTTTGCGATTTTGTTTGTATTATTTAATAAGACAAAAAAAAACGATTTTTGGAAATTTTGAAACCCACCTAACACCTCAACGGATGCAGTCTGAAGCGTATTTTTTGTGTGAATTACTTAAACATTCATTGGTATATTTCGTTTACAGACCGTCTCGATGGGTTGGCCAAACGAAAAAATGAGGGCAAGCCACAGACGATGGAGGATTTTCTTCAGGTACCTGATTATTACAACATGGAGGACACATCTGGGAAGAAAAGGGTAAGTTCATTTCGTCAGAGGGGCAACTTTTTCCCTTTTGGCGAAAAATATGGTGGCACGACTCGCGCGTTCAGCACGTTCATCAGTAAATTTATACATTATGCGTCAAGAAACAAAATAAGCCATCGCTCCACACAAACGAACTAAAATTACACGTTTGACTTCCAAAAAACCGCGTATAATATATCTCATTGGTTATTAACATAAACTGAGTTATTTCTCTGTTCATTTTTTCCGTACATTTTCGTCTACATTAGCAGGATATCTCTTTAATTTAAATCCACCTTTATCGGCACTAGTTTCCCTTTGAAAGTATGTTTAAATAATGGTTTAAATCTTAGTACGCGATTGACGTGACTGTACCGCCGATGCCTTCTTAAGATAAAATAAGACATTTTGGCAGTAGATATTTAGTCGGAATTATTTCGTCGAAGATAATTTAACGAAGTTCTATCGTTACGTATAATCCTAAATACATCTGTATTTCCGTGTTCGAAGGTACGTTGGGCGGACTTGGAAGAGCGCAAAGAGCAGGAAAAAATGCGCGCGGTGGGTTTCGTCGTGGGCCAAACGAACTGGGACCGTATGATGGATCCGACGAAGGGCGGAAGTGCTCTTACCCGAACCAAGTACATATGACCACAGATTTCTTCCTAGATAACCCAGGCAAAGCTTTTGTTTTTCGTTGCAATTCGTTTGCAATAACACCCAACACCGACCGCCGACACTCGCGGACCAATAGCACACTCGCTGTACGTCGATTCTTCGGAGCACAATTATTTTACAAAATCGGTCAGAACAAATTCATTCGATCTTTACACTATACACTGAGAAAAAAAAATTATTTGAAATTTAATGTACATTTACTGAAAGTTTTCATTCATAAACTGGTATATTAAATTTACTATACAAGTCCAATTTATTTTTGCTACAGTAATTTTTATAAATTGCTTTAATTGTACCGTAAGAGTACTTTAATTTTATTAATTTACTCCAATTTCATTGCAAAGGTACCTTAATTTTATATAACACAATTGTACATTAAATTTAATTCACGAGGTTTATGGATTAAAATTTCCAGTCTTTTCTGACAGTGTACCAGAAATTAATTTTTTTTATTTTTGTTTACCCAATGTGGTTTCGATGCCTGCAAAACGATCGACTTCTACGTGGTCGATCGCCAACATCAACGCAGTCGTTAAGCCCGTAAATAGGTAGTAACCAGGCCAAATCTTTGTCACTATCTTCACTAATTCTCATTTTACCCGTCATCGCGTCCAACATCAACTTGTGCGCAACCTGCGACTCGCTACATGAACATCATCCTCGGTTTTTTTTTAAGGGGAAAAATACTTTTAGGAGCGTAAAAAATAGGTATTTTTCGAGAATTTTTTTAGAGGGGATAAAATAATCCGGTCATTTACAAATTTCGACATGAGTTTATTATAACTGTCAAGTTTAAGAAAGAAATTTTCTTTTTGCGGTGACCATCAAAATGGCGGCGTTATTAAGGGCCTTCGGATGCCTGTTTTCCGCGACATCGAAAAGTGCTGCAGTTGTCACTCTTTTTCTGTTGATTTGAAAATGATTTAATAAGTGTCATTCATTTACTGACATATTAAGAGGAATGATACACCGAAAAAAAATGTTTAACAGCGTAGACTATATCAGAGTTGTAAATCCCCAAATATTCATGAGATATGGTCAACAGCACAATTTTTTTGTAATGATGATTTCATAATAATAATAACTACGAATAATGAAATAGAGTGTAAACATTTGAATAGCTGACAAAAATACTGATTTTCGCTATAATATTGGAAGAAATAATGAAAAAAAAAACCATTTCATTGCATTCAGAAAGTAATACATCAATTATATCTTCCATTTTTTCCACTATTTCTGCTAATATTACAGCGAAAATGAGTATTTTTTCTGCTATTCAAATGTTTACTTTCCATTTTATAATCACTACACATTATTATTATTGAATCATCATTACAAAAAAAAATGTATTGTGAACTATTTCTCATGTATTTTTGGGGATTTACAACTCTGGACTATACGCGATAACTCCGCAAATAAGCAATATTTCGAGTTTCCCTGTGGTCAGTATATTCGTTGGATATCATACTTTCGAAATATATATATATATATATATTAAAAAAAAAAAAAAAAAAAAAAAAAAAAAATCGATTTTTTTACAATTCTAAAGGTATTTCTCCCCTAAAATGCATGCGAGTGTTTTTTTTAATTAAAACGCCACAACACGCGACTATACTTTGTTCATTTTTTTATTCTGTAGTTCGTCGGCGCACGCAAAGACTATATTATTACCCGCAACGATTTTACACACGTATAATCGTTTCTATTGCAGGTTTTTCCCTCCCGCCTAGTGAAATCAAAGTAAAATTTATTAAGTCAGTCGCGAAAACGGCTCGAAGAAATTTCGAACCGAAAGTCGGCTGTATAATTGCGCTGACGAACACATTGTTACGGCTAGAAGAATTGAATCTGTTATCCAAGCGACTAGTAACTCTACCGATAAGACTTATCAAACAAAATGTAATTATTATACATGTAGATGAAAAACGCAATTTTTTCGAATTTCGAACGAATAGAGTTCGAATAATCGCTGAGTTGTAACCACATTCATATTAATAAATAATCAAATTGAACGTTTGATAATAAACACGCAAAAACCGTTTTACACAATAAACAACAATTATTTTTCTTCGTTTTTATCGAAAATATATCACTTAACACCTTCGGCGGCATTGACGCCATTTGGCGTCATATTTGTTCCGTGCCCTAAGCGGCAATGACGCCATGAGTGGCGTCATCGATTTTTTTCGAGATTTACTCAATCGATTTTTACAAAAATTGGTACGCCGGGGTTTTTGACGTCGCAGATTAAGTATCCGCACTCAAAATGCAGAAATTAAAAATAGCGGATGCAAAATGGCGGACGAAAATGCACAAATTGAATTAAATCGAATAAAATTTTTTACTCGAGGGTTTTTGAGGTCGCTAATTACGAATTAGCACCTAAAATTGTTGTGTACAGATTCGTAAACAGCGATCTCAAAAACTCTCGAGTACAAAATTTCACCCGATTCAAATCAATTTTTACATTTTGGTCCGCCATTTTGGATCCGCCATTTTGAATTTCTGCATTTTGAGTGCAGACTCGTAATCAGCCGCCCCAAAAACCTCCGAGCACAAAATGTCATCCGATTCAAATCAATTTTTCCAGTTTAGTCCGCCATTTTGGATCCGCCATTTTGAATTTCTGCATTTTGAGTGCAGAGTCGTAAACAGCCGCCGCAAAAAACCACCGAGTACAACATTTCATCGGATTCGAATCAATTTTTCCAGTTTAGTCCGCTATTTTGGATCCGCTATTTCGAATTTCTGCATTTTGAGTGCAGAATCGTAATCAGCCGCCGCAAAAACCTCCGACTACAAACTTTCATCGGATTCAAACCAATTTTTCCATTTTGGTCCGCCATTTTGGATCCGCCATTTTGAATTTCTGCATTTTGAGTTCAGAATCGTAATCAGCCGCCGCAAAAACCTGCGACTACAAAATTTCATCGGATTCAAACCAATTTTTCCATTTTGGTCCGCCATTTTGGATCCGCCATTTTGAATTTCTGCATTTTGAGTGCAGAATCGTAATCAGCCGCCCAAAAATCCTGAGCTACCAGTTTTCGTAAGAACCTAAAAACTTTTTTTTTTTACGCGTTTTGGACACTTAGCGAAAAAAAATGTGGCGCCGAAGGGGTTAAGGAATCATCGTGTTGGCGAGAAATTCAGGTGTCATTCCGGTCGTAAAAAATTTTGAATGCTCTCCTTCTTGCAAGTGTATTCCGGAGGGCACTGATTGGTCGTTCCGTACTCGATGGCTTTTTTGAAGTCCATTAACGTTTTTTCGTATCCTTTGTTGAGTTGGGCCGATCTGAAATTAACGTGATTTTTGTGAGCGACGCTTCGAAGAAAAAAAAAAAAAAAAAAAAAAAAAAAAAAAAAAAAAACATAGCTGGGCAGTATTTTAAGTACATGGCGTATTTTGATTATTTTAAATGCGTACTTAAAATACTTAAACACTTTTTTAGTATTTTAAGCACTTTTCCGACACTTTGAGTACAAATACAAAATACTTTTGCGTCTACTCCATATTCGGAGACATTTTTATTTTTTGAGAATAGCTGTGCTGAGATTAGCTGAAGCCGAAGCTGCTAGTCTTCTTAGAACAGTCGCGTTAAACGTAAGTTTTAGATTAAATTTCGATCACTTCTCGATGGGATAAAAATCGGAGAAAATCAGATATACTCAAGGGGCTGAAAAGATTGATTTTGCATAATAATAATTTTTAACTGTTGTTAACAAAGTAATGAAAAAATGAATTGGTCAACAAATTATCCGGCAAGCCAACTTTTTTCTCATGAAAATTATTCACTAATTTTTCTGAATACGTATGAATTTTTTCACAATTTTGTCGAATTTTGAGACATTTCGATATTCGCTCCTCTTGCCCAAAAAAAAAAACGCTTACAAATAAAAGTTAAAAAGTTAAAAAAGTTTACGAAAAATGAGAGGTTATTGCCAACACTACTCGATAATATAAAAGTCTGAAAAAAATCATGCATATTATAGGTGCTGAAAACATTAATTTGGCATTATAATTATTCTAAAATGTTATTAACAAATTGATGAAAAATAACATTGTTTAACAAATCTTCCGATAATCCCATTTCTTTGTTACGATAAAAATGATTGGTTCATTTTTCCGAATACGTATGAATTTTTTCAATATTTGTAGTTTACTTTGAATTTTTCGTTTTTTTTGCATTGGAAAAATCAGAAAATTCAAAGCAAAGAACAAAATTTGAAAAAATTCGTACGTATTCAGAAAAATAAACGAATCATTTTCATCGAAATAAAAAAATCAAGTTGTCGGAAGATTTCTTAAAAAATTGTATTTTTCATCAGTTATTAACAAATGTTAATAACATTTTAGAATTATTATTATGTCATATTAATCTTTTCAGCACCTATAATATGCATGATTTTTTTCAGATTTTTATATTATCGAGAAGTGTCGACAATTATCTCTTATTTTTAGAAAACTTATGCGACGTGAACGTGAAGCGGCAGAATTACTTATACATGTATTTTAAGTACAAAGAGTATTTTTCTCCCGACTCCACTGAAATAACCCCATTTCGTGTCCGCAACGCGGGCGGAAAATAGCTCATTTTTGACAAATGACTCACGCATGCGAAAGACGATTTCATTTCCTCCCTAGGGAGGAAATCGGCTTATTCCTGCCCGGCAGGAGGAATGAAAATCGCATTACGCATGCGGATCGTCATTTTTTTAAAATAACCTAATTTTCTGTCCCCGTTGCACACGCGAAATGGACTTATTTTGCAGTGAAATCGGGAGAAAAGTATAGTACGCTACATGGGAGGGATGCAACTTTTCACGTCGTGTGAATTTCTGCCCTCGCTTCGCTCGGGCATCAAACTTCGCACTCGGTGAAAAGTTGCACTTCCCTCCCTTGTAGCGTAATGTACTATTTCGCACTTGTATCGTAATGTACTAATTTGTATTTTAGGTGCAAAAAGTATTTTGTATTTTGTATTTTGTATTTTAAGTATTTTTGAGTATTTTTCCCAGCTCTGATGAAAAATACAAGAAAGCGATTATGCGATACGGTCTACGCACTGTGGCATCAGTTTCATCGTTTGAATGATCATCTCGACGGCACCGAGATAATCCCTCGCGGTATTTGGCACCTCGCAGGCAGCCCTATAGAGGCACGTGTCTCCGATCAAATAGCCGAGAGCCAATGCAACTTCGCCCTCCGACACGACGTTCTCTGGAAAATAGGGCCACTTCTGAATTTAAGTTGTCAAGCGCGATGAGATAATCTGTAAAATGGGAAAAATCAAACCTTCGTTTAGTTCACGACTCCTTTGACCACCATGATTCCCCAGGTAACCAGCTCCGAACACGACTGCTTTCAGTACCAAAAGCAAGAGGAGGTTCGATAGATTCAAGTTGAGCACCTGGAAAACGACGATAAATCATCAACTTGTTGTTTATTCGATAAATTCCGCGACAAATGTATTTTTTGTAGAAAAATAAAAAATTTCACACGGCAGCTTTTCTTGTGCACAAATTATTCCGCATTGTTTTTTTTTTTTTTCTGTTTCGCATAGATAGCGTATAAGGATGTTATACAGCTCCACGCTACTTAAGTGAGTGCTGATTTTGTAAAGTAATGTATACATAGTTTTAAGCATCTGTTGATTATTTTGTATGGTGATTTGTATTGCCAGGTATGTTCTTGATTAGGAAAAAAATTAATTGCAATGGATTTGCAAAAATATTAACCGATTTACGCAAACTTTCGAATAGGTACTTTTGGTTCCATTTTTTCAAAGAATAAACCGTGTTTTTTACTCGAATTGAATGTTTCACGGCTCATTATCTTCCTTAGAAGATGCCTTATGAATTTGCCTCATACATAATTTGTAACAAGTTTCGTTGAAAAATTAGAGCTGTTGGTTTACAAAATATTTTTGCAGATGGCTAAACAAAATGTTGTCATTTTTAAACGGAGAATGTTATAATAGTAAAACATCCAAATCGAACAAAAAACACCATTTATTCTTTGAAAAAACTGAATGAAAATTACCTTTTCAAAAGTTTGCGTAAATCGGTTAACATTTATGCAAATCCGTTGTAATTAAAATTTTCCCAGGTTAAGAATATACCTGGCAATACCAAAAACCATTTAAAAAAATCAACAGATAGGTAAAACTATGCATAAATTATTTGTAAAAGTCAGCACTGATTTGACTAGTGTGGAGCTGTCCTAACATCCTTAAAATATTTATATTTATATAACTAGGTTTATATTTATATATCCTAGTTGTACAAGACATATGGGTGCTTTAAGACATCTAACCGATTGTTTCATGTTTGTCGAAGAGTTCTTTAACATTTCTAATGATTTTTATCGATCAATTTATAGATGGCATTCTAAAAGCTGTGAAAATTCATAAAAACTGCTTTTTCAGAAAACAAATGCATTACTCCGCCATTTTTCAATATTAAGGGCTCAAATTTTAGGATTGTACGCACAACATATACCACTACCATAAAAAATAACAGTATCCGCCGATCATTCAAAAAGTATATTTATTTTGCCAAATGACTGAAGGGAAAAATGAAAAAACTTACAAATCATACAATTTTTAATTTTTAATTTTTTTTACATTTTTTATTTTGTTATTTTCTGAGCCTGGAGTAACTAGTTACCCCGTGTGGCCGCTAAGTGCTAATAGTGACGCGAAAAACACGTTTTGCGTGACGCTAAACCTGACGTTGAAAATATTGTGTAAATACCTGGCTGCTGGTAGTTGACCTTTGAACAAGTTCCTTGGCGATTTCGGCGAGCATGGATCCGGTCCCTCTGTTTTCCCTCTCGTAAGAAAAATTTTCGGTATTTCTTGCGAGAACACCGCAAGCAAGCACCGTAAGGAAAACAATTGTATGCCAGCAGCCTTTCATATTCAATCGCTTTTTGACGACAAAATACCGTCGAGGAAAATCTTTAACGGTAACTCGCGTAAGACTAGTCGCTCTCTCGACGGACCACTCGACTTATAAGCACATTACGAACGTTGCTCGCGACACGTGAACCAAACCCACCCACCCCTTATCTGTTCATGTGCATCGAAAGTTAAACCCCTTCAGTGTCCTTTCATTTTCTCCATTGTCCGGCAAATAGTCAGTCACATAACAACTCGTATTAGCCCCCCTCCCCCCTCCCTCCCCCTCCCCCTCTCCAAATCACATCCTCCAGCACTTTCCTAGCGTTTTGACGGAAATAAGCGGTGAAAGTAATGGTTGAAAACTTTTACTCGGAATTACGAGTATTTGGAGCGACGAGAAACGTAATAATTCGTAAATGAAAAAATTGTCAAAGCGTGGCAAGTGGACGCATTTATCGCACTGTCGGCGACGCAGCAATTATTTCATTATCTTCTTCTCTGGATGCACATCGGAGACGCGTGCATTTTCTGAATTTCACCTTCTCGAATTATTATTATTGTTATTATTATTCAGAGCTGGGCAAAATGCTCGATAATATTTAAAATACAAAATACATTATACTTTTTGTACTTAAAATATATATATTTTTTTTATTTATTTATTTCCGTTTCCGAGGTACACCCGTGAGGGTTTTACCTTGCTCCCCCCCCTAGTTTTTCCCCTCCTATCACTCCCTACCCGCACTTAGCTAAGCTAACCTAACTTCCGTGCGTCCGCAGCCGACTTAGCTACACTGTACCGCATTTGCCGAGGGCACGGGGAAACTGCGGACGCACCCGTGCCGGTACAGACGGCATTATATATTTCTGATTCTCCAGTGTATACACGAAAGAAACACATGCTTCTTACGTGCAGACACCAAAGTTTCTGAAAAATGCCTCCCGCTCACTGTTTGATGCGCCAGTCGATGCACGGCTAAGCGGTCACCCATCCAAGTTACGGCCGCAATCAATGCTGCTTAACTCGTGGGACCGCCGAAGCCGCACTCCGACCGCACACCCATCAGTGTCGGTTACTTAAAATATATTTTTGTAACGCATGCATGAGAAGTGCTACTTCTCGTGCCTGCCGCGCGTGGCGTAAGTGGCGCTTTACGGCCATCTTTGCTATTTTACTTCTCGCACGCACTTCTCGCACGCGAATCACTTCTCGCACGCACTTCTCGCACGCGAATTACTTCTCGCACGCACTTCTCGCACGCGCGCGCCATTACACTCGGTAGCACTTCTCATGCATTTGTTACAAAAAGTATTATGCGATACAGAGCGAGAGAGCGATCATCATACGACGGTTGTGAAGTTGATCGTACTCGCTGCACTCGTATCACAGACAGCACTCGCCTTCGGCTCGTGTTGCCGTGATACTCGTGGGGCTCGTACGATCAACTTCCCAACCTGCGTATAATGATCGCTTTCTCGCCCTTGTATCGCAAAGTACTATTATAAGTACTTCGTTTAAGTACTTTTTTAAATACTTCATAAAAATCAATGTTATGTCCATTGACGATAGCTTGGGCAGAATCAGTTTAAGGTAGTCTTCGCAACTGGTGTCAAGTTTGCATAAGTGTTCGAAAAATCAGAGAAAATTATAAACACTTTTCGATAATATAAAGATCTGAAAAAATCATGCATATTAACCCTTACATGCATACATTTTTGTATGGGTTCTATGGACTTGAAATTTGTCACTCGGGGGTTTTTGGGGTCGCTGATTACGAATCCGAGCTCAGAATTTCGAAATTCAAAATGGCGGATCCAAATTTGGTTCGCCATCTTGGATCCGCCATATTGGATGTATGAATTTTTTAATTCTGATAACAGATTCAAAATCAGCAACCCTCAAAACATATATATACCAAGTTTCACGTAAATACAATAAAAACTGTTGGAAATAATGAATTTTCAATTAAAAAAGTGACTTTTATTGTGTATTCTTTATATCAACAAATTCACAAGAAAATTTAGATAACAAATTGTATTTTTCAATTCTCCAACATGTTATTGTAGTAAATATACAAAAAAAATCATTAAAATCGAGAAAGAAAACGTTGAAATATTTAAAAAATGATAATAATCTAGGTGGGATAGAATATATCCCGCTGTGCATGTAAGGGTTAAAGGCTTTGATGAGATTAATTTTGCATGATAAAATACGTATAATTTTTTTTTAGAATTTCGTATTTTTTTAATTGCGTTTTTTTACGCAAGAGGGACGAAAACCGAAATCTCTTAAAATTAGAGAGAATTGTGAAAAAAACTCATACGTATTCAGAAAAATTAGCGAATAATTTTCATGAAAAAAAAAAGTTGGCTTGTCGGATAATTTGTTGAATAATTAATTTTTTCATTACTTTGTTAATACAGTTAAAAATTATTATTATGCACAAAGAATCTTTTCAGCACCTTGAGTATGTCTGATTTTTTCAGACTCTTATCCCATCGAGAAGTGATCGAAATGTAATCTGAAACTTACGCTTAACGCGACTGTTCCGAGAAGACTATCGCTTCGGCTTCAGCTAATTGCAGCACAGTTATTCTCAACAAAAAAAAATGTCTCCGAATCTGGAGTAGGCCCAAAAGTATTTTGTATTTGTACTTAAAGTGCCGAAAAAATACTTAAAATACTACACAAATATTTAAGTATTTAAAGTCCGTATTTAAAATACTCAAAATACTCCATGTACTTAAAATACACCCCAGCTATGATAGAACTCACCATATTCGGCATTGCTATTCCATGAAATCTTCCCAGTGTCAGATATACCTTTTTAACGCTATAAGGGAACCTTAAGCGAACTACTTACGAAGTACTTTGATTGCAATAGCGTTTGAAGTTGTAATGAGTCCTGATTGGTAAGTATATAACGACTCGTTTACCGAGAGCTTGCAGCACAAGGATAAAAGCACCTAAGTACTACGCCGAACTGTGAATTCCGCTCTAGCGTAAGGAGTGTAAGGGCAGACTTTACCTTCGATGCAGCCCTCAGAGTGGGGGAAGGGAAGAAGAGGGGAAGGGTACCCCCCTCCCACTTGGTTCAGAAATGTCGGGTACTTATATTCCATAGTACCTATCTTTACATTGTAGTTACAGCTAAGCCGATGACATTATCTACATTTGAATAATGCTTGTATTTGATTATTCCAGGCGCAGTTTTTTTACTTCAGAAAAAAAACTCGTCGAGTGGCCACCGAAGCGTTATTATCTTAGGGCTTAGACAAAGTTATGGGTGCATAACTGATCAAGTGGTCTATATCCGGTGGTGCACATGGAAAATAAGCTGGGAATGCGAATATCAAATGACACGAAAATGACACAGTGCTGGCAATAAGTAATGATAAGGTAGACGGAGCGATGGCCACGGAGACCACCGCTCGATCATGCGGAAGCCCTGATCGTTGCATAATTGAGTGAAAGCGCGATTACGAAAAAAAAACTTTTGCTCGTAAAAAATGTGCTCCATGTGCTTTTGTCTCGCTTTGTGTCTACATCCATTTTTTTCCTGGTGTCCCCTCTTCGTCGAAAAATATACGACAGCCGAATGGCACCCGGATGCCCGGAACTGTCGCTAACGCGATTCTTGAATTATTTACGGTACGGTATTATGGATGACGCGCATGCGTCGCAAGGCTTGCGTTGAATGAGCTTGCGCGGTGCACGGTCATGCGCAGTGTCAGTTGGATCTAAGATCTACGGAGATGCGCACCGAAGCGAATTTCTGTCTATTTCTAACAGATCCAGCGACCGGCCGAACGACTGAAGAAACGACCGGTCGTTAAATGCAAAAAAAAAAAAAACCGTTAAAAAGAGGTACGACCAAGAAAACGACCATTGAACCAAGAAACGACCAACCAAACATAATTTCAATGGTCGTTTTCACGGTCGTTTACCTCTTTTGAACGAGTTTCTTTTTTGGCTTTTAATGACCGGTCGTTTCTTTGGTCGTATTTTGGACTCTTTAGGCCATTTCCGAGGTCGCCGAGATTGCTAGGGATGACACGGTGGAGTCTCTTGTCTTCCCCCTAACAGACTCAAAGACCGGCCGAACGACCAAGAAACGACCGGTCGTTAAGGCCATGTGAAAGACTGAGCGCCGAAAATCTTCGGATGTGCGGTTTGTCGCCGATTATGAACGAATCGAAGCGAAAATTGAAATACAGACGCCACTAATGTGAATCTCGTGAATGAATTAGTCAGAATTTTGATTTTCGAAAAAAAAAAAATTACAGATCGGTTACCTACATCAATTTTTTTAATTAAAATCGAAATTCTGACTAATTCATTCCCGAGATTCACATTACTGGCATTTGTATTTCAATTTTCACTTCGATCCGTTCATAATTCACGAAAAAAAGCGCATCCGAACTTTTGAGGTGAGCGTCGGTATTTCACATCGCCTTAAATGCAAAAACAAAAACCCCTTTCAAAAAAGAGGTAAACGGCCAAGAAAACGACCATTGAACCAAGAAACGACCAACCACAAATAATTCCAATGGTCGTTTTCATGGTCGTTTGCCTCTTTCGAACGGCTTTTTTTTTTGTTTGCATTTAACGACCGGTCGTTTTTTGGACTTTTTAGGTTGTTTACGTTTCTGTCTTCCGTTTCATTTTAGCCCCTTTCGATGTAATTTTGTTCGTTTTCTAACTCCCAACTGTCCCTTTGGGGCAAAAAGACGGGAGTTATGCGTTTCACAGGGATACTACGAATTCCGTGGCCCCAATATTTGACGCCGCTTTCACGTAGTATTTTTTATAGAGAACAAAAAGTTCATATGACTTATAGTCCTAACTATTTTAGCTTTCGAGATATCGACTTTAAAATTTTTAATTTGGTAGGTATGACTCGTCAATAACGCGATTATTGACGAAACAAAACTCTGTCTATGACAGGATAGAAAGCTATGAAACGACGGAAAACTATGAAATCCGAACAAAATACTCGACACGATTTTATGGTGTTTTTCGTCTTTCGTTTGATTTTAGCCATTTTCAATGTCATTTTGTTCGTTTTTATTACAATAGGGTAGACGCACCGTTTGTGGCCACTGTACCATTAATGGCCACATGAAAAACGGATATATTAATTCATCATACTATCAATCTAATCAAATTAATACATGACATTATTCTTCACGAACTGAAGCAAATTTTACATTGAACAATGCTGGGCTTGAAATACATAATTATTTAATAAATAATGTTTAAAGCGTTCAAAGCACTTTTGCACCATTTGTGGCCATCCCGAAATTTACGTGTAATAAGTATGGCCACAAATGGAACAAGTGGTGGCCACAAAGGGTCCTAAGATGGCCAAAAATGGTACTTCTACCCTATATCACTCAAGGAATCTTCGGGTTAGCGAGAAATCCACTGAAGCGAAACTCTGTCTATGATTCACTGCAGTAACGACGAAAAACTATGAAATACGAACGAAATACTCGACACACGATGTTACGGTGTTTTTTATTTTTCGTTAGTCCTTTGCGATGTCATCTCTATCAATTTGTTTGCCGTAGTATGTAAAAAATATTGCTGTCTAGATAATTTTATGTCATGTAGGTTTCCTAAAGACCAATCAGAGGCCGAATAAATCGACAACAACCCTAGCAATCCCGGTGACCTCGTAAACGACCTAAAAAGTAAAAAAAAAAAAACGATTGAACGACCGGTCGTTAAATGCCAAAAAAAAATCGTCAAAAGAGGCAAACGACCGAGAAAACGACCATTGAAATTATTTTTCGTTGGTTGGTTCTCGGTTCAATGATCGTTTCCTTGGTTGATTCTTCGTTCAATGGTCGGTTTTTTGTCGTTTCTTGGTTTAATGGTCGTTTTCTTGGTCGTTTATTGATTCAATGGTCGTTTGCCTCTTTTCAACGGTTTTTTTTTGCATTTAACGACGGATCGTTCGGCTGGTCGCTGAATCTGTTAGGGAATGGTTACTCACGAACTTTTTAATAGAACTTTTTGTACTCCTTGTGTTCAATTACGGAAAACTGTTTCGATTTCGTAAAGTTCCAAAACTTAGAAAATTCGAAAATTCTTTGAAAAAATCGTTGGAAATTTGAAGAAAAAAACGCGAAAATTGATTTCTTTTTCTCGAATTTTGGCGCTGCAGCGCTCCGACCAATCAGAGTTCGAATAGTTTGGGAACAAATACAAATCTCGAACTTCGATAGCGAAATTCAAAAGTCGATAAATCTCGCCACCAACTATTTATTAGTTGATTATGCATAAAAGCTATAAAACATTTCGTATATGACTGCTTTAATGATAAATATATTCAGCTCTGTGATAACGTCCACTCCTGGTTTATTCAGACAATATAAACAATCAATATAATATTTACTAACTTCAATTGTATGATGGTATTTTTCATTGGCATTGTTTTTTTTTATAGTAGCTATCTTAATCGATCAATCGATCCTTCATTGCCAGTAGAACAGACAAATAGCCCATCGATGTCTTCATGATCTATCGATATAAAACAAATTCATCGGAGTGTCT
The DNA here is from genome assembly GCA_964034905.1 of Itoplectis maculator. Taxonomy (NCBI): domain Eukaryota; kingdom Metazoa; phylum Arthropoda; class Insecta; order Hymenoptera; family Ichneumonidae; genus Itoplectis; species Itoplectis maculator. The sequence goes on from OZ035864.1 coordinate 369,630, forward strand.
TCGAGACTCGCCAGTGTTACGGTAGATGTGCCGTCTATGGCCACCTTAGGGCCGATTGTGGCCATCATATTCAATTAATCATAAAAAAATCTCCAGTGAATCAATCGGTGAATTTGTATGAATTTGTTCGAAACGTTAACAAGCTGTTATGGGGTAAAAAATAATTTAAAGAATAAAATAATAAAAATGGCCACAATAGGTACGGTGGCCATACATGGTCCATCTACGCGGTACCATGTCAAAATAACACAACGACAAAATAACACGTCAAAATAACCGCAAAAAAACAACTCCGAATCAAAACAACAGATGGTATCGGAAAATCGACCGAAAACCATTAACAATAGATAATAATTGACAATTGATAATTAAACTATTAGTCGAGTCTCAATTTTTTTGTATTTCGGAAAATATCCATGTTTGTTCCATCTATAGCGGAAAATAACCATTGAGTTAGTCAAATATAGCGGAAAATATCTGCAGGTTATTCATCTACGTCGGAAAATATCTATATGATTTTCATCAGCAGCGGTGATGAAAATCATATTCATAGAACTTTGCGCGGATGATTATATTCCGAGTCTTATTTTGTCGTGTGTTATTTTAGCGTTGGATCATTTTTTCGTGTGTTATTTTTGCATCGAGTTATTTTGACGTGTCACCCATCTAGCCTATCTTAGAAAAGTAAGTAACTCACACTTGTGAAAAGCTCCAACGAAAAGGCGACGAATTTTCCTGCGGTCATCTGTAGTGGAATTCGAGATCGACTCGTCACCATCATCAGAGCCCGCGCGTGGGTGGCTGGCAATCGAAACCATTCACTGTCGTATGGGGCGCGACTTATTGCGGTGCTCTGTATTTAATTAATCACAAATTATATCGCGCATCTTTCGTCGTTATTGACGATAACGAAGATTTACCAAGAGAAACAACTCACTTCAACTACGAGAAGATCTCCGACCCAGCAGTATACAAAAAGATGCAATATAGTGTAAAATCCGTGTGTAACGAAAAATACCATTTGAAGAACGGGAAAATCGTCCTCGCTCGCCATACCTTCGATCATGGTCTGAGAATATTATTCTTTGTTAAAATTTTTATTTCTATGCCAATTGAATAGATCGAAGAAATCGATTTATTGGGGACGCAATAGAAATTAGAATAGCGGTCCTGCACTGTTAAAAATCCGGTGTTAAAAACAACACCAAGACGGTGACTATATAGGTCCACACCAATCACGGTGATAATGAGCGGTGTTAAGGGAGTCTGAAATACCGACTTTCACCTCAAAACGTCAGAAGTTCCGTTTTTCGCGAATTATCAACGCATCGAAGCGAAAATTGAAATACAGACGCCAGTAATGTGAATCTCGTTAATGAATTAGTCAGAATTTTGGTTTTCAAAAAAAAAAAAAAATACAGATCAATTACCCGGTAGAGGAATCTGTAATGAAAAAATCTTTTTTTTTCATAAATTTTTCGATAAAAAATGAAAAAAGCGACTAATTCATTCACGAGTTAATAAAAAATCACACATAATAAGTGCATTCATGCTTTTAAAGCGAAAAGTGTTACATTGTTTCATCGGTAACACAGGAAAATTTAACGAAACGGCTGGTGTTAATTTTACACCGTAAAAAGTGTTACTATTAACACTGTAATAAGTAACACGAGGAAAAACGTCCACACCAGCAGCGTTTGACACCGTAGATTTGTAACAGTGTGGTTGCAGACATGCGAAATATTTTACGCTATGACTAACACGTTCGAACGAAAGGGACCGGTCCAAGTCTACACCAAACAACTTGACACTTTAGAATCTCTACACCAAAAACTGGACACAGATCAACTTGACACAATGAAATCTGTACTCTACACGAAATCAACTGTATACCGAATAAACATGACACGATAAAATCTCTACACCGGACCATCTCTATACCGAATCTTCTCTACACCGAATTATCTCTACACCAAATTATCTCTACACCGAATCAACTTGACACAATAATATCTCACTATTGTGTCAACAATATCTCAATGTTGTGTCAAATTTTGTTTATGTCAAGTTGAGTCGGTGTAGAGATGATTTGGTATGGAGATGGTCCGGTGTAGAGATTTGATTGTGTCAAGTTGATCTGCGTCCAGTTTTTGGTATAGAGATTCTATTGTGTCAAGTTGTTTGGTGTAGACTTGGCCCGGTCCCGAACGAAAAAGGGCATTTCATTCGTCCGTGAAGTTCTTGATTTTTTCTATTTTCTCCGATCAATCTGAGAAAAAGCTTTTTTTTTATATTAGGGCGTTGCTGCAACTGTATAGTACTAAAGTGGACATTTTAGTACTATATGTGGGATATTCCACGTGACATGGACCAGGTTTTGGCTGAGGGTCTCGAATTTTTTCCATAACATTTTTGATCTTGCCGTACAAATAATATCCTGCAAATTCGTCCGGTTGTTGGAAGTCTAGACACTCCGAAAATGTTAAGCAACCTTTCGAGTTAACGAACCGTAAATGTGACAAAACCTTGAAAGCAGAAGGTAATAGTGCAGAGAATCATTTGAATGAGTAGCATCCCGTTGAATGACCCTTCGAGCAGCTCTCCGTAGCTTAAAGAAAATGTACTCCGATTAGAGAATGCTCGTAATTTTTTTGGCAATGGCCCACAAGCGTATATTAGGCATTCTATATGAAGCGGGCCATCCCAATTTTGAGTTAAAGATATTCCGATGATGTTAATTTTTATGCAACTTCTAAACGTAATAACGAAGTATAGAAACAAATTTGAAAAAAATCAAAATGGTCTCTCTCATCGAAAAAAATTGTACGACTTTGTTTTTCCCAAAAAAGACTCAAAATTATTCGTAAAATTATGAAAAAAATGTCATCATAAAGTACATTTAAATACCTAAACTTTCGTCGCAACACATTTTTGTTGCAATGGATAGTTTTAGAGATAGAGCCAATCGAAGTAAAATTAGAAAAAAAAAAAAAACACTATTAATTTTTCGGTAAACGGTAAGATTTAAAAATCTGAAATAATTCATGGACAGTCTTGACACTCTAAACATCTTATAAAAAATTCTGAACATTTTTTGACACAACTCAAAATGGGGGGTGGCCCTCTTCATATGGAATGTCTTATATGAGAATCTTTGATTTATCTGCTAGGCAACCGATTGAGTTCCTCGTGTCTCCTGACGATGTCGGAGAGCCTGGCCCAGTAAACACTTCGATCCCTCGAACTCTCGTCGTCCACCAAATTGACCAGCGCGATTCTGACAGTGGCGAGTTGACCGCAAAGATGCAGAACCATCATAGCGACAAAGCTGTCAGGCCCGGAGTAGGCGATCATCGAGAATATCGTGGCAACCCATTGACCAAACCACGTGGGCAAAAATCCGGACATCGTCTTCGTATCGAAGGGAAAATACGCCGGATAAAGAAAGCCAATGGCTAATTTCGTCTCGTTTGTGATCAACTTGCGCTCGTACACCGCCGACCAAGCCTGACAAAGTATCGATCGTCAAATTCGATTTTCGAGAAAAAAAATAAAAAATAAAAAAAGTACAACTCAGAGATGAAGCATTCTTTATCAACGGTTCCACATCGAAATAATACTGCATCAAAATAACACGTAAAATTAACTCGCGCCGAAAAAACAATATTAAAAAAAAATACGTCAAAATAACAGGATTTAACATTTCCGCTTTACTATCCCTTACTGTGCACACATCCGACGACACTACCTGCCACGCTGATTTGGGGTCAAACTGAACCCAGTGTGCACAGTGAGGGTTAAATATATTGTAACGGATTTAGCTGACTATTACATGGACACAGGATATGACAATAGACAAACGAATAGATGATCGACTTCACATCACGAGTGACAGTCGACAGTCCTGGCTAGAGATTGACAGCACGCTGACGTGACAAAGATCGCGATCGGGATTAATAGACAACATTTGTAATTAATAATATCCGCCCCAACAACAAATTTCCGTGTATTCATTTCGGCATCCGTAACAATATATAGAACTAGAGGGTTATTGCGCGCTTCGCGCGCTCGCATTGCCGTGAATTACGCTTGTCATAGTATCGTTGCCATGGTAACAGTTTCTATGGTTTGGCTGCCATGGTAACGGTTGCTACAGTACCGTTACCATGGTGACGCTTGTTATGGTATGGTTACCATGGAAACGGTTACTATGGTATGGTTACCATGGAAACGGTTACTATGGTATGGTTACCATGGAAACGGTTATTATGGTATGGTTACCATGGAAACGGTTATTATGGTATGGTGGTTACCACGGAAACGGTTACTATGGTATGGTTATCATGGAAACGGTTATTATGGTATTGTTACCACGGAAACGGTTATTATGGTATGGTTATCATGGGAGCGGTTGCCATGGTAACGGTTGTTATAGTATGGTTACCATGGTAACGGATGCCATGGCCCTGTTGGGTGTGTCATTTGACCCCGGCCAGCCTCGATTCTTGACACGGCGACGTCGGCGGCGATTATGGTATGGTTTATGGTATGGTTACCATGGAAACGGTTATTATGTTATGGTTATCATGGAAACGGTTGCCATGGTAACGGTTGTTATGGTATGGTTACCATGGAAACGGTTGCCATGGTATGGTTTCCATGGTAACGGTTGCCATGGGAACGGTTGCCATGGTAACGGTTGTTGTGGTATGGTTACCATGGTAACGGATGCCATGTCTCTCTTGGGTGCGTCATTTGATCCCGGGCAGCCTCGATTCTTGACACGGCGACGTCGTCGGCGGCGAGAATTTCTTTTTATAATATATAGGGATATTGTCACTACTAAAGCGGAAATCATCTAAAGTAACCTGTGTAGATAAGATTCAAGTTCATTTAAAAATAAAATCATTTGGAAATATACTGGCTCTGTCCATTCGCATTCGTTTTCTTTCAGTTGTAACACTTGTAACTATTATCCATTTTCATCAAACTAAATCGGAAACTTTTTTATACATAATAAAGTTTCCGCCATAAAAATGATGACTTCGACATCACTCGAAAGTAGATGGTAAATGAAAAAGTTAATGTCCTTAAGAATTTGTTGAGAGACCAATAATAAAAAACGGTGGCCCAGATGATAAAGAATTCCTCAGATAAAAAATAAAACTAAATAATTACCCTGAAACCAGGAAATGCGAGAAGCATAGCATTCGCCAGAGAGACGGACATTATAGAAATGAATCTGCTGTATTTGGCCATCTTCATCATAGCGGTTTTCTCTTCGTCGGTTCTCGGAACCGCCCAGTCCTTAGCCATCAGTGAGAGGATCGTCAAAAGAGCTTTCAAAATGAACAACCGCCGTAAAACGCAGCGCGATACGTCGTTCGACGGCCGCAACGGAAACCGCATACTCACCTCGTCGTCTAATTCGAAAAACCACCAGCTTCATCACGGATATTCCGACCGGGACGTTGGTCACCAAACAGTCGATCATCGCGTTGAGATCGCCCCGAAGAAATGCCAAGCTTGCCGCTTGAGGTATCCAAATGATGAGCATTATGAGCGAAGCGTAGCCCCACACGCGATCTCTCACTAGCCAATGCTGATTTTTTTCCGGCCAAACGCCTATAACCTGCATGTTTATGCGGTTCCAACCGTACGCGTATTTGTATCCTGGCCATACATCGCAATTTTATTTTCGCTCATTAATTAAGGCAGGATTCTACTTTGCAACTATGAAAAAAACGCTATTTTCGTGAATTTTTTCTGAGAATACTATTAAAGATATCGATATGGGGTTTAAAATGTTCAATAAATACACTCTTTAAGTACATAAAAATAAAAATTTTATTCATTTTTTGTACACGTAAAATATGTTTAAAGCCAACGCCTCGAAAAGAAGGTACCGTTGCCGTGGTCGTGAAATCTTCCCGACGGATGGTCTGAAACAAAAAAATCAAATAGTTTCATGTTCAGTATGTCTTCAGGAACCGACCTAACTAGAATATTTTATATACGTGCAAAATTAACAAAATGGCGGCTAAAATGCGAAAAAAAAATTAATGCGTTTTTTTTTCGTATTTTAGCCGCCATTTTGTTAATTTTGCACGTATATAAAATATTCTAGTTAGGTCGGTTCCTGAAGACATACTGAACATGAAACTATTTGATTTTTTTGTTTCAGACCATCCGTCGGGAAGATTTCACGACCACGGCAGCGGTACCTTCTTTTCGAGGCGTTGGCTTTAAACATATTTTACGTGTACAAAAAATGAATAAAATACATTTAAAATTTATTTTTAAATGTATTGTGTGTGCGTTTTTTTTTCATAGTTTCAAAGTAGAATCCTGCCTTAAGGTAGTTCTCGCGCCTTGTCTGATGCCGCATAAGTTCGAGGGAGTATTAGACAGAATTCCCGGATAGTTCTCGACAAAATAAAAATCTGAAAAAAATCAAGCTAATGGGAGATGCTGAAAAGATTATTTTGGCACAATAATAATTAAAAAAGTTAATAATTAATTACTTAAATAAATAATAATGCAACAAATAACCCGGTAACCTATTTTTTTGTTACGAAAAACATTTGTTTATTTTTCTGAATACGTATGAATTTTTTCAGAATTTTGTCTGATGTTTGAAAATGACGTTTTTTTTCAAGTATAAAATCGAAAGCCAAGCAAAATTCTGAAAAAATTAATACGTATCCAGGAAAATAAACAAATGTTTTTTATACCAACAAAAATGAGGTTACTGGGTAATTTGTTGCACTATTATTTATTTAAGTAACTTATTATTAACATTTTTCAATTATTATTGTGCCAAAATAATGTTTTCAGCACCTTCCATCTGCTTGATTTTTAAGATTTATATCTCATCTTTATCACTCTTCGTGAATTCCGTCCGATTCTCCCTCGAAGAAAAGGAACGTCAGACAAGACGAAAGGACTACCTTGATTTGTATCATCTTCGTTTTAATTTTAATTTTAATTTTTCATTTCATTTTTATTTTTCGTCACTATTTCATTTTATTCTACGACTTCGAATTCACAAAATCAACTAAAAAAAAATTGCTAACAGTTTTTTAATCGAGTCTTCGGCTTCGGAGGGATGAATTTCGCTGAAGATTCGGCGCGTCCTACCTGGATTCGCTTTCTCCATATCGAGACTCGTTATATTCGTCGGTTCCGCGATGCACTGATGCTCCGCCTGCAGTGCTTTGGTTAAGATGCAAAAGTGCAACGACCACGCATGATCGGTGCACAAATTCGCACGACCGCCCAGCGCATAAAAGTTTGAGTATACTCGAGGAAACTACACAATCATTGGGTCTGAATTTCCGCGATACAGACACGTGGCGTCCGATGGGCCAAGGGACCCCCCCCCCCCCCCCCCTCCTCCCCGTGCTATGCACTTTGTGCAACGACGACCGATTATTATAGTTTATCAAGCGCTTTCCGGGTGCATTTTTTTCTCGTGCATTATGCACGAACCGTAATGCATTTCTGTTGGAACTGCATTAGTGGTCAGTTTTCGTTGAGAAGCCAAAAGCGTCGTTTATTGGGAGCGAAAAAAATATACGCAAAACAAACGATGTCCAGTGTTTCAATAGCTTATTTATTTTATTCACACTTTTTTTTTTTTTTTTTTAATTATGTCGATAACAATTCCGTAACAATTCCGATCTATACAATGGTGAAAATCTGCAAATTATAAATAAAAAACGAAGGAATGTTGGTATTTCAAGGTAAGGTACGAGCGTACGAAAAACATGTAATTTTTATTTTTACAGGGCAAAAGTGAAATCGCACGTCATAGTTCAGAGCTGGGCAGTATTTTAAGTACATGGAGTATTTTGAGTATTTTAAATACGTACTTTAAATACTCAAATACTTTTGTAGTATTTTAAGTACTTTTTCGTCACTTTAAGTACAAACTCAAAATACTTTTGCGCCTATTTCATAATCAGAGACATTTTTATTTTTTGAGAATAGCTGTGCTGCGATTAGCTGAAGCCGAAATATGCCAGTCCTCTCGGAACAGTCGCGTTAAACGTAAGTTTCAGATCAAATTTCGATCACTTCTCAATGGTATAAAAATCGGAAAAAATCAGGCATACTCAAGGTGCTGAAAAGATAGATTTTGGATAATAATTTTTTACTGTTATTAACAAAGTAATGAAAAAATGAATTGTTCAACAAATTATCCAGCAAGCCAACTTTTTTCTCATGACAATTATTCACTAATTTTTCTGAATACGTATGAATTTTTTCACAATTTAGTCCAATTTTGAGATATGTCGGCCCTCATTTTGCCCCTCATTTTGCGTAGATTACGCAATTTAAAAAAAAAACATAATTCTAAAAAAAAATCATGCGTATTTTATTATGCAAAATTAATCTCTTCAATGCCTTTAATATGCATGATTTTTCAGATTTTTATATTATCAAAAAGTGTTTATGATTCCCTCTGATTTTTCGAAAACTTATGCGAACTCGACACCAGTTGCAAAGACTATCTTAAATTGGTTCTGCCCGAGCCTACTCATCGTCAATAGACATACCATTGATTTTTATAAAGTATATTCAAAAAGTACTTACACGAAGTACTTATAAATCTATTTTAAGTACAAGAAGCATTTTGTATTTTGTATTTTAAGTATTTTCGAGTTTTTTGCCCAGCTCTGTCACAGTTCACATTTGAAAAATGCTATTTACCAACTTTGCATACTACTCGCCATTTGACAAATGCATTTTATTTGCAAATTCAGTCGACCAATCTGTCCTTCATAGCCATTAACATTGAGAGATATCCCATCGAAGTTTTCATGATCTGTACGGAGTTATAATTTACGTGAAGATTAATCCGACGACTGTCGATGCTGCGACGAAAGCTTAACTTACAGCGTTAAACAGTTGTAGATCGAATGTACAGAATTTACCGGCGGACAATTCAAGGGGAATTCTCGATCTTTGGCAGACGAAGAGAAAGGCTTTTGCCTCCTCCGGCGCCAAATTGTACCACGGAGTATCGTAAAAATCTTCAGAGATCTCGGTACTCTACGAGCAAATAAACGATGGTATCGTAAAACCTTTGTGCGCCGCCAGTGTCTTTGCAAAATCTGAACTCACTTCGGCCAGAAGTCGGTCTCCTACGTAGCAATAAACGAACAGATGTGTGACCGTGAAGCAAGAGTAGAGCAAAGAAAAGCCCATCTGGTGAATGGGAAGTGGTTCGTCGCCGCGATCGATGATTGTCTAGAAATCAATGAAAATTATTGTGGCTTTTTTATTATCGCCATATTTATTAATTTATACTTGAAATGTTTTTTTTACCCATAAAAACGGTTACAGCACACACACACTTAATCATGTCAAGCCCAACATGCTGTGGCCATTCACATTCGTTTTTGCTTCCTCATAGAGGAAGCTTTGTTTTCGTGAAAAAATTTTTTTTCGAGATTTTGATGTCAGTAGACTCAGAATGGTCCAAAACGTCGAGAAAAGTGGTTTGTGCGAAATGTCTGTTTGTATGTATGTGTGTGTGTGTGTGTATGTGCACGTTTCGTTGTTTACACGATAACTATCGCAATTTTCGATGAATCTTATTCAAATTTGGCATGTGAGTGGGCTATCATGCAACACTGTTTGGGATTGTAGTTGACGCGAATCGGTTAATAAATTCAGATTTCGCAGCATTTTGAAAATTTGGCAAAAATTGTTTTCACGATGTAACTTCCGTAAATTGAGAGATATAGGGATGACATTTCGTACGTTAATAGACCACCATAAAACCATGATCTGTACCAAATTTGGAGAAAATCGGTAAAGCATTTCCCATGTTATTGCAATTTCAATTTTTTTCGAATCTCTGGAAGTAAATTTAGCTCCTGTAAATAATAAGACATCCGATTGCAATTTCGAACGTGTCTTTACGTTTATTGATTATTAATGAAGAGTTTCGTCAAGGAAACGGTCATTATATCGGTAAATTTCGATTTTGCGGCATGAGAAACTAAAAAAAAACGACACGAAAAAAAAAATGCGGAAAAAATTTTTGCAGAACTACCTCAAATTTGGTTCACATATGGACAACCATGGACTACGTTTTGAGTCGAAATTTGACGCGGATCTGTCCAGCCGTTCAAATTTTATGGCATTTTGAAATACTGAAGCCGCACTTCCAGCATTCCGATTTGGTCGGCGTTTGCAGTGGCCGTGCGACGTGAAAATAACAGGAGCATGAGCGAACCGAACGCTTTGTTGCTAATTATATTTAAAAAACTGTAAAATATATTGAGCTCAAACAAGCCTGCAAAGTAGAACCTTGCAAATTGCTTCCTCGAAATTTTGCACTTTTAACGAAGCTTCCTCTATGAGGAAGCCAAAACCGTTCAACATACTTCCTCATAGATGTAGCTTCGTTAAAAGTGCAAAATTTAGAGGAAGCAATTTGCAAGGTTCTACTTTGCAGGCTTGTTTTTTTTTTTTAATTGTAATACTTGTAACTATTCACTTGTCTCATACTGAAGCGGAAATTAAAACTCATATGGCGGGTAACGGTACGACTACCCTATACCCGGTCTAGGATTGCCGTTTTGTAATCGATAAATCGAAAGATCGATTTTTTTGTCACCGATTAATCGATTTTTCGATCGATCTTTCAGGACCACTAAATCCGCTTAATTGATAAATTCAGTTTCAGATCGATCAATTTCTTTTTTTGTTATTGTTAATTTAAAAGCAGGAACGGCTGTCGGCTGCCCCGTCTTAAAAAGACTACTTCACATTATTACGAAAATTCCGCTTTTTATGCTTTTGATACAATAAATTACCGTTTTTAGTCTACTTCTCAGACATATATAGAAAAAATCGATTTTCGGTACATCGATCTTTTGGTACACATTTATGCCTGGTTCGATTCATTTTGGTATTCGATTCAATTCGAAAAATTGCTTCTTTTTAAATAGCCCGGCAACTCTAACCGGGACATTTTACTCACCGTGAACGCCACGTAGCCCTGGAAGCAGAAAGTCATTGAGCAGACCAGCATCTGGACGAGCAATATCGAGCTGAACGTATCCTTTATGACGAAGGACAACCTCGTTGCGGAAAAAAATGAACATGTATCACGATGTTGAGTTTTAAGGTAGTTAGTATTTGTGCATTTTTCGAATTTTTTGTATTTATGCAAAAAATGATTGTAAAATGTTGTTTCAATTGTATCAGGAGGTTCACCGACGAGGGTTTGCACTTGTGTATCTAAAAACAAATGAGTACCCGGACAGACAAACGTGCCGTCAAAATATCTTTTCGTGGCACGGTGACGTCATAGATGTGTTAGGCGACGGCATGCTGTGTCAGAATTAACGTAGCGATGTGGGTCTCGATTGAGCTATTTTATGAAAACGGTTTTATGAAATGGCACAACGTACTGCGACACCACGCTAAAGCCATGTTGACAGATTTGATGCACATGATATCGCACGCTTGTCGAGCTATGATGTTTGCATGCCGTAAATTAGGATCATGGCATGGTGATGTCATAGTTGGTCCATATCATGGCGTATGCTATTAATATGGTCCAACAACAGTCACAAAGAAAGTGCAAAAATGGTGCACTTGTAGTGGAATAACTTCCATCGTTGTAATTCGTAGTATCATGGCATGTTGCAATTATGCGGCGTTATCGTGCTGCAATTGATATCCCAAACGGTTTGCAAATATGATACCAAAATGACAGCATGATATGTTTCGTTCAGACGGTGCCACGGTATGAAGCAATTATAGCATCACGCTGTCATGATCGAAGCTTCCGGCATGCAGACATTGTAGGTCCACAAGTGTACCATAGCATAAGTATCAAAAGTACCACCAACGTGGCGCCACAGTATCACGGCACACTGTGTCGACGCAAAGTAGCTCAATTCCGACACACATCGCTACGTTAATTCCAGCAAAGAGTACCGTTGTGTGGTGCACTAATGGTGCAGCCAATCCACCAAATGTCTGTCTAGGTAGTTTTTTTTATCGCGCTCGCTAATTTCGAAAATGTAGTTTTGAATACGTCGCGTTTCAAGTTTCTGATAAAGAAAAATCAAAGCGTCTGGTGCCTTTTCATACCTTCTAATGTACAATAAAATACCCTAAAAATTTCAAAAAGATTTGTCGAATAGTTTCGTTGGAAAATAATCCCGAAATTCGTCGTTTCGATGTATTTTCCCCCTTAACATTGGAAGCAGGTAAATAAAAATCATTGCGCTCTTACTCGTTAAGTTCTTCGTGCCTTCTTACGATAGGAATGAGCGTTTTCCAATAAGTCTTGGGCTCCCCCGCGGTCGTCTCGTTGACGAGATTTTTCAGAGAATGTCGAATAACCCTGATCTGACCGCACAGATGCAACACCATCATCGAGACAATGCAGTCAGGACCGGAATACGAAGCCATCGAGAGCAAAGTGCTCAAGCATTGACCCAGCCAAATTGACGCGAAAATCGCGGGATTCTTCGTGTCAAAAGGAAAATAAGCATCGAAGAGACAACACGACGACTCCAGTCGAGGATCCGGCGGGGCATCGTTTAGCAGTGGTGCGGATACCTAAACATTTAGCACCCAACACAGTCAAGTGCCACGCACCAAACTTATCGGTTGTTAATAAATGTACCGATTGTCCGGGTCCAAGCGTACCATAGCGATAATGTACAGTACGAAAGTCGAGTTAGTAAGACACACAGACATAATGGATATGCGTCTGCTGGTCTTAGCAGTTTCGTTCATTATAACAACCTCCTCGTTTGATCTCAACTTTAACCAATCCTCGGCGATGTCATCCAAAATCGAGCCAATTACTTGAAGAAGAAAAAAAAAATGAACGAACAACGTTACTTTTTTTAGTACTTTGTTAATAACAGTTAAAAATTATTGTTATGCAAAATCAATCTTTTCAGTATCTTGAGTACCTATGTCTGATTTTTTCAGACTTTTATCCCATGAAGAAGTGATCGAATTCACAGCTATTCCCAAAAAATAAAAATGTCTCCGGACATGGAGTAGGCGCAAAAGCATTTTGTATTTGTACTTAAAGTGCCGAAATAGTACTTTGTGATACAAGGGCGAGAAAGCGGCCATTACGCGCGGAGGTTAGGAAGCGGCGCACTCGCCAAATCGAGTGCTACAACGACACGAGCTGCGAAGCCCAGTGTTGTTTGTAGCACGAGAGGAGGCGAGTGCACTGCTTCCTAACCTCCGCGCGGGACGGCCGCTTTGTCGCCCATGTATCACATATTACTTTTTGTAACGAATGTCAACGTGATGCGTCGCACATCTTCGTGCCTGCAAAGCGTGCGTGAGATCATCTTGTAGATAGTTTCACGCACGCCAATGTGTGCGTGAAGTAATGTAGATAACTTCACGCACCAGATGGCGTACGTGAAATTATCTACGTTGACATGAGCATAATACGCGATCTCACGCACGCTTTGCGGGCACGAAATGTGCGACATTACGTGCATGAGTTACAAAAAAGTACATAAAATACTACAAAAGTATTTGAGTATTTAAATTACGAATTTTAAATACTCAAAATACTCCATGTACTTAAAATACTGCCCAGCTCTGCTTAATTTTTTTCATCGGTTTTTTTTTTGTATTAATCGCAATTACAGTCAATTTCACGACACTAAATTCACAGTAAAAAAAAAAAATGCCTCAATTAATTTAAGAAAAAAAAAAAAAAATCAACGAAATTTACACTCGACCCTCAATCTTTCTTATCATAAAAAAAAGAAAAAAAATCACACGATTTCGTTACCTCTTCTCTGACACTGAAGTGTGATAATTTTCGCGATCGACATGGCGATTGAAAAATTAACGGAAAGCTCATCGATCACAGCGTTAAGATCACCCCACAGATACGAGAAGTTGTACGTTCTTGGCATCCAGTCGACGCACATCATCAAGGCAGCCCAGGCCCAGGCTCTCTGTTTTGCTATCACATTTTCATTCGATTTCGCGCAAACGCCCAACAGAGTTTGGTAATAGATGTTCCAGCCAAATGCGTACGAGTAACCTGAGGAATGTCGGACCGTCAATTTATTTTTATTCATTCTCTTTTTTTTACTCTTCTCCAATTTTTTCACCCTTGACAGCAGCCATTGAAGCTCGCGCTGTCGACGAGTTTTTCCGATCACTGATGCGTCTCCGCTTCCAGAGGGAACCACATCTACCGCGCAAATGCGCGTCGGATGTTGGTCTGCTGACCACCACGCATGCCTAGTTTGTGTAAAAAATGCAGAACTTCCACCCACCCACCCACCACGCAATCCCGGTGGCGTCCTTTACATAAATGATAACCCAATAGCGCTTGTTATGAATAGTAAACGTAATGGTCGGAACTTGTCCATCTTCACCGACGCTGTCCGATGATGTCAGTTGAACATCAAAGTATCAAAGTATCAAATTCGAGATCCATCGCCAGCATATCTGGAATATTGCTGCTCGCGCAAAACATTTTTCCACCGTGACACGATCGTGCGAAACAAATATAAAAATATTAGGAGTGTGCGAATGGCAATCGAATCGAATCGAATATTCGAAAAAAAAAAAAAAAAAAATCGAATATTCAAATTGAATATTGAATTTGAATATTCAAAGTTAGACAATCATAAACCATTGATCGGCATTGATTGCGGGCAAAGTCGTCTATAGTGGTTCAGTGTTTAACACCATTTTTAATTTTGTTCAAAATTGTACGGAGGCTCTCCAGCAGCTATTTTTTTCATTCACTATAAAAGTAGCTGTGTTAATACAATGTTGTAAAAAAAAATAATATTGAAAGAAATTAATGAACCAATAGTTAAAGTAACAAAACAAAGCCTCTTGAGGAAGCTAAATGTGATAAAAATGTGATAAATAAAGAAGAGGAAGCTCTATGACAATGTAATTGTCTGCTTTCATATAACGTTTTCGACATTCGAATGATGCTTAAATATGCCAAACAGTTCAATATCCGAACATTCCAATCGAATATTCGAAACAGTCGAATACTCGAACATTCCAATCGAATATTCGAAACAGTCGAATACTCAAACATTCCATTCGAATATTCGAACATTCGTACATTTCATTGGAATATTCGAACTTCCGAACATTTCGTTTCAATATTCGAACATTCGAATTGAATATTCGAAACAGTCGAGTATTCGAAGATACGAATATTCGATTCAGGATCGAATTATTCGAAAATGTCGAATATTCGCACACCCCTAAAAAAGATATATAAAATGAAAAATAAAAAATAAAGTAAAAAACGTGATTGTATCATTTTTACGGATTTGAGAAAAGAGCCGGACGTCAACGTATGTATTTTAATAGCTCTATTCAACACGTTTGTTATACTAATCTGCGTTCTAGAAAGGTAACGGATAAACCATTCAGTTGACCAATCTGTCCTTCATAGCCATCAGCATTGAGAGATATCCCATTGATGTTTTCATTATCTGTTGAGGTAAAGTTAAGTATAGTAAAGTAAATAAATTTAACCTGGCGTCGATAGTTACGGAAAAAGGAAATTTACCGCGTTGAAGAGTTGAAGATTGAATGTACAGAATTTACCGGCGGTCAATTCAAGGGGGATTCTCGATCTGTGGCAGACGAACAGAAAAGCTTTTGCCTCCTCCGGTCCCAAATTGTACCACGGCGTATCGTAAAAATCTTCAGGTATTTCGGTGCTCTGCAAACGAAAACGTAAATCAAAATAAAAACGATTCCAAAAAAGGAAAAGTTTTGTCGCTTCGCGTTCACTTCGCATAAGACTCCGAAAAAATTGATGGAAAATAAAATTCTTCGACAAATCTTTCGACAACTAATTTTTTTGTTTCGATAAAAATCATTCGCTCAGTTTTGTAAATAAGTAATTATGACTTTTTTCAAATTTTTGTCCTTTGCTATGAATATTGTGATTTTGTCCATGTAAAAAAATAAAAATTCAAAGCAAAGAAAAGAATTTGAAATAATTTATTCGGTTGTCGGAAGATTTGTTGGACAATAATTTTACTTTTCATATATCGAAAATTCAGAAATTTTCACACGTTGTTCACAATAAAAAAATAAAAAAAAAAAAAAAACAATTTTTAAAAGTTACGAAAAATTCTGAAAAAATGCATACGCATGCAGAAAGATTAACAAATCATTATCATATGAAAAAAAAGTTCGGTAAACGGGGGATTTGTTAAACATTTTTTTTTTTTTTTTTTTTTTTTTTTCATCAATTTGTTAATAACATTAGGGAAGTATTATGATGCCAAATCAATCTCTTGAGCACGTCTTATATACTTGATTTTTCCAGATTTTTATCCCAGCAAGAAGTGTTCGAAATTCTATCTGAATTTTCACTTTTTCGCAGGTTGAGCACCGTTGCGCGCTAGAACTACCTTAACATCAACGAAGCAGCACTCACTTCGACCAAAAGTCTGTCTCCTACGTAGCAATAAATGAAAAGATGTATCACCGTGACTCCAGCGTAGAGAAAAGAAAAGCCCATCTTGTGAATGGGAAGAGGTTCGTCGTTGCGATCGAGAAACGTCTAGAAATGCGTCGATGAAAATAATCGAGCTCCGCAAGTGAATAGCGATCTTACTCACCGTGAACACGACGTAGCCCTGGAAGCAAAAAGTCACTGAACAGACCAGCATCTGGACGAGCAGTATCGAGCTGAACGTATCCTTTATGACCATTGACAACCTCGTTAAAAAAACATCAGTTATGATTTTGACATCTTGCTCTTATCGAATATGTCGCAATTCCCAGCAGAATGTTCACATTTATCATTAAGGGATCATCACAGTGTGAAATTGTTCAAAAATCGATTTTTTGTTATCGCATTTTCCAATAGTATACACGATTATAAACATCAGAGCTGGGCACTACTTCAAGTACCTGGTACTTGCGAAGTAATGGAAGTATAGTACCTGAAGTACATAGTACTTAAAAATACTTAGAGTATTTTACTTAAACTTTCAAGTATATATAATGTACTTCAAGTATTTGTACTTAATATTTTAAGTACTTCCGTGTATTTCAAGTACTTTCACAAGTACTAAGTATGAAGTATTTTTAATTACTTTACATACTAGCGTGGCTACTCCATTTTTTAGTTTAGTTTTTAACAATCCATAAATATCTATATAAATCCATAAAAATAGATACATCTTAAATACTATCGTCAATGCTTTTTTAAGAATGAACTTGTAATGCTCTCATAAGTTGGTAAGTAACGTCGATTTATTAGATCTGTGATTAGTCGTGAATTGGGAGGAACGGCGATCGTGCGGATTCACGAAATACGTAACAAATAAAATGTAAGTACTATAAATTACGTAATGTACATGAAAACTTAAAAAGTATTTGATACTTGATACTTGATGCTAGACGTGCTTAAAGTACTGAGTATTTCACGTAATGAGTACTTGAAGTTTTCACGTAATGAATACTTCCAGTATTGAAGATTTTTGGCATTTGGAATACACGAGCATTCCAAGTACTTGCAGTACTTTGTACTTTAAAGTGCTGGGCAAAGTACTTTCTGGTACTTTGCCCAGAACTGTCGAAAAAATAGGCTAAATTCGATATTTTTGGTTCGAACCGTTGCCATTTTTTTCAAATTTCATTAGAAAAAGCCTCCATACTCCTACAGATAGCCTCCTACAGATTAATAATCTTTTTGTAACTCATGCACGTAATGTCGCACATTTCGTGCCCGCAAAGCGTGCGTGAGATCGCGTATTATGCTCATGTCCACGTAGATAATTTCACGTACGCCATCTGGTGCGTGAAGTTATCTACATTACTTCACGCACACATTGGCGTGCGTGAAACTATCTACAAGATGATCTCACGCACGCTTTGCAGGCACGAAGATGTGCGACATCACGTTGACATTCGTTACAAAAAGTAGTATGTGATACATGGGCGACAAAGCGGCCATCCCGCGGAGGTTAGGAAGCAGTGCACTCGCCTCCTCTCGTGCTACAAACAACACTGGGCTTCGCAGCTCGTGTCGTTGTAGCACTCGATTTGGCGAGTGCGCCGCTTCCTAACCTCCGCGCGTAATGGCCGCTTTCTCGCCCTTGTATCACAAAGTACTATTTTGCACGTAATGTCGCACATTTCGTGCCCGCAAAGCGCGTGCGTGAGATTGCGTATTATGCTCCCATAAACGTAGATAATTTTACGTACGCCATCTGGTGCGTGAAGTTATCTAGAATTCTGTAAATAACTTCACACACACATTGGCGTGTGTGAAACTATCTACAAGATGATTCGACACAATTCTTTGAAGGCACAGAGATGTACTACATTACGTTGACATTCCTTACAAAATAGTACTTTGCGATACTAGTTCGTAAAATCGGACTTTCGGCGAAGGTTGGAAAGTGGATGCACGAGTCGTATCGAGTGCTACAACGGCGGCACGAGCTGCGAAGCCGAGTGCTGTTTGTAGCGCGAGAGAAGACGAGTGCGGACAGCACTTTACAACCGCCGCCGGGAGTCCGCTTTTACGTACAAGTATCGCATACTACTTTTTGTGATGAATGCATGGAAGGTGCCAGGTTATGTTGCTGGCCGGACGCGACAATAAATGAATAACGCAAACGGATGTGCGCATGCGCGCACAGTATTTTCAACACGGTTTCCAGTATTTTCGACACGCTTCCTGCACTTTCGACACGCTTCCAGTATTTTCGATACGCCTTCTCGAAAAGCGCGCCTTTATGTCGCGGCCGGCCCGCACATAACCTGGCACTTTTCATGCATGAGTCACACAAAGTAGTATATGACACTTGTGCGACAAAGCGGCCGTCCCGCGGAGGTTAGGAACTCGCCTCCTCTCGTGCTACAAATAACACTCGGATTCGCAGCTCGTGTCGTTGTAGCACTGGATTTGGCGAGTGCGCCGCTTCCTAATCTACTATTGTGCAACTTTTGTTTCTGATCAAATTTGCAGCTGTAACCCTGGCCACCATGCGGACCTTTTTTTTAACCGGAATTTCCGATGTATAAAAACAATATTAAACAATATATAAATAAATTTAAAAAAATTGTATTATCAATGCTTTGATTAAAAAAAAAACTGATTAGCTTATTCTAACCGTACAAAAAAAATCGCGATAATCTGCGATTTTTCGGGGGGTCACACTGTGATGATCACTTAAGGGGAGAAATACCTTTAGGATCGCGAAAAAATGGGTTTTTTTTTTAGGCATTTTTTGGTCAGTATATTCTTTGGGTATCACACCTTCGAAATATGTAAAAAAAATCGATTTTTGAAATTTCTAAAGGTATTTCTCTACATTAAAAAACGCGGCTGGTGATTGCGACTTCCAATGTGATAGATATCATTTTCACTCTTACTCGTTGAGTTCGTCGTGTCTCTTTACGATGGGGACCAGCGCTCGCCAGTACTTTTTCGGTTCACGCTCGGTCGTCTCGTTGACGAGATTTTTCAAGGAACGACGAATGACCCTGAGCTGACCGCACAAATGCAGCACCATCATCGATACGATGCAATCGGGACCGGAGTACGACGCCATCGACAGCAAAGTGCTCAAGCACTGACCCAGCCAGATTGGCAGAAAGATCGCGGGATTTGTCGTGTCAAAGGGAAAATAAGAGTCGAAGAGGCAACCGTACGACAATCGGGGATCCACGTCGCCGATCAGCACCACTGCCCAGAGCTAAAAAAAAACAATCTTGCACCGTACACAACGCGACGCGTGCCCCAAATTTATCGCTAACCCTTAGTGGCCACACGGGGGGTAACAAGTAACCCCAGGCTCGGAAAAAAAAATTAATTAAAAAAAGAATTGGAAATAAAAAATTTCAAGTATGATGTGTAATTAGAAATTAGAAATTTTATGATTTGTAATTTTTTCGTTTTTCCCTCCAGTAATTTTGTAAAATAAATATACTTTTTAAATGATAGGCGGATACTGTTATTTTTTATGGTAGTGTTGCGTGTACAATCCTAAAATTTTAGCCCTTAATATTGAAAAACGGCGGTGTGATGCATTTTTTTCTGAAAAAGCCATTTTCATGAATTTCACAGTTTTTAGATAATTACAAATGTTGCAGAACTCTTCAATAAACATGAAACAATCGGTTAAGTCTTAAAACACCCATATGTCTTTTGAAACTAGATTTTTTAGCGTAGTGTAATGAGTTACCCCGGTGTGGCCGCTATGTGGCCTGGCTGAGATGTGGCCGCTAAGGGTTAAAAAAACAAGTCGATCGAGCCGCGGATTACGCGCGATACCTGAGAGATTGTGTAAACGACGAACATCGCGTTGGTGAGAGACACAGACATTATGGATATCATTCTGCCGATCTTAGCGGTCTCGAGCATTATCACGACCTCCTCCTTTGACCTCGAACCCACCCAATCTTCGGCTATTGCGTCGAGAGTCGAGCCGATCACTTGAAAAATTAATAAAATTAATAAATTTTTATTTTATTCTGCTCCAAACTTGACCGAATTGTTACTTCTTCTCTGACACTGAAGCGCTATAATTTTTGCTATCGATATACCGGCTGACAAATTCTTTTTTTTTTTTTTTTTTTTTTTCTTTTTTTATCCAAACTTGACCAAATTGTTACCTCTTTTCTGATTCTGAAGCATCATAATAACGCATCATAATTTTTGCTATCAATATACCGGTTGACAAATTCACCTTTTTTTTTTTTTATTAATTGGACCGAATCGTTACCTCTTCTCTGACACTGAAGCGCCACAATTTTCGCTATTGATATGCCGATTGACAAATTCACCGAAAGACCATCGATTATCGCATTAAGATCACCCCAGAGAAACGTGAGAGTGGCCGTTCGAGGAATCCAGTTGACAACAATCATCAGCGCAGCCCAGGCCCATGCTCGCTGTTTCGCTATCAAGTTTTCGCCCGACTCTGCGCAAACGCCCAACAGAATCTGGTAATAAACGTTCCAGCCATATGCATAAGCATAATTTCCTGAGAGGAACGTCAAGTTGTTGGTTTAATTTTATTTTATTTTATTTTTTTGTTCTTTTTTTGTCTTTTTTACTCGTCGTATTCACCGACTCACGCACCCCTGACAACAGCCATTGAAGTTCACTCGGCCGCGTTTTTCTGATCACTGATGTGGCTCCGCCTTCAATAAAAAAAAAAAAAAGCATCCGCAGCGCAGAAGCGCCGTTCTGTGGGCGCATGCCTCGTTTTTGTGTAAAAAATGCAGACCTTCCGCCCTACCGTACGTAGGCATCTGTTACATAAATAATACAAACCGACAGCCAGTTCGGTGGCCTCAAACGCTAACCACATAAACGAGATATGAATAGCGGACATGCAGTCGGAAGTAATGCGTCGGCGAAGTGAAGAATGGCGCACAGTGTAGTCAAATTATCCGTCTGCAGAAAATTGGTCTAAAGCAATTCGTAAAAAATATAAATTCGTCTTATGGACAATTTGTTTAATAACAAGTCATCTAATAACAATCCGTGTAATCACAATTCATCTAATAACAATTCGCCTAATACATTTTTTTCTAATCACAATTGTATTTTAGATAGGGATGTGCAAATAACAATCGATTCGAATTTCGAATCAAATATTCGATTTTTCGAACACTCGGAATAAAACGAATATTCTGAATAAAGTCGAATATTCAAGAAAAATCGTTGTAAAATTGTTATTTTTACAACAGATTGGATTTGTTAAAGTGTTTGTCTCGATCAAACGAACTGAACAAAAATTGTGCATAAATTTAGACAATCATAAACCAATGATCGGTATTGACTGCGGGCAAAATCTATACAGTGGTTCGGTGTTCAACACAATTTTTAGTTTTTTCAAAATGGTGTCGATGCTCCCTAGCAGCCATTTTTTCATTCACTATAAAAGTAGCTGTAATAATAAAATTTTATTAAATAAAAAGAATAATAATAATAGAAATTAATGAACGAAATAATAAAAGTAACAAAACAAAGCCTCTTGAGGAAGTAAGATGTGATAAACTTACTAACACAAACCGAGTTAGGTAAACTATCCTCTCTTAAAAAGGACATGGCACATCGATAATCGAATATATCGAGATACTGAAGCCAGTGTAACTCGGGCTGTGATTGGTCGACGTTGCTACGTCATGGTCGATAAACTTAGAGCGGCAAATTCAAACCAACAGGGCGCGCGCAGGGCGCACGTCGTAGTGAGCCATGCGACGTGAAAATAACAGAAGCGCGAGCGAAGCGATCGCATTGTTGCTAGTTGTTAAATAAAGAAGAGGAAGCACTATGACAATGTAATTGTCTGCTTTTTTCATATAACGTTGTCGACATTTGAATGATCCTTGAACATGTAAAACAGTTCAATATCCGAACATTCGAATCGAATATTCGATCATTCGAATCGAATATTCGATCATTCGAATCGAATATTCGATTCGGATCGAATTATTCGAAAATTTCGAATACTCGCACACCTCTACAAATTATCCGTCTGCACAAAATTTATCTAAAACAATTCATCAAAAATACAAATTCGTCTAATGCACAATTCGCTTAATAAAAATGTATCTAATAACAATTCCTCTAATACACAATTCGTCTAATCATAATTGTCTTTTAGGCGAATTGGTTCTGTGGAATTTTTTGTAAATCAAATTATCAGTTACAAGTTCGTTACAAAAATGTTACCGATAAATATCTTATTAATAAATATGGCTTAAAAAGCCACATAAGTATAGATGTTGCATAAATTAATTGTTCAATATCCCGCACACATACTTTTCGTAATTTTATTCGACAAATCTACATACATAAAAACAAACGTATAAATGTACAAATTTAACATTCCACGTTGCTCCGTTCGTTCATCAGTCGATCAATCTCTCTTTCATAGCCATTAACATCGAAAGATACCCCATTGAGTTTTTCAATATCTATCGAAGGCACAATATACGTAAGGATTAAGAACTCGCGACGATTCGTGCAAACACAGGCAGACAGTTGGTGGCACGGCTGCACCATCAGTGCACCACACAACGGTACTCTTTGCTGGAATTAACTTAGCGATGTGTGTCTGAATTGAGCTACTTTATGTCGACACGAATGAAATATATCATGCTGTCATTTTGGTATCATATTTGCAAACCGTTTGAGACATCAATTGCAGCACGATAATGCCGCATAATTGCAACAAGCCATGATACCACAAATTACAATGATGGACGTTATTCCACTAATACAAGAGCATCATTTTTGCGTTTTCTTTGTGACTGCGGTTGCAACATATTAATAGCATACGCCATGATGCGGACCAACTATGGCATCACCATGCCATGATCCTAATTTACGGCATGCAAACATTATAGCTCGACAAGCGTGCGATAGCATGTGCATTAGGGTGTGTCAAAAAAAGAACATACTTTTTTTGTTTGTCTTTTTTACGTCTAAAGTATGTATTCTAACCTTAATACACACCTCTCATGCAGAAAACGCGCCTAAATATATGTATATATTTTTTAATTCGAAATTTCATGTAATAAGAGGACCTCGATTGAGGCACCTCTAAGCATTATTTGCCAGCGAATGCCTTTGGCACAGTCAATTGTTAGGTCAACCCGTTGAGTTTAAGCCATGAAGCCCAAAGAAAAATTCGATAATCTTCGGATTTATTTACTTTTCCTCGATAATTCAAGAAATACCATTTTTTTGTTTTTCTGATTTTTACTACTAATTATCGCACTTTTCATTGGTCTTCATGGCTTAAACTCAAGAGGTTGACCTAACAATCAACTGTGCCAAAGGAGTTCGCTGGCAAATGATGTTCAAAGGTGCCTCAACCGAGGTATTTTTATTACATGAAATTTCGAATTAAAAAAAATATATATATATTTAGGCGTGTTTTCTGCATGGGAGGTGTGTATTAAGATCAGAACACATACTTTTGCCGTAAAAAAGAAAATAAAAAATATTATTATTATTACTTGACACACCCTAATGTGCATCAACTACTGCCAACATGGCGTGAGCGTGCTGTCACAGTACGCTGTGCTGTCATAAAATAGCTTAATTGAGCCACACATCGCTACGTTAATTCCGGCACAGCCTAACGCATTTGTGGCGTCACCGTGCCACGGTACGATATTTTGACGGCTCGTTTGTCTGTCTGGGAAAACAAGGGTATATACTCACGCCGTTGAAGAGTTGAAGATTGAAAGTGCAAAATTTACCGGCGTTCAGACGAAGAGGGATTTTCGATCTATGGCAAACAAATAAAAAAGCCCTCGCCTCCTTTGGAGCCAAATTGTACCACGGAGTATTGTAAAAATCATCGGGAATCTTGGTACTCTGGAATAAAGAAACTTATATAAAAATAATCTCGAGACCTTTCTGTAGGGTGGATGTATCATTAGTGGCCACTGTACCAATTGTGGCCATTTTTCTTATGTTATTCCTCAAAATAATTGTTTCCCATAATTTTATCTTGATTTTTTTAAATTATTCATACAAATCCACTGAATAATCTACTCGATGTTTTTTTTTAAGCGATTGAATATTTTGTTTTATTCCGTTGATTGTGATGGCCATAATCGGCCCTAAAATGGCCAAAAACGGTACGTCTACTCTACATTTTGTTTTTCATTTATTCTGCGTAGCCGCAGCACCGTATCTGCACTCACTTCAACCAGAAGTCTGTCTCCCACGTAGCAATAAACGAAGAGATGAATAATCGTGAATCCAGCATAGAGCAAAGAAAACGCGAGATTGTGAATAGGAAGTGGGGCGTCGTTGCGATCCATCAGTGTCTAAAAAAAATTTATTTAAAAAAAAAAATGTTAGTACGCCAAGTATTAAAAGTGTAGCTAGCCATCCCATAAAAAAATGTCTTGCAAAAAATTGTATTCAAAAATATTAAACCGAATCCACTACACTAGCTAAGTAAAACTACTTGGTAGATAGGTAAGGGGTCTCTCTACTTTGGATGCCTGATAAAACGCAATTTTTATCAAATTTTTTCTAAGAGTACTGTTGTGTTTCTTGATGTAAAATTTGTTAGGCTTGACAAAAACATTCGTAAATTACAAGAAAAAAAAAATCTTGATTTTAACCACTTATCTGGTGTGGAAATGCCAGGTAAATAGAAAAATAGGTAGGTGTGCGCTGTTGGAAAAATCCGAATAGCGGCCGATCCGAAACAAATAGTAGATTGTGACACTAGTGCGAGAAAGCGGCCATTATCGCGAGGAGGTTAGGAAGCGGTGCACTCGCCAAATCGAGTGCTACAACGACACGAGCTGCGAAGCCGAGTGTTGTTTGTAGCACGAGAGGAGGCGAGTGCACTGCTTCCTAACCTCCGCGCATAACGGCCGCTTTGTCGCACATGTATGACATACTACTTTTTGTAAAGAATGTCAACGTGATGTCGCACATCTCCATGCCTGCAAAGCGTGCGTGAGGTCATCTTGTAGATAGTTTCACACACGCCAATGTGTGCGTGAAGTTATGGAGATACCTTCACGCACCAGATGGCGTACGTGAAATTATCTATGTTTGCGGGCACGAAATGTGCGACATGTCCCAGATCGAGCTTGGCCAGCCGATCAATTTATTTATTTGGAGCTGGAGAATTTTCCAATCATTATCACGGAAAATAAGCGAGCCCCGGGACGAAAGGAGCTGAGATTATTATAATGTTGAGGAGCGTTTAATATTTCAAGAATGTAATGGTATAATTATCAAAATTATTGTGTGTGATTTATAAATATTTTGGATGAGCGAATTTTATATCTTTGATGATAGAAGCGGTGAATACAACGTAAAATAAAATGTGGAAATGGAAGGCGATAATATGTGGTTTGGTGAATAAAATATGCGAAAAATTGACGTAGAAAAATTATAATAAATCAGATTTCGTCATCCAGCCGACGACGTTATTTTAATTTTGTCATTCAAGAAAAATATAAATCTTCCAATCTTAAAGCACACTTCAATCGTATCTTTCAGCGAAAATAGGGCGGACGAAGCAGCAACGAACAAAAAAATGTCCTTGGAGCGATCAGCTGATCGCCTTCTTACGCGCTCAGTGGCTGCTCGAGCGCTAGCGTCGCGAGATACGCCTGAGGCGTATATCCCTTACCAGGGGATATAGCCACTATCCTTTTTGCAAGGTATTTTTGTCCACAAGGCATTATTTTTATGGGATGTTTTTACAAAATCAGTGTCTAAAAAATATGAATTTAGGTCTGTAAATGAGAGACAACAGAATCGCCTTACTCACCGTGAACATCGCATAGCCCTGGAAGCAAAAAGTCACGGAACAGGCCAACATCTGAACGAGAAGTATCAAGCTGAATGTCTCCTTTATGACGAACGACATCCTCGTTAAAAATAAAACGTGGGATCAACCTTATTTTAGCTTCATCAAAAGCAACAACAATAACAACGACAACAATAACCACAAAGTGTCCAATGGTAAGAAGTATTGGGGGCAGGCGATGGAACTTTGCAAAATTAGTCTAATAGTAGTTAATAGTAGTAGTAGTCTCTTAGTAGTGCCGTATTTTCTGCTACCACTGATATAAAAAAAAAAACACTGAAGCACGGCACTTTCATGACGCAAACGAACGAATTTTCGGTGCTTCTTCGGTGTTTTTTAACAAAATCTTGGTGTTCAAAATGTTCGAAAAGCATTCAGTGTTCACCGGTATTTTTTCGATTATTTTTTCAACTCCAATTTCGACCAATCAGAGCGCGGTATTCAACATCACGTGGTACAGCTAGGGTAAAATTATATCGATAATTGTCCTTTGTTCTTTCGGATGCTTTTTTCAGTGCGCCAACTTACTAGGATAGGATTACTTGATTCTTACTGATTGAGTTTCTCGTGTCTCTTGACGATGGGAATTAGTGTTTTCCAGTACTCGGTGGGCTTCCGAACGGTCGTCTCGTTAACGAGATTCGCCAGAGAATGACGAACGATTCTGAGCTGGCCGCACAGATGCAGCACCATCATCGAGACGATGCAATCGGGTCCGGAATACGACACCATCGACAGCAGGGTGCCGAAAAACTGACCGAGCCAGATTGGCACAAAGACGACGGGATTGCTGGTGTCAAAAGGAAAGTAAGAGTCGAAGAGAAAACCAAAAGCCAATCGGGGATCCGCGTTGGGATCCCTGCCGAGCTGAAGCGTCGACCAGACCTAAATGAATTGTGCACTGCGTAAAATTTGCTTTTCTTCCTCCCTCCGATTGAGGGGAGAAATACCTTTAGAATTAAAAAAAAAATCAATTTTTTTTTTACATGCTTCGAAAGTATGATACTCAAAGAATATACTGATCAAAGGAAAACTCGAAATATTGAGCAAGCGGTCAGGTATTTTGAAACTGTAAACGCGATTTTCGTGAGAAATACCTTTAGAACTTCAAAAAATCAATTTTTTTTTTTTTTTTACATATTTCGAAATTATGATACCCAAAGAATATACTGAACAAAGGAAAACTCGAAATATTGAGCAAGCGGTCAGGTATTTTGAAACTTTAAACGCGATAATCTCGAAACTACTTTTGAAAAAACTGCTCGTGTTGTAGCTCAAAAAGTTATCGACCGATTTGTATGCAATTTTGGGAGGTTACTCTCAGTAATATTATCGGAAGGATATATCAACATTTTGAAAGGTATCGAGTAAATAAATCATTGTTTGGGGTCTACTATGTCGAAAAAATGATAAAAAATTCGAACTTTGGAGTAAAAAGGCTCCCAAATGGTCATTTTGCACTTTTTCATCATTTTTTTGGTATATCCTCCCCTTTAATATGTAAGTAAATGAATGACACTTATTAAATCTTTTTCCGATCAATAGAAAAAAGTGGCAACCGCAGCACTTTTCGATGTTGCGGAAAACGGACGTCATAACGCTGCCATTGTGTTGGTCATTCAAAAAAAAAAAAAAATTTTTTTTTACTTGAAAGTTATAATAAACTCATGTCCAAATTTGAGAATGATCGTATTATTTTATCCGCTTAAAAAAAAATTCCCGAAAAAGACCTATTTATCACGCTCCTAAAGGTATTTCTCCCCTTAACCCGGCGCGTACCTGGGAAACGATATACGCGACGAACATGACGTTGGTTAGAGACACGGACATTATAGATATGAATCTGCTGATCCTAGCAGTTTCGAGCATTATAACGACCTCCTCTTTCGATCTCGACCACACCCAGTCTTCGGCTATCGCCGCGAGAATCGAGCCGATCACTTGAAACAATCATAAATCACACGATAACGCTCATGGATATGTTATAGCAATTTCGTTCCTCCGATTTGCCGATATTTTCGATTTGGAAAAAATTAGTCGAAAAAAATTCATGGCAAACAATTCGTCGAATACAATTTGTCAAATCGCAATTCATCGATCCAATTGATCCAATTAGAACTAATGAAACATTGGTTCTAATTGGATCCTTTAACCAGGCCTAGTATCACAAGAAATATTTACAGAGTAGTAGAATTATTACAGCGGAAAACATCAATAGTCTCAGCGAGATGTATTCAAAAAGTTAAACTGAATAAATTATGTTACGAACCGAGTCGACGTAACGTGGTTCAAATGTTTATCTCGGGATCGTTGTTCGATTAATGCTTGAAATTAATATTTTGAATTATTTCGCGAATTATTTATATTTATTAAATGACCGAACTTAACATTCATAAAACAAATTTAACAGGACAGAACTTCTTATATGCCACCAGTTATGGCAATTAATAATTATAGTATCTAATTTATACTTAAACTCTAAGTTTATATTGAGTTAATATATTTAAGACATATTTGTTGTGAGGGTGATTGAAGAGTGATTAATTGGTTCGATGGAGGTAATCAGGAAGGCTTAGGTGAGTGTAAGGTGGGGGATTAATAGTCGGTTGTCGACAGGCTCAAAAATGCTGACGAGTGCAGGTGAACACCCGATGCGGTCAAAGCCTTCGCATCGGATGATTTGTAGAGGGCATTTACTGGGATTGAAGTGTAGAAATTGCATCGAGACAAATTATTAGTGTTGCAATAATACAAGAGTAGAAAAAAATGGCCAGTACGCAACAAATTGCATTCGACGAATTTTCCGCGAACCATATTTCCCGCTTTTCTTTACCTCTTCGCTGACATTGGAGAGCTACGATTTTCGCTATGGAGATGGCAATCGACAAATTCGTCGAGAGACAATCGATGGTCGAGTTGAGATCACCCCAGAGAAATGACAAGCTAGCTGTTTGAGGAATCCAGATGCAAGCGATCATGAGGAAAGCCCAAGCCCAGGCTCTTTGTTTCGCTAACGAACCCTCGTTCGACTCCCAACAAACACCCAAAATCATCTGGTAATAGACATTCCAGGCATACGCATAAGCAAAACCTGAGGAACGTCAGGTCGTCATTTTATTGCCGTGTCTTTCGTCTCGTTATACTTTTCTTTTTCGTCTTCACAACCTGCTTTTTATTTGTCGTCACGCACCCTTGTTAACAGCCATTGAAGTTCACTCTGCCGTGGTTTTCCGTTCACTGATGCGTTCTTCAGTGAAAAAAGTCAACCGCGCGAAAGCGCTCAACGTTGCAGCAACCGCGCATGCCCGGTTGGCTAAAAAATTTACAACTTCGACCCTACCTCAACGGTGGGCATCCCTTGCATTAATCATAAACTGGGAGCAAAAAAGAAAAATTGTTCGCCCGAGCTTAAACTCCACGAAACATGAATAGTGAACTATCGGAGCTGCTCCCACGTTTCCGCTGATGTGAATGACCCGGAGGATATAGTCACGACTCGTGACGCTGATGACGCCCTTCGTACCCCCGATTCAAAGTGCCTCGTTGCTATTTGAATTATGTGGTGAACATTTTTTTAAATTTGGATTACGAATAGAAATTATTTTGTGCTGCATCAAAGACATCAACTTTATTTATATTACGATTAAAAAGTATCGGTTAAATGTTCAAACTCTGCGATGCTTATAATGATAACAAAAAGTATTATGGCCTTAACACTTTGTTCATCGAGGGTCTTATGTGCGTACTACAGTTAAGGGAGTGGGAGCGCGCGGTGGTGCTTGATCTCCGAAAAAGTGAAAATTGAAATAGAATTTCGGACGCTTCTTGATGAGACAAAAATCTGAAAAAAAATCAAGTATATAGAAGGTACTCGAGATATTGATTGCGCATAATAATACTTCCAAAATGTTATTAAGAAAGTGATGAAAAACAAAATTGTTTAACAAATCCTTCGTTTACCAAACTTTTTTTTCACATGAAAATTATTTATTAATTTTTCTGCATGCGTATGGAATTTTCAGAATTTTTTGTAACTTTTGACAATTGGTTTTTTTGGATTTTTTATTGTGAAAAATCTGTAAAAATTCCTAAATTTTGGATATGTTTTAGACATAGAACTACCTATTACACCCAAGAAGTTTCCGCACGATTGATCAAGTAGATTCAGCGATACAGTGCAAACATTATAAAAAAAAAAAACAATTTCCAAAATTTACGATAAATTCTGAAAAAATTCTGAAAAACGTAAAAGAAATACAAGTTGTTGTGTGAGGTTATGCAAACATTTTTATACCGCTCGTACATTAACGGCCTAAACCGTTTTTTTATTATTCGATTCATGTCAATGTTCAGCTAACCTGAAAATAGAATAAAGAATTAATTAAAACAGTGCATTAGAACTGTTCTGTGAAAGGAAGATTGAAAAAAATCAGTGTCCCAACGGTAGAACTTAAGGGGGTAGGTGGGTTTCGAAACTACAAAAAATCGTTTTTTTTTAATCTTATTAAATAATACAATAGGTCTAGAATATTCTACCAAAATTTCAAATCAATCTGAGTTTAAATTCAAAGAGATAGAACCTTCGGAAGACCTGTCCGTCTGTCTAAAAACTCGAAAAGTTATGAACCGATCTTGTTCAAATTTTGTACACTTCTTTAAAATAACATTATCAAGTGCTTGAGCGAAGGATTTTTTATTTTTTATTATTACAACTTACTTTACGAGGCAATACATGGTGAAAGTTTGACGAAAAAATGGGATCTTTTATTCACAACTCCGCCAAAAATTCAAAATTATTTTTTTTTTAAATGTCCTTCGTTCAAGCACGAGATCTACTCATGTACTCATTGAAAATTTTTATTTCTTTTTTTTTATTTTCGATGAACCAGTCATGAGTTATCGTGTCCACGGCGAGAGCACTTTTTTGCGCGGCCAAGAGAAATGAGCTCTCAACGGCCGAATTTTCGAAATTTTTAAACGCAAATTTCACACAAAGTATCATGCAATATGTATATTTCATGATACAAAGTACTCGTGAAATATGTATATTTGAAATGATAAATTGTTTCATCAGATATATATTTTTTTTAATTAGTAAAAATACCCTTTTTTGAGCCTCTGAAACCCACCTAACCCCCCCCCCCTCACACAGAATAATGAATTATCAAAAATCTCACTTTTTTGTTATAATAATTCCGAAGGCAATCCTATGTAGTTCACTTCTTAAAACGCCAAATTCCGTCAATTGTGGCGCCATTTGGCTTGACGCACAGAGCGAAAATCTCCGATCAATCGCTCAGTCGCTCTTTCATTGCTATCAGCATCGAGAGGTAACCCATCGAATTTTTCAGTATCTGTTGAGTGCGGATTCGCGTAACTCAATGACGTAAATGCAGAAGATATTGCTAGCAAAAGAGAGAGAAAAATTGTACTCACGGCGTTAAAGAGTTGTAGATTAAATTTGCAGAATTTACCAGCTTTTATCTCAAGTGGAATTTTCGCTCTGTGGCAGACAAAGAGAAAAGCCTTGGCTTCCTTCGGTGCCAAGTAGTACCATTCGGTATTATAGAAATCATCGGAGATACTGGTGCTCTGAGAGCGTGAAAACAAATAAACCAAAATTATTGTGGAAATTTAAGGGGTCTACCCTAATTAGACGGCCAAAAAAGTACTATTTCCACGAATTTTTTTGACCGGTATAAATTATAAATATGGATATAAAAAGTGTTAGGCCTAAAAAATATACTCTTAAAATACACAAAAAAAAAAAATTTCATATTTATTTCACTCAGTTTTTGTACACTAAAATGGAAGAGAAGACAGGTAAAAAAAAAGATGGGTGTGCGCTGTTGATGAAATCTCTGGAATGGATGATAGGAAAAAATTTAAAAAAATGGTTTTAGATTCCTTAGGTAAATGGCTATAGCGCATATCATACGATTTTTGATTTTATCAAAAATGATAAAATGGCGGCCATTTTTTCAAAAACTTCGAAATATCACGTTTTTTTTTCATCGTTTTTTGAGAAAAAAAAATAGTTACACTTAAAATTTCAAAATTCGTATGATATGCGCTATAGCTATAATCATAATGAACATATGGTACAATTTTGGTGAGGATCGGTTGAATAGTTTCGGAGATTTCATCAACAAGCCGTCCAAAAACGTCATTTTGAGAAAAACGCGTTTAACGGGTTGCGATGCGTACCCTAACGCGTTCAAGTACCACAGTGGGCGTTCCTCAAAAGTACACGTAGACTGCCAGGATCATCATAAAAGTTTAGTATGATACTTTTAAATATGTATACTTTCGAAAAATGCAATAAAAAAAAATCGATTTTTTGAAAATTCTAATTAGGGTAGACCCCTTAATGTGGAATTTGTGTAGGGAGTAGAGGAAAACCGTAAAAGCTTAAAGTCGGCATGCCTGTAGGAATTAAATTACAAAAAAAAAAAAAAACAAAACAAAAAAAACGTACAACGGCAGTTTCTCAAATGTTCAAATAAATCGGTGTATGCGCACTCACTTCGACGAATAATTTGTCTCCGACGTAACAATACACGAATAGATGTATGATCGTGTAAACAGCGTAGAGCAGCGAAAAAGTCAAATCGAGAACCGGCAACGGAGCTCCGTTTCGATCCATCAGTGTCTGAAAAAAACCTCTCCGAAACAATATTGTCACGGAGAAAAATGCAATTTTCACCCACCGTGCACAGGTGAGAGCAGTTGCCGAGTGGGTCGGGCATGCAAGTGGGCCAAGGTTCGATTCCCAGCCGAGCACCAATGGATTTTTCTATGTGCTTTCAGTGATCCCGGTGGCTCGGAACCCACCGTAAAAATAGTAGTTTTAAGGGGGGGTAGGGTATAAAAATTTCTTTTTGGCATTTTTGTTTTATATTTTTTACTGAATGCATAATACCTCAAGAATATTGTGTCAAATTTTCAAGTCAATCGGAGCAAAATTGACGACGTTATGAATATTTTTATACTCGCGGATTGCTGTACCTACCTACGCGGCCCGAGCGCGACTTTAAAAGCGTTCTCCTGAAAATCATCATTTTGAAAGTCGGTGCACACGATTACTCAAAAACTAATTGGCCGATCGTTCTGAAATTTGGCACAGTGCTTCTCCATATAATTCGCCAGGTAACGCCGAAGGCGTTTTTCGATTTTTATTAAAATTATCAATTTTACAATAACAAATAGGCTGATTTTTCCAGCAAAAATCGCGTTTTTGACTTCAAAGTGATGCCAAAAATTCAAAAATGGTAAAAAAAAAACTCTTCGGCGTTACCTCGAGAAACATCTCCTCTAATGAATGCCGTTTGAATTTTTGGATTCGGGCAATCCTACTTCGAGAAATCGTGTGCATCGCAAATCAACTTTTTTTCGAGACGCCTCCGGAGATTCTCTGCCAATCACTTGATTATTTATTTTTTTCCATAAAAATTTTACAGAATATTCTTGAAATGTGCCACTATTATGTGGAAATAGTACTTTGTGATACAAGGGCGAGAAAGCGGCCATTACGCGCGGAGGTTAGGAAGCGGCGCACTCGCCAAATCGAGTGCTACAACGACACGAGCTGCGAAGCCGAGTGTTGTTTGTAGCAGCACGAGAGGAGGCGAGTGCACTGCTTCCTAACCTCCGCGCGTAACCGCCGCTTTGTCGCCCATGTATCACATGCATGCATTTTTTTTTGTTACGTCGGAACGCTTGCTCGGCTGGGTAACGAATGTCAACGTGATGTCGCACATCTTCGTGCCTGCAAAGCGTGCGTGAGATCATCTTGTAGATAGTTTCACGCACGCCAATGTGTGCGTGAAGTAATGTAGATAACTTCACGCACCAGATGGCGTACGTGAAATTATCTACGTTGACATGAGCATAATACGCGATCTCACGCAAGCTTTGCGGGCACGAAATGTGCGACATTACGTGCATGAGTTACAAAAAAGATTTAATTGATTATCACTATTTATATCGCCACAAAAAATTCTCAAATTTATGCATTTTTTTCGCTGAAAATACCCTACCCCCCCCTTAAAGGAACGGACCAGTGCCTTGGTTTGGTAAGCCAAAAGAATGGGAGACTGTCATGGGTTCAATTCCCGAGACTGAAGTCCTGCAGGTGGAGGCATAACAGACGAAGACGTAGCTCCGGTTACAGGACATATGAACTACGACTATAGCCGTTGTGGCAGCCAGTGTTCCGAACCTAGTCTCACCCAAGCTCCGACCATCCAGAGAACAAGAGGCTAACCAAACAGACAAACGTGCCGTCAAAATGTCTTATCGTGGCACGGTAAAGCCATAAATGCGACGTCATGCTGTGCCGGAATTAACGTAGCGATGTGTGTCTCAATTGAGCTATTTTATGTCGGCACAGCGTACTGTGACACCACGCTAAAGCCATGTTGGCAGTATTTGATGCACATGCTATCGCACGCTTGCCGATCTATGATGTTTGCATGCCGCAAATTAGGATCACGGATGCCATAGTTGGTCCATATTATGGCGTATGCTATTAATATGTTGCAACGACAGTCACAAAGAAAATGCAAAAATGGTGCTCTTGTAGTGGAATAACGTCCATCTCTGTAATTCGTGCGGTGTCATGGCCTGTTGCAATTAGGCGGCATTATCGTGCTGCAATTGATGTCTCAAACGGTTTGCAAATATGATACCAAAATGACAGCATGATATGTTTCGTTCAGACGGTGCCACGGTATGAAGCAATTATAGCATCACGCTGTCATGATCGAAGCTTCCGGCATGCAGACATTGTAGGTCCACAAGCATGCCATAGCATAAGTATCAAAAGTACCACCAACGTGGCGCCACAGTATCACGGCACACTGTGTCGACGCAAAGTAGCTCAATTCCGACACACATTGCTACGTTAATTCCAGCAAAGATTACCGTTGTGTGGTGCACTGATGGTGCAGTCGTGCTACCAAATGTCTGTCTAGGTATAGGACGTATGAACTGCGACCATAGCCGTATGTCCGAGGCCTACATCTGTCGGGACGCAAAGAAGCTCCGGACTCGGAAACCGAACCGACGACAAACAGATAAGGAAGGAGAAAGAGAAGGAGTGGAAGCCCGCAACCCTTAAGGGACCAGTGTACAACACAATACCATTACCAATACCAATACCACTCACTGTGCACATCGCGTAGCCTTGGAAACAAAAAGTCAGTGAACAGGCGACCATCTGAACGAGAAGTATCGAGCTGAATGCCTCTTTTATCACGCACGCGGTTCTCAAAAAATTAAAACGGACAAAAGTTTTTAATAAGAATATTTTTGCATCAATCAAGTAGACTTTCGAGGACGCGAGAATTTTTCTCTTTTTGTTCCAGTAAAAGCAATAGTTTCCGTTCTCACCGATTAAGCTGCTCGTGTCGTTTCACAATGGCAATTACTCTTCGCCAATAGATCTTCGGGTCTCGCATCGTCGACTCGTCTACAAGATGTTCCAACGAATAGCGAACGATTCTGAGTTGGCCACACAAATGAAGTACCACCATGGAAACGAAACAGTCCGGTCCGGCGTACGACATCATCCCGAAAAACGTGCCGAAGAACTGGAAGATCCAGAGCGGCACGAAAACCTCGAGACGCGTTGTGTCGAAGGGAAAGTACGAGTCGTGAAGCAAACCGAACGCCAATCGAGGGTCCCCGTCGTTGCTGGCATTTTGCATAAGCAGCCACAGCTAAACATTTTCCGGCCTCTGTCATAAAATCAATGTAGGGTAGTCGTACCGTTTTTGGCCACCTTAGAGCAGATATTGGCCATCGCATTCAAAGGAATTAAAGATAATATTTAACCGTTTAAGGTAGTCCTTGCGCCTGGTGTCGAGTTCGCATAAGTTTTCGAAAATTGAGAGGAAATTCCAACCACATCTCGATAATATAAAAATCTGAAAAAAAATCATGCATGTTAAAGACGTTGAAAAGATTAATTTTGCATAATAAAAATTCCAAAATGTTATTAACAAATTGATGGAAAATAAAATTGTTCAACAAACATTTCGACAACCGAATTTTTTTGTTTCAATGAAAATGATCCGTTCTATTTTCTGAATATGCATGCATTTTTTCAAATTATTTAATTCACTTTGAATGTTGTGATTTCCCCCATGTTAAAAAACGCAAAATTCAAAGTGAATTAAAAAAATTGAAAAAATTCATACATATTTAGAAAAAAGAACGCATTATTTTCATTGAAACAAAAAAATTAAGTTATCGAAGGATTTGTTGAACAATTTTATTTTTCATCAATTTGTTAATAACATTTTGGAATTTTTATTATGCAAAATTAATCTTTTCAACGTTTATAACATGCATGATTTTTTTCGGATTTTTATATTATCGAGAAGTGGTTGCAATTTCTTGTCAATTTTCTCGAATTTATGTGAAATGAATACTAGACGCAAGGACTACCTTTAAAAAACACGTCGAGTGGATCATTCGGTAAATCAATTGGATAAAAAAATCAATTTTTTCCCACCTCCGACCTCAAATCAACCGGTTAATTGGTGCACCAAACCAACCAGTGTTCCAGCTTTTCAAAGGTTGATTTTGGGTTAGTTTTTGTAAACCAACTGTAAATCAACCATTCTTGGGACGCAATGAAAAGTTGGTTTGTGGTGGGATATTATAAACCAACCCCAATTCCAACTCTTAAACTAAAAAATCGACGGTTGATTTTTGGTTGATTTCTCAAAACCGACCATAAACCAACCATTTTTGACAAACCAGCTATCCAGCCATTGGCTTATGGTTAGGTTTGAAAAATCGACTAAAAATCAACCGTTACCATTCTTGGCTGAAAGTCGGAATTAGAGTTGTTTTCCAATATCCAACCGTTAACCAGCCTTTCATCGTGTCTAAAGAATAGTTGGTTTACAGTTTGGTTCACAAAAACCAACCCTGAATTAACCTTCAGAAAGTTGGAATATTGGTTGGTTTGGTGCACCAGTTGACCGGTTGGTTTTTGGGTTGGTTTCAGATTGGGCAGAACGCGAGGGATAGCCTAGCAGATCATAAGAATCGCAAAATAACCGAAAAGTGTCACTATGGAACATAGAAAAACTCCAAAATGATACAGAAGCGACATAGTGACCGTTGAGTAACTACAAATTAACCCCAGTTGAACCCAGGGTGACCTTTAAATAACCAAAACATGACTTTTAACCCTTACATGCACTGATGTTTAACATCCCACCTAGATTCTTATCATTTTTTAAATATTTCAACGTTTTCATTCTCGATTTGAATGATTTTTTTTTGTATATTTACTATAATGACATGTTGGAGAATTGAAAAATACAATTTGTTATCTAAATTTTCTTGACAATTTGTTGATATTAACTTTATCGCACTAGTATCACAATCTACTATTTGATAGTTACTGATCTTGAATCTGTTATCAGAATTAAAAAATGTAAACATCCAATATGGTGGATTCAAGATGGCTGACTGAATTCGAGAAATTAACTCTGATCTTGAAGCAAAATAGTGTATGAGTTCTTGCAGTCGTTGATTCCGAATCTGTCATCAAATTCATGAAATTCAATATGGCGAATCCAATATGGCGTACCAAAATCGTGTAATCAACGTTGATTTTTATTAAATAATGTATATATACGTTCTAAGGGCCGCTAATTTCAAATCTGTTATTAGAATTTGAGAATTTAGAAATCCTATATGGCGAATCCAATATGTCGGACTAAATTCGTAAAATTATGAATTTCGGAATTTTGAGCACGGATTCGTAATCAGCAACCCCCAAAATCCCCGAGTGACAAATTTCAAGTCTATTGAACCCAAAGAAAAATGTATGCATGAAAGGGTTTGAGAATAAAATAATAAAAATGGCTACAATTGGTACAGTGGCCACTAACGGTACATCTACCCTACCGTGACGTCGCACTTGGGCTTTCATCGCCATTTTGCGCGGAACGTGCATTACCCGAAAGGCAATGTATTCGACAAACATGATGCTGGTCAGCGAGAAGGATATTATCGAAATCGATCTACTGATTTTAGCGTTCGCCAACATTATTAGATAATGTTCTCTCGCCTTCGCTCTCTCCCAGTCATCAGCAACTGTCGAAAGAATAGAGCCAATCGCTTGGGGAAAAGAAATAATAATAATTATTATTAATACGCTGCCATTGAGTATAAAAAATCCGCGCGACACGTTCTTGAAGCGACAAAATTCTACCTTGTCTCTGATGTTGCAGCACTGTAATTTTCGCAATTGATACAGCAATAGGCATATTCGTTGACAGACACTCAATGCTCGCATTGAGATCGCCCCATTGTATCGGCAAGCTGGCTGCCTGAGGAATCCATATTGAGACGAATATCCAGCCGCCCCATAGCCAGGCTCTGTGACGCGTTATACCATCCTCGCCTTTTAACGAGCAGACGCCCAGTATCTTTTGATAATACGCGTTCCATCCGTAAGCGTAAGTGAAACCTGAAGGAGTGCGATTGCGTTAACGTAGCTGTGTGCGGAAATAAATGTGATAGGGTACACTGTTAAAAATCTGGTGTAAAAATGGAGCCTTCGCAGTGTTGATAGAGTCCTCACCGTGTCAACGACTAATGTTCAATAACTGGTGTCAATTTGCATCATTACCTCAACATATCAAACATATTTTACTTAAATACAGTAGAATGAAATTCAATGACATCGTCGGATTCTGTTTGTTCAATCAGTCGTCACTGATTTGTAGCATTTTATGGATTTTTATCCCGACTGTTTCATGAACGAGGTCAACAATTTCGACACATTGGATTGTGTGAATTTGACACTCTTGAAAGTGCTACTTTTAACACCAAGTAGGTCAACACTGATCAAAAGTCGACTTTTTTCACCTCTGCGGGCATTCTGCCGCAAAAACTAATGAACCGATCGTTATGAAAATTGGCAGTAATATTCTTTAGCAATTACGAACCAACACCGAGGATTATAACATATTTTTAAGGGTGTTTTTTGTGAATAACTCGTGAAAAAAATGGTGGAAAATGAGAAAAAAATTTCAAACGCCTGCAAAATTTTTAATTTTCGTCATTTTCACCTGCATTGAGGTTTATATTCTTAGAAAATTAGTTATTAACGTAAAAAAACCCTAATGATTTTCGGATGAAAATTGGAATGGCTGCCCTGTCCGCAGTGGGAGAATTCTACTTACGATCTTCAGCGGACATCAGTGCGTAACGCTGTTATTTTTTCGTCAAATTATTTAAAAAAATGCACAAAAGTTGTTCGAAATATGAATAACATGAGGGCCAAATTTGATCAAATTACTTCCCACCCAAACAAAATCCTAAAAAACCAGTGAAAATGAGCCCCCTATAATGATGCTATCCCCCGTAAACCACATAAAAAAATGTCCAGTAGATCATTCTCTAATTTTATATTAATTATGGGAAAACAATCATTTGAACAATAAAATAATAAAAATGGTAATAAATATTATTATTATTATTATTATTATCAATAATAATAATGGAAATTGATAAAATTAGGGTACTAATGCATATTGTTCGACGCACCTGCATTTTCCGCCATCGACGCAAACCGAGCGATGGTTTTACGGTTACTGACATATGACTCCGATGAAAAAAGATGGCTTCCGTTGAAACGTTTTCCGATTTCACGACTACGCATGCCTTGGTTCACCTCGAAATTGCAGAGCTCTCCGCGGTCACCCCACTCCAGGAATCCCTCAAATGTCTCATGAATATCGAGAGGCAGCAGTTCAACCTCGTTATAAACTTAAACTTCGAAATGGCCGTCTATCAATAGTTGATAACCGTGAGCTACCTGCATCGGGTCCGTTGAGGTGAACCACCTCGAGCACCGGCATCAAAGAATCGGCAGCTTCGCAACGTTGACGAAGCTGCCGACCGATCGCATCGTTTTTCTGGTTATTTACGAGGATTTTTTAAATTTCATTTTATTCGTTTTCATATTCAAACAAAACGACATCGTCGCTCTAACTCAAATAATATATATCAAGTGCTAGTTGCTAGTTGTGTAACAAGTATAGTACGAAGTAGTACATCCACCAATTTGGTGTCCGGGAACGCGATTTTATACTTCATTACTCGATGAGACGATCCTTCATTGCGAGGAGAACGGACAGGTAGCCCATTGATGTCTTCATGATCTGAAGGAAAATTGTTTACGGCGAAATTGTGGAGATGTGAGTGCTTTTTGGCAGCGGATCCACTACCTTAGCAGCACGTCCGAACACCGAGATATCACCGACTAAGCACTGAGTGCTTTTCGAATATTAAATCACCGGAATTTTGTTCGAAACACCAGCAATCACGATAACTTTCATTTTTACCCAAAGAAAAAAACTGTCAAAGTGACCATGAAAATAACGCTCAATAGAAGTTGTTTTTTGCACAGAAGAAACTTTCGAAATTATCAAAATGACCGTCGAAATAACCAAACCCAAAAATCTTACAGTTGATTTTTCATCAGCAGAACCAATAACTTACCGTCATGATGATCCTTTTGACGGCAAGGTTGTTTTGACGGTAAGATATTGGTTCTAGCAACGAAAATGTAACTATCACATTTTTTTTGTTTCGTCATTTCGAAGGTCATTTTTACAATTTCCGAAAGTTACTTTTGTGCAAAAAACAACTTCTGTTGAGCGTTATTTTTATAGTCACTTTTAAAGTCGTCGTGATTGCTAGGGAAGCACCGAAAAAGCACCAACACTGAAGTTTTCGGTGCTTTTTCGGTGCTTTCGACCGAAATTCCGGTGCTTTTAATATTCGAAAAGAACTCAGTACTCACGGTTGCTTTTTCAGTGGCAGTTCTTTTTTTTTGTTCTTTCGGTGTTTTTTCTCGGTGCGCGAACCTGCTAGGATACACAATGAAACCACCATGCTTCCCATCGCGGGGGAATCTCTGCCGTCTTGCCCACCGCCATTTTAATTTCTACGCTGCAATTAGACAGTCGCCAATTTGCGACAATCGATTTGACCGATCAATAACAATCCCCACTCTTATTTACACCACGAACACAAGATACCACATATAATAGGCGGAAATCGAAATAACAGAAACGGTTCAAGTATCTCACACATTGTGATACTCTTCAAAGTGATAATTTGTCATTGTGATTATTTCTTATTGTGATTTTTTATAATTGTTATGTGTATTTTGTGGTGTGATCAAACGTCCGTGATAGTTGTGTGATAATTTGACTATCATAATACGTCGTGTCATCACTTTCATGATCCAAACAACGATCTTCCGGTGCTTTTTCGGTGCTTTCGATCAAAATGTTGGTGTTTTATATGTTGTAAAAGCACTCAGTGTCCACCGGTGCATTTTCGGTGACTGTCCTTTGTTTCCCTAACAGATCCAGCGACCGGCCGAACGACCGAAGAAACGACCGGTCGTTAAATGCGAAAAAAAAAAAAAATACCGTTGAAAAGACGCAAACGACCAAGAAAACGACCATTGAATCAAGAAACGACCATTGAACCAAGAAACGACCAAGAAAACGACCATTGAACCAAGAAACGACCAAACAAAAATAATTGCAATGGTCGTTTTCTAGGTCGTTTCCCTCTTTTGACAGATTTTTTTTGCATTTAACGACCGGCCGTTTCTTCGGTCGTTTTTTCGACTTTTTAGGTCGTTTTTGAGGTCGCCGGAATTGCTAGGGTTTTTCGGTGCTTTTATGTGCGCTAACCTGCTAGGGTGGGAATAATTGTGGAAATAACCAAAATGGTGGTGGGTGTTTTGGTAGTAGTTTCACGGTGTATATGATCCGTTAGGGGTAAATAACAACTCACCCCGTTGAAGAGCTCGAGAGAAAATGCACAAAACTTGCCGGCTGTTATTTCCAAGGGAATGCGCGATCGGTTCGTCACCATCATCAGTGCTCTCGCCTCCCGCGCCGGCAGACAATACCACTCGCAGTCGTAAGCCGCGAAGCTTATTTCCATGCTCTACGAAAAATCGTAACGGTTTTCTGTTGCTCGTGAAGAGACACTAAAATTTCGTCGTAGAAATGCTCACTTCGGACGAGAGTAAGTCGCCGACGTAGCAGTACACGAAAAGATGACTGATCGTGTAAAAACCGTGAATGATGAAAAAAATTACGTGAAGCCACGGAAAGTTGCCGGTGCCCATGCTTTCTATGAGTGTCTGAAAGAATTTTCGACGTTGCAAAATATGTCCGGCCGACAAACGATTTGTTTTAAGGGGCTGGTACAGTTTCTCGTGTGTAACTACGAGAAACAGTTTGTCGTGTGTAACTACGAGAAACTGCTACGAGGTAATTTTTCAGGACTTAAAAAAAAACCAAGTGAGGAAATATTTTTTAATTTCGAGAATAAATACCCAAATTTCCGCCGTGGTGGTGTCTCAAAAAAATCGGCTTTATTTGCAGGGTCCTCAGAATGTCAGTAAATGAAAAATTTTATCTGACGTTAAACTAAATCAAATTATCCGTACCATGAACTAGGTTTTTTTATATGTAAGAACTATAGGATCTATAGGAAATTATAGGAAAAGTATCAGAAACGATAGGATAGGAACTATAGGAAAACTATAAGATATGTGGACTATAGGGGACTACATAATTCGCGCGTTTCGCGCGCTCGCATTATGACATGATCGCATTATGTTCATGATTTTTGGTTACCGTAGCAATGGTTTCTATGGTAATGGTTGCTATGGCAATAGTTTCCATGGCAATGGTTGCCACGGTAACGGTTGCTATGGCAATGGGTGACATGATAACGGATTATCCTACACGGCGGCGGCGAAATCCTCTCTTATAAAAGACATGGCACATCGAAAGTCGAAAATATTGAAGTCGCCTTTCGAGTGTTCCTATTGGACGGCGGCTGCTTCGATATATCGACATGACCGCCATGGTGTCACGCACGCGTTTTGAATGGCTGTATTGGCCACAAGTAAAGATAAATGAAAAGCATTTCATAATAGAGAGTGAAATGCAAATTCGCCAAGCAAAAAATGTGCGTTTTTTAATGCGAAATTGGAATTATTTGTTCAGAACGCTACTATTTTGTTAATTTTTAATATTAAAAAAAGATTCATAGTTCATGGTACGGAGAATTTCATTTATTTTAACATCTGATCATTTTAGATCAGTTAATACTCTATGACGTACTTAAAATACTTACCCAGCACTTCGATTTTTTTTTAATTCCTGAAAAAAATCACCTCCATTTTACTCCCAAGAAACTGTACTAGCCCCTTAATTATGCAGCCGATTAACCGACCGTGAACATTGCAAAACCTTGAAAGCAAAAAGTCACCGTGCAAACCAGCATTTGGACCAGGAGCATCGTATTAAACGTCTCCTCGACGGACTCGGCGTATCTTGAAAAAGTATCACGAAAAGTTACCAATTTTTTATTCACAACCAAACTATTATGTATTATATCTAGCGAAATTAATGGGAATTTTTAACCTGTTCAACTCTTCGTGTTTTTTAACGATTGCACTGAGCTTGGCCCAATAGACACTCGAATTTTTCATGCTTTCCTCGTCCACCAGATTGATAAGAGCAATTCGTACTGTCGACAGCTGGCCGACAAGATGCAATACGAGCATTGCGATAAAACTGTCGGGTCCTGAGTAAGCGGTCATCGAGAGTAAAGTGCCGACGCACTGCGCTGTCCAAGTTGGCGCGAATCGCGACATGTCGTCGGTGTTAAAGGGAAAATAAACGGAGTAAAGAAAGCCTGGATTGAGACGTGTATCGTTGGGAGGATGTTGTCGCTCGTATGCGCCGTAAAATGCCTGAAAATATTCTTGTTTTTTTATATTTTTTCTTTGATAATATTTAGCTTATTGTAAAAATTCAATCACAGCCCTCACGGACCAGAGCTGGGCAGTAATACTTCAAGTCCCCGGTACTCGCGAAGAACTGGAAGTACAGTAATCGAAATACAAAGCACTTCAACAAATATTTGAAGTACTGTATTTAAATGTTCAACTACTTGTCCTGTACTTCAAATGCATGCCATGTACTTCA
This sequence comes from Itoplectis maculator, assembly GCA_964034905.1. Lineage (NCBI taxonomy): Eukaryota > Metazoa > Arthropoda > Insecta > Hymenoptera > Ichneumonidae > Itoplectis > Itoplectis maculator. Next base: position 414,040 of record OZ035864.1, read on the forward strand.
AGTATTTGTATTTCAAATTTCAAGTACATGCCATGTACTTGAAGTATTGTACTTAAAATTTCAAGTACATGCCATGTACTTGAAGTATTGTACTTACAAACTTCAAGTATTGAAGTTTTTAAGTACAATATTTCAATTTCAATTAAGTACCGTATTTTAAATACTTTTTTAAGTACTAAGTACCACGTACTTTTGTGTATTTCATATATTTGCGTGGCGACTTTGTCTGCGCAAGATCAGCCGTCGCTTCGTCCGTCTGCACAGACGCAAACGCCGACTCAATCGGTGCTGTTGACGAGTTTTTCAAAGACGAACACGAAGTTGGAATAGTTTTCAGCAATTCGTCAAATTATTCATTGTTTTTTTCTAATTTAAAGTAAAAATAAATAAATGTTGATTTCTGCCGTCAAGGCCTTTTGAAAAATGAATTTGTAATCCTCAAAAAAGCTGGTGAGTAATGTTGTAACGTGCACATAAAATATAAATACTATAGTTTACGAAGTGTAACTGAAAAAAAAGTATTTGGTACTTAGTACTTGGTACTTAGTACTTGACTCTTGATGTACTTCAAATATTCAATAGTTGAAGTATTACCAGCGCTGAGTACTCTAATTACTCGATACTTGTAGTACTTCCAGTACTGAGTTCTTTCAGTACTCGAATATCTCGAGTACTCGATACTTGAAGTACTTCAAGTACTCGGATCTTTCAAGTACTGACTACTTGAAGTATATGGTACTTCCAGTATTTATGATTCTTGGTACTGCAAATACACAAGTACTTTCAGTACTCATAGTACTTTGTACATTCTGCTTTAAGTACTTTCCGGTACTTTGCCCAGCTCTGGTTAATTTTCGCACAATCCAACCGTTGGAATTTGGTTGAATAATTGTTGGTCCAGTCCACCAGGAGGAGAAATCATTTTGAAAAAAATGGTAATATATAAAGTCATTATTTTTGGTATGACGGAAAAGCTGAAGAACCTTCATAGAAACGTAGGCCACGAGCATAGCGTTGGTGAGCGATACCGAAAGCATGGAAATGGCCCTTGCAATCTTCGCCATATTCATCATTGGTACACGCTCCTCCTTGGTTCGCGAAATCCAGTCCTTGGACATCAAGTCGAGGAGCGTGGCGAGCACTTTTATCGAAAACAATCAAGACCATTGTCAAACAAAAAAATAAAAAATAAAAAAATATATGAAAGTGCACAGAGTATCGTGGCAAAGACTCACCCTTTCGACGATAAGAAAAGAGTATGAGTTTCATCACAGATATTCCAACTGGTACATTGGTCGAGAGGCACTCGATGGTCTCGTTGAGATTTCCCCAAAAAACTACGACACTGGCTGTCTGCGGGGCGTAAATAAGGAAGAAAACCAGAGCCACGTAAGCCCACGAGCGATTTCCCATTATTAAACCCTCGTTGGGTTCCGGCCAAACCCCTATGATTCGCAGATTGAAGCGATTCCATCCGTAGGCATACTTGAAATCTGGACAATTTTACATATAAATTCTGTCTCAATATTGGATTTGTGGAAAATTCGGTGAAAACACAACCCAGATCCAAAACTAAATCCAAATCCAATTTTAAAAAACCCAAGCTAATCAAATGGATTGTGATTGTGTCCAAACATAATTCTTTTACGGGGACCAGGCAGCGATTCGGCCAAAAACTCCAAAAAATTGAAATGACATTTGTGTGGAAACGAATTGATATACATCCTTTTTCTTTTTTGCAATTTTTTTCTTAGAATTTTGGCTATAAAATTCAGCGTCCGTGGCTCTAAAAATATTAATAATCAACGGAGTTATTAAGAATTGAAGATGGCAATGCGTCTTGCGTTTTGCTCCGCTTTTGCCGCGATTTCGGGTGACTGGATATAGCGATCGGAAATTTCCAAAGGAAAGAAATTTCCATTCTCTTCAGGACATGTTACTCTATAGATTGAGCCTGGATTCAACAAAAGATTATTGAAATTAAAAAAATGCCAGCAAAAAAACGAAAATCATCGAAAAATTGATGACGTTTGTTGTAAAAACAACAACAAATTGATGTTTGTACACAGATTCAGGTTCAATCTGTGGAGGGACTCAATAGCTTCATTTAAAAAAAAATCAAGGCGATACCTTTATTCGTTCTTGAGAAAGCGCGGCAACAGTATCGGAAAATGCTGTTTCGAGAAAAACGCGTTTAAAGGAAACGTAACTTGCACCATTTTCCATGGCGCGCGCGTTCCGTACTCCAAGCTCGTCTGAGCTCAATTTTTCGAATTTTTCAGTTTGTCTTGCGCCAAAATACGCGGAAAGAATCGGAGTATAAGAATATAGAACAAACAAAAAATTGAAAATTAAAAAAAATCTCGCTGCCTAGCCCCTTTACTGACAATTCGTTGAATAACAATTTTTCTAATGATAATTCTAATAAAAATGCATCTAAAACAATTCAAATTTCCCAACTAAAGCGAAAACCATTATTCGATTTTGTCCACTTCAGTAGAAAACATTTATAACATTTCCCAACTGAAGCGAAAATCATTAATTGTTTTACACGAATTTTTTGCTGACGCAATCTTAAGGGGGAAATACATAGAAACGACAACAAATTTCCGGATTTTTTTCCAACGCATTTTTGCATTTCTTGAATTTTTTGCGTTCATGCAAAAAATGATTGTAAAATTTTGTTTAAATTGAATTAGGAGGTTCATCTACGAGAATTTGCAATTATGTATCTGAAAACCTTTGGATTATATGAATCGGATGAAAAGTTTTTTTATCGCGCCTACCAATTTCGAAAATGTAGTTTTTAATACGTCGCGTTTCAAGTTTTGGGTAAAGAAAAATCAGTCCCTGGTACCTTTTCATACCTTCTCATGCACAATAAAAACCCTAAAAATTCCAAAACGATTGTTCGAGTAGTTTCGTTGGAAAAAAATACCGAAATTTGTCGTCGTTTCTATGTATTTCCTATTTCTTTACCTTCGTCAGCCTTCTTCAACGTTATTTCGGCTGACATTTCGCTATCCACTGCGGTTTCCTCACCAAGACTCGAACGTCTCGAAGATTTCTTCCGCACAACGAGTACGCATGATCGTGGTAAGCAAATGCGATGCCCATCGTCTTGAATAAATAATTCAAAAGCAGCGAAGGCTACTTTTGTTCACCCAATCGCGCGGGTCCCATGCTGCCATATACTTAACCGTCCCGGAAGTCTTTGATGATAGGACAAAACTTTGGTGCATCGGTAAGGAGTGGGTGGATATGGGGGGGGGGGGGTGCCACGTCAGAGGCCAGGAAAGGAGCTTTTTCTTCTTGTCAGGTTTATTTCTCAGGCTGATTCTCATTCGACGTAGTCTTCGTCGAAGAATATTCAAACAAGTGCAGATTGGTCTGGCACAATCATTCGCGGATAAACAATATTTCGATCCTGCGATCAAATAGTACATCAATGTATTGTTACATTTGTGCGACTACATCAACTAGTTTTGGACAAAAGGCGATAACGGTTGTGACTGTGGCACTTGAGTTATTCGAGAAGTCTGTCCTTCATAGCGAGCAATACCGACAGGTACCCCATCGACGTTTTCATAATCTAAACCATAATGTGGAAACAAAAATGATATCGTCAGTTCTGAGCGTATAGGGTAGATGATCATGTTGACGTTTGCATCGTTGGAAAGCAACGAAGATTAAAAAAATCATAATTCTTATGAAATCAAAGGATCGTATTGTGTATACAAAAGGTATTAGAACGATTGATCGTTATGATAACTTTGTAGAAACGCTAGAATAATTTTAGAATCGTTAGAATATATACAATATTTTTTTTTTTTCGTTGCATTCCAACGATGCAAACTTCAACATCACGTAGAATTTTCATCCGTCCGTTTCATCGTTGCGTATTTTTTTAGTACCCCCAGCGGATCCGAGTGGTCATCATTTTGTGGTTTCTTGACGGTCATTTACAGATTACTGTCATTCTGAGGTTCCTTTTTCGTTACTTTTTGGTTGCTTTACCGTAAAAGAACCGTAAAAGGACTGTAACATGTCCACTTAGCGACCGTCGCCATGCAAAAAAAAAAAAAACCCGACAGCAACCGCAAAGCGATCGATGTTTGTAACGAAAAATAAACCTCAAAGTAACGCAAAAGTAACCGATAGTTCGTGAAAATTCATTTTTCGGTTATTTAAGAGGGGGAAGCCACATTAGGAGGCTCATTTTCACTGGTTTTTTAGGCTTTTTTTTGTGGTAAGTAATTATCAGAATTTAATAAAATTTGGCATTTATGTTATTTATATTTTGAACAACTTTTGTGAATTTTTATGAATAATTTCACGAAAAAATAACAGCGTTGCGCACTGATGTCCGCTGAAGGTCGTCGTAAGTAGAATTCTCCCACTGTGGGCAGGGTAGCCATTCCAATTTCCATCCGAAATTATTAAGTTTTTTTTTTAACATTGATAACAAATTTCCTAAGTATATGAACGTCAATGCAAGTGAAAAGGACGAAAATTAAATTTTGGCAGGCATTGGACATTTTTTTTACAATTTTCACCATTTTTCCACGAATTAAGCACAAAACAAGTTACTTCTGTGTTGTTTCACAGAGTTATTTTTTATTCCAAAGTGACTGGTCACTTTTCGGTTACTTTGCTGTTCTTGTGATCCGCTAGGGAAGTACCGATCGAAGAAAGTGGCGAGCAACGGATGAAAACATACAAAAATTGAAGAATAAAACTGGGCCTCACACTGGTGAACATTTCGAGCGAGAAACTGCAAAATTTTCCTGCCGTGATTTGCAGCGGTGTTCTCGATCGGTGAGTGATGAACATAAGTGCCTTAATCTCGGCTGGACCCATAAGATACCATTGACTTTCGTACGGTGATATTCCGATGTCCGAACTCTGGTAAACCAAGATTATTAAAATCCTTTCTAGACGAATGGAGATTAACGACCGAGGCTTACCTCGACGATGAGTAAATCGCCAACCCAGCAGTAGACGAACAGATGCATTATTGTGTAGATGGCGTGAAGAACGAAGAATGCCATACCGAGATAGGGAAAATCGCCCTCTCTTTTATCCATTACCGTCTGAAAGTGTACAAAGGTTTGACTTTCCAGTTTTTTATTATTCGGATTTTTATTTTTTGCTTGAATAAACTCCCGAGCAGAGTTAGGCAAAATACTCGAAAATACTTAAAATCCAAATACAAAAAAATTATTGGACTTTGAGGTAGTTTTAGCGTGCAACGGTGAAAAAGTGACAAAGGCTCTCGAAAATTACGATTGATATTAAATCACTCAACCGGCGAAAAAGTGAAAATTAAGATAGAATTTCGAACACTTCTTGCTGGAATAAAAATCTGAAAAAATCAAGAACATAGGAGGTGCTCAAGAGATTGATTTTGCATAATAATATTTCCAAAACATCGTTAACAAATTGATGAAAAAATAGCGTGCGGAAAGTCGCTCATTTCTAACCTGTGACTTGACGCATGCGCAGTCCGATTCATTACCTCCCTAGGGACGCAATCGGTACATTCCTGTCCACGGGCAGTAATGTAATCCGTACTGCGCATGCGTCCTCGTCACAGGTTAGAAATGAGCGACTTTCCGCACGCACGAAATGAGGTTATTTTTCAGCGAAATCGGAAGAAAAGTATAGTAAGTACGCGACATGGGAGAGAAGTGCTTTATCATCTCGTGTGAATTTCTGCTCTCGCTTCGCTCGGGCATCAAATTACACACTCGGTGAAAAGTTGCACTTCCCTCCCTTGTTGCGTAATGCGACTATTAACCCCAGTAAACACAAGGTAACAATTACGTCGCATTTATATTACAAGTTCCGACTCACCTATGTGATTGTTACATAACAAGGGATATAAACGTTACATTGCTGAGTAGGAAATTGTAATGTAACTTAACCATAATTGTTACTGTGCGTTTACTACGACGGGACTGTCCTGACAAGAGTAAGTAACACTTCGGCTTCAGCATTTTCAAAAAATGAAAATATTTTCGATTATGGACTAGATGCAAAACCATTTTGTATATCGCACTTAAAAATATTAAAAATACCAGAAAAGTATTTGAGTATTTAAATTACTTAAAAAATAGTATATACTTAAAATACTGTCCAGTTCTGCTCTCGAGCGACAGTTCAAAACTCACCGAGAACATGGCGAATCCTTGGAAACAGAAGGTGATGGTACACACCAGCATTTGAGCCAACAGCATCGAATTAAAAGCGCCTTCGATCATCTCGTTGCGCCTTGAGTTGTAGAAAAGAGATGCGACGATCCAGATCGATGCATCGGTAAAAATGGACAATGATATAGACAATGGAATGGACAATGCTGGTAGATATATATCAAAAGAGCAACGAAAAGTCATGTTCTCCCGACTCCACTAAAATAACCCTATTACATACCCGCAACGCGGGTGGAACATCGCTCATTTTGGCAAATGACTCACGCATGCGCAGTCCAGTTTCATTACCTCCCTAGAAAGGAAATCGGCAAATTCCTGTCCGGCGGGAGAATTAAAAATCGCACTACGCATGCACATCGTCATTTGTTAAACATGAATTAATTTTCCGTCAGCTTGGGTGCACTTCCCTCTCTTCCCAGACAGACAAACGAACCGTCAGAATATCTTATCGTGACACGGCGACGCCACAAATGCGTTAGCCGACGTCATGCTGTGCCGGAAGTAACGTAGCGATGTGTGTATCAACTGCGCTTTTTTATGACGGCACAGCGTACTGTGACACCACGCTAAAGCCATATTGGCAGTATTCGATGCACATGCTATCGCACGCTTGTGTAGCTATGATGTTTGCATACCGTAAATAAGGATAATGGCATGGTGATACCATAGTTGGTCCATATCATGGCGTATGCTATTAATATGTTACAACCACAGTCACAAAGAAAATGCAAAAATGGTGCTCTTGTATTAGTGGAATAACGTCCATCGTTGTAATCCGTGGTGTCATGGCCTGTTGTAATTATGTGGCGATATCGTGCTGCAATTGATGTCTTAAACGGTTTGCAAATATGATACTAAAATGACAGCATGATATGTTTCGTTCGGACGATGCCATGGTATGGAGCAATTATGGCATCACGCTGTCACGATCGAAGCTTCCGTCATGCAGACATTGTAGGTTCACAAGTGCGCCACAGCATAAGTATCAAAAGTACCACCAACGTGACGCCACAGAGTATCACGGCTCAGTGTGTCGACATAAAAGTAGCTCAATTCAGACGCACATTGCTACGTTAATTCCAGCAAAGATTACCGTTGTATGGTGCACTAATGGTGCAGCCGAACCACCAAATGTCTGTCTGGGTTCCCTAACAGATCTAGCGAGCGGCTGAACGACCGAAAAAATGACCGGTCGTTAAATGCAAAAAAAAAACCCGTCAAGAGGCAAACGACCAAGAAAACAACCATTGAAGCAAATAACGACCAACAAAAAATAATTTCAATTATCGTTGTCTCGTTCGTTTGCCTCTTTTGAACGGTTTTTTTTGCATTTAACGTCCAGTCGTTTCTCCGGTCGTTTTTTGGACTTTTTAGGTCGTTTTCGAGGTCGCCGCGATTGCTAGGTTCTTTACCTGTTAAGCTCCTCGTGTCTCTCAACAATGGCGCCGAGTTTCTGGTGAAAAAGTCGGGGATCCTTCACGCAAGCCTCGTCAACGATATTTTTAATGTTGAGTCGAACTACCGCGAGTTGTCCGCACAGATGAAGAACGAGCATTGCGACGAAAGCATCGGGACCCGAGTAAGCGATCATGGAGAACCAAGTTCCAGCCAATTGGGCAATCCAGGTCGATAAGAACCAGTGCATCTTCCGTGTGTCGTAAGGAAAAACGGCCGAGTACAAAAATCCGACTGAGAGACGAGGATCGATGTGCGGATTATTCCAGTTTTGAACGCCAATCCAAATCTGAAGAAACATTTTTTTCGTTATTTTTCGCAATGTGAAGATTTTTTCGTATTTAGCACAAATAATCTCGTTACCCGGGAAAAAATTTTCAGGTCTGATTGTGTATGTCTATATATGAATCAGATACATTCGTATATGAATCAGATACGTTTATATCTGATTACGTACGGTATCATGTAAGTTCATATCTGCAATCAGATCTGTTCATATAAGATCATATTTTATCAAATATCTGATCGTACCTGACCATATCTGGACTCATATATCTTCATACCTGATCATATATGTTGGCGGGTTGTACATGCGGGGCCGTATCTCACTATGTATGACATGATATCTGATCATATATACTTAGATGATATGAGATCTGTTCAGATGTCGAACAGTATCTGGTGATGTTTGATCTGATATCTGTTGATATCTGGGCATATATGTTGTTGGGGTACATATGTCGAATCGTATCTAGCCGCATATGACATCATATCTGAACATATTTGTACATGTAGGACCATATCTCATCGGATATAAAACAGTACCTGGCCATATATGAACTTATATCTCTTTATATCTGGTCATATCTGGTGGCGTGGTTCTCATATCGAACCTTACAAAATCAGATATGGGGTCGTATTTGAACATATCTGCTCATATAATATTTTATCTCATCGGATATAAAACATTACCTGGCCATATATGAACTTATATCTCTTTATATATGGTCATATCTGTTGGTGTGGTTCTTATATCGAATCTTACAGAATCATATAAGCCATCGTATTTGAACATATCTGCACATACAATATTTTATCTCATCGGATATAAAACAGTACCTGGCCATATATGAACTTATATCTCTTTATATCTGGTCATATTTGTTGGCGTGGTTCTTATATCGAATCGTATCTAACAATGTATGACATCGTATTTCCACATATATGCTCATATAATAAGAGATCCGATCCGATAGAGAATACTATCTAGTCATATATGAACTCTACTGGGAGTTTGATATTGGCTGAATTATATCTATACCCCTATTTGACATCAGTTGTGAAAATATCTGCTCAGGTTGTGTCAAACCTGATACGGTACAGTGACGTACCTGATCATCCTGTACTCTACCTGAACATATATCAACTTATATTCGTTGACATCTAATCACGTCTAATCGTATCAAGAGACATGGTAACGTCTCGATGCCAAGTTAAAAGAAATTAAGGCCGCCGGATGACGATTCCTTGAACAAGGGGGGGAGGATTTGTTTTTGGACACAGAACTTACTATAAAAATTTAAAACGAATCATCGTAGTACTTTAAAGAAATTCGAATTTGAGGTATTATTTTATATATTTTTTCAATTTTGTTTCCTTTTTAGATTTTAATCTAAGCGTCGCCCCACTATGGGCCTAGGCTCAACACAATTGTGATTGAACACAGAATTTTCTGCAATAAAAACTAAAAATCGTCAGTGTACTTTATGAGATTCAGATTCGACGTAATTACGAAAACAATTTTTTTATCTGAAAAAACATCTAGGGTCTTTTTTTTTGTTGCTCTACATCATCTCAGAAGGAAAAAAAACACGAAGGCCGCGACCCTGTCGATAATCGGTGTATCCAGATCTATTCAGGTCTGCTCAGATACGTTCACTTTTGCTTCAGGATGATCAGATATGCTCTGATGTAGTCAGACATATTAATACATGCTTAGGTATGCTCTGGGATGGTCAGGTCTATTCTGATATGGGCAGATTTACCCTGGTATGCGCAGATATGTTCAGATTTATTCAGCTGCTCTCGGATATGTAGAATTTTGCTCGCATATATGGCAGAACTATTCAGGTATGTGCAGATCTATCCGGATTCGGCTAAATTTCTTCCGATATGATTAGATCTGGTCAGATGTAGGCAGAGCTGTTCAGACAAGGCACGGTGGGGAAAAAATTATTCTGATATGATCTGATATCACCCGATATGGGCAGACCTGGCCATTTTTCTTGTCTGATCAGATATGATCGACAAGATATAATCCCAGATACGATCCAGATATGATCCAGATACAGTCAGACCTGAAAATTTTTTCCCGGGTATTCCGAATCAACGGACCCCCGAAGCCACGTAAGCAACCAACAATCCACTGGTCACGGTAACCGAAAGCAACGAAACAATTCTGGCGATTTTCGTTGGTGCCATCATGGTATCCTCCTGTTCTTTGGTCCACGGTAGTGCCCAATCTTCCTCGACGAGCTTCAGCAGATCGCTCAGAACTGTAAACGGAATTGTTTTTACATTAATTTGTTTCCCTCGCGGACCTCCCAACCGTAATTTGTGGTTGGGATTCGGTAGTTTTTCTCACCTCCGACCGCAAATCAACCGGTCAATTGGTGCACCAAACCAACCAGTGTTCCAGCTTTTCAAAGGTTGATTGTGGGTTAGTTTTTGTAAACCAACTGTAAATCAATCATTCTTGGGACGCAATGAAAGGTTGGTTCGTGGTGGGATATTATAAACCAACCCCAATTCCAACTCTTAAACTAAAAAATCGACGGTTGATTAGTGGTTGATTTTTCAAAACCGACCATAAAAGAACCATTTTTGACAAACCAGCTATCCAGCCGTTGGCTTATGGTTAGGTTTGAAAAATCGACAAAAAATCAACCGTTGCCATTCTTGGCTGAAAGTCGGAATTAGGGTTGTTCTCCAATATCCAACCGTTAACCAGCCATTCATCGTGTCTAAAGAATAGTTGGTTTACAATTTGGTTCACAAAAACCAAAACTAAATCAACCTTCAGAAAGTTGGAATATTGGTTGGATTGGTGCACCAGTTGACCAGTTGGTTTTTGGGTTGGTTTCAGGTTGGGCAGAACGCGAGGGTTAATCAAAACTATCCCTAGCGGACCCGAGTGACCGTCATTTTGTGGTTTCTTGATGGTCACTTACAGCCCAGTAAACACAAAGTAACAATTACATTGCAGTTATATTACAATTTCCTACTCAGCAATGTAACGGTCCTCTCTTTCCTCTCTTAAAAAGGACATGGCACATCGAACGTCGAAAGACTGACGCCACCTTTCAAGCATTTCGGTTGGTCGGCGGCAGCTTCGATATATCGATTCGGACTGTCATGGCCGCTGCAGTCACGCGCGCGTTTTGAACGACTGTATTAACCACAAGATAAGATAAACGAAAAGCAAAGTGTGCGAGCAAAGCGAACACGTTGTTACTAATTATATAAAACCCTTGTTATGTAACAATCACATAGCTGAGTAGGAAATTGTAATATAACTGCGATGTAATTGTTACTTTGTGTTACTCGGAGATTACTGTCATTGTACGGTTCTTTTTTCTTTACATTTTGCTTGCTTCACCGTAAAAGAACCGCAATAGAACTGTAAATGTCCACTCAACGGCCGTCGCTATGGGCTAAAAAATAACGTTTGCAACGTAAAGTTTTTTTTGGTTATTTAAAAGTCGCCCTGGATTCAACTGGGGTCATTTTGTAGTTACCCAACGGTCACTAAGTTGCTTCTGTGTTATTTCGGAGTTATTTTTCGTTCCATAGTGACTGGTGACTTTTCGGTTATTTTGCAGTTCTTATGATCCCGCTAGGGTACCCCGAAAGCATTGCGTTAATCGTGTACCTTTCCTCCGATAACGAAAAACCACGAGTTTCATGACCGAAACTCCGACGGGGACGTTTGTCGAGAGACATTCTATGGTCTCGTTGAGATCGCCCCAAAAGACCGTGACACTGGCGAGTTGCGGTATCCATATGAGAACGAAAATCAGAAGCGAGTAGGCCCAGGCTCGACTTCTTAGCAGTAAATTCTCGCCTTCTTCCGGCCACACCCCGATCACCCCCATATTGAAACGGTTCCAACCGTAGGCGTAAACGTACTCTAAGATATGTCACATTGAATTATCAATAATAAGAACGTCAAGGTCAAAACAACGATGCGACAAAAAAATGAGTATATAAAATAAATAAAGTAATTCTCAAATTTCTTTCTTTTTTTTTAGAATTATATTCCTTCGTCCAACTCGTCACTGAATCTCTACACAATTCCAAATTACTTCTTGAAATAAAAAATAAATAAATAAATAAATAAAAGGGAAACATGCGAGCCGATGTTGAGTGCCATTTTAAAGTTTAGTAAAATGTAAATATTTTTGAAGCTAGTTTTTAAGCAAATTTGTATAGGACGATGCCCGAAATGAATAAATCTACATACATTGATTTTATAATGCATACTTTGATTTTATCCCGAATAGCAAAAAAAAATGTTAGCATATAAAAAGAATTGTTTTATTTTATTTCATCGTGCAGCTGGTCACTAAAGCTCTACACAATTCAAGATTTCAACTTCGAATTAAATCCCGAATCGCTATTATTTTTGTTGGTGTTAATTTAAGCCTAATGGAATATTGTGTGTTTTTTTTTTAAATAAAAATCCATACTTGGATTCATGGATGCAGCGTTCACAGAGGTTTTCCAATCACTGTCGTGTCGCGACAGCTTTTTTGCTTCCAACTCCGGAAAGCTTCACGCATGCTCTTTACGAAATACAAAATGAGAGCACTCACAGAAGCAATATTAAAGCTTAAAATATTCATCGAGCTTGGGACACACCCACATGAAGTTTATCGATGCGCAGTAAGTTTGGAACAAAAAAAAAAGCTCGCGGGCTTATAATGCGCCTGGAAGCTCGGCAATCGAATAATGCGTTTACCGTTTTAAAATAAGATTTGCGTAGTTTCTCGACGCGTGGAAAGTTGGAAATAAAAAAAATTTGCCGCAGCGAAAATTGAGCTGCGAAATTGCATTGTCGTTTAACAAAAACCTTCGTATTTCCTTGATACGTCGAAAGTTTTAAAATTTGACCCGACAGTTGAGCTTGCGAAATTGCATTGTCGTTTTACAAAAACCTTCGTATTTCCTTGAAGCGTGGAAAGTTAAAAAATTATACACTGACGTCAACAATCCGCATGATTCGCATCTGCAGGTTTTAAAAAACGATTCAGAGCTAGGTTTAGACAAATACGTTCATTGTCCGGTGAATATCCGACGAGTATGGAGCACTACTACGAGATTGACGACAATGACATCTAATCTTTTGTGCAATCGAATTACACCTATTTACACATCTTTATATTAATTACATCCAAGTGCAAAGTTGTTGTAATTATTTGGACATCATCAACGGTACTTGTATTAATTACATCCAAGTGCAAAGTTGTTGTAATTATTTGGACATCATCAACGGTACTTGCATTAATTACATCCAAGTGCAAAGTTGTTGTAATTATTTGGACATCATCAACGGTACTTGAAATTATACAGAAAACCATTATTCTCCGGTGAATATCCGACAAGTATGGAGCACTACTACGAGATTGACGACAATGACATCTAATCTTTTGTGCAATCGAATTACGCCTATTTACAGATCTTTATACTAACTGCATCCAAGGCTGAAGACTTGTCGTGAAAAATTGTGGTACTTATTTGGAGATCATCAACGGTACTCGAAATTATAAAGAAAACCATTATTCTCCGGTGAATATCCGACGAGTATGGAGCACTACTACGGGATTGACGACAATGACATCTAGTCTTCTGTGCAATCGAAATACACCTATTTACAGATCTTTATACTAATTACATCCATGGCTGAAGATTTGTCGTGTAAAATTGTGGTACTAATTTGGACATCATCAACGGTACTTGAAATTATACGAATCGCAATTTGACGTATTTTTGCAGCTGTGTGGCCGAGATACTGAAATTTCCAAAAAGTTAAGTAAAAAAAGAAAACCATTATTCTCCGGTGAATTATCCGACGAGTATGGAGCACTACTACGAGATTGACGACAATGACATCTAATCTTTTGTGCAATCGAATTACACCTATTTACAGATCTTTGTATTAATTACATCCAAGGCTGAAGATTTGAAGTGCAAAATTGTGGTAATTATTTGGACATCATCAACGGTACTTTAAATTATACGAATCGCAATTTGACTTATTTCTACAGCTGTGTAGCCAAAATACTGACATTTCCAAAAAGTTAAGTAAAAAAGGAAAACCAATAGTCATGTGGATACTATGATCTTTGTTAATTGTTAAAATAATCAGAGAAGTTTAAAAGTGGATGTTGCTGTAAACATTTTTCAGATCTGGACAGTTTTGTTTTATATTCCCCTGCAAATTTGGTCTCGCAACATTTTTATAATTTTTGTTATTTTTGTTATTTTTGTAATTTTTGTGTTGTTGAGTTTAACTCATTTTTAGTAAAGCGTACAAAAGGCTCATACCTCTCACAGCCGGTAACACATTCATATAACACATATGATATAAAAATGTACGTGACACATTCGTGGCATGTTTATTTTTGCAACCTTCCCATAATCGCCTCCGTCGAAGAGCATTATTCTAATTTGTGCAATTTTGGAATGCACACCGACAGAAAAAGTTGCATTGATTCGATGAAATTTCATTGAAATTCCAATTTATGAAACATTTCATTGAAACCAATGAAATACCTTAATGAATTCTATAGCCAAAATTGTAAGAAAAACGTTGTAAAAAAGAAAATGGATGTATGTCGATTCGTTTTCGCACAAATGCTATTTGAATTTTCCGGCGTTTTTGGCCGAATCTCGTTGCCTAGTCCCCTTAAAAACATATCATATTTTCATGAATTCAAAGGGATAATGAAACGGTTTCATTGAGTCGATGGAAAAGTCTACTTTATTGTGGTGATCAATGGAATGTTACTTTGAAGTCAATGAAATCGAGGAAATCAAAATAAATGGAATGGAATGAATGTAATGGCTCTTTGAAATTCGAAGAAAACCTTTCATTGGAACTAATGAAAAAAATGCAATCCACCTACTTCGTTGAATCAAAGAAACTTTATCTCTGGGTGCACGGTTATAGTGAGTCTGACACAATCGTACACAAAAAAGCGATATCGTTTTATGAACCATATTCTTATGTTTGTGCGATTATATCAATTATTTAAACAAATGCCATCAGGTGTCACTGATTGTGAGTCACTTTAGTTACTCGAGCAGCCTGTCTTTCATAGCCAGCAATACCGAAAGGTATCCCATTGACGTTTTCATGATCTAGAGAAAAGCAATTGCATCAGTTACTATCGACAGGTGAAAAATTCGTATAGGGTAGACGTACGGCTTTTGGCCACTTTAGAGCCGATTGTAGCCATCACATTCAACTCTCGCGTTCCGCCCAACCTAAAACCAACCCAAAAACCAACCGGTCAATTGGTGCACCAAGCCAACCAATATTCCAACCTTCTGAAGGTTGTTTTAGGGTTGGTTTTTGTGAACCAACTATAAACCAACCATTCATTGGACACGATGAAAAGTTGTTTCACGGTTGGATATTATAAACCAACCCTAATTTCGTCTGTCAGCCGAGAATAGTAATGGTTGATTTTTGGTCGATTTTTCAAAACGCCGTGGATACGCGTCCGGATACCGTACGAATAAATTTATATTATTCATCCGGAAAGATACCGAATTCAGCTTATTTTTATGGTTGGTTTTGAAAAATCACCACAAATCAACCATCGATATTGTACCTTGAAAGTCGGAATTCGGGTTGGTTTATAATATCCAATCGTGAACCAACTTTTCATCGTGTCCAAGAAATGGTTGGCTTACGGTTGGTTTACAAAAACCAACTCGAAATCAACCTTTGAAAAGTTGGAACATTGGTTGGTTTGGTGCACCAATTGACCGGTTGATTCGTGGTCGGATGTGAGAACAACGACCGAATTCCAACCATACCTGACGGTCGGGCGGTCCGCAAGGGAAAGGAATAAAACAAAATATTTAATCACCCAGACAGACATTTGGTGGCACGGCTGCACCATTAGTGCACCACACAACGGTAATCTTTGCTGGTATTAATGTTGCGATGTGTGTCTGAATTGAGCTACTTTATGTCGGCGCAGTGTGCCGTGATACCGTGGCGGCACGTTGGTGCTGGTACGTTCAATACTTATGCTATGGCACGCTTGTGGACCTACAATGTCTGCATGCCGGACGCGTCGAACATGACAGCGTGATGCCATAATTGCTCCATATCATGGCATCGTCTGAACGAAACATATCATGCTGTCATTTTGGTATCATATTTGCAAACCGTTTGAGACATCAATTGCAGCACGATAATGCCGCATAATTGCAACAGGCCATGACACCACGAATTACAACGATGGACGTTATTCCACTACCAACGCACTGTTTTTGCATTTTCTTTGTGACTGTGGTTGCAACATATTAATAGCATACGCCATGATATTGACCAACTGTGGCATGCTATGATCCTAATTTACGTCATACAAACAGCATAGCTCCGCAAGCGTGCGATAGCATCAAATACTGCCAACATGGCTTTAGCCTGTTGTTACAGTACGCTGTGCCGTCATACAATAGCTCAATTGAGACACACATCGCTACGTTGATTCCGGCACAGCATGACGTCGCCTAACGCATTTGTGGCGCCGCCATGTCACGATAATAGTAGATTGTGATACTAGTGCGAGAAAGCGGTCGTTACGTCCGGAGGTTAAGAAAAGCGGTGCACTCGCCAAATCGAGTGCTACAACGGCACGAGGTGAAACCGAGTTTTGTTTGTAGCACGAGAGAAGGGATAACAGCCGCTTTCTCGCACTAGTATCACAATCTACTATTGACGGCACGTTTGTCTGTCTGGGCGTTTAAAAAAACATTTAGCAGATCATTCAGTGGATTCACATGGATTAGTTTAAAAATCAACATATAATCATGAAAAAAATTGAGAAATAACAGTAAAAATGGCCACAATTGGTGCAGTGGCCACCAATGGTAAATCTCCCTACATCATAAAAAAAAACTTGAAAAATTAAAAAAGTCTCACGTTGGTGAACATCTCGAGGGAAAAACTGCAGAATTTTCCAGCCGTAATTTGCAACGGTGTTCTTGATCGATGAGTGACGAACATGAGAGCCTTTATCTCAGCCGGTTCCATGAGGTACCATTGGCTCTCGTACGGTGATTTTCCAATGTCTGAGCTCTGATAAATAAAAATGAATAAACTTCTCAATTCTGTCGGTTAGACGATCAATGGTACCGAAACTCACCTCTGCAATGAGTAAATCACCGACCCAGCAGTACACGAACAGATGCATTATCGTGTAAATGGCGAAGAACAAGGAATGAAGGACAAAGATCGTCATACCGACATAGGAAATGTCCTCGCCCTCTTGATCCATCAACGTCTGAAAGTGCAGTAGGATCAATTTCATGAAAAAGTCAATACGTATTTATTTTTTATTGTTTTTTTTTTTTATTATTTTTTATATACACACCGTTAACGTGGCAAAGCCTTGGAAACATAAGATAATGGTGCACACCAGCGTCTGAGCCAATAACATCTGGTTAAAAGAGTCCTCGATCATCCCATTTCGTCTTGAAAAAAGCAAAACAAAACAACAATGTTACGCCATGTTACGCCAAGTATTAGAAGTATTAGAAGTGTATAGCCACCCCATGAAAAAAAATTCCTTGTAAACAAATCTTTTTCATAGACTCCCGACTGAAAAAGGAGGTGAATTAATAAACAAATTGGGTAAACAAAAAATTATGAAATAATTAAATAGTCGAGAGATTTCACACATAATGACGAAAAAATCTCCCGGTTATATGATATGCGAATGGTCATTTAATTATTCCATAATTTTTTGTTTACCAAATTTGTTTATTAATTAACGTTCTTTTTCAGTCGGGAGTTTTTCAATTTTTATGTAATTATTTTTATATATCATCGTTTTTTTTAAATTTAATTTCAAAGTCGTTCAAGTACTTAGCCATATGTGCTATGAAGTGAGTTACAGAATACGCATCAATGGCGTCCATCTTGCGATATTTCGATATATTCAAACAGGCTATTTGCAAAATGCCTTTATCTACATGAATTAACAACTTCTCGCTTCAATTTATGAATAAAGACATTCGGCACTAGTCATAGAATCGACGTACAACATTTGGTCAAGTAATTTTTTACCGTTTTCGAGAACATTGGCTACAAAGAAATGGCTCAAATCAGCTGATCGCTGTGAAACACATAACTCCCGTCTTTTTGCCTCGGAGAGACAGTCGGGAATTAAGGAGGGCGACCAGCTACACCTCTTGTTAGATAAAATCTCAATTTTTTTATATGAGACAAATTGAATATAGAACTTTGCTACTGTTAAATCTCAGCACGGCTTACCGAACATTTTTCCAAAAAATCTCAGCTTAAAAATCGCGCATTTAACATGGGGTCTTATGTAAATAGTGTTTTCTTGACACTTCAATCGAATAATTCAAACCTTTGGCGGTTAGATGACGCAGATAAGAAAGTCGCTATCTGTTCAATAAATTCTAAGGATTCCAATGCGATCAAGAAAAAAGGGGCCTGCCGGACATTCGAGACTGATATTTTAAGTTAATGTGCAAGCAGCAGCCGAAATCGGCCATTGTTCCAAGCGGATCCATCACACTCGGCTACGCTTGACAACATCGCATTTTGACGTATACACGGAAGCCATGTGTGCAGGCGCCCAACATACGCACATCGATATAATTTGAAATGTCGGAATAAAAAAAAACGAATAATCCCATATAAAACTTAGGAATCACTTAGAGTTAGCGTACTCATTAAGTCGCTAAATCGTAAAAGAGGTTAGGTGTAGCGAAAGCTCACATCGACAGGACTGGACGACCGAATCAAATCAGCAACTAAAAATAATTTCTCTTACATAAATAGTCTAAATAGGAAATATTTACATATTTGCTATTCAATGTTTATTGGTAGAATGATTTTTGCAATGAATAAAATATTCGTAGCAATCCGTTCTATCGCGTAAGAGAACGAACCGTCATTTGACTTCGATGCAGCTGGTCGCCCACCTTAAACAAATATTCGATAAAAAAATTCTTTGTGAAAAAAGCCCTGGCAAAAAATCTTAAAAAAAGAACATGAACCCTCACACAGACACCAGTGTGTACACTGGGGTCAGTTTGACTCCAAATAGTGTCGTCGGATGTGTGCACAGTAAGGGTTAAACCGAACTCAATACATTAGCCAAGTGAAACTCCTTGTTGTCTACATAAAAAAAAAAAAAAACTTTACGTACCAGCGTTTTGTTCACGTACATAGTCCATATGTACGAGAGATATAGTGATAGATTAAGTTTCTTTATTGTTAAAAACTTGGTAAATAAATAAATAAATAAAATATTGTTTACTTCTTCACCTATTGAGTTCCTCGTGTCTCTCGACGATGGCGCCGAGTTTATGGTGAAAGATTCGTGGATCCTTCACGCAAGCCTCGTCGACGATATTTTTTATGTTGAGACGAATTATTGCGAGTTGTCCGCACAGATGCAGCACGAGCATCGCAATCAAAGCGTCCGGGCCCGAGTAAGCGACCAATGAAAACCAGGTGCCAGCCAACTGGAAGATCCACGTTGTCACGAAGTTGCGCATTTTCTTCGTGTCGTAAGGCAAAATGGCGGCGTACAAAAAACCAACTGAGAGACGAGGATCGATGTCCGGATTATTCCAATTTTGTACGCCATAGAAAATCTGAAGAAAAATGATAGCTGTCTTCCATAATAAGCCCTTTGTTAGTTTGTTTCAGAACCGGGCAGTATTTTAAGTACATGGATGGTATTTTGTGTATTTTAAATATGTACTGAATATACTTAAATAGTTTTGTAGTATTTTAAGTACTCTTTCGGCACTTGATGTACAAATACAAAATACTTTCGCGACTACTCGATATTTGGAGACATTTTTATATTTGAGAATGGCTGTGCTGCGATTAGATGAAGCGAAGTGACAGTTCTCTCGGAACAGTCGCGTTAAACGTAACTTTCAGATTAAATTTCGATCACTACTTGATGGGATACAAATCTGAAAAAATCAGACATTCTCAAGGTGCTGAAAAGATTGATTTTGCATAATAATAATTTTTATGTCACTCTGTGCGTAAAACGCGATATTACGCACGCTTCGCGTGCGTAATACCGCATTTTCCGACGTCGTGAAATAAAATTTCGTACGATACGCGAGCGAAAAACCTTTTTCGGACTCGTGTGATTGCAGCACTCGCCTTCGGCTCGCGCTGCAAACTCACACTCGTCAGAAAATTTTTTTTCGCACTTGTATCGTAATGTACTATTTTGTAACTCATGCACGTAATGTCGCACATTTCGTGCCCGCAAAGCATGCGTGAGATCGCGTATTATGCTCATGTCAACGTAGATAATTTCACGTACGCCATCTGGTGCGTGAAGTTATCTACATTACTTCACGCACACATTGGCGTGCGTGAAACTATCTACAAGATGATCTCACGCACGCTTTGCAGGCACGAAGATGTGCGACATTACGTTGATATTCGTTACACAAAGTAGTATGTGTTACATGGGCGACAAAGCGGCCGTTACGCGCGGAGGTTAGGAAGCAGTGCACTCGCCTCCTCTCGTGCTGCTACAAACAACACTCGCAGCTCGCCGCTCGTGTCGTTGTAGCACTCGATTTGGCGAGTGCGCCGCTTCCTAACCTCCGCGCGTAACGGCCGCTTTCTCGCCCTTGTATCAAAAATTCCTATAAACTGTTACTAGAGTTACTGTTATCGCGCGCATCGCGCGCTCGTATTGCCATGGTAACGGTTGCCATGGTAACGGTTGCTATGGTAACGGTTGTCATGGTGACGGTTGTCATGGTAACGGTTGCCATGGTAACGGTTGCTACAGTAACGGTTGCCATAGTAACGGTTGTTATGGTAACGGTTGCCATGGTAACGGTTGTTATATGGTATGGTCACCATGGTAACGGTTGTTATGGTATGGTCACTATGGTAACGGTTGCCATGGTAACGGTTGCCATGGTAACGGTTGCCATGGTAACGGTTGTCATGGTAACGGTTGTTATGGTATGGTCACCATGGTAACGGTTGTTATGGTATGGTCACCATGGTAACGGTTGTTATGATACGGTTACCATGGTAATGGTTGTTATGGAATGTTTACCATGGAAACGGTTGCCATGGCTCTCTTGGGCGTGTCGTTTGACCCCGGCCAGCCTCGATTCTTGAAGCGGTGGCGGCGACGGCGACGGCGAGATTTTTTTATAATATAGAAGAAAAATTCAAAGGGCTTAACAAAGTAATGAAAAAATAAATTGAATTGAATTGACTCATGAAAATTATTCACTAATTTTTCTGAATACGTATGAATGTTTTCACCATTATGTCTAATTTTTAGAAATTTCGGTTTTCGCCTCTCATTTTGCGTAAAAAACGCAATTAAAAAAAAGACAAAATTAAAAAAAAATATATATACGTATTTTATTATGCAAAATTAATCTCTTCAACTCCTTTAATATGCATGATTTTTTTCAGATTTTCATATTATCGAAAAGTGTTTGCAATTTCCTCCGATTTTTCGAAAACATATGCGAACTCGACACCATACCAGTTGCAAAGACTACCTTAAATGGATTCTGCCCGAGCCTACTTATCGTCAACGGACATACCATTGATTTTTATGAAGGATTAAAAAAAGTACTTAAACGAAGTACTTATAAATGTATTTCCAGTGCAAAGCTATTTTGTATTTTAACCCTAGAACTCATGACTTATTTTCACAATGTACGTATTTTGCGGGTCGCGTGAGGTCACGCCGAACCCCAGTCATGAGTTCTAGGGTTAAGTACAAAAAGTATTTTGTATTTTGCATTTTTAATATTTTCGAGTATTTCCCCCAGCTCTGGTTTATTTTCTGAAAAAAAAAAAAAAAAAAAAAAAAAAAAAGGAACAAACCCCCATAGACACGTAAGCGACCAGCAATCCACTAGTCACTGAAACAGAAATCAGTGAAATTGTTCTGCTGATTTTCGTCAGTGTCATCATGATGGCCTCCTCCTCTTTGGTCCACTGCAGAGCCCAATCTTCCTCCACAAATTTCAGCAAATCGCCCAGAACTTGAAACATAAAATTCAAAAACATTTCATTTGTTTTTCAGAGAAAAATGATAAAAAGGAAAATCTGACATTGGCCATATCTACCTCGCCTGCGATATCGAAATACCACGAGTTTCATGATGGAGACACCAACGGGAACGTTGATCGAGAGACATTCTATGGTGGCGTTGATGTTTCCCCAAAATACGGTGATGCTTGCGAGTTGCGGTAACCATATGAGAATAAAAATAAGAAGCGAGTAGGCCCAGGCTCGACTTCTCAGCAGTAAATTCTCGCCTTCTTCCGGCCACACTCCGATCACCGCCATGTTAAATCGGTTCCACCCGTAGGCGTAAACGAACTCTAGGACATCGAAATTTAAGGATGTTGGAGCACTACGCACTCGTCAAATGACTGTTAAATTACAAAAACCGTTTACACAAGCTCTGTGAATCAATTGGCTATAGTTTATGGTGATTTGTATACAAATATATGTTCTCGACCAGGGAGAAATTTAATTGCAACGGATTTGCATAAATATTAACTGATTTACGCAAATTTTTGAAAAGGTAATTTTCATTCAGTTATTTTCAAAGAATAAACCATGGTTTTTGTTTGATTTTGATTTATCGCAGCTCATTCTCTTCCTTGAGAGATGCTTTACGTATTCGCCGTCTAGATATTTCATAGTATTCACCGTTTAAACATTACAGTCTTTTGTTTGCCCATCGACGAAATTTCTTCGTAATCAACCATCTGCAATTTTTAAATGGTACATACTGTCGAATATCTGGACTGTGAATACGTAAAGCATCTCTAAAAAAGAAAATGAGCCGTTATTTGTGATGAGCCGAATGAGCTTTATTTTGTATCTTAGAGCCGAGAATGAGCAGTAAATCAAAATCGAACAAAAAAAAACGGTTTATTCTTTCAAAAAAAAAACCGAATGAAAATTACCTTCTCAAAAGTTGGTGTAAATCGGTTAATATTTATGCAAATCCGTTGCAATTAAATTTGTTCGCTGGTCAAGAAAATACCTGGCAATACGAATCACCATTAAAAGTAATCGGCAGGTGCTTAAAACTTTGTATAAATTATTTAAAAAATCAGCACTTTTTTTACTAGTGTGAAGCGCTTCAACCTCCTTAAGGGGAGAAATAACTTTAGAATTTTCAAAAAATTCGATTTTTTTTACATATTTCGAAAGTATGATACCCAAAAATATACAGACCAAAGGAAAACTCGAAATATTGAATATTTGTGTATGTTTCGGGGACAACATACGGTCAGGTATGTTGAAACTTTAAACGCGATTATCTTGAAACTACTTTTTTTTTAAACTGCTCGTGTTGTAGCTCAAAAAGTTATCGACCGATTCGTATGAAATTTTGGGAGGTTACTCTCAGTAATATTATCGGAAGGATATACCTAAATTTTCAAAGATAGCGTGTAAATAAATAATTTTTTTGGGGTAAAATACGTCGAAAAAATGGTCGAAAATTCGAACTTTGGAGTAAAAAGGCTCCTAAATTTTCAATTTTCTACTTTTTCATCATTTTCATATATATCCTTCCCCTTAATATGTCAGTAAACGTAGAGCACTTATTAAATCTTTTTCAGATCAACAGAAAAAAAGTGATAACAGCACCACTTCCCGATGTTGCGGAAAATAGGCATCCGATGACCTTTAATAATGCCGCCATTTTGTTGGTCATCCAAAAGAAAAAGAATCTTTCTTAAACTTGACAGTTATAATAAACTCATGTCCAAATTTGAAAATGATCGGACTATTCTATCCCCTCTTAAAAAATTCCCAAAAAATACCTATTTTTCACGCTCGTAAAGGTATTTCTCCCCTTAAAAAACCCAGTTTACACATGGAGGGTTAATTGTCAATTATAAATAACGATTTTTTTTTCGCAAGATTTATCTTCGTACTTGAATTGTCCGTCATCGATGCAGACGTCACGCGGTCCTCTCGATGACTGTCGCGTCACCATTGGCCTTTTTGCACTCTGAAAGTACCACGCATGCTCTTCGCAAAAGGGGAGCTTTTCCGCCCCTTTTGCCGATATTAAAGGATTAAATATTAATCCGTTGCAGGGACGCCGCCATATGAAGTTTATCGATGCGCAAGATGTGGGGATGAATAGGAAAAAAAAAAGCTCGGCCGCGCATGAATACCGGATGCCCGCAAGCTCGACATCCGCGCCGTTGTCGGTACTATTACCGATTTAAAAAAAGATTCGTAGTTTCCTGCCGCGTGGAAAGTTGGAAATAAAAAAAATGGTCTGCGCGCGATTCGTGGCCAGTGACCCCCGAAGGGGCGCTTGACAGTGAAATTGCGTCGATCGTTTTGAAGAAAAGATTTATATTTCATCGGCGCGTGGAAAGTTTGAAAATGATACGTGGGGTCATTTTCATCGCATTCGTCGCGAGTCGTGCGATGCTGTAAAAAATTCAGAGCCTGGCTGGGAAAAATATTCTCATTCTACGACGTTCGTTCGACGACGGTAAAACGGTGCATCACGATTCGGGATAATAATACTTATATTGCTAAATAATCGAACGCTAAATATCGATCGAAATATAACAAAATTATATTTTTCCGAGAATCCTTTGTTCCCTTAAGGGGTCAGGTGGGTTTCAGAGGCTCAAAAAAAGAGTATTTTTACTCATTTTTTTTTTAAATATATCTGATGAAATATTTCATTTAAACATTTTATCGTATCAAATATACATATTTCACGAGTACTTTGTGACATTTTCGTTTAAAAATTTCGAAAGTTCAGCCGTTGGGAGCTCATTTTTCTTGACCTCGCAAAAAAGTGCTTTTGTCGTGGACACGCTAAAAAAAATGTTGAAATTTGAATTTTTGGCGGAGTTGTGAACAAAAGATCCCATTTTCTTGTCAAACTTTCACCATGTATTGCCTCGTAAAGTAAGTTGTAATAATAAAAAATAAAAATCCTTCGTTCAAGCACTAGACAATGTTATTTTGAAGAAATGTGCATAATTTGAACAAGATCGGTTGATAACTTTTCGAGAAATCGTGCTCCACCCACTGCAAAAATAGAGTTTCGAGAAAAACGCGATTAACGTTTCGAAGAGCTTCCGAAGGTTCTATGTCTTAGAATTTTACTCGGATCGATTTGAAATTTTGGGAGAATATTCTAGACATATTGTATTATTTAATAAGACCAACGAAAAACGATTTTTTAAATTTTGAAGCCCACTTAACCCCTTAAATTCGTTCGTGACAGTAATACACTACATCGGAATATATTTTTAATATATATTTATCGATCGAAAATAACTAAATTAAATCCAAGACTGCAACGAGTTTTGTGAGGTGAAAATGTGGTCGATCGACTGAACATTTCGGGTTTATCACGTTTACTGTGGTCACTCGGCTCGCTCCTTCATCGTTAACAATACGGAAAAGTAACTCATCGAAGTTTTCAGTACCTGAAACGCCACGAAAGGTATGAGCTTCGATATGTTTCAACGACTGCGAATCTCCCGTCGCGGATCTCCCAGCCGTAACTTGTCGTTGGGATTCGGTAGTTTTTCCTACCTCCGACCTCAAATCAACCGGTCAATTGGTGCACCAAACCAACCAGTGTTCCTGCGTTTCAAAGGTTGATTTTGGGTTAGTTTTTGTGAACCAACTGTAAATCAACACTTCTTTGGACGCAATGAAAGGTTGGTTCGTGGTTGGATATTATAAACCAACCCCAATTCCAACTCTTAAACTAAAAAATCGATGGTTGATTTGTGGTTGATTTTTCAAAACCGACCATAAACCAACTATTTTTGACAACCAGCTATCCAGCCGTTGGCTTATGGTTAGGTTTGAAAAATCGACTAAAAATCAACCGTTACCATTCTTGGCTGAACGTCGGAATTAGGGTTGTTTTCCAATATCCAACCGTTAACCAGCCTTTCATCGTATCTAAAGAATAGTTGGTTTACAGTTTGGTTCACAAAAACCGACCCTAAATCAACTTTCAGAAAGTTGGAATATTGGTTGGTTTGGTGCACCAGTTGACCGGTTGGTTTTTGGGTTGGTTTCACGTTGGGCAGAACGCGAGGGTCTTGAAAAAAATACTCACATTGCCGAAGAGCTCGAGCGAAAAGGCAACGAATTTTCCTGCGGACAATTCGAGTGGACACTTGGCGCGATGCATCACGATCATCAAATCTCTGGCATTGCTACCGGACAAGTTGTACCACTTGCAGGAATACGATGCCAGCCCCAGTGCCTCGCTCTGTGGGCACAGAGCATTTTTTTAAACGAAAGGTATACATATATATAATGAGTATAAATTTAGTGCCATTTAGGGGAGAACGGGGGGGGGGGGGGGGGGGGGATGGCGCACTGAAAAAATCACCGAAATAAAAAATGGACAGTCACCGGAAGAATCACGGTGAACACTGAGTGCTTTTCAAACATTAAAAAAACCGAAACTTGTGACAAAATCACTGAAATAGTACTTTGCGATACTAGTGCGTGAAAACGGACTTTTGGCGAACTCGTCTCCTCTCGCCGTGCGGCCGCTCCACAACCACCGCCAAAAGTCCACTTTCTCGTGCGAGTATCGCATAATACTTCTTCTAACGCATGTACGAAAAGTGCCAGGTTTTGTATAGGCCGACCGTGACGGAAGGTGGCGCTTTTCGAGAAGGCGTATCGAAAATACTAGAAGCGTGTCGAAAATACTATGCGCGCAAGCGCACATCGGTTCGTTGTTCCTTCGTGTCACCGTCGGCCATACATAATACCTGGCGCTTCGTACATTTGTAACAATAGTATATTACGATAAAAGTTTCTCGCACGAGTTTCGTACACAATTTTACTTCACAAGGCGCGAAAACGAGGTTACACGGACGCGAATCGTGCGTGAAACCGAGTCTCTCGCACGGAGTGACATAAAAAGTATTATGCGATACTCGGACGAGAAAGCGAACTTTTGCCGAAGGTTGGGAAGCGGCTGCACTCGTCCCCTCTCGTGCGGCCGCTCCCCAACCTTCGCCAAAAGTCCGCTTTAACGTACTAGTATCGCAAAGTACTATTGCCAGGTTATGTTTGGCCGACCGTGACACGAAGGGACAACGAACCGATGTGCGCATGTGTGTACGGTATTTTCCATATGCTTCTCATATTTTCGACACGCTTCCAGTACTGCGACATGCTTCCAGTATTTTCGACACGCTTCTAGTATTTTCGATACACTTCTCGAAAAGCGCCACGTTCTGTCACGATCGGCCTGTACAAAACATAGCACTTTTCGTGCATGCGTTACAAAAACTCGTTTGTTTGAGTCATCAAAGTGCCCCGCGCTTCAGGACTTTTTTTATACGAGCGGCAGCGAAAAAGCACGGCACTTACATGACCAAAAGACATTGAGGGGAGAACCCACATTAGGAGGCTCACTTTCACTGGTTTTTAGGATTTTTTTTGTGGGAAGTATTGTGAATTTTTAAAAATAATTCCACCGAAAAATAGCAGCGTTACGCTCTGTCGTCCGCGGAAGGTCCTAAGTAGAATTCTCCCACTGCGGGCAGAGTAGCCATTCCAATTTTAATCCGAAATCATTACGGTTTTCTTTTTATATTAAGAACGAATTTCCTAAGAATATGAACCTCAGCTGAAAATGTCGAAATGGTGAATCAGGTGTAAATGCAGGTGAAAATGACGAAAATTGAAAATTTGACTGACGTCTGATTTTTTTTTTTTTTTTCCATTTTTCACCATTTTTTCACGAATTATGCACAAACACCCTTTGAAATACGATATCATCCCCGATGTTGTTTCATCTTCGCATAAAGGATATTACTGCCAATTTTGATGATGATCGGTTCATAAAACGGTAAAAATAAATCAGATTTTTTTTAACTCCTAATGTGGGTTTCAGTGCTTTCGACCAAAATCTCGGTGCTTGAAATGTTCGAAAAGCACTCGGTGCTTTTTCGGTGATTTCTTCGGCGTTTGAACTTACTAGGGTAATAAGGGTGTTTAGCATTACCCACTGTTCGTCATTGCCCCGTTCTCCCCTAGTCTCGCTATAATTTTATTTGACTCACTTCTTCTATCAGCATGCCACCGACGTAGCAATAGAGGAACAGATGAACGATCGTAACATTGAGATAAGAGATGTAAAAAATGACCTGGAGGAACGGAAATTTTCCGTCTTCGCGTTGTGTTACTGCCTGCAAGCATGATAGAATGTGAATCACACGGCTCCGGAGTGGAAATTAAATCTACTATTAAACCTAATCAGGGTTGGAAATCCCCAAAAATTCACAAGATTATAGTTCACAGTACAATTAATTTTGTAAGTATGATTTCATAGTATGTAATAATGTGTAGAGATTATCGAATAGAGTGTACACATTTGAATAGCTAAAAAGTACTAATTTTCGCTTTAAGGTAGTTCTAGCGCGTAACAGTGCTCAATCTCCGAAAAAGTGAAAATTGAGATAGAATTTCGAACACTTCTTGCTGGGATAAAAATTTGAAAAATATCAAGTATATAAGGAGGTGCTCTGTTGAGCACCTCCTTATATACTTGATCGCTACGTTAATTCCGGCAATGATTACGGTTGTGTGGTGCAGTAATGGTGCAGCCGTGCCACCAAATGTCTGTCTGGGTGCTATCGCACGTTTGTGGAGCTATGATGTTTGCATGCCGTAAATTAGGATCATGGCATGGTGATGCCGTAGTTGGTCCGTATCATCACAAAGACACACAAAGAAAATGCAAAATTGTTGCACTTGTAGTGGAATAACGTCCATCGTTGCAATTCGTGCGGTGTCATGGCTTGTTGCAATTATGCGGCGTTATCGTGCTGCAATTGATGTCTCAAACGGTTTACAAATATGATACCAAAATGACAGCATGATATGTTTCGTTCGGACGATGCCATGATATGGAGTAATTACGGCATCACGCTGTCATGATCAAAGCTTCCGGCATGCAGACATTGTAGGTGTACAAGCGTGCCGTAGCATAAGTATCAAAAGTACCAGCACAAACGTGGCGCCGCCGTATCATGGCCCACTGTGTCGACATAAAGTAGCTCAATTCAGACACACATCGCTACGTTAATTCCAGCAAAGAGTACCGTTATATGATGAACCGTAATGGTGCAGCCGTGCCACCAAATGTCTGTCTGAGAAATTGTACTCTAAACCATATCTCATGAATTTTTGGGGAATTGCAACTCTGGACCTCATGTGATGATTTGCATACCGAAAGGAGTCCGAAAAATTGTAGGCCGAATTGAACGGTGTAAATAACGGTGAGAACAAGAAGCATGAGATTGACAGTGTCCTCGATGACTGTGGCGAATGTGATGAGTGTATCGTGTCGTTTGACAATCGCCGCGAGATTTTCACGGAACGTCTTGAGGTCCAAGGATTTTTCGTTGTCGAGGAGATTGACGAGCGCGTGACGAAGAATCGCGAACTGGCCGCACAGGTGAAGCACCAGCATCGCGATGAAACAATCCGACGCTGTGTAAGCTATTGTCGAGCTGAATGTCGCCGCTAATTGGCTGACCCATACGAATGCGAAATTCGACGGTTTTCGCAGGTTTATGGGAAAATAAGCCGGGTACATGAGCACTCTCACTATATCGGTTGTATTCCAAACATCGAGGTTCAAATAAAACAGCGGCAGAACCTGAAACCGAGTGCGATCACTGTTTTAAGGTACTTAGTCCTCCCAGCTTGTCTGATGCCGCATAAGTTCGAGAGAGAATTAGACAGAATTTCCGGACAGTTCCCGATAAGATAAAAATCGGAAAAAAATCAGGCATATGGAAGATGCTGAAAAGATTATGTTGGCACAATAATAATTAAAAAATGTTAATAATAAATTACTTAAATGAATAATAGTGCAACAAATTACCCGGTAACCTATTTTTTTACGAAAAACATTTGTTTATTTTTCTGAACACGTATGAATTTTTTCGTAATTTTGTTTGATTGAAAATGACATTTTTTCAAAGTATAAAATTGAAAACCAGACAAAATTCTGAAAAAATTCATAAGTATTCAGAAAAATAAACAAATGTTTTTAATAACAAAAAAAATTAAGTTACCGGGTAGTTTTTTGCACTATTATTTATTTAAGTAATTTATTATTAACTTTTTTCAATTATTATTGTGCCAAAATAATCTTTTTAGCATCTTCCATATGCTTGATTTTTTTCAGATTTTCTTCTTATCGAGAACTATCCGAAAATTCCGCCTGATTCTCCCTCGAACTTATGTGGCATCAGACAAGGCGGGAGGACTACCTTAAAGTACTCCTGTCGCTTCACGCTCACTTCGCATAAATTTCCTAAAAGTAAGAGGGAATTACAAACACTTTTCGAGATTAAAAAACAATATCAGAAAAAAAATCATGAACTACCTTAAGGGGGGGGTAGGGTATTACAATTTTTATTTGGCATTTTTATTTTATATTTTTTACTGAATGCATAATACTTCAAGAATATTGTGTCAAATTTTCAAGTCAATCGGAGCAAAATTGACGACGTTATGAATATTTTTATACTCGCGGATTGCTGTACCTTCGCTGCCCGAGCGCGACTTTAAAGCGTTTTTCCCACAACTCACGTTTTCAAAGTCGGTGCCCATCGTACCGTCAAAACTACTGCACCGATTCTTTTGAATTTTTGCATACTTTTTCTGTACATGTTTTACGAGGTAACGCGGAAGAGTTTTTTTTCGAATTTATTAATATTTTTTATTTTACAATAGCAAAATAGCCGATTTTTTTCCCGAAAAATCGCGTTTTTCCCTTTAAAGTGTTCCCAAAAATTGAAAAATCAAAATTTCGAAAAAAACTCTTCCGCGTTACCTGGGGAAAACAATTACCTAACAAATGAACTTTGGTTTTTTAATTTCGGATGATCCAGTACCGAGTTCTGATGGGCACCGCAATTCTACTTTTTTCCGAGACGCTTCCGAGTAAATGCCGCCATTGCTGTATTTTTTAATATTTCTTCATGAAAAAATTACACAATATTCTTCGAATGTTATACTTTGATGTACAATTGGTCTTATTGAATAGATTTTAACAGTGTTGTCAAAAAAAAATGCACAAAAACGTGCCTTTTTTGCACGAATTAACCCTACCCCCCCCCCCCCCCCCCCCTTAAGGTAGTCGGAGCGGATATTCTGAAATTTGCCCAAAAATGTTCAAGAAAATCACAATATTACTAAATCACGAAAAAATTCATACGGATTCAGAAAAATTAACAAATTATTTTCATTGCAAAAGAAAGTTAGACAAAACAAGTTTTTTTTTCGTCAATACGTTTATAACTTTTGGAAATTATTATTGCGCAAAATCAATCCTTGGAACGCCTTCTATATGCTTGATTTGTTCGGATTTTTATTCTACACGCGTACATTGGCGTTGATAAAATGCAAATAAAAACCTTAAGGGCAATGTAGGACCATACGAGGCTGTGCATAAAGAGGCCAAATCCGATGGAGATATTTCTGCCGATTTTGGCTTTTTTCATCATCACATCGCGTTCTTCCGTCGTGAGCTTTCGCGTCCAATCGTCCGTCAAAAACTTGAGACACCAGGCTAAAACTTTAACGACCAATCTTTTCATTCTGATTAGCAGACATTTTTTTAATCGTTTTTGGCGGAAAAAAAGCTTTACCTTCGCCGTTCTTCCACAGTACGAGGAATTTCATACAGGCCCCGGTTATTCCGACAACGCCGGCGCCAATTTGAATGACTTCGTCGAGGACGAAGGGATAGACCAACGGAGCCAGAGCCTGAGGACAAACAATGAAGCTGAACACCCAGAGGCTCCACATCGGCGAGCTGTATCGCATTATCAGACTGGCCCGGCTGTCCTTGCGCGTCTGATCGGGCCAGAGTCCGATCAGACTAAGATTGAAGCGATTCCAGCCAATGGCGAATTCGACATCGGGACTGAGAAGCTCTACAGTCGAATCGCCGTTACTTTTCCAAGTCGCGGCACTCGATATCCCGGCCATAGCTGTAATCTTCTTTCGTTCAACTTCAGCACTCAACTGTGACTCCCTCTGCTCATCGCGAAATATTGGAAAAAATACGAGAGAAAAAAATAACAAAAATGACAAAAAATAAATAACCGATGCGCGGTATGCAGGTAAATCCGTGAGTGAAAAAAAGTTGAAGGTAGTTGATATGAAAGTTTAACTATAAGATTATACTGCTGGCGTGTACTATCGATTATATGGTATTTTGCTTCGTCTCAATACGTACAACTGTGAGTCATGAGGGAAAAAGAAAAAAAAATAAAAAGAAAAAAACGTTTTTATTCAGAGACCATGTACGAATTATTTGATTGCATTTTCGCGCAAAATAATCGACGAGGTCGTGGATGGAGGATACAGTATTGTTTCGGCTCAGTACGTACAACGGTGCATCATGAGGGAAAGAAAAAAAAAAACGTTTTTTGTTCAGAGACCATGTACGAATTATTTGATTGCATTTTCGCGCAAAATAATCGACGAGGTCGTGGATGGAGGATACAATATTGTTTCGGCTCAGTATGTACAACGGTGCATCATGAGGGAAAAAGAAAAAAAAAAAAAAGTTTTTATTCGGAGACCATGTAATTATTTGATTGCATTTTCGCGCAAAATAATCGATGAGTTCGTGGATGGAGGAGACAATAATGTTGCGTAGACCAGAGCTGGACAGTATTTTAGGTACATGGAGTATTTTGAGTATTTTAAACACGTACTTTAAATACTCTAATACTTCAGTAGTGTTTTAACTACTTTTTCGGCACTTCAAGTGTAGATGCAAAATACTTTTGCGCCTACTCCATATTCGGGACATTTTTATTTTTTTAGAATAGCTGTGCTGCGATTAGCTGAAGGCGAAGTGTCAGTCATCTCGGAAGAGTCGCGTTAAACGTAAAATTTGAAAAAATCGGACATACTCAAGGTACTGAAAAGATTGATTTTGCATAATAATAATAATTTTTAACTGTTATTAACAAAGTAATGAGAAAATTAATTGTTCAACAAATAATTCGGCAAGCCAACTTTTTTTTCGCATGAAAAATATTCACTAATTTTTCTGAATGCGTATGAATTTTTTCAAAATTTTGTCTAATTTTGAGAAATTTCGGTTTTGGCCCCTCATTTTGCGTGAAAAAACGCAATTGAAAAAAAACAAAATTCTAAACAAAAAATCATACGTATTTTATTATGAAAATTTAATCTCTTCAACGCCTTTAATATGTATGATTTTTTCAAATTTTTATATTATCGAAAAGTGTTTATAACTCCCTCTGATTTTTCGAAAACTTATGCAAACTCGACACCAGTTGCAAAGACGACCTTAAATTGATTCTGCCCGAGCCTACTCATTGTCAATGGACGTACCTGTGATTTTTATGAAGTATTTAAAAAAGTAACTTTAACGAAGTACTTATAAATGAATAAATTTTGAGTACAAAAAGCATTTTGTGTTTTAACTACAAAAAGTATTTTGTATTTTGTATTTTAAGTATTTTCGAGTATTTTTCCCAGCTCTGGTGGGCCCAGCTTTTCCCAGCATCTTCCATGTTCGCACATTATCGCGTGTTATACATAAAAACTTGTCAACTTGAAACTGATTGTTCTTACGATTCAATTTACGAGGGTATTTTATTTCCCTTTCAGTATGCACAACAGTGCATCATGAGGGAAAAAGGAAGAAAAACACATTTTTATTCGGAAAACTATGTACGAATTTTTTTATTGCGTTTTCGCGCAAAATAATCGACGGGCTCGTGGATGGAGGATAGAATAACGATGTGTAGATATCGTAGGAAAAATTGCCATTTTATTTCTCAGATTCGCGCAAAACGATCTTCCATGTTCGCACATTACTGCGTGTTATACATAAAAACTTTTCAACTTACAACTTGATTGTCGTCACGATTCAATTTTCGAGACTAACGACGAATACTGGGAATGAAATAAATATGTATAATAAAATAATAGAATTATTAATAATAATAATAGTAATAATAATATATATTAAATTAAATTGTCGCGAAAGGTGATTAAAAACGATTAGATATTTACAGTTTGGCGTTGCTTCGTACGCTCTGTCGTGCAGGGGCTCAACGGTACTGACTGGTGATCGCACTTCGAGAAAAAAAAAAAAAAAAAAAAAAAAAAAACACGTGCGATTTGACACGCGCTCCTCGTGTGTCGAATAAAAATAATCGTTGAGTCTCTGCGCGAGAGCCTCGTATATCCGGGTTGTCGCGAGAAATAATGGGGTAAAGTTACCAGTTAATGAACAGTTGAGGAAAGAAATCCCTTTAGGATTTTCAAAAAAAAAAAGTAAAAATATGTGAAACAGTTAAAAAAAATCTCGTATCTTCATCGCAAACCTGCACTTTTAGTCGAAAATAAGCTTCACCGACAAAATAATCGCAGTAGTTTGCTACAAAATAAACAAATTAGGAATCTAATGTTCAACTAAATCGTCGTAATTGCTTTCGAAATCGCAAAAAGCTATTTTTCATTCACTGGTGACTGTTTAATTACTGGTGCATTTACCCTATATCGCGAATGTTCTTCTTCTTCTTCTTCTTTCCTTCCTCGGCTATCGCCATCTAATGATAGCATGTGCCACTATCGCGAATGTATTCATCATATATTATCGTTGAAGTTTGCATCGTTGGAAAGCAACGAAAATAAAAAAAAATATAATTCTAATGAACCCAAAGGATTGTCTTGGGTATTATAAGTTGTTAGAACAATTGATCGTTATAATAACTTTTCAGAATCGCTAGAATAATTATTTGAAAGACATTCTTGTACTGAAGCGGGAATTTTCGCTTTAGTCCTATATATAGTACTATACATACTACTACTAGTACATACACATAGTATAGCATGTATAGTAATATAGTACTGTGGTACTATATATAGTGTTTATTATATGGCTGTTTTGAGGACATATATAGTACTAAAGCGGAAATTTCCACTTTAGTTATATGTCCTCAAAACAACCATATAATCAACGATTTTGTCCTCATAATATACCCTACATATAAATATTTTCCGCTTTAGTACTATATATAGTGTCCTTATACTGTTTTAAAGGGACATTTTTTTTAAAGACTGTACTCAAAACAGCCATTAAATGAACTGAAATGTCTTCAAAATATACCTTAGATACATATTATATGTTTTTTTTTTTTTTTTTTTTTTTTTTTCTCGTTTCATTCCAATGATGCAAACTTCAACATCATCTATACAGGGTGATTCAGAATGTTTTTGTCAGCTGTTGAGGAAAAACAGTTTACCATCTCGGAAACAAAGTTACTTAGCCGTTTATCGTAATTCACAATATTTATTTACTTACAAGCACTCGAAAAAAAATTGACCAATGGGGACAAATAAATGAATAAATATTTTTAAAATACTACTTATTTATAGTATTTATAGTATTTTTTAAATATCCGTTTTTTTATATTCTCATTGATCTACTGGTTTATTTATTTATTTATTTTTTCCCATTGGTCTATTTTTTCTTCAAATTTTCAATAAATAAATAAATATTGCAAATTACAAAAAACGGCTAAATAATTTCGTTCCCGAGGTGCTAAACTATCATTGTTCAACGGCTGACAAAAACATTCTGCATTAGCCTGTATTGGCGCTTCTCTCGGCGCACGGTGCTGCCATTGCGGTCATCCTGGGCGGCTATGTGACTCTGTTTCCTCATTTCCAGCTGTGTGTCCGCGTTTCCCTTGGATGATATCTCCGTCTCGGTGCGTCTCGGTGTTGTTCCACGAGCGCAACGGAGGCTCGTTCAGAGGAAGACGTTGCCGGGCCTCGCCTGAGGGCACAAGAAACTCGAACAATCGTGCCTCCTCACGGCCTCCATGACCTCCTGGAAGTGACTGGACACCTGCAGCGCCGCTCCCGGCTCTATTCTGTAAGATAACAACCGAGAAAAACAACGTATAAGAACCAGCAGCGACACAATGACGGCGTTCGCCGAGGCAGATTGAACGATCTTGGTGAGTTTAGAAAGCGTTGAAAGGGTGCCGGCCGGCCGGCCGGCCGGCGAGAATCTCGAATCGCGAGCCAGGGGGTCCCCGAGCTTCTCGCCTATACGAAACACAACGCCGCGAGGATTAAGGTGGACATAATTATAGAAACGAGCTCGGTCATATCATCTGCGTGCCTTTTTCCTATTTTCTTCCAATCGGCGAGCTTTCTAAACTGATAAACACGTCCGTCATTTCGAATTTCACCTGATATTTTAGCGCCAAATTTGCCATCGGATAGGGTTTTCAAACGCAGGGAAATTGTTACGAATCGAGCTAACGAAACGTAATTTATTTATTGATTTTGGGATCTCGTTCGGTTAAGATTGTTCTGTCGCTTCACGCTCACTTTGCATACGTTTTCGAAAAATGAGAGGTAATTCTAGCAATCCCAGCGACCTCGAAAATGACCTAGAAAGTCCAAAAAACGACCGAAGAAAACGACCGGTCGTTAAATGGAAAAGAAAAAAACCCCGTTCAAAGGAGGCAAACAACCGAGAAAACGACCATTGAAATTACTTTTTGGCTGGTCGTTTCTTAGTTCAATCGTCGTTTTCTTGGTCGTTTGCCTCTTTTGAACGGTTTTTTTTGCATTTAACAACCGGTAGGGAATGGCCAACACTTCCCGATAATATAAAAATCTGAAAAAAAAAAAATCATGCGTATTACAGTTGCTGAAAATATTAATATGGCATAATAATAATTCCAAAAAATTATTAACAAATTTATGAAAAATAAACTTGTTTATCAAATCTTCCGACAACTTAATTTTTTTTTTGTTTTAATGAAAATTATTCATTTATCTTCCAGAATACGTATGAATTTTTTCATTTTTTTTGCTTTCAATTTTGTAATTTTTTCAATGCAAAAAAAATTACAAAATCCAAGGCAAAGAAAAATATTTGAAAAAATTCATACGTATTCAGAAAAATGAACAAATGTTTTTCATGACAAAAAAACTTAGGTTACCGGATAAATTGTTGCACTATTATTTATTTAAGTAATTAATTATTAACATTTTCTAATTATTATTGTGCCAAAATAATCTTTTCAGCATCTTCCATATGCTTGATTTGTCTCAGATTTTTATCTTATCGAGAACTGTCCGGAAATTCTATCTACTTCTCCGTCGAACTTATGCGGCATCCGACAAGGCGGGAGGACTACCTTAATGCGCAAGAACTACCTTAACGAGAATAAATGCTCGTAGGCTCTCGTGACTCTTTCCAGATTCCTCTTCAAGCGCATGTTTTGTATTCCAGTCACCTTTCTCTTTCTCTCTCTTCTCTCCGTCTGGCAGATATAAAGCCCATGAATGGACAGACAAGACAACTCGACTGCGGTTACTTCTGGGTATGTCGAAACTATCTCTGACTCGTCATCGAGAATCTCGCACAGTGCACTCTCCGTTGTACGGTTGTACCTCAATTTCATTCGCGACTTTCCTGTGTGTATATTTTGTTATTTCAACATTTCTCCTTTTCCTTGTCGTGTGTTTCTTTTTCGTGTGTGTATGTTTTTTTTCTCCCGACTCCACTGAAATAACCCCATTTCATGTCCGCAACGCGGGCGGAAAATAGCTCATTTTTGACAAATGACTCACGCATGCGAAATACGATTTCATTTCCTCCCTGGGGAGGAAATCGGCTTGTTCCTGCCCGGCGGGAGAAATGAAAATCGCATTACGCATGCGGATCGTCATTTGTT
This sequence comes from Itoplectis maculator, assembly GCA_964034905.1. Classification (NCBI taxonomy): domain Eukaryota; kingdom Metazoa; phylum Arthropoda; class Insecta; order Hymenoptera; family Ichneumonidae; genus Itoplectis; species Itoplectis maculator. Next base: position 451,815 of record OZ035864.1, read on the forward strand.
ACAAATAACCTAATTTTCCGTCCACGTTGCACACGCGAAATGGAGTTATTTTGCAGTGAAATCGGGAGAAAAGTATAGTACGCTACATGGGAGGGATGCAACTTTTCACCTCATGTGAATTTCTGCCCTCGCTTCGCTCGGGCATCAAACTTCACACTCGGTGAAAAAGTTGCACTTCCCTCCCTTGTAGCGTAATGTACTATTTTATTTTGTCATTTCTCCTTTTCCTTATCGTGGGTTTCCTTTTCGTGTGTGTGTGTGTGTGTTTTTTTTTTTATTCCGACATTTCTCCTTTTCCTTATCAAGTGGCATTCGAGGCAACGCTGACACGCGAGGGACTCGCGAGAGAGGCGCCGCGGCCGAGTATCGCATGTAGTACCACCGGCCGCCGGACAGCCATTAGGCGCTCGAGTGAAACTGTGCTAAGAGGTAAAAGTTGAATCAGTCAGTGGGACGTTAATGCGTGCGGGCGAAAGCGGCGGGAGAAGAAAGTTATCCGCTCGCGCGCGCGCGGGAGTTCCGCTTGGGCGCCGAGCGCGTCGCTGCTGCACCGACGATACTCGCCGCGTGGACACTGCGTGCTGCACTGCGGAACACTTCGATGCCGCGCACGCGCTCTTAGTTCCACCAAAGTGCCGCGTTTCCTATTCTCAAAGTCATTGATGCGTCAAAGAGAACGATTGGCGGGCATGGGATTACCATAATAATCGCGTTAAGGTGCTCTCTCCGCGAGCGTTTATTAAGGATGTTGTAAAGCTCCACACTAGTCAAATGAGTGCTAATTTTTAAAAATAATTCAAGCATAGTTTTAAGTATCTGTTGATTATTTTTAATGGTGATTTGTATTGCCAGGTATGTTGATAACCTAGGAAAAATGTAATTGCAACGGATTTGCATAAATATTAACCGATTTACGCAAACTTTTGAAAAGGCAATTATCATTCAGTTTTTTTAAAGGATAAACCGTGTTTTTTGTTCGATTTTGATGTTTTAAGTCTTATTGTCTTTCGTGAAAGATGATTTATGAATTTGCCTCGCAAATAACTTTTAACATTTTCCGTTTAAAAATGACAACCTTTTGTTTACCCATCTAGAAAAATCTTTTGTAAACAAACAGCTGTCATTTTCCAACGGAAATTGTTACAAATTATGTAAAAGCTTCTTCTAAGGAAGACAATGAGCCGTGAATCATCCAAATCGAGCAAAAAACACGGTTTATTCTTTAAAAAGCGAAACGAAAAGTACCTTTTCGAAAGGTTTGCGTAAATCGGTTAACATGTTTGCAAATTGATTGCAATATAATTTTTCCCATATCAAGAACATATCTGACAATCCAAATTACCATTAAAAATAATTAAAAGATGCTTGAAAAAACGATGTATAAATTGTTAAAAAATCAGCACTTATTTGACTAGTGTGGAGCTGTATAACATCTTTAAACGCGTTTTTCTCGAAACAACATATTCCAATAGTGTTGCCGCGATTTCTCAATAACAAATAAAGATATCGTCTTATTTTTTTTAAAACAAAGCTATTTACTTCCTCTACAGATTGAACCTGAATCTGTGTACAAAAATCAATTTGTTGTTATTGTTTTTACAACAAACGTCATACATTTTTCGATATTTTTCGTTTTTTTCCTGCCATTTTTTAAATTTTAATGATTTTTTATTGAATTCAGGTTTAATCTATAGAGTAATATGTCCCGAAGAGAATGCCCTTTGGAAATTTCTGATCGCTTCATCCGGTCACCCAGAATCGCGGCAACAGCGGAGCAAATCGCGAGACGCATTGCCATCTTCAATTGTTAATAACCCCGTTAAATTTTAATATTTTTAAAGCCACAGAAGCTGAATTCTATAGCCAAAATTCTAAGAAAAACGTTGCAAAAAAGAAAATGGATGTATGTCGATTCTTTTCCACACAAATGCCATATCAATTTTTTTGCGTTTTTGGCCAAACCTCGCCGTCTAGTCCCCACCCAGGATTTCTAACAGTGTGCAGCAGATTCCATTGTCATCGTTATCAGCAAAAATACTCACAATCCAAGAAGCGCGTCCATCTTCTTCTCCATAAACATCGAAGCGTCCTGTCCCCTCTGTATCATAGCGTCACAAAATATCCTCTTGGCGCACGGAGTATTCGTCCAGTCACCAGCGATGTGAGCGGCCTCGGAAACCTCGGCATTCTCGAGATTCTGCAGAGCGTCGTCGAGTTCCTGATCGTTTTCGATGCTCCGTCGTCTTCTCGTCGCAGCAGCAATCCCAGGCAACGACGTCTCGCTTGCGACCGTCTCGACTTGCAGAAGGTCATCCTCGGTCGGTGCTTCCTGAGGCTCGACACTGTTGTCCGCCACGGAATTGGATTCCTCGTAGTCGCGAACGACGTAGATTTTCTCGTCGCCATTTTCCTCGACGCCCCTCGCAGGTAAAATGATCTCAGTGATGTCGGTGATTTTTCCACCAACCGGGATGTCGATTTCCAGGATGTCCGCCATCGAATCGGCTCCCTTTCGTCGCAGACGTTGCGTCTCCTCGGTGGATGGTTTTGCAATGGCAAAATTATCGACGGCGCTTCGTTTCCTCCTTCGCGTTTCCTGGATCGTCGACTGCGTTCTCCGGTCGCCGCTGACGTCCTCCAGCACTTCACCTTGGTCGACGTAGCGGACGGCGTCATCCAAAGCCCGTTGGTTATCCAGGAGTTGCTGGTCCTCGTCGTCCTCGTGGCGCGAGCGCTTCAGCACGTCGACGTCGAGATAACGACCGACGGCGACGGCGCCGATCCCGAGCGCAGCACCGGAAGCCACTAAGCCGAGAGCAGGTATGAGGATCGACGATCCCGTAGCTACGGTACCGATCTTATCCTGGGCCGTATGCTGCCCTGAAAAAAAAAATTGTCGAGCTCAACGAAATCCCTCTTTTAAAAAGTTCATGAGTAACCGAAAGCATTGTTAGAAAACTATTCGAGCTATGATTGGCTGGGACTCTTAGACCGAGTCCAAGTTCATTTGTCCTTGAAAACTTTGACAGTTCTGTCAAGTGCCGTATTTTTTTTTAATCCACTAAAAAAAGGTTGATGACAGTGTTTGCAGGGGTAGAATATGCGACTTGAAAACGATGGTATAGGTTAAAAGTCGATATTTTGAAAAAATAAATTTCGTGACCCCTATTTCGGCGGTTTTTGGCCCGATGGCCAGATCTATGTTCATGTGAAGCCGTTTTGTTCGTGCTCTGATTGGCCCTCGCTTCGCGCAAAAACAGAACAAATAAGACCAAGTTCGTCTGTTTTCAAAATGCAAAAATGACAGTTTTTCTGTCAAGAGGAGGAAGAGGAGACTCAAGAAGAATTTAGTAAAAGAACGCTGCAGCGCCCTTCGAAAAGTAGTGACGCGCAGCAGCGCATCCGTCTAGTGGTTTATATAGTTAAAGTTCACTGAAGTTCGCTTATTTGTGTTCATGGCTCACTGAACTTAATATCACTTTAAGCATCCTGAAGTAGTCAACGCAAAAAAATGGCTTTTATTGATTTAACGAAACCGCATTTGTCTCAACTTCGACTTCGTTGAGTCAGTAACGAATTCACCAACCTCCCGGCGAGGTTGAGACCATTTTATATTTTTAACTCCCGACTGTCCCCCTGGGGTAATAAAAAAGACGAGTTATGCGTTTCACGGCGATCAGCTGATTTTAGCGATTTCTTTGTAGCCAATGTTCTCGAAAACGGTAAAAAATTACTTGACCAAATTTTGTACGTCAATTCTATAACTAGCGCTGAATGTCTTTTTTCATAAATTGAAGCGATAAGTTTTTAATTCGCGTAGATAAATACATTGTGCAAATAGCCTGTTTGAATATATCAAAATATCGCAAGATGGCCGCCGTTGCTGCGTATTCTGTGACTCACTTCATAGCGCATATGGCTGAGTATTTGAATGACTTAGAAATTAAATAAAAAAAAACGATGAAATAAAATAATGTTATAAAAATGAAAAAACTCCCCACTGAAAAAGGAGGTTAATTAATGAACAAATTGAGTAAACAAAAAATTATGAAATAATTAAATAACCATTTGCATATCACATAGTCGAGAGATGTTTTTTTCGTCATTATGTGTTTTTTTATTTTTATAAAATTATTTTTCAGTGATGGGCGACGTCCTTACCTTTTGCGAGGCCGAGATTCTGCGATATTTTGTGGGTCGCTTCGACGAGAGGATCGAACACCGGCCTCGTGAGCTGCGACATCCGCTCCACGCCCGTCGAGAATTGGTTCCTCAGGTTCTCCGATATCTTCGCCCAGAACGGTTGCTCGTTCGGCTGCTTAAGACCGTAGAAGTGCTGATTGGGATAATAATTCTTAATCGTGTAAGAATCAACGACGTTTTTGTCATTCAGCACATATTTCTTCTTGTGGCGCTGCTCGGTGAAGGAATTCTGGTTGTCCGGAAAGTTGTCCGGACGACGCTTCTCGCTCTTGAGGATCTTGGCAGGTTGAACGCCGAGCTCTGGATGCGCGTACTGAAGAACCGGCGTGCGGGCGCCCGGCTTAAGGGCCAGCGGCGCGATTTTTTGGCTCGCTGGCGTGTACATCTGCGAATTCGGATAGTTTGAAGTGCCTTCCGGACGAAGCATGCGCTTCTGGAGGTTCGAACGGTAGTTGTCGTTACGGCTTTCGTAGATCTCGGCGTTCAGGGCAGCAGCGGCGGCTGCGTTATTCCTATGCGTCTGGGGATCCCACTCGAAGTAGACATTTCTGTCGTCGTCGAAATTCCTGCCGTACCTACGGACATTAGAACGGTTTTAGAAATTTTGCTTGTTTTTTTTTCATGAGAAAAAAACAACCACAAACAAAAAAGGCAGCTGGCCCGAGTGACCGTAAATTTGTGGTTTTCTGACGGTTGCTTCGAGGTTATTGTCATTCTAAGGTTCCTTTTTGTAACTCATGCACGTAATGTCGCACATTTCGTGCCCGCAAAGCGTGCGTGAGATCGCGTATTATGCTCATGTCAACGTAGATAATTTCACGTACGCCATCTGGTGCGTGAAGTTATCTACATTACTTCACGCACACATTGGCGTGCGTGAAACTATCTGCATTACTTCACGCACACATTGGTGTGCGTGAAACTATCTACATTACTTCACGCACACATTGGCGTGCGTGAAACTATCTACAAGATGATCTCACGCACGCTTTGCAGGCACGAAGATGTGCGACATCACGTTGACATTCGTTACAAAAAGTAGTATGTGATACATGGGCGACAAAGCGGCCGTCCCGCGGAGGTTAGGAAGCAGTGCACTTGCCTCCTCTCGTGCTGCTACAAACAACACTCGCAGCTCGCAGCTCGTGTCGTTGTAGCACTCGATTTGGCGAGTGCGCCGCTTCCTAACCTCCGCGCGTAACGGCCGCTTTCTCGCCCTTGTATCACAAAGTACTATTATGGATACTTTTTGGTTGCTTTACCGTAAAAGAACCGTGAAAGAACTGCAACATGTCCACTCAAGGGGGGAACCCACATTAGGCGTTTCAAAAAATCAGATTTTTTTATTGTATATATCGTTAGCTTAACTATCTAAGAATACGCTGTCAAAATTTCAAAGCAAAATTCGAACTTTTCTAGATTTTGTGGCGATAGAACCGAGCGCTCGTCGTGTACACGCTACAAGTTCGAAGCGCTTTTCAAACCCGTTTTACTCAGAACGAATTTTTTCGCCTCTGCGGACATTCTGCCGCAGAACTAATGAAGTTTCTAAGGGTGTTTTTTATGCATAATTCGTGAAAAAAATTGTGAAATATGAGAAAAAAATTTCAAACGTCTGCCAAATGTTTAATTTTTATCATTTTCACCTGCATCGAGGTTCATATTTTTTGGAAATTAGTTATTAATATGAGAAAAAAATCCCTAATGATTTCGGATGAAAATGGGAATGGCTAACCTTCTGGCAGTGGGAGAATTCTATTACGACCTTCAGCGGACAACAGTGCGTAACGCTGTTATTTTTCCGTAAAATTATAAAGAAAAAAAAAAAACAAAATCGCAAAAATTGTTCGAAATATGAATAACATGATGGCCAAATTTGATTAAATTCTAATAAATACTTCCCACCCAAGAAAAATCCTAAAAAACCAGTGAAAATAAGCCTCCTAATGTGGCTTCCCCCTTAACCCAGTTACAAAATTCATGAGATTGTTGTTCTAAACCACGAATGACCGTTAATTTTGTGCAAAAATTAACCTGGTTGTTTTCATGGTTATCCAACCGGCTACTGGATTTGCTAGGGTGGTGACATTCCGGTTATTTTTCAGTTCTTATCATCCGTTAGGAAAAAGTTAGAATTACCTGCGATTGACGTCCTTGAAGAATCGCTCGAACCTCTGCCTCTCAGCCGTATTGTCAGATGCGAAAAAAGTGGTCGAAGGTTCGAGGGTGACGGTGGTGGCTCCCTCGGGAATGAGTTTGTTGTTGATGACCCTGGCGTTCCTCCAGGTCTGAATTTTGTCCATGGGCTCGTCGGGTACCCTGGTACCATGAATAACGGGGGTTCCATCAGCGTCCAACGCCATCGGCGTCCTCTTCGGCAACGACTTCACGTTTATCTCCGATCTGACAGTCACTTCGGCTGGCACGTTCTTTCCGCCTCGATTCTTCGACAGATTCGCGCCGATGTTGGTCCTCGTGAGTGGTCGCGGCTGATGCGGCAAAAACGCGTACTGCATCATCGGCTGATTGCCGACGATTCTCGCGCGCATCTGTCCTCCCTCCGACTCGAGATTCCGCGTCTCTCGATCCGAGTTTCTCGACAGCAGCGCCGAATCCTCGCGCCGATGAATTTCCGGGCTCTGATAACGTGCGGTGAAGCTTGATCTGCCCGGGAACAAACATTTCAGGTATCATCGTATATGGATCAGATCTAATTGACCATATCTGATTAGACAATAAAAATGGCCAGGTCTGATCGTATATAGATCAGATCTAACCAGATATGATCGTATCTGACAAGATATGGTTTCATGATATGAAGTAGGAGTGCGCGAATAGCAATCGAATCGAATCGAATCGAATATTCGATTCATCGAATACTCGGACTAAAACGAATATACGAAATAAGCGTCGATCGAGGATATTTTCAGAGTTCTATGTTCTATTTTTCGGCTGTGGCCGAGACTGTAATAGATTATTGCCGAAAATGAGCAGGATGTAAGGATCATCACATCACCGACTTGTATATACGCCTCTAAAAACCATTTCATTAACAACTGTATATTAATATGTAAAAGGGCTCGTCCCGTAAATTAATAAGCAAGCAAACAAACAAACAAATAATGTCGAATATTCGTAAAAGTCAAAATTAGACAATCTTAAACCATTGGTCGGTATTGATTGCAGGCAAAGTCTGTTCAGTGGTTCAGTGTTTAACACAATTTTTGATTTTTTCATAATTGTATGGAGGCACTTCAGCAGCCATTTTTTCCATTCACTATAAAAGTAACTGTGATAATAAAATTTGATTAAAAAAAACAGTAATAAAAGAAATTAATAAACCAATGATTAAAGTAACAAAACAAAACCCCTTAAGAAAGCCAAACGCGATAAACGTACTAACACAACCCAGCTGAGTTAATCATTGTTAAATAAATAAGAGGAAGCACTATGACAATGTAATTGCCTGCTTTTTTCATATAACATTGTCGACATTCGAATGATGCTTAAATATGTAAAACAGTTCAATATCCGAACATGCCAATCGCGAATATTCGAAACAGTCGAATACTCGAACATGCCAATCACGAATATTCGAAACAGTCGAATACTCGAACATGCTAATCGCGAATATTCGAAGCAGTCGAATACTCGAACATGCTAATCGCGAATATTCGAAACAGTCGAATACTCGAACATTCCAATCGAATATTCGAAACAGTCGAATACTCGAACATTCCAATCGAATATTCGAAACAGTCGAATACTCGAACATTCCAATCGTATATTCGAAACAGTCGAATACTCGAACATTCCAATACTCGAACATTCCAATCGAATATTCGAAACAGTCGAATACTCGAACATTCCAATCGAATATTTGAAACAGTCGAATACTCGAACATTCTAATCGAATATTCGAAGATACGAATATTCCAATATTCGCACACCCCTATAACATATTTGATACATTAATGAACATATAAAAACATACCTGAACATTTTTTCCCGGGTGCCGTCGATAACCGCGTTCGAATCGGACGGCAGTGGCTTCCATTCGAAATCCTTCTCCGTCGTCGAAGAATCGTCGCTCGTCTCGACGAGAGCTCCGCCATCTTGGCTCAGCGGTGTCCAACTTCCGTAGTCGATGTTCGTTCCGGCGAACGAACTTTGCTTCGAAGCTTCCGACTTGTTCGGCTCCTCGATGCTTCGGTTTTCCAGGACTTTTGGGGTTTCCGGAAGGGGGTCGGCATTTTCCGTCCGAGTTCTCGTTCGTATCTCCTCGACCTGGTCGGATTCTGATCTCCTGACTTCGTCACGACGCTCCTGGGCTCGGATCTCCGGGTTCGAGACGTTGACGTTGTCCTTTATCGCTGAATCGACATTGTCCTTCGACGCTTGCTGCTGGGTCGCTTCCTGATTAGGAACCTTGTCGCTCTTATCGCGACGTTTCACTATCAGCGTCGCGACGTTTCCCTCGCTCGTGCGAACCTTCAGCTCCTCCGTCTCGCCGGGCAGACTTCTCGCGACCTTGAGGATCGTTCTGGTGTAACTGGGCTTCGGGATCTCCGCTGACGACGCGAGGAGAGCCCCGGTCACGAGGACAATCGCGAGGATCGCCTGAAACATGAAAAGCCAATAATCGTACGCGTTAAGAGGGGAAAGCACATTAGGAGTTTCGAAAAATATGATTTTATTATCGCATATATCGTTAGCTTAACTATCTAAGAATACACTGTGAAAATTTCAAAGCAAAATTTAAATTTTTCTAGATTTTCTGACGATAGATCCGAGCGCTCGTCGTGTTCTTAAAACGCGTTTTGCTCAGAAGAACTTTTTTTGCCCCTGTGGGCATTCTGCCGTAAAAACTAATAAACTGATCATTATGAAAATAGACAGTAATATTCTCTATGCAATTACAAAGTAGATGATCCAACATCGGGGATGATATGATATTTGTAAGGGTGTTTTTTTTGCATAATTCGTGAAAAAAATGGCGAAAAATGTGAACAAAATTTCAAACGCCTGCCAAATTTTTAATTTTTGTCATTTTCACCTGCATTGAGGTTCATATTCTTGGAAAATTAGTTATTAATGTTAAAAAAAACCCTTATGATTTCGGATAAAAATTGGAATGGTTACCCTGCCCCCAGTGGGAGAATTCTATTTACAAACTTCAGCGGACATCAGCGCGTGAGGCTGTTATTTTTCGGTGGAATTATTTAAAAATGCACATTTTTGTCATTATGAAGAAAATTGTATGAAGAAGAAGGGAGAGGAATGGCCGAGTTCGATTGCCGGCCGAGCACCAATGGATTCTTCTATGTGCTTTCTGTGATCCCGGTGGTTCAGAATCCACCGCAAAAATAGCAGGTCTAAGGGAAAGGGCCAGCGCCTTGGTTTAATAAGCCAAAAGACTGGGAGACTGTCAGGGGTTCGATTCCTCTGAGACTGAAGTCCTGCGCGTGAAGGCAAAAACGGACTTAACGTAGCTCTACCATGAAAATTTCAGCGGGAATGCCCCATACGGATATGGAATCATATGTCGCACTGGGTCATGACATGAAATCTTCATCCCTAATCCTCCCTAACCCTCTTCAACAACTACAGCAAATCTTTTTTTTTTTTTAAGTATTTGGGAAAAAAGAAGAAACGTATTTCTGTGTTGGAGCCTTTGAACAACAATATTTGCGAATCTACGATTTTTTGTTTTAAATGGATTTTTTATTAACTTTAATTATTCTTTCAAATCGGCATCTCGGGAATTCAGAGCTATATTAAGAAATGGTTCAGACAAAATTTGTGCGGTTTGAAACGAGTTGAATGATGTATATTCTTCCAAAGAATTTCGCACAGTCCAAAGTACTCTAAAATCGTTTTATACAAAAAAAAAAAAAAAAAAACGGGGATCGGTGAAATAATACAATACCAAGAAAATTAGCTAGCCAATGGTGATTCTTGTAGTATTCACCTGCGGACGCGCCGCCGAGAAGTATGGTTGATATAGCGCGAAGCACGAAGGTGATCGAGAATTTCTATGATAATTAGAGGAGGCTCGGGAACGTGGACGGTTAATCAATCTGCATACTTTCGTTTCGACAGGCTCGATACATATTCATGAGTAAATACGCAGCCGGTAGCTGGCGCAGCGCGTTTCCCATATACATCCGTGTGCGTGGAACGCGGCGAGCGAGAATCGGCAAATAGTTATGCACACGATGCACCTGCGGTCTTTTCGCCTGCGAATTTTCTACTCGCACGAAACAGCCACAACCGTGTTGCGCGTTTCTCGAGCGTTGTACTCTTTTTTTTTTTTTTTTTTTTTTTTTTTTTTTTTTTTTCGAAAGCTAGAATTTCGTGGCATTTTTCACCGTGATACATTTTCGACAAATAATTCCATCAAGGAAGTCGCAACAATTCTTCCGGACGAGGAGTAAAGTGAGATTCGAGTATAATACCAAAGTTTCGTAACGCACATACATTTTTTTTCAGTCCGTGATGCAAAGGCACTTCCGGGCAGGAGAAAAATAAAAAAGCGATAAAATGTATTGCGAAACGCGCGAATTAAGTTTTACGGGTTTTCATCGATGATGCAACGAATTTCACTCGGGCGCGAGGAGAAATAGTGACTTGGCGGAGAATCCGAAGCAGAAATGGGCAGTATTTTAAGTATTTTAAATACGTACTTAAAATATTCAAATTTTGGTTTTCGCCCCTCATTTTTTAAAAAACGGAATTTAAAAAAAAGACAAAATACTAAAACAAAATCATACGTATTTTATTATGCAAAATTAATCTCATCAACGCCTTTAATATGCATGATTCTTTCAGATTTTTATATTATCGAAAAGTGTTTGTAATTCCCTCTCATTTTTCGAAAACTTATGTGAACTCGACTCCAGTTGCAAAGACTGCCTTAAATTGATTCTGCCTGACCCTTCCCATCGTCAATGGACATACCATTGATTTTTATCAAGGATTTATAAAAGTACTTAAACGAAGTACTTATAAATGTATTTTAAGTACAAAAAGTATTTTGTACTTTGTATTTTAAGGTAGTCCTTCCGCCTTGTCCGATGCCGCGTAAGTTCGATCGAGAATTAAACATAAATTCCGGATAGTTCTCATTAAGATAAAAATCTGAAAAAAAAAATCAAACATATGGAAGATGCTGAAACGATTATTGTGGCGCAATAATAATCGAAAAATGTTAATAATAAATTACTTAAATATATAATAGTAAAATAAATTACCCGGTAACCTAATTTTTTTTTCGTAACAAAAAAAAATAGGTTACCGGGTAATTTGTTGCACTATTATTCATATAAGTAATTCATTATTAACATTTTTTAATTATTATTGTGTCAAAATAATCTTTTCAGCATCTTCCATATGCTTGATTTTTGAGTTCATCATCCAGTGCACAACTGGACGTCTATTCGGAATCCTTTCGGATTCCGAGTCGGATAACCGATTTGGGGAGACCCGAGCCGATCCCGACCAGGATCCAGTCTCAGACTGGGACTCGTCGACAGAGTTTTTCATTATGAAGTCCTTTATGGGCCCTACCAGGGTAACCCTAACAAACCCTGATGAATGATAAACTCATCCAGTGGGCAACCGGAAGTCAATTCGGAATCTGTTCGGATTCCGAGTCGGGTAACCCATTTGGGGAGACCCGAGCCAATCCCGACCAGGATCCAGTTTGAGACAGGGACTTCCCGACAGATTTCTACATGGGTTTTATCTAATTCTATCTATCTAATAGATAGAATTAGATAAGGCTATCTAATTCTTTTCGAACTTATGCAGCAGCAGCAGACAAGGCGGGAGGACTATCTTAAGTATTTTTGAGTATTTTGCCCAGCCGAGAATCCGAAGTACCGTACATCGCGCGCGGTGTTGACTCGATCGCGTGCGAGAGTGGTACAGAGTCGTCGGCGGATAATCGCACGCGTTATTGCAGTCGAGCAGTCGCGCGGTCGTTTACACGTCGAAATAACCGACGGGCGGTGAAATACAGTTGACTCATCCGACAGCAGTCGGACGCGAGAGGCGCGATGCACGCGCGCGGATGGAGGGGGAAAACAGTGCGCGCGGCGATTACACCCGAGGCACAATCTCGCTGTCTCCGTCGCGTTTGCGGCTTCTAATGTCCGACCGGAGAAATTTAATCGTTCACTGCGCGAAATTGTGCGACTGGAGAGCCGTTGACGTTGGAGGCGCGCAGGCGCCGCATTCTCGCAATTGTCGGGAATTGGAGAAAATTGTTTTTGCGGTTGACTCTTCGAACGAGCGGGACACCCAGCTGCCAGGTTACTTTCTATCTTTGCTTCGGAATACCCGCTGATGACCGGTAGACGTTGCGTCGTCCTTAAGAGGATACGATACTTCGCTGGGAACTTCGTCGAAACTGTTAAAGGGGGGAAACCAGACGTTAGGAGGCTCATTTTTACTGGTTTTTTAGGATTTTTTTTTGGTGGGAAGTATTTATTAGAATTTAATCAAATTTGGCCATCGTGTTATTCATATTTCGAACTACTTTTGTGAATTTTTTTGAATAATTCTAGCGAAAAATAACAGCGTTACGCATTGATGTCCGCTAAAGGACGTAAGTAGAATTCTCCCACTGCGGGCAGCGTAGCCATTCCAATTTTCATCCGAAATCATTAGGGTTTTTTTTTACATTAAGAACTAATTTCCTAAGAATATGAACCTCAATGCAGGTGAAAATGGTGAAAATAAAAAATTTGGTAGGCGTTTGAATTTTTTTAATAATTTTTCACAATTTTTCTCACAAATTATGCAAAAAAAACACCCTTAGAAATATGATATCATCCCTGATGTTGGTTCATCTACTTCGTAATTGCATAAAAAATATTACTGCCAATTTTAATGATGATCGGTTCATTAGTTTTTGCGGGGCAGAATGCCGCGGCAGAGGCGAAGAAGGTCGTTCTGAGTAAAACGCGTTTTAAGAACGCTTCGAGCCTGTAGCTTGTAAACAACGAGCGCTCGGTTCTATCGTCACTAAAATCTAGAAAATTCGAATTTTGCTTTAAAATTTTGACAGCGTGCTCTTAGATCGTTAAGGTAACGATATGTGCTCCTAACTCCTAACGTGGGTTCCCCCCTTCAGAGGATAAACACGACAACGCGATAACTTCGTTGCTCCCCCTTTCATTCTTCATTTTCATTCACATAATTTTTCCCTTTAATCTTTCGGCCGAACGTGCGCGATAACATTCCCTAGCAATCCGGAGACCGCGAAAATGACCTAAAAAGTCCGAAAAACGACCGAAGAAACGCCCGGTCGTGAAATGCAAAAAAAAACGTCAAAAGAGGCAAACGACCATTGAAATTATTTTTGGTTGGTTGTTTCTTGGTTCAATTGTCGTTTTCTTGGTCGTTTCTTGGTTGAATGGTCGTTTTCTTGGTTGTTTACTTGTTTGCAATGGTTTTTTTTTTGCATTTAACGTGCGGTCGTTTATTCATTCGTTCGGCCGGTCGCTGGATTTGTTAGGGTTGTAAGGTAAACGTCCCAGTAATCACCACCCTAACAGTTCGGTCCAACCGAATACCGACCATGATCCCCACCGGGTCGTTTTGTTGGGACACGGGATCAACTAGTATTTTATCGAAACCAACCACCGACCAACTGAGATTTAGTTGAGAACACGGTTAGTCGGTGGTTGTTTTCTTCAAAATGCTGGTTGTTTTCGTGTTCTAAACCGACCCGGTTGGATTTTTCGTGGTTGGTCGGTCTGCTAGGGCAGTGTACCATTAATCGACAGTTGCGGGCTTTGAATATACTGTAACGAATGTAGCTGACTACTACTTATGAAACACACAATATTAGTTAGGTTGACAACTGATAAACGAATAGATGACCGACTTCACATCACGAGTGACAGTCGACAGTCTTGGCTAGAGATTGACAGCGCGCGGACGTGTCAAAGATCGCGATCGGGAAAATAGAAAGCATTTGTAATCTAATAATATCCGCCCCATCAACAAAGATCCCGTGTAATCATTTCGGCCATCCGTAACAATACATTTTGCTGTAGTCAAGGCACATATTGTCGATTACTGGTACACTGTCGTTTACTGGGACGTTTACCTTACTCCGAAACGCGATACCCGCGTCGATCCGCCGGCTCGAGTCGCCGCTGGCGCCGCCGTTTGCGCACGCGCGAGACCCGTTAGGATCCTCCGGCAATTTCACTTTCTACGTCGTTTCTTCTCGCGCGCGCGGTTCCCGGTTCTCGCTTCGCGCGAACGGGATACTAAATCTTCCCGCGGCACGCGGACCGGCAACTTTCACCGGCGAGTTCGCTTGCCCGGGACGATTTTTCGTAGGAAGCAAAAAGAGGAAGAGTTCGGAAGAAGCAATGCGATTTCCTTCGAATCCTACACTGTCAGAAAAGACTGAACATTTTTATTCATAAACTCGTCAATTAAATTTAATGTACAATTGTGATATAAAATTAAGGTACCTTCGCAATTAAATTAGAGTAAATTTTATAAATTAAAGTACTTTTACAGTAAAATTAAAGCAAATTATAAAAATGACTGTACCAACAAATAAATTTGACCTCGCATTTGTATAGTAAATTTAGATAGATGACCAATTTATGAATTAAAACTTCCTGTACATGTACATTAAATTTTAAGTAATTTTTTTTCGCAGCTCAAAACACCGAAAGAACAAAGGTCAGTCACCAAAAACACCGGTGAGCACTGAGTGCTTTTCGAATATTAAAAGCACCGAAATTCCGGTGCTTTTAAGGTTTCAACACTCAAATTTTCGGTGCTTTTTTGGTGCTTTCGACCAAAATTCCAGTGTTTTAATATTCGAAAAGCGCACTCAGTTCTTTTCCGGTGATTCCGCGGTGTTCGAACTTGCTACGGCAGCCACTGAAAAAGCACCGGTGAGCAGTGAGTGCTTTTCGAATATTAAAAGCACCGACATTTCGGTCGAAAGCACTGAAAAAGCACCGAAATTTGGAGTGTTGGTGCTTTTTTGGTGCTTTTAGGCGGAATTCCGGTGCTTTTACGGTTTCAACACTTAAATTTTCGGTGCTTTTTCGGTGCTTTCGACCAAAATTACGGTGCTTTAATATTCGAAAAGCACTCAGTGCTTTTTCGGTGTTTTCGAACGAAATTCTGGTGCTTTTACGGTTTTAACACTCAAATTTTCGGTGCTTTTTCGGTACTTTCGACCAAAATTCCAGTGCTTTAATATTCGAAAAGCATTCAGTACTTTTTCGGTGCTTTCGACCAAAATTCCGGTGGTTTAATATTCGAAAAGCACTCGGTGCTTTTTCGACGATTTCTCCGGTGTTCGGACTTGCTAGGAAATGCACGGCGGAGGACGTGCAGAGGCGGGAAACGCGTCCGACCGAAGGAAGACGTGCGACAGTGCAGAGCCAAACGATAGGAGAGCAGCTCCCCGTAATTTACGTACTACATCGCGTCGCGTCCGAAGAAATATCGGGCATTACGCGCCAGACGCGTATGTATATTTGTGCCCCTGAATCGTGTCACGGACACGCACACGCAGCACAGCAAGCAGACACACGGAATTTCCGCTCCACATAATTCCACAAGCAGACGTTAATTGCTTGGCAATTAAGCCGATCTAGTTTTTCGATTATAATGCGATGCCGGCCGGGGTATAAAATTGAACTTTATCGTTTTTCCTCTTCAATTTTCCATGGGAAACGGGCTACATGTGTCACCTTGAGAATTATGTGTAGGATAGACGCACCGTTTGTGGCCACTGCACCATTAGTGTCCACTTAAGGAGGTTGAAGTGCTCTACACTAGTCAAAAGAGTGCTGATTTTTTAAATAATTTATACACAGTTTTAAGCACCTGTCGATTATTTTTCATGGTGATTCGTATTGCTAGGTATTTTCTTGACCAGGGAACGAATTTAATTGCAACGTATTTGCATTAATATTAACTGATTTTCACAAACTTTTGAAAAGGTAATTTTCATTCAGTTTTTTCAAAAAAATAAACCGTGTTTTTGTTCGATTTTTATTTATCGCGACTCACTTTCTTCCTTGAGAGATGCTTTACGTATTCACTGTCTAGATTTAAACATTACCTAAGTATGGCCACAAATGGAACAAGTTTATTACCAACTAAGAATACTAAGATGGCCAAAAGCGGTACTTCTACCCTATCCTCGGGATTGTGCGATTATTCGAGATTTTTTTGTAAAAAAAAAAAGCGAAAGGTTTACTTGGACGGCTTCGGACTACTTCGGACCAATTCATCGATTCACGAACACGTGCGTAGCAATGGATAATCGGTTACCAACACGGGAATACATCAAGGGGTCTGACCACCCTGGTCTTCGTTCTTAAAAAAATCAGTGGCTCAAATATCGCGAATGTTCGATATAAGTATTGTTGCCGGGTTATTCGTTATCTGATTGGCTACTGGGTCGCCCGCAACTCATTACTTGAGAACGAACAGTGTCAATGGTGTTATTAAAATTTGACAGTTTACGATCGCCCAAAGTTTGAAGGCTGCTTAAGGGGTCTGTCTACTTTGGATGCATGATAAAAACGCTATTTTTATTCAATTTTTTTGTAAATTACAAAAAAAGAAATTATTGATTTTATCAACTTTTTTGGTGTGAAAATGCCAGTTAAACAGGAGTCCTCAAAAAGTAGGTAGGTGTGCGCTGTTGAAAAAATCTGAACCACGGCCGATTCGAAATAAAAAATTAAATGGTTTTAGGTTCAGTGTGACAGTATAGCTATATCACAAACCTCTAATATTAATTTAAACGAAAAAATAACAAAAAGGCGGACAAAACACACAAAAAATGAAAAACGTGTTTTTTTTCATGTTTTTTGCCGAAAAAAGGAAAAAATAAAAATTTGTCAATAATTCTGGTACGGGATATAGCCACTGTCACACTAATCCTAAAACCATTCAATTTTTTTGTTTCAGATTGGCCGTTGTTCAGACTTTTCGCAAGATTCCTGTTTACCTGGCATTTTCACACTAAAAAGTGGTTACAAACAATAATTTAGTTTTTTTTTTAAATAATTTACGAATGTTTTTGTCAAGCCTTAAAAGTTTTATATCGATAAACAGAACAGTATTTAAAAAAAATAAAAAATAAAAATAGCATTTTTTGGAGACATCCAAAGTAGACAGACCCCTTAAATCAGCGAATAGATATTGAGCAACAACTGGTGCACTTTTTATACCGGCTTCGTATACTAACCGAAAGCAGCTAAAACCTTCCCCCAAAAAAATGAAAAATATTAAAACGCCTCAAATCGCAAAGTTATCAATGACAATAATTAATAACAGTTCTTACCTGAAACTTCGCCATGTCGACTGTAAAACTGCGAGTCTTCCTTAGTCAATTAAACGCGCGTTTTATCGAAGACAATAATTCGATAATAACGTGCCGCCGGCACTCGGTCCCCTTTTTTTCTTGCGTTAAATCAGGCTTCTCTTTCAAGGAACCATGGCGCGTCTCGACTTTCCCGTATATCAATTTGTCGCAATGTTCTACAATTCAACTTGTACGAGAAGAAAAAAGAAAAAAAAAAAAAAAAAAAAAGAAAAACGTGTAGAGCAGAAACGTCGTCGAGTTTATTGCGTTCGATTCGCTCTCGCCGAGCACCTGTTGACTCCCGGAATATCTTCGCGAGACTGACGGCGGTTCACCGGCGACTCCTCATGTCGCCTGCAGACTTCTCGCTGACCCACTTCTCCGCGCCTTCCGAACGGCGCGCCGTGCGCTGCCGATGGACATACAACGTAGCCGTCGCGCCGCATCCACACTCCCTGTCGTTTTGGTAAGTCGTACGCGCGTCCGTATACACTCCCGCCACCCGTGTGCGGCGCCTCCACAGACACAGACGGACACTTTTCCATCGCTCCGCGTGTGAATGAACGATGCATTCTTCCTCCTCCCGGTCTCGCACTTCGCGAATCAATCAAATAATTAAGATTAATCCAGACAGCATCAGCGACTTATTAAGGTAGTCCTTGCGCCTGGTGTCGAGTTCGCATAAGTTTTCGAAAATTGAGAGGAAATTGCAACCACATCTCGATAATATAAAAATCTGAAAAAAATCATGCGTGTTAAAAACGTTGAAAAGATTAATTTTGCATAATAAAAATTCCAAAATGTTATTAACAAATTGATGAAAAATAAAATTGTTCAACAAATATTTCGACAACCTCATTTTTTTGTTTCAATGAAAATGATCCGTTCTATTTTCTGACTATGCATGAATTTTTTCAAATTTTTTAATTCACTTTGAATTTTGTGATTTTTCCCACGTTAAAAAACGCAAAATTCAAAGTGAATTAAAAAAATTAAAAAAATTCATACATATTTAGAAAAATGAACGCATTATTTTCATTGAAACAAAAAAATTAAGTTGTCGAAGGATTTGTTGAACAATTTTATTTTTCATCAATTTGTTAATAACATTTTGGAATTTTTATTATGCAAAATTAATCTTTTCAACGTTTACAACATGCATGATTTTTTTCAGATTTTTATATTATCAAGAAGTGGTTGCAATTTCTTGTCAATTTTCTCGAATTTATGTGAAATGAATACTAGACGCAAGGACTACCTTAAGATTAATCCAGACAGCATCAGCGACTTATTAAACGGCGATCATCGTTTCCACAACGTTCGGAGAAATCGGACAACTGCAAACGTAGCAACTATCAATTTCTATGCAGACAACTATTTTTGTAACTATATTCACAGACACATAATGACGAAAAAAATCTTCCGACTATGTGATATGCGAATGGTTCTCTAATTATTTCATAATTTTTTGCTTACCCAATTTGTTCATTAATTAAGCTCCTTTTTTAGTTGAGATTTTTTTCATTTTTATACAATTATTTCTACTTCATCGTCTTTGTTGTTTAATTTCAAAATGATTGAAATACGCAGCCATATGCGCTATGAAGTGAGTCACAGAATACGCGTCAATGGCGGCTATTTTGCGATATTTCGATATACTCAAACACGCTATTTGCAAAAATTGCCGCGAATTGACGCGAATTAATCGAAAAACGATATTCAGCCCTAGTCATAGAATCGACGTACAAAATTTGGTCAAGTCATTTTTTATCGTTTTCGAGAACATTCGCCACAAAGAAATCGCTCGAATCAGCTGATTGCCGTAAAAGGCATAACTTCCGTCTTTTCGCTCCAGAGGAGCAGTCGGGAGTTTAAAAAAAAAAAAAAAAAAAAAAAAAAAAAAAAAATTGCATATTCTGGCGAAATATTTCATTTTTATTTTGAAATTTGGTCGATCTATGGACAAAACTGAACCCGATTTTTAGAAAAAATTTGAGATTTTTTTTTTTTTTTTTTTTTTTTTAAGCGAAAGTACCGTGAACATTTTTATGGACCATATGAACATTTTTAGAGCATTTTCTAGACGTTTCAGGTGATTAAATATCGAAATAAAAATATCGGAAAAAAATCCATGAAAGCAAAGTTCTGTGAGAACGCAAAAAAATATGTAATTGAGCGTAATTGACTTTCGGCAGAGACGTGAGAAATAAATGTCGAGTGGACCAGCAGCCGAGACGAAAGAAGAAAATGCGAGAGGATAAATACGCCGAAGAATGCGGGAAACGAGAGTCACTTCCGTTCGACTCAAAATCTCTTCGCACGCTCTCAAATCCAATTAACGTTTAACAGTCTCATTGAACGTAAGTTTCAGATAAAATTTCGATCACTACTCGATGGGATAACAATCTGAAAAAATAAGACATACTCAAGGTGCTGAAATGATTGATTTTGCATAATAACAATTTGTATCTGTTATTAACAAAGTAATGAAAAATTGAATTGTTCACCAAATTATCCGGGAAGCCAACTTTTTTTCTCATGAAAATTATTCACTAATTTTTCTGAACACGTATGTATTTTTTCACAATTTTGTCTGATATTGAGAAATCTCGATGTTCGCCCCTCATTTTGCCCAAAAAAACGCAATTAAAAAAAAAAGACAAAATTCTAAAAAAAAAAAAAAATCATACGTATTTTATTATGAAAATTTAACGCCTTTAATATGTATGATTTTTTCAGATTTTTATATTATCGAAAAGTGTCTATAATTCCCTCTGATTTTTCGAAAACTTATGCGAACTCGACACCAGTTGCAAAGACTACCTTAAATTGATTCTGCCCGAGCCTACTCATCGTTAATGGACATACAATTGATTTTTATGAATGAAGCATTTTAAAACTACTTAAACGAAGTACTTATAAATATATTTTAAGTACAAAGACTATTTTGTATTTTGTATTTTAAGTATTTTCGAGTATTTTGCCCAGCTCTGATTTACCGTTGCTGGTTGCAACGAGATTCTGAAATAGCGAGGAAAGAGGTAGAGTATATAGGAGACGAGCTCTCTCGCGCGACGATCTGGTTCACGATGGAAAGTGCTGCTGCTGCCGCTGCTGTTGCTGCTGCTGCTGCTGGCCGCGCGCGACTCGTGCCGCACCGATCCTAATTCCCGAGCGGAGCAGATCTCGTTCTTCCAAATCGAGATCGAGAATACTCGAGTCGATTCGGAGCGCACGCGCTGACTCCGAACGATTCTCCCGCCGGCGCGACGCGCCTGCGTGTGAGTCAACGCAGGGGAGAGAGTGAACCTGAATCTCTTATGGCTAACCTCTCTTCATGTATTACTTCTTTTCTTTATTTATTATCGAATTCTGAAAAAAAATGCAAACGATCGTTTGAATCGCTTTCCTTTGACCAGAGAGTGAACCTGAATCTCTTTATAGCTAACCTCTCTTCATGTATTATTTCTTTTCTTTACTTATTATTGAATTCTTCAAAAAACAAAAAGAAACAAAAATGCAAACGATCGTATGAATCGTTCTCCCTTGATCAGCTTTATCCTATTTTATCAGTTACCCTTATCAGCTTTTCTGAGCTTTTCTTCTTTACCGGCTTTCCCGTTCCACTACACGCTTTCCTCCCTTTACGGGGACACCACGTTGGAAAGTAAAAAAAAAAATTATTTTAAAAAATTCACAAAAGTAGTTCGAAATATGAATAACATGATGGCCAATTTTATTAAATTCTAATAAATACTTCCCACCCAAAAAAAAAACCTAAAAAAACCAGTGAAAATTAGCCTTCTAATGTGGCTTCCCCTTGATGTAAAATTAAAACCTTTTTGATTTCAAATAAAAATTGGAATGGCTGCTCGTCCCGCAATTTAAGTACTCTAGTTACAAGCCTTCAGCGGATATTAGTGCGAAAATTTGTTATTTTTGGCTGAAATTATTATTTTTTAATTTAAAAGTTCGACATATGAATAAAATGATGTCAAAATTTGATTGAATTCTAATTAAGTCTTCCCAAAAAAAAAAAAAAAAAAAAATCCTAAAAAATCTGTTTTATTGATTAGCCCCCAATTAAATCAAAAAGTAAATTTCGATAATCCAAAAAAAAAAACATATTAATAAATGATGTAGGTACGAAAATGGCAAAAATATCGAAAAACGTGCTTGCGCTCGAAAGACGGGACGACAAAAAAGTATCATCGGTAATTGTATATCGTTGAGTCTGTCGGTCACGCTCTTTTCATTTTCAAGTTCACGAACGCCGAGTGTGCGACTGGCCGACTGGGTGTCAGGGGTGTCCGACCAAGTGCAGGACTATCTACCGATCGGAGTCACGTTGGCCGCTCCGCTCGCGCGGCACGAACGCCGCCGCCGCCGCCGCCGGAGTTCAGAGACCTTCGCAGTGAAAGTCCAGCGGCGAGTAACCCGTGATGCGCGCATCCGTAACCTCGGCGCATTCTCTTCCTTCCGACGCGCAGCTATGATACATATTTTTATTTTTTTTTATTCCATATACCTACGCACGAATACTGCCGACAATAACGGACGCGCGGTCGGTGGCTTTGGTATCATCTTCCAGGTTACGAGGTAGCTGGAGTAGATTTATTTACCGACATTTGTCGGTAAAAATTGCTATTTCGTAGTACACTATCCAGCCCAAAAAATATAGCATGAAAACAGTATTGCCGAAGTTTAAAATTGTATTTAAATTGTAAGTATGTGAAAGCTGCCGTATTGGGAAAATACAGATTTCATTATACTTAAAAAATTCAATTCCTTAATTGTAGGAGTACGTTTTTAGGGTAAATTTGCCACTAGGAATCTAAATCTGAGGTAAAAAATTCGATAATTTAAAAAATCTATGATTTATAAATAGTTAATCCTACGTTTTCGAAAAAATTGAATTTTCGACTGCAGATTTACATTCTTAGTGGCAAATTTACGCTAAAAACGTATCCCTACAATTAAGGAATTAAATTTCTGCAGTATAATGAAGTCTGTATTTTTCCAATATGACAGCTTTCACATACTTACAATTTAAATAATTGACATGTTTTTTAAAATTAATTTTCGAATTTCATGATTTTATTCGATTTTTTCGTAACAAAATACTGAGAGGGGAGAGAGGAGAGGAGATACGTAAAAGTCCAGATGGCATACGTGTAGAAATCAAATTAATTTTTTTTATTTTTAATATATATTGTAACGGATTTAGCTGACCATTTACATGGGCACAGGATATGACAATAGACTAACGAATAGTTGACCGACTTCATAGCGATCTTGACAGACGACAGTCTTGACGAGACCTTGACAGCGAGCTGACGTGAGCGACAAAACGAATCGAATAACCAGAACCATTTATAACTAATAATATCCACCCCAACAACAAATATTCCGTGTATTCATTTCGGCCATCCGTCCCAAAATGTATATAAAAATATGAATCCGTAACGTAAAATGCACTCTCGGGAATCCTTGTCGCACCAAGGATGACTCGCGTTATTCGCCGCCTCGTCTCTCGTACGTGACGAGGTACGTGAAAAAGAAGAAGAAGAAGAAGAAGAAGAAAACAACAAAACCGTGACCGACAGTCACTGAAGCTTCGCGACCTCTCGTCGAGCACGTGCCCGACCTCGTCTCCTCGTCACTGACGGTCGTGTCCATTGAGTCCCAAAAAAAAAAAAAAGAAAAAAAAAAAAAAAAAAAAAAAAACATACCCGCGGGGCTTTTGCCACCAGCTGCGAGTGATTCTCGCTGCGATGTTCCTCATTCGCAACTATTGAATAGAAAAAGAAAGTTGAAAGAAAAGTGTCGGGGCGAACGCGACGCTCCGTATCACCCGAAGAACCCACTGCTACCTGTTGCTGCCCGCCGCGCGGAGAGAACGATTCACGCGACTCGCGTTACGTGTCCCGTCGACGAGGCCGCAAATCTCTCGCGACAAGAAGAACCTCGGCGATCTGGGCAGACGAGCTGCAGCCTTCTCGATCAGAGCTGGGCGGTATTTTAAGTATTTTAAATACTCACTTAAATTACTGAAATACTTTTGTGATATTTTAAGTATTTTATCAGCACTTTAAGTACAGATACAAAATACTTTTGCGCCTACTCCGTATTCGGAGACATTTTTATTTCTTGAGAATAGCTGTGCTGCGATTAGCTGAAGCCGAAGTGTTAGTCCTCTCGAAACAGTCGTGTTAAGGGGGGGGGGGGGGGGGGGTAGGGTATTAAAATTTTTTTTTTGGCATTTTTATTTTATATTTTTTACTGAATGCATAATACCTCAAGAATATTGTGTCAAATTTTCATGTCAATCGGAGCAAAATTGACGACGTTATTAATATTTTGATACTCGCGGATTGCTGTACCTTCGCGGCCCGAGCGCGACTTTAAAGCGTTCTCCTGAAAATCATCATTTTGAAAGTCGGTGCACACGATTACTCAAAAACTAATTGGCCGATCGTTCTGAAATTTGGCACAGTGTTTCTCCATATAATTCGTCAGGTAACGCCGAAGGCGTTTTTTGATTTTTATTAAAATTATCAATTTCACAATAACAAATAGGCTGATTTTTCCAGCAAAAATCGCGTTTTTTACTTCAAAGTGATGCCAAAAATTCAAAAATGGTAAAAAAAAAACTCTTCGGCGTTACCTCGAGAAACATCTCCTCTAATGAATGCCGTTTGAATTTTTGGATTCGGGCAATCCTACTTCAAGAAATCGTGTGCACCGCAAATCAACTTTTTTTCGAGATGCCTCCGGAGATTCTCTGCCAATCACTTGATTATTTCTTCTTTTCCATAAAAATTTTACAGAATATTCTTGAAATGTGCCACTATTATGTGGAAAAAGATTTAATTGATTATCACTATTTTTATCGCCACAAAAAATTCTCAAATTTATGCCTTTTTTTCGATGAAAATACCCTCCCCCCCCCCCCCCCCCCCCCCCCCCCTTAAACGTATGTTTCAGATTAAATTTCGATCACTTCTCGAAGGGATATAAATCTGAAAAAATCAGACATACTCAAGGTGCTGGAAAGATTGATTTTGTATAATAATAATTTTTAACTGTTAATAACAAATTAATGAAAAAAATGAGTTGTTCAACAAATTATCCGGCAAGTCAACTTTTCTTTCTCATGAAAATTATGCACTAATTTTTTTGAATACGTATGAATTTTTTCAGAATTTTGTCTAATTTTTTTTAATTTCGGTTTTCGCTTCTCATTTTGCATAAAAAACGCAATTTAAAAAAGACAAAGTTCTAAAAAAAGATCATACGTATTTTATTATGCAAAATTAATCTCTTCAACGCCTTCAGTATGCATGATTTTAATATTATCGAAAAGTGTTCATAATTCCCTCTGATTTTTCGAAAACTTATGCGAACTCGACACCTGTCGCAAAGACTACCTTAAATTGATTATTCCCGACCCTACTCATCGTCAATGGACATACCATTGATTTTCATGAAATATTAAAAAAAAAACTTAAACGTAGTATTTATGAATGTATTTTAAGTGCAAAAAGTATTTTGGATTTTAAGTACAAAAAGTATTTTATATTTTGTATTTTAAGTTTTTTTTCAAATATTTTGCCCAGCTCTGTTCTCGATATAGCTGCGCGCGCGTTATTCGGCGCGGTACTCATTGTTTCATGTTCCCGCGATATTATGGCTATTGTGATTATGCAAAAAAAGGCGCTCGGACGAGAAGAAGCGTTTTCTTCTCGGTGCCGAAGAAAACGCTCGGCAAATCAGATCAGTGGGTGAATGGCGATGACGGGGAACGCGAGCTTCATCCGCGATGGTCCGTTTCTACCGATCGTGACTAATCTCGTTTTAATCTCTCCCTCGTTCTCCACTAATTGCGATCCTCCATTATTATTAAGGGGGTCATCCCGTGTGAAGGCTCTTTTTTTTAAGCTTTCTTTCGGATTTTTTTTTTTTTAGTGAACTAAATAAACATACAACAGCGAACTTTTTACCACATGTTTATCCATGTTCTAAGTATACTTTAGCATTTTTTCCGCCCGAAATCGTTGCCCATTGCTGAAATGCACGCCAACTTAGCCACTCATATTAAAAAAGAAGTTTTTTTGGTTAAAGCAAAAAATCAAATGTCATTTTAATGTGTGAAATATGAAGCTATCCCTTTGAAATGTTGATAGAACATTCTTCGCATCATTCTTTATCGTGTTATGGAAGTTTTTTTTAAGTTTTCCTATTTTTTTACGAGAAACTGTCGAAAAAATAGGTATTTCACGACTCATTGTCTTCCTTAGAAGATGCTTTACGAATTTGCCTCATAAATAATTTGTAACAATTTCCGTTGAAAAATTGCAGCTGTTTGTTTACAAAAGATTTTTGTAGATGAGTAAGCATAACACTGTCATTTTTAAACGGAAAATGTTATAAATTATTTGTGAAGCAAATTCATACAGCAGCTTTCAAGAAATACAATGAGTCGCGAAGCACCCAAATCGAACAAAAGACACGGTTTATTCTTTGAAAAAAACTGAAGGAAAATGACCAAAAGTATGCGTAAATCGGTTAATATTTATGAAAATCCGTCGCAATTAAATTTCTCCTAAGTTAAGAACATACCTGCCAATACAAATCACCATTCAAAATAATACACAGATACTCAAAACTATGCATAAATGATTTTTAAAAGTCAGCACTCACTTGACTAGTATGGAGCTGTATAACATCCTTAAGGGGCTGCTGGAGTAGATTTTTTTTACCGACATTGGTCGGTAAAACTTGAATTCCGCAATTTACGCTTTACGTCGTTATAACGCTACAGATATACTTCAAATTTGACAGAGATGTTATATGAACAACAAGTTGGTTCGGCGTAGATGCGATTTTCAGTCGAAAACTAACAAGAAATAGGAAAAATTGTATGCTTCTAAATCTCCGAAAACCAATATGGCCGTTTAAAACGTCAACAACGCATTTGTTGTAAGATATAATCGTTTGAGGAACTCAAACGTGCCAAATCCGTATCTACGCCAATTCTTTGATGTTTTTTGAATATTTCAGAACTGGCGAAATGTCGATTATAGAAACTGAATCCACGTAAAGCGTAAACTGCGTGCACGTGTTTTTGGTTAAACTTTCAGCGGATAAAGAAGATCTCTATCGGCTCAAAATATACGATTTTTCTATTTCTCGTTAGTTTTCGACCACAAATCGAATCTACGCCGAACCGTTGTTGTTCATATAACATCTCTGTCAAATTTGAAGTATATCTGTAGCGTTATAACGACGTAAAGCGTAAATTGCGGAATTCTAGTTTTACCGACCAATGTCGGTAAAACAAATCTACTCCAGCAGCCCCTTAAGTGGACATTTTGTTGTTCTTTTATGGTTTTTTTTACCGTAAAGAAACCAAAAAGTATCGAAAAAGGAACCATTAAATGACTGTAATGCGTAAGTGACCTTCAAAAAACCACAAAATGGCGGTCATGCGGGTCCGCTAGGGCGCAAAATGGCGCGCGAACATTGATACTCCTCGTGGCTGTACAATCGAAGAATTATTGAATTGTGCTGTGCGACGCGGTGACAGGATTTGAAGCGTAGGTTCGAACGACACCAGCGCCTTCTTTTCCCTCGTGATATGTCAAGGAAAACCGGTATTTAGTACACCAGAGAGTACGTCCTCCTCGTGTAACCCGCGCTCGATGCACAATGGCGAACAAAGAGGCAGTCGGCTGCGTGTGCGGAGGGAGAGAGAGAGAGAGATGAAGAAGAAGAAGAAGAGTGAGAGTCCTTGCGCACGTCGTCGTCGAGACAACGAGCACGTACGTAGGTTTTTCATCCGACGTCTGTCTTCGCGAGACATGATTGTCATTAACAGCGCATCGGATATCGAAGAATCGCGCTCGAATCAAAGCCACTCGCAGTTTCGCATCAAGGAATTTTCGAATTTTCGAAAAGTCGACCACCAGTCCGAGATATTTATTAAGGAGGTTGGGGCGCGTGTTAATGAGTTGTTAATGAGAGTTAATTATTTAAAATTGTTTACACAAGTTTTATGAAGCAATTGGCTATAGTTTATAGGAATTTGTATAAAAATATATGTTCTTGACCAGGGAAAACTTTAATTGCAACGGATTTGCATAAATATTAACCGATTTACGCAAACTTTTGAAAAGGTAATTTTCATTCAGTTTTTTCAAAGACAAAACCGTGTTTTTTGTTCGATTTTTATTTATCACAGCTCATTCTCTCTTCATTGACAGGTGCTTTACGTATTCTCCGTTTAGATATTTGATATTATTCACCGTTTAAACATTACAGTCTTTTGTTTGCCCATCGTCGAAATTTCTTCGTAAACAACCATCTGTAATTTTTAAACGATAAATGCTGTCTAATATCTAGACAGTGAATACGTAAAGCATCTCTCAAGGAAGAGAATGAGCCACGATAAATCAAAATCGAACAAAAAACACGGATTATTCTTTGAAAAAACTGAACAAAAATTACCTTCTCAAAAGTTTGCGTAAATCGGTTAATATTTATGCAAATCCATTGCAATTGAATTTTCGCCTGGTCAAGAAAATACCTGGCAATAGGAATCACCATTAAAAATAATTAACAGGTGCTTAAAACTGTGTATAAATTATTTAAGAAGTCAGCACTCTTTTGACTATAGTGTTGAGCGGTCCAACCTCCTAAAGGGGGGATAACACTTTAGGACTTTTAAAAAATCTGATTTTTGTTTTTATTGCATATATCGTTAGTTTGACTATCTAAGAATACGTTGTCAAAATTGCGAAGCAAAATTCGAATTTTTCTAGATTTTGTGACGATGGAACCGAGCGCTCGCCATGACCGTCCCTACAGGCTCGAAGCGTTCTTATAACGCGTTTTACTCAGAACGACTTTTTTCTCGCCTCTGCGAGTATTCTGCCGCAAAAAGTAACGAACCGATCATTATAAAAATTGACTCTAACATTCTTTATGCAATTTCAAAGTACATGAATCATCATATGGGATGATATCATATTTCTAAGTGTTTTTTGTGCATAATGCGTGAAAAAATTGTGAAAAATGAGGAAAAAAAATTCAAACGCCGGCCAAATTTTTAATTTTCGTCGTTTTCACCTGCGTTGAGGTTCATATTCTTAGGAAATTAGTAATTAATGTTAAAAAAAAACCCTAATAATTTTGGATGGAAATTGCGATGGCTGCCTGCAGTGGGAGAATTCTACTTACGATCTTTAGCGGACATCAGTGCGCAACGCTGCTATTTTTCCGTAAAATTATTCACAAAAGTAGTTCGAAATACAAATAGCATGAAGGCCAAATTTTATTAAATTCTAATAAATACTTCCCACCCAACAAAAAATCCTAAAAAACCAGTGAAAATGAGCCTCCTAACGTGGGTTTCCCCCTTAACACCCTGGATTTCTAACATTGCTTCTGTGTTATTTTGTAGTTATTTTTTGTTCCATGGTGACTTTTCACTGACTGGATGGTCACTTTTCGGTTATTTTGCGGTTCTTATGATCCGCTAGGGCGGACAGATCTCGAGGACAGATTTTATCAGCTGCTCTACAATCGAGACGAAATTTGGAAATTTGACATTGGTGTAACGAGAAACCTATTTTTTTTTTTGTTTAACAGAACAACCGTTGTTTGCCGAACCTTGTAACGAGAACAAACATTGCGACGCTCAATGTACGAATGTAATTTATCGTATTACGGTGTCCCTTCTGCCTCGAGAGCTCGCCGATAAGAAAACGATTTAGTGCTTCGCTCTGTGGGACGACTTTTACGACTTCGCCGCTCGCTCCAACTGCGTCGCGACACGACGCGGCGAACGAGTGAAAAAAAAATTCCTTTCTTTTCGATTTCCACGATGTCTCATTCTCATCGGAGAAAACGTTCGAGCCGCGTCGCCGCCACCGCGACTGAAACGGGACAGACGCGAGTTTTCCTTGGCGGGAATCCCGTCGGTGCTGGACCGGTTAGCTGCCGTGCAGAGAGCTGCACATTTACAATGACATCAGAGGCCTCAGACTCGATCGAGCCGCACCGAGGTGGACACAATTTTTCATCCCCCCCCCCCCCCCCCCCCCCTTCAAAATGCCACTTGGGCAATGATGCGTAAAAAATGCATGTTATATATTTTGAATCGTATACAGAAAAAATTAATTTAATATTAATTAAAATTGAATTAAATTATATTTATTATTAGCGTAGATGTACCGTTTGTGGCCACTGTACCTATTGTGGCCATTTTTATTATTGTATTCTTCAAATTATTTTTTCCCTTCAACTGCATGTTGACGTTACGAACAAATTCATATAAATTCACCGACTGATCTAATCGATGTTTTTTTTACACCATCAAATGTGTATAAAAAAAACATTTCTTCGTATTTCTTTGAATGTGATGGCCACAGTTGGTCCTAAGGTGGCCAAAAACGGTACATCTGCCCTACACGATTTTTCATCCTCCCTTCAAAGTGCCACTTGGGCAATGGTACGTCAAAAAATGCATGTTATATATTTTGAATCGTACATAAAAATAATTAATTTAATAAACAACAATAATGCGAAGTACAGTTGTGGAGAAATAGAAACTAAAATAAATGCACTATAACAATTTGCGGAATGCAACTGCAGACCGAGAGAGACATTTATGCAGACATACAATTATTTCGATTATCATTATTGTGGTTGTAAATTAAATAATTACGCAATAACGCAGCGAAGAAAATGTCTGAATGGATCCAGCGTGGACTTCCGGTATATAGAGGGGGGGGGGGGGGGGGGGGGGTACGTGACGAGACGACGGGTCACGTGCGAGTCATATGTGAAAGAAATGGAGAAGGAAGAGGCGGAGAAGAAGGACGGAACGAAGGAGAGAGAGGGAGAAAGATAGAGAGAGAGTGACCGGAGTAAGAAGGAATTCTGTGCGGCCCGGCGTCCACCTCTGACCCACTTCCGAGACTACTTTCACTTGCTCTCTGTGTGTGAACGAATGGGTCGACGCGACCAAGAATCCAGTAGAAAGAGAAAGAGCGAGTAGCGAGAGGAGGACGAAAAAAAGAGTATCGAGGAGGTCAGTCTGAGGTGGGGAAGCGCGTACGAGAGTCTAGTCTCTCCTCTCGCATTAAAAGTTTTCGCTTTTTGTCAACGTCACTTTCACGCGACACGTGCTCCGGTATAAAGTAAACCTTTAGAGGTAAATAACAGTAGGGCTGTGCGAATATTCGAAGTTTTCGAATAATTCGATCCGAAACGAATAGTAATATTCGATTCAAAACTGCTGATCGAATGGAATGTTCGAGTATTCGACTGTTTCAAATATTCGATTCCACTGTTTCGAATATTCGAATATTCGAATGGCATGTTCGAGTATTCGACTGTTTCGAATATTCGATTCGAACGGAATGTTCGAGTATTCGACTGTTTCGAATATTCGATTCGAACGGAATATTCGAGTATTCGACGGTTTCGAATATTCGATTCGAACGGAATGTTCGAGTATTCGACTGTTTCGAATATTCGATTGGAATGTTCGGATATTGAACTGTTTTACATATTTAAGGATCGTTCGAATGTCGACAACGTTATATGAAAAAAGAAACAGACAATTACGTTGTCATAGTGTCCCCTCTTCTTTATTTAACAATGGTTCACCCAGCTCGATTTGTGTTAGTACGTTTATGACGTTTGACTTACTCAAGAGGGTTTGTTTTGTTACTTTAATTATTGGTTCATTCATTTTTCTTATTAATATTTATTAAAATAAAATGTTCTTATCCCAGCTACTTTTATGATGAATGAAAAAAATGTTGCTGGAGGCACTGCACCACTGTATAGACTTTGCCCGCAATCAATACCGATCATTGGTTTACGATGATCTAACTTCGAATATTCAATATTCGATTTTTTTTTCGAATACTCGTTTTATTTCGAGTATTCGAAAAATCGAATATTCGAATCGAATATTAATATTCGATTCGATTTGATTCGATTGCTATTCGCGCAACCCTAGTAAATAAGTCTTCTGAATACCCTTTCGATATATCGACACCCGGTACCGCATATCTTAAGATTTCGGGCAAGTGTCAGCAGTCGATGGAGGAACAGTCTTTTCGTTTCACAGCTGCGAAGATCTCGTGAAGCCCGTGCTTCTTCGCTTCTTCGTCGGTCGATCTGTAGAAATAAATATTGTTTATTGTCATTATTACGGGGCCCCCAATTACAGGAAGATGAAATCAATAATCTCCCATGCATAGCAGTAATAAAAAATCACTTATTTCAAAGTAGATTCTCACTTGGGGTAAAATAAACATCGGATAAAAATATAGAACAATTTTCTTCTACAAAAATTAAATTTAAAAACAGAATAACGAAAGTATAACATGTTAAAGTTCTATTCGCTTTGTGGCTGCTACCATTGAGCATCAGAAGGAAATCTGAAGCACGAAGGTTACACAGTTTGGAAAAACGATAAGATATGTCTTTTAAAGCCTTTTAAGGGGCTGCTGGAGTAGATTTTTTTTACCGACATTGGTCGGTAAAACTTGAATTCCGCAATTTACGCTTTACGTCGTTATAACGCTACTGATATACTTCAAATTCGACAGAGATGTTATATGAACAACAGCGCTTCGGCGTAGATTCGATTTTCAGTCGAAAACTAACAAGAAATAGGAAAAATTGTATATTTGTAAATCTCCGAAAACCAATATGGCCGTTTGTAATGTCAACAACGCATTTGTTGTAAGATATAATCGTTTAAGAAACTCAAGCGTGCCAAATCCGTATCTACGCCAATTCTTTGATGTTTCCTGAATATTTCAGAACTGGCGAAATGTCGATTATAGAAACTGAATCCACGTAAAGCGTAAACTGCGTGCACGTGTTTTTGGTTAAACTTTCAGCCGATAAAGAAAATCTCTATCGGCTCAAAATATATGATTTTTCTATTTCTTGTTAGTTTTCGACCACAAATCGAATCTACGCCGCATCGTTGTTGTTCATATAACATCTCTGTCAAATTTGAAGTATCTCTGTAGCGTTATAACGACGTAAAGCGTAAATTGCGGAATTCAAGTTTTACCGACCAATGTCGGTAAAAAAATCTACTCCAGCAGCCCCTTAAATGTATATTAAAAAAAATACCGAAATTAAATTTAGTGTAATTTAATAAAAAATGTAGAATAATTGTTTGAAGAATAAAAAGAAGTGGAATTACAATGCTTACTTGTTCGTAAGATTCCAAAGAATATTCTGCAGCAAATTGGCGTGTGGCTCACTGCCGCTGACGATAAGCTCGCATATCGATTTGTCCTCGCACGTAGGATCCTGCCGCACATTATCGATCCCACTCTCGAGTCTGCCGCGTTTGTGTTCGGCCGGTAAGTCCCTCAGCTTCGAGAGAACGATATTCGGTTGTCTGCAAAAACGCAAACGATCGTCCGGGTATATTTTCAAGGCACGCCCGAACTGTAGAGGAAAATAGTATATTGTGCAACAAGTGCGTAAAGTAGGCTATTTTCGCACGAGTTACGCATACTATTTTTTTGCAATAGCGTGCGTAAAACTCGACATTTCGGGACGATTTCGTGTGCGTATAGTGCTCCTTTTCCGCACTCGTGCGTAAAATAAACGCTCGTACATAAGGTTTCACTTTACGCACTCTCGTTTACTTTACGGACTCGTGCCAGAAAACGAGAACTTGACGTACTTGTTGCACAATATAATATTATACCACGAGGTGTGAAAATGCAGATGTCCACATGCCAAGCGTGCGTAAAATCGCATTTTACACACTAAGTGAAATAAAAGATGGTTTCACTCACGTCGAATTCTGTGTATCGAGTTGAACAATGTTCGGCTTAAGCGCGGCGAGAAGCAGACCCAAAGGAAGAAATGCACCGATCAGATGAATTATCTTCTTCCAAGGAGAGGCCCTATATTATTTGAAACAAGCAATACGAATATGTTATCTTTGAACATCCAGCAATTTCTAGGTCCACCCTAGCGGACCCGAGTGACCGTCACTTTGGACTCGAGTGACCGACTTATCCTCCATCTATGGTCGTACCAATAGTGTTTATTCTATTATCTATTAGTTTCTATCATGAACCGCCTCTATTAATAAACAATTAGAAAAAAAAAATAAAAGAAAGTGGTCTAAGACGCAGAGCAACAATCAGAAGGTCCCAGGTTCGAATCCTGACCATGACAATTTTTTCTTTTTTTCCCGACATTTAAATTGATAAAAAGGGGTCGTTTCGATGGTCGTTTAACAGGTTCACTGAAAAAACGATCGGTTACAAATTATTGAAATGGTCGTTTTCCGATTTTTCGTGGCGAAGTAACGACTAAACAAAAATAATTTCAATACTCGTTTTCTTAGTCGTTTGGCCCTTTTCAATGGTTTTTTTTTTTGCACTTAACGACAAGTCGTTTTCTAAGTCGTTTGGCCGGTCGATGGATCTGCTACAGTTGTTATTTTGGAGTTATTTTTTGTTTCCTGGTGACTCATCAGTTTTCGGTTATTTTGCGGTTTTCATGATCTGCTTGGACTCCTTTCGCCAATTACCTCATTTTCATATGATAGCCATGTCCCGGTCCGTGCTCGGGAACGTAATAGTACTCGTGGTCCTGATGCACCGGCTCGGGATGAAAAAACTTGTACGGAAATTTTCTCGTCCTCGTGTACGCGGTCTCCCGATGACTCGACAGAACCAAAACAGTGTCGGGTTTCGCAAGATGAGTCGTGAGCGTATCAGCGTGTTGCGGAACGAGCTGATAGCTTATTGCCCGGTGATGGCCCGGTACTTCGGGTTTCTCCGGCAAAGCGTGCTCGTTGCCGGCGGCGGCAGCAACAGGTGTCGCCGCGACATATTCGTAATGCTGTATTCGCACGGGCACCTGGGTCGCAACCTCTTCGTGAAATTTCGAGGGCTTCGCGTAGATCGCGCGAACGGTATTCACGCCCGGCTCGTACTGCTGCTGTTGCTGCTGCTGCTGCAAGTGCGATGACACGTCAAAATAACACGATGGAAAAATAACACACGAGACAATAACCCGACGAAAAAATAACACACGAGACAATAACCCGACGAAAAAATAACACAAGAGACAATAAACCGACGAAAAAATAACACACGACATAATAACTGAATGTTAAAATAACACACGGCAAAATATTATAAAATACCTTTATTTATATTATTATTATTATTATTCTTATTAACCCTCCGTGCGTAAACTGGGTTTTTTAAGGAACAGTCGAAATTTCGAACTGAAATTTTCCTCCAACGAATGAAGCGCAGGCTTCGACTCCCCCCCCCCCCCCCCCGAAAAAATCTATTTAGTAGTGTGGACAAAATGCTCAAGTAGCGCCCGGGTCTAGCCGATAGTAGTCAAACGCCGGTCTGTGCAAGTCGCAACCGTTCCCTCAAAGGGTCAGTGTACAGACGGCGTCGGTGCTTTGATAGGTAAACGGATGCAACTTTTTTTTACTTTTTTTCGTAGCTTTCGGTCTTTTCATGACTATAATTCATATTTCTTGTAATTTAATGCTTTTTCTGGCCATTTTCATGGTACTTTTTTATGTTGAAAACAAGATATTTTGCATTGTTGCTAAAATTAACATTTTTGTATTTTTTATAATAATAAACATTGATTTCGCGCCGCATAATTACCGTTCAGTGTACTTATAACATACCCGACTTCGTACAATATTCCCTACATTCATGTACTGAAATAATTCAACTTTTCAAAGCCCACCCCAATGACCCTATATTCTTTTGAAAGCTCATAGTGTGAACTACAAAACCCTATAACAGCTTTTTTTTTTTAATTTGTCTATTGCGAAGTTATGAATTTTTTAACAAAAACGCGTTTTTTTTTTTCATTTTCGACTACAATTCAATTTTTATCAACAATTGTTATAAACTTTTGGCTTCGGGAACTTCTGGGCCGTGTAGCACTTCAAGGAGTATCCCTGCATTTTTTCCGATTTTTTTAAAGCTTAGAACATTTTGAAAACTCGACTGTTCCCTGAAAGACCCAGTGTACAGACCGTGTGCAGAAAAATATAGTTTACACACGGAAGGTTAAATGTTATTTCGTCACCGACAACAGTAGACGCGCGGTCGGTGTGTGGCTTCGGCGGTCTCCCATGTTAAGCAGCTTGACTCGCGGTCAGTACTTGGATGGGTGACCGCTTAGCCATGCACTAATTTGCGCGTCAACTGTTGAGCGGGAGACAGTTTTTCTGACTTTCTGACGTATTCTCGTACAGCAAAAAAGTCAGTAAAATATAGCCGCCTGTATCGGCACAGGTGTTCTGCAGTTTCCCTGTACCCGGAGTGCAAATGCGATACAGTAGTGCGTTAGGATGAGTGGCTGCTGACAGCACTCTGGAGATGGGAGGCTTATGGAATTTGTGTGGAATTTGGGTGAAAAGTAGAGAGGAGAGGAGATACGTAAAAGCCTAGACATACGTAGCCTGACGACATACGTGCAGGAATAATATTAAAAAAAAATAGTACATTACGCTACAAGGGAGGGAAGTGCAACTTTTCACCGAGCGTGAAGTTTGATGCCCGAGCGAAGCGAGGGCAGAAATTCACAAGAGGTGAAAAGTTGCACCCCTCCCATGTAGCGTACTATACTTTTCTCCCGATTTCACTGCAAAATAACTCCATTTCGCGTGTGCAACGGGGACGGAAAATTAGGTTATTTTTAACAAATGACGATCCGCATGCGTAATGCGATTTTCATTTCTCCCGCCGGGCAGGAATAAGCCGATTTCCTCCCTAGGGAGGAAATGAAATCGTATTTCGCATGCGTGAGTCATTTGTCAAAAATGAGCTATTTTCCGCCCGCGTTGCGGACACGAAATGGGGTTATTTCAGTGGAGTCGGGAGAAAATGTTATTTCGGTGTGTGTTATTTTGACGCATTTTTTTGTGATTGTGTTATTCTGACATGGTACCTGCAGATGCATCTGCGAATCCGTTATCAGCGTGGGATATACGGGTCGTGCCAGGGCCACCGGTCTCGCGGTGACGACCTCCGCGTAATGGGACATCGGGTAGTCGAAGGTCACGACGTGGCCCTCGTGACCCATCGGCATCGGCGTGAGATGACCTTGATTGTCATTGTCATCGCCGTTATTATTGTCATTATCCTCGTCGTGCACAATGTGATGATGATGATGTTGCGGCTGGTATTGCTGCTGCTGCTGCTGCGGCACGTAGTACTCGATCGGTACACCGACGCTGCCGTACCGACTGTCGGTATCCACGAACTTGATTCGATGGTTCCGCTTTTGTCCAGCGACGTCGCCCTCGTGAAAGGCTGCATCGGCAGCGGACGACGGTGATGACGGTAGCAGCGTCTCTCTGCCGGTATCTAGAAATGGGCAATGTTGAGAAAAAAAAAGAGTCGATTATGAAGAACATTAAATAAATAAATAGTTATATTCTTTATGAAATTACAATATATACGAACCAACTTGGAAGATAATATCATATTTCTAAGGGTGTTTTTTTTGGTTAATTCGTGAAAAAAAAAGTGAAAATTGAAGAAAAACATTTTCAACGCCTATAAAATGTTTCATTTTCATTATTTTCACCAGCATTGAGATTAATATTCTTAGCAAATACGTTATTAATGTGAAAAAAAACTCCTAACGATTTCGTATGAAAATTGGAATGGCTTCACGTTCTGCAATTGAAGAACTCTATTTGCGACCTTCAGCGGACAACAGTACGTAACTGTGTTATTTTTAGCTCGAAAAACATTTTTTTTAATTTACAAAAGTTGTTCGAAATATGAGTAAAATCACATCCAAATTTGATTAAATTCTAATAAATACATCCCACCAAAAAAAACCCTAAAAAATCAGTGAAAATGAGCCTCCTAACGTGTTTCCCCCTTAAAGGGAGAACCCACGTTAGGAGTTTTTTAAAATCTGATTTTTGTATTGCATATATCGTTAGCTTAACTTTTTAAGAATACGCTGTCAAAATTTCAAAGCGAAATTCGAATTTTTCGTCGATTTTGTGACGATAGAATCGAGGCTCGGCTCGAAGCGTTCGTAAAACGCGTTTTACTCATACCAACTTTTTTCGCCTCTGCGGACATTCTGTCGCAAAAACGAATGAACCGATCATTATGAAAATTGGCAGTAATATTTTTTATGCAATTACGAAGTAGATGAACCAACATCGGGGATGATATCATATTTCTAAGGGTGTTTTTTGTGCATAATTCGTGGAAAAAATGGTGAAACATGAGAAAAAAAATGTCAAACACCTGCCAAATTTGTAATTTTCGTAATTTTCACCTCCATTGAGGTTCATATTTTTAGGAAATTATTTATTAATGTAAAAAAAAAACCCTAATGATTCCGGATGGACATTGTAATGGCTACCCTGCCCGCAGTGGGAAAATTCTATTTACGACCTTCTGTAGACATCAGTGCGTAACGCTGTTATTTTTCAGTGGAATTATTCAAAAAAATTCACAAAAGTAGTTCGAAGTAGGGTGGAAGTACCATTTTTGGCCATCTTAGGACCCTTTGTGGCCACCACTTGTTCCATTTGTGGCCATACTTATTACACGTAAATTTCGGGATGGCCACAAATGGTGCAAAAGTGCTTTGAACGCTTTAAACATTATTTATTAAATAATTATGTATTTCAAGCCCAGCATTGTTCAATGTAAAATTTGCTTCAGTTCGTGAAGAATAATGTCATGTATTAATTTGATTAGATTGATAGTATGATGAATTAATATATCCGTTTTTCATGTGGCCATTAATGGTACAGTGGCCACAAACGGTGCGTCTACCCTATGAATTACATGATGGCCAAATTTTATTAAATTCCAATAAATACTTCCCACCCAAAAAACATCCTAAAAAAAAAACACTGAAAATGACCCTCCTTACGTGCGATCCCCCCTTAATCGACAAACATGGCTCATCCCTACCGTCCTCAATGCTCACGGAATTCTCGAACTTGACGTGTTGCACATTGTTGAATGGACCCGCGCTCGATTTCCGCGACTCGTAGTCGTGAATCTCGCCGATGTGGACGCTCGGCCGGAATTCCATGCTGCTCCTCGCTGACGACGACTCCAGCGATATCGGACCCGGGAAGTCGGTCGTCGTCGTCTTCACTGCTGCTGCTGCGTCATCCTCGTCATCTTCGTCGTCCGCGTCTGTTTTTTTCCGCAGCACCGTCGTCACGTTTGCCGATTTTCGCAGGATACTCGTTTTCTCGATGATTCTCGACTCCCTCGGCGACGACGCTGCTTCCGGCGAATTCAGCGCTAATGGCGACTCCGACGCCGCCGCTTCCGGCGAATTTGGCGCTAATGGCGACTCCGCTGCCGCCACTTCCGGCGAATTCGGCGCCAATGGCGACTCCGTCGCCGTCGCTTCCGGCGAATTTGGCGCCAATGGCGACGACGCCGCCGCCGATTCCGGCGAATGTGGCGCCAATGGCGACTTCGCCGCCGCTTCCGGCAGGACGATCTGTTCCGGCTGCTGATCGGATGAGCAGAGCACCGAGTTTCCAGCAATCAGCAGACACAGCAGGAGACACGGAACAGTCGCAGCGTCGGCCGCTAACATCGCGGATGTCACGTGCCGCGACTAGGGGTAATTTTTTATGTATATTTTTTATTCATGTTGTATTATTGTTATATTATGTTACATTTATTAACGCCTTCGGCGGCAATGACGCCATATGGCGTCATGCATTTCCCGATTATTATCCAATTATTTTCCGATCGGCTTGATTGATTTTCGTGAAATTTGGTACTCCGGGGCTTTAAGGGTCGCTGATTACGAATCCGAACTCAAAAATTAGAAACAAAAAATATCAGACTCCATATAAGAGATACAAAATGTGCGCACGATTTCGTCTGCCGCCGAAGGGGTTAATATTAATTATCAGGGTCGGACCCGGGGTTATCTTCGCAGGGTTCTATCAGTGTCGACGTTGCAGTCAATGTCGACAAAGGTAGGAATTTACGAAGGAAGTAGTCGATGAAAATGATTCTTTTATTTTTCTGAATACGCATGAATGTTTTCAAATTTTTTAGTTCACTTTGAATTTTGCATTTTTTTTACATGGGGGAAATCACAAACTTCAAAGTGAATTTAAAAATTTGAAGAGCTTCATACATATTCAGAAAAATGACCGAACCATTATGATTTAAACAAAAAAATTAGGTTGTCGAAAGATTTGTCGAACAATTTTATTTATCATCAATTTGTTAATAACACTTTGGAATTTTCATTATGCTTAATTAATCTTTTCAATGCCTTTTATAGGCATGATTTTTTCATGATTTTTATATTATTGAGAAATGGTTACAATTCCCTCTCTATTTTGGAAAACTTATGCGAACTCAGCTTAAGGCGCAAGGACTTAAGGGGCTGCTGGAGTAGATTTTTTTTACCGACATTGGTCGGTAAAACTTGAATTCCGCAATTTACGCTTTACGTCGTTATAACGCTACAGATATACTTCAAATTTGACAGAGATGTTATATGAACAACAACTGTTCGGCGTAGATGCGATTTTCAGTCGAAAACTAACAAGAAATAGGAAAAATTGTATATTTCTAAATCTCCGAAAACCAATATGGCCATTTGAAATGTCAACAACGCATTTGTTGTAATATATAATCGTTTAAGGAACTCAAACGTGCCAAATCCGTATCTACGCCAATTCTTTGATGTTTTCTGAATATTTCAGAACTGGCGAAATGTCGATTATAGAAACTGAATCCACGTAAAGCGTAAACTTCGTGCACGTGTTTTTGGTTAAACTTTCAGCCGATAAAGAAGATCTCTATCGACTCAAAATATACAATTTTTCTATTTCTTGTTAGTTTTCGACCACAAATCGAATCTACGCCGAACCGTTGTTGTTCATATAACATCTCTGTCAAATTTGAAGTATATCTGTAGCGTTATAACGACGTAAAGCGTAAATTGCGGAATTCTAGTTTTACCGACCAATGTCGGTAAAACAAATCTACTCCAGCAGCCCCTTAACGTTTACTATTATTTCAAACAATCTTATCTACCCAGCACCACCTTCCAACCTCAATCCTGTAGAGGACCTGTACAAGACGGCTGTTAGAAACTTACCCTAAACAAAAATAAATATAAACCTTCGCGCTTCAAACGAAGGATCAACTTTTTTTCAACGTGCAAACAACGCTCTGCACGTCACACGGATTACGACAGATCAATGACAATGAGATATCAGCGGCGGCCATGTGACTGGCCGCGGGTAAGAAGTGAAAATTGGAAAAAAAAACAAACAAAAAAGTCGAAGAGAGAAAAACAACGACGCTGAAAAAATTGACACTGCGCGGTTTGTCGCGCGAAGTTGCCGGCGTTGCGCGGACCCAACGACTAAACTGCGGATTCGGGAGTGTCGCATCTTTATTCCCACCCCGAACACGCAGAGCGCCTCGTTCGTTGCGGACGGTAACGATATGATTTTTAAAAAGCGTGAACGAGTCGTTCGTTCGTCGTTGTCAACGCGACGCGGGGCCCGCTCGGTGTAATTTGTTAATCGTCGCGCTGAGCTCCAATTGTCGCGCAGAGGGCCGTTTAGGAAAGCTCGAGAGAAGAGAGAATAACCCGCGACGAAATAACCACGCGGCCCGCGCACCTTTCCCGCCGAGCGTTTAGTCGGTGCAGCCTCTGTGACTCGCGAAGACGATGCAGGACGCACTTGTACGCGCATCCCGCGCATGTAATAATAATACGTAGACTGTAGCCGCTTGAAAGCGCTGTAATCGGGTTTCCCGCATGAAAGTATTTATACGTCAAATATATGTCGCCAAAAATTCTATATGCAACATATATGTCGCATATAAAAATATATGCAACATATCAGAGCTGAGCAAAGTACCGGAAAGTACTTGAAGTAAAAGTCCAAAGTACAAAGTACTATAAGTACTGGAAGTACTTGTGTATTTGAAGTAGTGATGCCGCGAGACAAGACAAGACGAGAATGTGTATTCTCTCGTATTGTATCGACAATTGAATAACAATTATCGTCTTGTCTCGTCTCGAATATCGAGAGAAAAATCATTTATCGTCTCGCATTATTCTCGACAAGAGACGAATCGTCTCGTCTCGTCTTGTTTCGAGTATTTCTTATTTATAAATTTTAACAAAATGATCAAATACTAATAAAAAAATGTAATTTTCTCATAAAGTAGGTATGTTAATAAAGAACATAGACTAATGCAGAAAGCGATTTGTGCATCGAGCGCACCGGTAGAAAGATTATTTTCGCGGGCTGGTCTCATAATAAGGACACACCGAAACAGATTGAGTAACCAGAACGCAGAAATCCTTCTCTTTGCTTATTTTCTCAATGAGCTCTTTGCTTATTTTCGTTTTTTTTACCGTTACTTTTCTTTTTTTTTTAATTCTCGACTCATTTATCGACTCTTGACGTTTTTCTCTCGTCTTGTATCGTCTCAACCAAGACGAGAAAATATGTCCTCTCGTCTCGACTCTCGACTTTGTTGTCTCGTCTCGTCTCGTTTCTCTCGTCTCTCGCGGCATCACTAATTTGAAGTACGAAATTTCGCCAATACTGGAAGTGCCGAATACTTTAAGTACTCGGTACTTGAAGCATTAAGTACTTCAGGTACTCGGTACTTGAAATACTAAGTACTTCAGGTACTCGGTACTTGAAATACTAAGTACTTCAGGTACTCGGTACTTGAAATACTAAGGACTTCAGGTACTCGGTACTTGAAGCGCTAAGTACTTCAGATACTCGGTTCTTGAAGCACTAAGGACTTGAAGGACTCGGTTCTTCAAGTACTCAGTACTTGAAGTATGCCAAGAATCAAGTACCAAGTACCAAATACTTTTTTTTTTCAGCTACATTTCGTAAACTATAGTACTAATATTTTATTCATTACGTATTGGGCAAAACAGGCCGACCGATACGCCTGCCGATCGTCCCGGTTCACGACGAATCACAGGTCGTATAACTCGACCACGTTACCACGTTACTCACTAACTTTTTAGAGGATTATAAATTCATTTTTCAAAAGGCATTGACGGTAGAAATCAACATTTATTTATTTTCACTTTAAATTAGAAAAACCAATAAAAACATTTGACGGATTGTTAAAAACTATTCCAACTTCGTGTTCGTCTTCGAAAAACTCTTCAACAGCACCGAATGAGTTGGGGCTTGCGCCTGCGCAGACGGATGGAGCTACGGCTGATCTTGCGCAGACGAAGTCGCGACGCAAATATATGAAATACCTAAAAATGCTTGGTACTTAGTACTTTAAATACAGTAAAGTACTAGAAGTTTTTAAGTTTTTAAAGTACATGTTATGTACTTGAAGTATTCGTACTTCAAAACTTCTAGTACTTGAAATTTTAAGTACAAATACTTGAAGTACAGGACATGTACTTGAAATTTTAAGTACAAATACTTGAAGTACAGGACATGTAATTGAACATTTAACTACAGGACTTCAAATATTTGTTGAAGTACTTTGTGCTTCAAGTACTGTACTTCCAGTACTTCACAAGTACCGGGTATTTAAAGCACTGCCCAGCTCTGAAAGGAACCTCCTCGTCGAGGTGGCTTTGCGAAAAATGAAATTTAAGGAGGAAGCAATGTGCAAAGTTCTACTTTGCGCCCTTT
This sequence comes from Itoplectis maculator, assembly GCA_964034905.1. Lineage (NCBI taxonomy): Eukaryota > Metazoa > Arthropoda > Insecta > Hymenoptera > Ichneumonidae > Itoplectis > Itoplectis maculator. Next base: position 495,113 of record OZ035864.1, read on the forward strand.
TTTACGTATGCTTTTTTTCGATGGGGGTTACCCCGTTCGGCGATATCCGAGTGGATCGGCGCGGACAATGAAAGTAGCGTTCGCGCGCCGCGGCTCGAAGCACTTTTTGCGGTAATCGCACACCGCGACTGACCCGATTCCCGGTGTTCGAGTAGGCCGCGCGCGCAGCGGCAGAGCGGAGAGGAGGATCTACGGCGCTTGCGCGCGCCGTGTCTGCGCTATTCCCGTGCCCGCGCACGCTCGTTTCGCGCTTAGCCAAAAGCGCGATCACCGTCGTTTACCGATTTCGTTTCTATGGACGGATACCGCTGCGCGCGAAAATTGTACTTCTCCCGAACGCAATATCGTAAAATTTCTCGTTTCTCACGAGACGGAAAATAGGTACGAGCGTGAAAGGAAAAAACGCAAAGTCAACGAGACCCGCGAGGTGCTCCGAATGCGGTACGTGTTCTCGAACGGAAGACACGAAGAGGAGGAAAATGCGATGATGACGATGACGACGCGGATGAAGAGTGAGAGAGGGTTTCTGGGCCACCGGCGGATTGCTGGGGAAACGGCAAAAATTTACGAGAGATCTCCGCGGCGCGCACGATTACCGTAGGTTCGCGGCGCTGCAGCGTAGTGCTGCATCGTGTTCTCAATGAGTACCGGTTAAGGTAGTTCTAGCGTGCAACGGTGCTAAATCTCCGAAAAAGTGAAAATTAAGATAGAATTTCGGACACTTCTTGATGGGATAAAAATCTGAAAAAAATCAAGTATATTGGAGTCCGCGCAAAAACGGAAGTGTTAAAACAGTATTGCCTAAATATTAAAAGAGTCTTGGAAAGTCTTGGAATTGAAATATTCCAAGGCTGGCGTATCGGAATAATACATACCGAGTAATACTTCAAGAAGTATTAATGAGTACCTATTGCGAGTATTTTTGAGTTTACCGCCCACAAGCCCTACAAGCCCAGCGAATTTATGAACTTTCGAGATATACATAATAATACTTCCGAATACTTCCGACATACTTACCAGTAAGCTCAAGAATACTCGCAAGACTCATTAACACTTCTCGAAGTATTACTTGGTATGTATTATTCCAATACATCAACCTTGTTATTGCGCGGGAGGTGCTCAAGAAATTGATTTCGCATAATAATACTTCCAAAATGTTATTAACAAATTGATAAAAAAGAATTATTTAACGAATTCTCCGTTTACCAAACTTTTTTTTTCATATGAAAATGAGTTATCAATTTTTCTGCATGCGTATTAATTTTTTCAGAATTTTTCGTAACTTTTGAAAATTTTTTTTTTTTTTGCAGTGTTCGAGCTGTATCGCCAAATGTACTTTATCAATCGTGCGGAAACTTCTTGGGTGTGATAAGTGGTTCTATGACTAACACATATCCAAAATTCAGGAATTTTTACACATTTTTCACAATAAAAAAAATCCAAAAAAAAAACCAATTGTCAAAAGTTACGAAAAATTCTGAAAAAATTCATACTCATGCAGAAAAATTGACAAACCATTTTCACATGAAAAAAAAGTTTGAGACATTGAGATTTTGTTGAACAATTATTTTTTTCATCAAATTATTAAAAACATTTTGGAAGTATTATTATCAAAAATCAATCTCTTGAGCATCTCCTATATACTTGCTTTTTTCAGATTTTTATCCCATCAAGAAGTGTGCGAAATTCTAACTTAATTTTTATTTTTTCGGAGATTGAGCACCGTTGCGCGCTAGAACTACCTTAAGGGGAAGCTGGAGTAGATTTAGTTACCGACATTTTACCCGTAAAAGTGCTATTTCGTAGAACACACTATACGTCGTTAAAAGGCTACGTACGAAGTTGAAATTTGGCAGAGATGTTATGTGAATATTAGTGGGTTTCCGTCTGGTCGAATTTTGGTGAAAAACGAAGAGAAAGTGTAAAAAATCGTGTATTTACGACGAACCTCTCAAAACCAATATGACCGCTCGAAACGTCAACAGAGCGTTTGCTGCAAGATATAATCGATTCAGGAATTCAAACTTGCTAAATCAGACCAGACACAAATTCTTTGAAGTTTTCTCTACATTTCGGTACCTGCGAAATGTTGATTACATCAACTAAATCCACGTATAGTGTGTTCTACGAAACCATACTTTTTTACCGGCCAGTCGGTAAAAAAATCTACTCCAGCTTCCCCTTAAGGGGACTAGGCACCGAGATTCAGCCAGAAACGCAAAGAAAATTCAAATGACATTTTTGTTGGAAACGAATCAACATACATCCATTTTCTTTTTTGCAACGTTTTTCTTATAATTCTGGCTATAGAGTTCAGAGGTTGTAGCTCGAAAAATATTAATATTTAACGGAGTTATTAACGACTGAAGATGGCAATGAATCTGGCGCTTGGCTCCTTTCGCGTTTGATATCGCGATTCCGCTCGACGTTAAAATTCGTCTCGCGTCTTTGACGACGGAAATGCGCGAGTCATCGCGGGGAGGACAAACGAGAAGAAAACAACGGCGACGAAAGCGGCGAAGATGAAGATACAGACGTCAAAGTCGCACTCGACGAAGCGACGATAAGAAAGGCGCGCGCGCGCGCGCGCGGAGTCCATCACCCGGAAACGGGGTCATCTCGCCGCTTCTGTTCCGCGCATTATTTATACGCGCATATAGATATAGATGCGCGTGTAGAAAGGAAAGAGCTGAAAATTTCGCTAGAAAGTTTTTCCGTCTCGGACTCTCGGCGAGGGCCGCGGTAACGTGGACATCGTCTTCTTCCGGTGCGTTATCGCGGTCCTCGGGTCGAGAGGAGCATCGGAATATTCGTATCCAGCGAGAAAGCGCATGCGTATACTTTTTTTTTCCACAAAACTAGACGAGTTCCCGTTTACGCGCGCGTCGTTCTCCCATAGAAAAGTATATTCGGGAATATATAAACAAATAAATAGGTGTTCGGAAATATATAAACAAATCGATAGGTTGCGTTACGCCCTGTACATATATATTTTGTATATTTTGTTTCCCCATAGAGGAAATTTTGTTTTCATGAAATCATCTGTTTCAGAGATTTTCATGCCAGTATGCTTGGAATTGTCCAAAACGTCGAGAAAAGTGGTTCACAAAAAATGTCCGTATGTATGTATGCATGTGTGTGCGTGTGCGTGTGTGAAAATTCGATGGACTATAACTTAGTAACCTTTCCAGTGATCGGGCTCAAATTTGGCACACAAGTGGAGTAGTTGCCCCGCTTCGAATGTTGAGATTTTTTGAAAAAAAAAAAAAAAGAAAAAAACAATCAGCCGTTTTGATTTTACGTCATTTTCAATTTTGTTAAAAAGGGCATGGTCGCTTTAACTTTCGAAAAATTAGACGATTCAGCTAAATAGTTGTTTATAAATAAAGATACATTGAACATTGAGTGGTATTGCATTTGGGCGAAATCGGTAAAGCGGTTCGGATTTTATAGATGTTTCAATTTTTCGAAAAAATATTTTTTCTCTAAATCACGTCGAATTTCACCAATTCAACTGAAATGTTTTACAGACGAAAATGAACATACAGCTCTGCCACGTACCAAATTTAACGATGATCGGTAAAGTGGTTCAGATTTCACGCTATTTTGAAATTTTTTAAAATTTTAGGTTTTCGCTCTAGCATCAGCAAAAGTTAATTCTACTTTGCATCCTTATTTTTGTTTCACTTGAATAACTAATATAAAATATGAAATAAAATTACATAGTATAGAATCAATAGTCAGAACTTCATAGACTTATATTATAGCGTCTGATGTCGTAAAACTAAAAACAGACCCAGATATTTTTTTAGAAAAATTGGAAAATTGAGTTGACCCTAATAGACAGTACTTGATTGAGTGACTGCCTATTATTTTTTCGCCTCCCGGGCAAACCAGCTCCGCGCGAGCATACCGAAAGTGTTTCCGGAACGCTTCGAGAATTTCACTTTCCGCCGGTTTGACCCATTGTCCCGCTGCTCGTCGGAAGGATCGTAAAGCCGACGGTCGATAACGATCGGCGGATAACGAAACGCGCGGACAAATAATTTAAATGGGTGAGAGAAAAAATAAATGAAATGAGAATAAAAGTCGAAAGTACGCGGGGAAAACGAGGCTAGATTCGCGCAGGCGACGCGAGATCGCAATTGAGGTCCGCTCATGTCTGCAGCCCGTCGCTCGTTTCGATATGCAACGGCCGAAGCTTCGCGGACGTATAAAGAAAGTTGTCGTGACTGGTGCGAACTCGACGGGACTCGCGATTACCGGCCGAGTCGAGCACGTGCACCCGGCAATTGCCCCCCGGCCAGTCCTCCTGTGCAGAAATTTCCATTCGGATTCAGCCGAATCCCGCCTGGATTCCCTGCGCTGCGGTTTCCCAAAATCAAATGTAATGCATGCAAAATGGATTCCTACCGAGATACCAGAGCTGGGCAAAGTACCAGAAAGTACTTCAAATACAAAATACAAAGTACTGTAAGTATAGTTGAAGTACAAAGTACTTACAGTGCTTGAAGTACAAAGTACTTACAGTGCTCGAAGTACAAAGTACTTACAGTGCTCGAAGTACAAAGTACTTACAGTGCTCGAAGTACAAAGTACTTACAGTGCTTGAAGTACAAAGTACTTACAGTGCTTGAAGTACAAAGTACTGTAAGTGCTTAAAGTACAGAGTACGAAGTGATACAAGTACTTGAAGTACAAAGCATTGCAAGTGCTTGAAGTACAAAGCATTGCAAGTGCTTGAAGTACAAAGTACTGCAAGTGCTTGAAGTACAAAGCACTGCAAGTGCTTGAAGTACAAAGCACTGCAAGTACTTGAAGTACAAAGCACTGCAAGTACTTGAAGTACAAAGCACTGCAAGTACTTGAAGTACAAAGTACTGCAAGTACTTGAAATACTCGTGTATTTCAAGTTACTCATCAACTCATGAGAGCAATAAAAGTTCATTCTTAAAAAGGCATTGACGATAGTAATAAGGTTTATCTATTTTCAGTTTTGAATTACAAAAAAGAATACATTACACGGATTGTCAAAAACTAAACTGAAAATGGAGTTGCCACACAAGCATATGAAGTTATAAAAAATACTTCATACTTAGTACTTGAGGAAGTACAAATATTTGAAGTACATGTCATGTACTTGAAAGCTGAAGTACAAATATTTGAAGTACATGATATGTATTTGAAAGCTTAAGTACAAATAATTAAAGTACATGACATGTACTGGAAAGCTTAAGTACAAATACTTGAAGTACGTGACATGTAATTGAAAGCTCAAGTACAAATACTTGAAATACATCACGTGTACTTGAAAGCTCAAGTGCAAATAGTTGAAGTACATGAAATTTACTTGAAAATTTAAGTACAGTTCTTTAAGTACTTTTTGAAGTACTGTGTACTTCGAGTACTATACTTCGAGTACTTGGCAAGTACCGGGTACTTGAAGGTACTGCCCAGCTCTGGTACTCTACAATAGATTTTCTGCACGGGCTGTACGTGTAATTTTTACGTACGTCGCGCGCGACTGCTGGCGGCTCTGCTCTGGGATTATCGTGACGCCACACGATGACCTACCTTAACGGGGGATCTCCCTATCAATTGCAAGTGGTCGCGCGGCGCGCGGCGGGCTGCTTCTGCGGCGCGGTGAGTCTCGTTTTATCCGCAAGACCGCGAGCGCGCGAGTTCCAGGTCGCGAGCAGCGCAGTCGTTAAACGGTGAAAGTAGGATTTTGATAAGAGGTAATAATATTCACCTGGCCGGCTAGCGGCTGGCGAGTGCGTTACTCGCGCGCGCGCGCGCTCGGAAAAATCCTCGAGACGTAACGTGGGTCGCCGGGACGACATATTGTACACAACTTCCTCGCGTGCGAACTCAAGTATCTCGTCTTCAGCACTGTTAGAAATCCAGGGTGTTAAGCCTAATTGGTGTAAACTTTTGATAAGTGTTGACCCAGTTGGCGTTAAAATGTAGCACTTTCCAGAATGTCAAATTCACATTATAAAGTGTGTCAAAATTGTCGTCCTCGTTCGTGAAACTTTCGACTATTTATGTTTGGGACAAGATGATGAAAATTCATAAAATGCTATCAATCAGTGACGACTCATTGAACGAACAAAATCCGACGATGTCGTTGAATTTCATTCAACTGTATTCAATTAAAGGGACTAGGCAGCGAGATTTTTTTAAATTTTTCATTTTTTGTTGTTTCATATTCTTGTAAAACAATTCTTTCCACATATTTTGGCGCAAGGCAAATTTAAAAATTCGAAAAATTAAGCTCAGGGGAGCTTGGCGTACGGAGCGCGCGTCATGGAACATGTGCAGGTTACGTATCCTTTAAGGATGTAGGAGCGCCGCATGCTAGTCGATACAACATCTCAAATAAAAAATTCAAAACAAAAGCGCTTCGTATATGCATTCGTATATGGGTCATTCCACGGTACTTCAGCCTCCCAAATTTTCAAAATTGTATCATCACCGTAAAATCGGATGAAGTGAAATACTAACGAGTTAAAAAAATTCTCACGGAGTTTAGGGCCCCTACTAGCTTCCGGTTTCGAAAAAGCGCAAAAATTTCAGTTTTTGGTTGTTTTGACGATAACTTCGCGAAGATTTATCGGAAAAACATGTATAAAAACACGAAAATTTTCAGTTTTTCATTGTCTTTACAAAAAAATTCTCATTTTCTACGGACGATACAATTTTTTTTTTTTTTAATATTTGTTTTGCTTATAAAAAACAAAACGCACTTTTTTTTTTGATCCCGATTTTTTGTCAAATTTGTCAAGTTGAAAACTAATTTTCAGCCAAAGGACGGAATGGCATATAGAAAAGATCTCGAGATATGGATTTTTTGCAATAGCGTGCGTAAAACTCGACTTTTCGGGACGGTTTCGCGTGCGTAAAGTGCTCGTTTTCCGCACCCGTGCGTAAAGTAAACGCTCGTGCGTAAAGTTTCACTTTACGCACTCTCATTTACTTTACGCACTCGTGCCGGAAAACGAGTACTTTACGCACGCAAAATTGCCCCGCAAAAATCTCGTTTACGCACCGCCATTGCAAAAAATAGGATGTGTAACTCATGCGAAAATAACCTACTTTACGCACTTGTTGCACAATATACTATTTTAATCATTTTTTTAAGAATAAACAGAATGCGGTAAAAACGTAAAAAATTCATATCAATTTTCAACACCGGATTTTTAACAATGTATCTCGTCTTCGCAAGATTGTCTCGGAGCTCGCCGTCCGTCTCTATTTCTGTCTCTTTCTCACTCTCCGCGAGAGCGAGAGGGACGGAGCGAGTTCTTGCGGCAATTAGGCCGTGACGAAGTGCGACTCTCAGTCGTCGCCGGCGCGAAAATGAAGAAAAAAAAAAAAAAAAGAAAAAAAAAAAACAACGACGGATCTTCGCATTTCTTCGTTGCATCTCTGAAGTTCGTGCACTGCTCTATTTTTCGCAAATTACGCTGCGCCGCGCGGCGGGTCGCAAGAAATGCAGGTGAAATGTTTACCGAAGACTCGATACCGACGTAAACATTTTTTTTCGTCTCGTTCTCCGTCGTGATTGTATTTTCAGCGATTTTCTGAAAATCCTTCTGAAAAGCCGCCGCCTGCGATGCGGCGACTTAGGCCCGCATCGAGCACTGTTAAAAAAAAACGTCGCGTCTTGCAGCATCCGCAACGAGACTTTCGCGTCACTATTAAGGGGTTGTGCTACTATAGAGGCCGAAAAAACAGGCTATTTGGGATTTTTTTTTTTTTTTTTTAAACAGCAATGAATATGGAGATTTAAAAAAACAGGTGTTTATCATACATGTCAGTGACTGTATACGATAATTTTTTTGAAGCAATTTGTAACAAAATGGCGGTTGTGCAGCGTTTCTGCGATGACGTCTCCGTTTTTCCTAGCTCCACGGCCGGACTAATTCCTCGAACAATTATATTCCGATTCACTTGAAATTTGGCAAATATCTTTGAAAATACATTGTCTTCGACACTACGTACGATTTTTTCTATATTTAGATTTTTAACAAAATGACGCACTTTTAAAGTGAAAAATGCAAAATTTGCCCAAAAAATCGTCACAAAATTGTTAATAACAAATGAACTAAGCCAAAAAAAAATCTACATAGTGTCGAAGACAATGTATTTTTAAAGATATGTGCAATATTTCAAGTCAATCGGAAGGTAATTGTTTGAGTAATCGGTCCGGCCAGCTTGAAAAAAGCAGTTTCGAGATAAACGCGTTTAAAGTTTGTCTTCCTAAGATGCTGCGCACCAGACGTCCTTGCACCAAAATTCGAAAATCGAGTACTTAGAAATTTGTCCCGGCCATAATCTTTCGGGACATCATTTTTGAGGTCCCAAAGGACCTTCTAAAGCAAAAAAAAATCATTTTTTCGAAAATTCTACAGTGGCATAATAACCCCTCAAAGCGGAAAATGTCAACTTACTATATATAGTATTCTTATTTTTAAAGGAACAGAAGCGTTATAAAAATTTTACGTAACTTTTGAAAAAAAAAAAAAAAAAAAAAAAAAAAAAAAAAACTACAAATCAGGAGAATGATGTGTGATTTTAGCGAAAAACTAAAAGACACTTTGCGTGACTCAAAAAAATTATTTATTTGTGTAACTTTTCAAAAATGATTGTTAAAAAAACGACTGCGACACTGAGTATGAAAGAAGAATATTAGGAATGACAGAGTAGACGTTGAAAGACGCGAGAGCGGTATAGCTTCCCGATAGGAAAAACGACGATAGCGGTGAATGTCGAGCGTGAAGATAGGATCGAGAGAGTGAGTCGCGGCGGCGGCGGCGGCGGCGGCGGCGGCGGCGGCGGCGGCGGTTCGGCTGAGAGCTGCGAGTCGTTCGTCGTAGGGGGCAGGCACGCGGCGCAGTGAAAGAGAGTAGTAGGTGTACGTTCACTCGGAGGCATCCGTAAGGCCGCCGGTGAATAGGCGCCGGTGGAACCGCAGCGTGCACAACAAACGCGCCACGGCCGAGGAGGACGGAAAATGTGGACCACTTTGGCCAACGAAGTGGGGACCTGGATTAAAAGCAAACGAGGCCATAGACCGAGTCCCAGAGCCATCTCGAACCTTGAAGAGTTAAGGTCATTGTTACACTCGTGGACTGCTCTCGCCGCGCGGAAAAACCGCTGAAACTCGGTGCGGACCATCCGCGCCACCCGGCTTCGCCTCGTCCGCCCCGCGGCGAATCCTCCGAGTTCAAGTTTGTGCGAATCTGTCCGCAGAGTCCCCGGCGACGGTTAGTGAGGATTTTTGTGTGCGCCACTGGCATCCGGTGTTGGGAAAAAATAGTATATTGTGCAACAAGTGCGTAAAGTACGCTATTTTCGCACGAGTTGCACATACTATTTTTTGTTATAGCGGTGCGTAAACGAGATTTCATCGGGGCGATTTCGCGTGCGTAAAGTACTCGTTTTCCGGCACGAATGCGTAAAGTGGAACTTTACGCACGAGCCTTAACTTTTCGCACGGGTGCGAAAAACGAGCACTTTACGCACCTAACACGTCCCGAAAGGTCGAGTTTTACGCACGCTATTGCAAAAAAAAATAAAAACAGATCGAATTACACAGTCGAGTGATAGTTTAGATGTCAGAGGGGGTTCTGTGTGCCATTCGAGGTCATCGAAATATTTTTGTTGTTTGATTTTGACCTCCGGAACACGAATATATTAATTCTTTTCCGGGAAATTCAGTGGTTCAGTTGCTAGCCGCGATTGTTTATTAACCATATAAATTGTTATTTTGTTTCGGCTCGAACATATACAGTTTTTTGTATACCTAGACTCCTGTCTATTTTGTGCCGAAAAGGTCTCGTACTATTTGACCCTACGACCCGTAGATCCGAAGAAATACATATTCGAAAGTTGGAATTAGACGAAAATTGCTATACTTAACAAATTAGTAGCTCCAAAAATATAGGTCATAGACAAAAAATATTAAATCGAATTACACAATCGAGTGATAGTCACGAAGCTAGACTGTGTGCCATTCTGTGTGCTATTTGAGGTCGTCGAAATATTATTGTTGCATACGATACCTTTTGACCTCCTGAACACGAATACATAAGGGGCATTCCCGCTGCAGTTTTCATTTCGTGCCCGACCCTCTTCAATAACAACCGGACGGTTTTTTTTTTTTTTTTTTTTTTTTTTATCAAAAATTATTTGGGAAAAGAAAAGACACGCATTTATTTATTAGAACCTCTGATATTCTGGTATTCCAAAATGACCAGAATTATTCATTTCTATGCAAAAATAACAAAATGGCGGTCAGAAAATGAAATACGTCTCTCTGTTTGCATGTTTCTTGCCAAAACAAAAACAAAAAATTTAAATTTTGCAATAATTCTGGTACGGGATATAGCCACTGTCACACTAAACCTAAAGCCATTCAATTTTTTTGTTTCGGACCGGCCGTTGTTCAGATTTTTTTCAACAGCGCACACCTATCTACTTCTTGAGGACTCCTGTTTACCTGGAATTTTCACACTAACAGAGTAGTTAAAATCAACATTTCTTTTTTTTTGTAATTTTCGAATGTTTTTGTCAAGCCTAACAAGTTTTATATCAATAAACACAACAGTATTCTTAGAAAATATTTAATAAAAATAGCGTTTTTTAGGCATTCAAAGTAGTGAGACCCCTTAAATAACAAAAATTCATAATGATGGCAATTCTAAATTCAAACGTTCATATTATTTTTTAAATTCACTATTTCAGCCATTCGCTGACTATAAGAAGTCTGCCAAATCTCTAAATTGCGTTGTATATAGTACAAAATAGTACGTAGATGCTGTGGTTTGTTGTCTTTACTGTTGTTGTGATTGACGAAATTTTCACGAATTTTCCAGATGATGGAGTCTTCGAGAGGAAATTTCGTTCTGCTGGTAATCGCGGTGGTGTCGATGATGGCGCACGTATCGCGTGCCGAAACGAGATACTACGTGAAGATGAGGACGAATTTCACGGATCCCTTCAAGATAATGGGAGCCGCGTCGAGGATACCGGAGAACAGGACGAACGTCGACGAGAAATCTAGGTCAACCTTCCGCGTGGACGACGACACGATGATCCGCGAGAGCCTGAAAGCGAATCACGAGCGTCGCAACTCGTTCGTCGAGAGTTCGACCTTCGATCCCGACGTGCTCAACAAGTTTCTCGACGACTACGCCAACAAGATCAAGAGCACGACCGAGAAAAATTATGACTTCCCGTTCCGGGTTACGAAACCCGCATTGGTAGTGCAGGAGCTCAACGTCGAGAGCGACGAACGCGAACACATTTCCACCACTGAGAACGACCGTGAGACCGACAAGACCACGGAGAACGCGGTCAATTCTACTTCGGAGCTTTCGGAGGTGAGTTCCTTGCTTAGAAATTCCGATTAAGGTAGTCCTTGCGCCTTAAGCTGAGTTCTCACAAGTTTTCGAAAATTGAGAAGGGATTCCAACCATTTCTCGATAATATAAAAATCTGAAAAAATCACGCATATTAAAGGCGTTAACGAGATTAATTTTGCATAATAATAATTCCACAATGTTATTAACAAATTTATGAAAAATAAAATTGTTCAACAAATCTTTCGACAAACTAATTTTTTTGTTTCCATAAAAATGATTCGTTTATTTTTACGAATACGCATGAATTTTTTCACATTTTTTAATTCACTTTGAATTTTCGGTTTCTTACATGGGGAAAATCTCAAAATTCGAAATGAATTAAAAAATTTGAAAAAATGTATATATATTCAGAAAAATGAACAAACATTTTCATTAAAACATAAAAATTAGGTTGTTGAAAGATTTGTTGAACAATTTTATTTTTCATCAATTTGTTAATAACATTGTGGAATTGTTATTATGCAAAATTAATCATTTTGTGACGGTCAAATGACCGCCACAAAATGGACTTTGCATCTCTAGGTAGACGTATACCTATAAAACAAAACAAGCGTAACGAGATAATAATCATTGTCGAAAAATATTTCAGTTGAACCAGCAAGATCTCAACGACACTGTGAAGAGGAACAAATACTTTGGTAGCAATGCAAACGACGATCGCAACGGATGGGTGACGCTGGATGCGATACCCTGGTCCAAGAGCAAGATTTCCAAGTGGCAGGCGAATCCGAGCTCCCAGCGTCCTTGGCCGGAAACGAAAGTCTGGGAGAAGCCGAACGGCGGAAAACCATGGACTTCGGAATTTCCCTCCAGACCGGCTTACGTCAACAACGAGCCCTGGTTAGTGATTTTTTTTAAATATATTTCATTCAAATGGGTAAAAACCCAATTCCGAGGTGAAGGAGATGGCCTCCACCGAATACAAAAAACCAGCGACCTAGCCGTGTGTGAGCAAGATACATAATAACAATCCATAAAATACAAAAATAGTAACAAACCCATAGAATAAACGCATGAGGAAACGCAATGGGGGACTACAACTAATTACGCTCTATCTGAAAATATAATATAATAAAAACCAGTAGTTATTCAGTCCAGTGATGTTGAGGTTCCGACCCGTACAGTCCAGGTCGTCACCAGGAAATGTGGTATTCAAAGAGGTTCAGAAAAAAATGTCCAACTTTTCCCAATGGAATAAAAATCTGAAAAAATCAAGCACATAGAAGCTGTTCGAAAGATTGATTTTGCGTCACAATAATTCTTAACAGTTACTAACAAGCTGATTAAAAAAAACTTGTTTAACATATTACACGGCAACCCAACTTTTTTTTGTGATGAAAATAATTTACCTAAAAATCGTCACAAAATTGTTAATAACAAATTAACTAAGCCAAAAAAAAATCGTACGTAATGCCGACGACAATGTATTTTTAAAAATATGTCCAAATATCAAGTGTATCGGAATATAATTGTTCGAGTAATCGGTCCGGCTAGCTAAAAGAATGTAGTTTTGAGATAAACGCGTTTAAAGTTTAAAGAAATTAAAAATCGAGTACTTCGAAATCTTTTCCGGCCATAATCTTTCCAGACATCATTTTTGAGGTCCCAAGGGTCCTATTAAAGCAAAAACAAAAAAATCGATTATTCGAAAATTCTACAGTGGCATAACCCCTTAATAATTTTCAGGAATTATTATCACGCAAAATCAATCTTTGAACCTCCCATTTCCTGCACGTGTACCGCTCGGACTAATTACATAAACAAAAAGTCTCTTCGCAACAACCGCTAATTTTGCTAAATCTCATCCAAATCGATTGATCGCCTCAACAGGTACGACACCCAGAAGCCCTACCGCCCGGATTATCACCAGGACAGACCCTCATCGCCTCGCCCTACAGCCCCTCGACCGTCCTACTTCGACGACCGTTTCGACTCCAACCCGAGCCAGGCGCAAAAGTGGCCGCCTGAGAGACCAGCATCCTCGTGGGAAAAATTCCCGTCCTCAGATTCATACAGACCGAACACGGACATCATAACCGACGACAGACCCTCGAATTTTCCCAACAGTTGGGACAAATACGCGCACACGTCGAACAAGCCGACGTACAACGACAACAGGGACAGATTCACGAGCACCAACAACAACAACAACAATAACTACAACAATAATAACAATAATAACTATAATCAGAACGGTAACAACGACAACGATCACCTCGAGCCTCATGATTGGAGGGATCAGCAAAACAATTTTCCCTCCAAGTTCCAATTGTTAAATGACAAACCGACGAATAATTTCGGTCGACCTTTTGGCGAATCGGGTCATCATCAGCCTCATTCGCCCGGTCGACCGCAGCTATCGCCTTATCAGTACACGCCGGATCATCCGCCGAGTCATCCGTCGAGCGGCGACGGCCAATGGGTGCTGCTATCGACGAACCACGGTTACTCGAAATCGCGCGGTAGATCGATCAAGTTCGACGCCATAAACGGCGACAGGAACATTGTGGAGAAGCTTTTGAACGTGACGACGAAACCGGCGAGAGCGACGAAGCAGGATAACGACGGGACCATCGCCGTGATGACCTCGAAGCGCCAGGTTGGTCTTGGGATTTAATAATAAAAAAAAAAACAAGCAAAAACAAAATGTCCGCACCGTGAAATTTGTCGACGGAATTGACTGCCATACTTACCGATTGTGAGAAAAGCAGCGACCGATTTCTCGAATTGCAGCTCGTTAAAAAAATTGCGGAGGGCGACCAGCTGCATCGTAGCTCATTAACGGATTGTTACAAATATTTGAGTCGTTGGAAAAATCTTGTTACCGATAAAAATGAAACAGCAGATATGCAAATATTTCCTATTCAGACTATTTATGAAGAGAAATAACATGTTGCTGATTTGCTGATTTGATTCGGTTGTCGAGTCCTGTCGATGTGAGCTTTCGCACTATGACGTGTATATTTTTATACACTTAACCTAGAATATCTTTTTTGTAACTCATGCACGTAATGTCGCGCACATTTCGTGCCCGCAAAGCGTGCGTGAGATCGCGTATTATGCTCATGTCAACGTAGATAATTTCACGTACGCCATCTGGTGCGTGAAGTTATCTACATTACTTCACGCACCAGATGGCGTACGTGAAACTATCTACAAGATGATCTCACGCACGCTTTGCAGGCACGAAGATGTGCGACATCACGTTGACATTCGTTACAAAAAGTAATATGTGATACATGGGCGACAAAGCGGCCGTCCCGCGCGGAGGTTAGGAAGCAGTGCACTCGCCTCCTCTCGTGCTGCTACAAACAACACTCGCAGCTCGCAGCTCGTGTCGTTGTAGCACTCGATTTGGCGAGTGCGCTGCTTCCTAACCGCCGCGCGTAATGGCCGCTTTCTCGCCCTTGTATCACAAAGTACTATTATGTCACTCTGTCCGAGAAGTGATGAAAATCACTTCTCGCACTCGTAAAATAATAGTACATTACGATACAAGTGCGAAAAAACTTTTTCTGACGAGTGTGAGTTTGCAGCGCGAGCCGAAGGCGAGTGCTGCAATCACACGAGTCCGAAAAAGGTTTTTCGCATGCGTATCGTACGAAATTTTATTTTACGACGTCGGAAAATGCGGTATTACGCACGCGAAGCGTGCGTAATATCGCGTTTTACGCACGGAGTGACATAAAATTGTATACGAAATAGTATACAATTACGGATTACCGGTTTACCGAGTAGGCAAACTAAGTACCCTAGCAATCACGATAACTTTCATTTTTACCTAAAAAACTGTCAAAGCAACCATAAAAATAACGCTCAATAGAAGGTGTTTTTTGCATAGAAGAAACTTTCGAAATTATCAAAATTACCGTCGAAATAACCAAACCCAAAAATCTTACAGTTGCTTTTTCGTCAGCAGAACCAATAACTTACCGTCATGATGACTCCTTTGACGGTAAGGTTGTTTTATTGGTTCTAGCAACGAAAATGGAACTATCACATTTTTTTTGTTTCGTCATTTCGAAGGTCATTTTTACAATTTCCGAAAGTTATTTTTATAGTCACTTTGAAAGTCGTCGTGATTGCTAGGGTAATTCCTAATTTTTATACTCGACATCATTTTATTGTGATTCTTGAAATTATATCGAGGTGCGTATGTTGGGCGCCTGATGCACACATGACTTACGTATTTGAAAATATGATGTTGCCAAGTGTAGCCGAGTGTGACGGATCCGGTTAGATCAATGGCCGATTTCGGCTGCTGCTTGCACTTTAAGGAGGTTGGAGCGCTCCACACTAGTCAAAAGGGTGCTGATTTTTTAAATAATTTATACACAGTTTTAAGCACCTGTCGATTATTTTTAATGGTAATTCGTATTGCCATAAACTATAAACCATACCATTAACTATAACTATCCAATTGATTCATAAAACTTGTGTAAACGATTTTAAAAAATTAGCACTCATTTGACTATTGCACAGCGACCTCCTCTAACCTCCTTAAATGCACGATTTTTGTGTTGAGATTTCTTGGAAAAAACGTCCGATAAGCCGTGCTGAGATTTAACTTAAAAAAAGTAGCAAAGCTCCATATTCAATTTATCTCATATATAAAAAATTTGAGATTTTATCTGATAAGAGATGCAGCTGGTCGCCCTCGTTAATGTGCCTAAAATCGTTCAGGTTCGTTTGACCGTGCTACCGTCGATTAACGGCACGAACACAACGACCTCCCACGGCGGCCTGCTCGAGGTCGAGCGGACGTTCAAGACCGTCGATCAGAGCCAGAAGGAATACGAGGCTGGCAAACTCGCCGAAGCGCCGACGCCGATTGTACTGAAGAAGAGACCAATCAGACACACCGTCGCCGGACGACCATCGAATTCCGCCGTTCTCGCCGCCGTGGGAGCCGGAATGCTGCCGGCCACCATGGCCATGATGATTCCCATGATGCTGGGACGAAAGAGACGATCGGCCAGCCCGGAGATCATCCCGAAGCCTCGCGAATTTGGCCTCGAGGGTTCTCCGGATTTTCGCGTCAGCACCGAACGAAAGAGAAGGAAACTGTCGAGAGTGAAGCTCCGTCGAGAGTGAAGAGTCTTCGAGTTCTGAAACAGTTGCAAAATAAATGCAGAGTCTTCCGTACGATTTAGGACCTTCGGTAGCTCGACTAAATATCTTCGTTTTAATATGTTAGACTAAAAAACTCGCGCTATATGTCTTACGTCAAAATGTCTTCCGATAAAAATAACTTGCGAAAAATTGTCTTGCGATAAAAATAGTTTGCGAAAAATTGTCTTGCGATTAAAATAACTTGCGACAAGAATAATTAGCGAGAATAGTACATTACGCTACAAGGGAGGGAAGTGCAACTTTTCACCGAGTGTGAAGTTTGATGCCCGAGCGAAGCGAGGGCAGAAATTCACACGAGGTGAAAAGTTGCATCCCTCCCATGTAGCGTACTATACTTTTCCCCCGATTTCACTGCAAAATAACTCCGTTTCGCGTGTGCAACGAGGACGGAAAATTAGGTTATTTTTAACAAATGACGATCCGCATGCGTAATGCGATTTTCATTTCTCCCGCCGGGCAGGAATAAGCCGATTTCCTCCCTAGGGAGGAAATGAAATCGTATTTCGCATGCGTGAGTCATTTGTCAAAAATGAGTTATTTTCCGCCCGCGTTGCGGACACGAAATGGGGTTATTTCAGTGGAGTCGGGAGAAAAATATCTTTCTGTCATGAAAAGATATTCACATGTCTAAACAAAATAGCCGAGTCAAAAAAACCACGACAGAAAAACAAAAAAAAAAAAAATTCGAACGACAAAATGTCTTGCGACAAAAATAACTAGCGAGAAAAAAAAGTAGCGAGACAATATCTTTCTGTCATGAAAAGATATTCACATGTCTAAACAAAATAACCCCGACAAAAAATCCACGACAGAATACCCAAAAAAAATATCCGAACGACAAAATAACCACAAAAAAAAATCCCAACCGACTAGATGACCCGAGCGACCAAAAATCCACAGTTCAGACAACACAAAACATCGGAGAGATCGTTGTGTTGAAACATCAATTCATTTGTTTTTTTTTTTTTTTTTTTTTTTCAGAAAATATCCATGTTTTTACACCTACAGATTAAAATATCCATAGACATATTTAATACAACGAAAATACCCATTTTCATCTACGGCGGAGAATATTCATAGAACTTTTCCGCGGATGCTTATATTCCGAGTGTTATTTTTACATGTATTTTGACGTTGGATATTTTTTCCAAGATATTATGACGTGGATAAAAGGACGGGGCACCTCCATTGTTACCTAACCTTACGTTCATGGGAATGTTATTTATCTTAATTATTTGCGGATAATTGTCAAACCTTGTCCGCCAGCTACAAATGTTATCTAGCCAGTTGTTATTAGGGTTAGATCGTTTACTTATTTATTATTATCGCTTTTGCATTTGAATTATTTATTGCTTTAATTTAAACGGTATAAAACGCGCCCACTCGACCGACCTGCCGTTAGTATTAACATTTCGCCTCGTGAACATGACTCGTTCACACATTTAACCCATCGAAGATTTTCTTTAACATAAAAAATGTATGACGACGCCACAATTGTGTATGTTTTGTCGATGAAAAAAAAAAGGAAAGACCAAACATCGATTTGTAATATTATTTCGAATGATTTATTTACATAATACGTCTTACAGTATTGAATCGTTAAGAATATATTTATTTTACTTATTATTCGTATGGATGAAATACTTTACAATAAATTAAACGATAAATTGGTCATCGTGAAGC
This sequence comes from Itoplectis maculator, assembly GCA_964034905.1. Classification (NCBI taxonomy): domain Eukaryota; kingdom Metazoa; phylum Arthropoda; class Insecta; order Hymenoptera; family Ichneumonidae; genus Itoplectis; species Itoplectis maculator. Next base: position 513,361 of record OZ035864.1, read on the forward strand.
CCCGTCTGCCCAATTGACAACCACGCACGAAGAGCAGCGAGACGCGCATGAGAAGATTCCTCATCACTCTTCGTACGTGATTGGATATACCTTTTTTTGCAAACTTCATTTCCCCAACAAAAAAAAAATTAACAATAACAGAGAGCCGAAAACACAATCTTTCAAAATCTATGTGCAGAATCGATGATCCGAGAAGATATAATCATTCTCAAAGATTTTGAAAAATAATTGCCACTTGGAATGCACCTGATCACAATAGCAACGATCACGCCCTAGTTGGTTTACTTGTTTAACATATAACCCGGCAACCTATTTTTTTTGCGATGAAAATAATTTGTCAATTTTTCTAAATACATATACATTTTTTCAGAATTTTTTCGAGACTTTGAAATTTGCCAAAAATTGTTCAGCAAAATTACGAAGTATCGAAATCACGAAAAAATTCCGAACATATTTATACGTATTAAGAAAAATTAACAAATTATTTTATTTATTTGTCATCAATGAACGAGTGGCCGTCATTTTGTGGTTTCTTGACGTCACTTACAGGTTACTGTCATTCTGAGGTTCCTTTTTCGTAACTTTTTGGTTACTTTACCGTAAAAGAACCGTAAAAGAACTGCAAAATGTCCACTTAGCGACCATCGGCATGAAACAAAAAAATAACCCGACACCAACTGCAAAGTGACCGATGTTTGCAATCAAAAACAAATCTCAAAGTAACGCAGAAGTAACACAGACAGTTCGTTAAAAGTCATTTTTCGGTTATTTAAATAATAGCGCCTGGTCAATTTTCGGTTCTTTTGCGTTTCTTACGATCCGCTGGGCGGCGCGTATGATGTTCAGGTGCATTCTCGAAGCCGAGAAACGTACAGTAGAATTCGCCGTCGATCCGTGTGCAGTTAAAATAATCATTAGACTGGCAAAATAATCGGTGCGTGGCTTGCGAAAAAATTTCTCTTCGAATATCCGTCGTACACTGTTAAAAATCCGGTGTTAAAGTTTGACTCGTCGCAGTGTTGACAGAGTCCACACCGTCTCAACTTAATAACTGATGTCAATTGGCATCATAAACTCAAAATTCCAAACACATTTTACTTGAATATAATTGAATGAAATTCAGCGATATCGTCGAATTTTGTTCGTTCAGTGAGTCGTCACTGATTGATAAGATTTTTTAGTTTTTCATAATCGTGTCCCAAACATAAATACCTATGTCAAAAGTTTCATGAACGAGGACAACAATTTTGACACTCTTTTGAAAATCTTATTGGAAGCGATAAAAATAAAGCATTAGGAATGAATGTGTTTTTTGTCCAAGGAATTTCCTAATCACAGAAGCGATTCCGATAGTCAGATAGGCAAAACGTCACAATCGTTCTAATTCGTTCCGCTAGTATCGATTGAATGGTTCGCCATATAAATGGAATCTTCCGATAAAACTTATTAGATCCTCAAGTAAGAATTTACTGATTAAAACTAATACATATTTTGTATAGGAAAACCGTTGTTGAATTGGAAATTTCTTGTACAAAAAACTGATTCAAATTTATTGATTACTTAATGCGACGATACCCATTGAATTAATTTTTTAATTGGGCGATAACAATGCAATCCCATGAAGTTGAGTTGCTTATTCAATCACGTTATTTCTTATTCGCTTTCAATTGGAGAGAAAACTTGTCTCTTATTGAGCATATTCATTCCGACTCAACGTCAATCTGATTTTATCAGTTTCAGTAATGATGAATGGGATTCTTTAAGCAGGGTACTTTTGACACCAAGTAAATCAATACTGATCAAAAGTCCACACGAAATAGCTTCAACACCCTGGATTTCTAACAGTGTACTCGGTCATCTCATCATTCCTCGCCGTTAACGCGTTTCTGAATGTGTCCGAGATACCTAGCGAAGCCCTCTGTCGCGTGCTTCAGTATCGCCAGACCGAGTCGCAGCTTGACTTCGGCAATTTTCTTCACATAACCGAAAACCCCAAGAGGCTGCTCATGCGGCTTCTCGGTGGTCGTGCGATCGAACCACTCGACACTAGAATCGTCAGGACCGCTGCTCGAGGTGCTACCGAGAATCTCGTCGATAGTGAGACTCGGCACCGTCGTCGTCGTCGTCGTCGTCGTCGTTGAATCGGCGACCTTCGTCGGCTCCGTGGACGTCGAAACTTCCTCAACCCTCGCGGTCATCGCTTCGCCTTCAACTTGAGTAGTCGACTCGACGACATCTTTCTTACTCGCTTCTCCTCCGTCGCCATCATTATTGTCACCAGTCTTCTTCTCCTCTTTTTTCTCTTCTTTTTTCTCCAGGCTTCCGACGATTTTTCCAACACCCATCGCATCTTCAGGAATAACCGAATCGATGATATCAAGAATCTCATTGCTGAGTGGTTCCTCCTTCTCGATTTCCTCCTCCTCCTTCTCAATCTCTGTTCTCGACGGAATCATCTGAATGACTGATTCTCGTTTTCTCCTCAGACGACTCCTCGATGACGTCTCTAGATTCATTGACCTTGGACCATGCTCTACCTCAACAGCAGCCGGCGTGATGTCGATTTCCTCGTAACCATCCTCGTGTCCCTTCAGAGCCTGAGCCTCGGGTTGACCATAATTCGTCGAAACATCATCGAGCTTCTCGCCAAATTTGTGATTCTGTGCCATTTCCTGTCCATTGAAATCCGGTCGAAGAACCGGTTGCGTCGTATGGGGCAAAATACCGTGACCTTGGTCAACAAACCCATACTCCTTGGGCACATTTCCCACGACGAACTGACGGTCGCCATGCGTCCCAGGCTTTTTCCCCAAAAATTCCTGCTGCTGCTTCCTCCTCTCAAAGTAATTCGGCGTGGTCGTCACGTCGCCATATTTAAATTCGGTGTTCCTGAACTTCGAGTCATAAATCGTCGTCTCCGGTCGATAAACCGTCGCCGCCGATGTCGGAAATCTGGGATCGCTCTTCCTGGTCGTGTGTGGCTGATTATGAATAGCATCGAAATGCTGATAACGATGGAAATTATTTTCATAGTCCTTGATGCCGCCATATTTGCCGTCGTTGCTCGTCATTCCCTGGAGAACCTTGGAGAACACTTCCTCCTCGTTCTGACCGTAATTGCCGCCATATTCGTCGAGATTGTACTTGTAATTCGGCTCGACGACGTAATTTCGTCGAGCAATGACGCCGCCGAACGGATACAGGAAGTAGGAAGCGAGGCCGAGACCCAAACCAACGAGGGACATGACCCCGAAACTGGGCATGACCTCGCGACTCAAGAAATTATAAATCTGCGTTCCGATTGGTTTCTGCACCTGGGTTGATTGCTGCTGCTGTTGTTTCTTCTTGTTCTTCGTGTTGTTCGGGCTGACCTTGGACTCCGGAACGACCTTGGACTCCTGAATGTCGTTATCGATGATCCCGAGCTCGGTGAGAAGCTCCTCGACCTCCTCGCGATCGGTAGTCGTGGTAGGAATCGTCGTTACCGACGGCGGTGCGTCGGTCGGTAATGCAGTGGCGATCGAGGTCGTGGTCGAGGGTTTGCGTCTGCGCACCTTGTTCTTCTTCCTCTTGTGGGGCCTCTTCGAGGTCGTGGACGCGGCCGTCGAGCCAATCGTCGACGTCTCCACGTCGATCCTCGTCAGTTCCGGATTGAAGTCGAACTTGAGGTCAATTCGTGAATTATCCAAAATGGCGGGTGTCGTGGTTTTCACCGAATTCTTCTTCGTGGTTTTTTCGATCTTCTCGATGCGAAGGACGGGAGCGTTGACCTTTATCGGCTCGATCTCGATTTTCGTGGGCGGAGCCTCAGTGTTAGGCTTTTTTAATTCGACCTTGAGGACGTTATTGGTGGCCTTGACGGGCTGAGGCTTCGCTTTGACCTCGACAAGGTCGTTGGTGGAGTTGGATCTGTCTTCCAAGGTCGCGATAACCTTGGTGGAGGCCGTCACTGATTGGGAAGACGTCGTCTTCGAGTTTGCGTCGGGGACCAACGAGGTCTTGACCTTCGTGACGAAGGTCGGCCTCTCGACGCTCTCAACGAGGCTCTTCGGGGTCGTTATCAGTTGGACGGGGCGGAAGGTGACCTTCTCGATCTTCGAGGTGCTGGGACTCTTCGTCGTCGGGGATGATGTTGGCTTTCTCGACGGTGGTGTCTTCGGCTTCTGACCTTGACTCGGTCGACCGAGTTTCGTCGTCATCATCGGTTTCGAGGTCACGTTCGCCGGTTTCGGGGTTGTGACCTTGAGTTTGGGAGTCGGATGGCTGGACGATGCGGGCTTCTTCGTCGCCGCTGGTTTCGGAGTCGTTGGCTTGACGTCATCGAGTTTAGTCGACGAGTTTAGCGACGTCGAGGTCAAGGTCACCGTTGTTTCTGTCTTCGGGGTCGTTTTTAGGGGTTTCATCGTCGTCGTCGTCGTTGGAGAACGCGTCACCGTCGTCTTCTTCCGAATCGGCGTCGTGCTCTTCGTCAGGGTCACGATTTTCTGCATTGGGGTCGTTGACTCCACCGGCGTCGTCTTATCTTCGTGGGTAGTGTACTGAAAAAATAAAATAAAACGATGTCAACTTCGTTGGGGGTTGTCGAAGGTGTTACTGACTCAACGAAATCGAAGTTGAGACAAATGCAGCTTCGTTGAATCGATAAAAGCCATTTTTTGCGTCAACTACTTCAGAATGTTGCATTTAATGAGGTTGGAGAGCTTCGCACTAGTCAAATGAGTGTTACTTTTGAAAAATCGTTTACACAAGTCTTGTGAATCAATTGGATAAAATTTATGGCGATTTGTATAAAAATATGTGTTCTTGACCAGGGAAAAATTTAATTGCAACGGATTTGCATAAATATTAACCGATAAATATAAATATAAACCGATTTACGTAAATTGCTGAGAAGTTAATTTTCATTCAGTTTTTTTCAAAGAATAAACCGTGTTTTTTGTTCGATTTTGATTTATCGCGGCTCATTCTCTTCCTTGAGAGATGCTTTACGCATTTACCGTCTAGATATTTGATAGTATTCACCGTTTAAACATTACAGTCTTTTGTTTGCCCATCGACGACATTTCTTTGTAAAAAAAACAATCAGCCATTCTGATTTTACGTTATTTTTAATTTTTTTAAAAAAGGGCGTGGTCGCTCTAATGTTTGTAAAAATTAGACGTTTTTACTAAATAGTTGTTTATAAATAAAGATACGTTCATTGTTGTTTGGTATTGAATTTGGTCGAAATCGGTAAAGCGGTTAGGATTTTATAGATATTTGAATTTTTCGAAAAAAAATCATTTTTTCTCTAAATCACGTCGAATTTCACCAATTTAACTGAAATGTTTTACAAACGAAAAGGAACATACAGTTCTGCCACGTACCAAATATGACGATGATCGGTAAAATATTTCCGTTTTTACGTAATATTAAAATTTTTTTAATATTTAGATTTTCGCTCTAACTTCAGCAAAAGTCAATAATGTGAGACAAAGCTTTGTACTCAATGGAAAAAAGGATGCAAGGTGGAACTTTGCACATTGTTTCCTCATTAATTTTCATTTTTTGCAATACTTCCTCCACCAGGAAGCCAAAAATAATAAAGGAACTTCCTCATGGAGGTGGCTTTGCAAAAAATGAAAATTAATGAGGAAGCAATGTGCAAAGTTCTACTTTGTATCCTTTTTTTTATTTTTCAGTGCCACTCACTGTCTTTGTATCCGTCTTCAGGGTTGTCTCGAAAATCTTGACGGGTGTCGTTACTTTGGTTTGCAAACGAACTTGGACATTGACCCTGTCATCTTGCTGCTTGTTGTTATCTGTGTCGTCGCTATGTGCCATTGGTCTGCCAGTGGTTGTCGGTGAATTCAGGAGGATCCAAGTGGAAATGCCTCCCGTGGTGGTCGGATGATTATTTTTGTGAGCGTTGATGAGTCTCGTCGAGCTTGTCGCCATTTCTCTCTCCAATTCCTCCTCGGTCATCGCCATCGCTTGACCCGGATGACTGGACTCGAAATACCCGAATTTCGAGTTCGTCGGTCTGCCGAAGCCGATTCCCATGGACTCCAACGAGCTGATTTCCGAATTAATCTCTCGCACAAGTTCCATATCGCTCTTCGTGTTGCCGTCGAGATTCGATGTCGTCGTAGATTTTCGAAGCAACAAAACGTTAGGCGGAAGTTCGCCCTTGGCCAACTTGGACTTCTCGGAGTTTCCGGTCGTCGCATCATCGGGATTCGTCACGTTCAGCAGCTGCGTCGCCACCGTCCTCAGCGACTGATCCATGGATCGGAGATCTTTCGTCTCGCGTAGAACGCCCGGAGATTTCGACCTGCAAACAGAAACAAAATCGTCAGAAATGATCCATCGACGCCTCCAGCTGACTGACACAACGTGCGACTCTATTTCGTTTTTTTCTACTTCCGATGATATTTGGAGGTAAATGCAAAAAAAGTGGATACTCACCGAAAGTAGTTAACAGTCGCTATGATTTAATGACGCAACTTTATAGCTAATATTAGAGGGTTATATCGGTTGTGACATAATTTTTGGTCGTCATAGTAACGGTTGCTATATCAATGGCAATAGTTGCCATGGTAACGGTTGCCATGCCAATAGTTGCCATGGTAACGGTTGCTATGGCAATGGTTGCTATGGCAATGTGTGCCATGATAACGGCTGCCAGGGTAACGCTTGCTATGGCAATGGTTGTCTTGGCAACGGTTGCTATGGCGATGGTTATCATGGCAACAGCTGCTAAGGCAATGGTTGCCATCGTAACGGTTGTTATGGCAATGGTTGCCATCGTAACAGTTGCTATGGCAATGGTTGCCATGGTAAAGGTTGCTATGGCAATGGTTGCCATCGTAACGGTTGCTATGGCAATGGTTGCCATGGTAACGGTTGCTATGGCAATGGTTGCCATGGTAACGGTTGCTATGGCAATGGTTGCCATGGTAACGGTTGCTATGCCTACACGGCGACGGCGAGATATTTTTTATAGTATAAAGGGATAAAAGAAAAGACTTGTCGTTTCCAATAATTTATTATCGATACACAACAAATGTTATCAGCGCGTCGGCGCGTTTTAATGCCCTGAAACGTCGAAATTCACATGGTTAAAATACACAAATTTTTATTGTACAGACACTAATCCATCGCTACAGACGATACTTTTCTACAGGATTATTTTTTTTTTTTTTTTTTTTTTCTTTCATTACACCTCCTCTCTAAATACGAAAATAAATAAACTTACGAACTATCGATCAGAGCTGGGGGGAAATACTCGAAAATACTTGAAATACAAAATACTTTTTTGTACTTAAAATACATTTGTAAATACTTCGTTTAAGTACTTTAGGGGAGAAAACCGAAAGTTCTCAAAACTAGACAAAATGGTGAAAAAATTCATACGTATTCGTAAAAATTAGTGAATAATTTTCATAAGAAAAAAGTTGGCAAAGTCCCGAAAGAGTACTTAAAATACTACAAAAGTATTTACGTATTTAAAATACTCAAAATAGTCCATGTACTTAAAATACCGCTCAGCTCTGTTTCTAACAGTGTATCTAATACTTATTCAAGGTTCCGGGTAATCTTAAGATTCTGTTTCCAATCCAACAATCAGAAGTTCCATTCGCCTTGATCCGGAATGACCTGCCTGGATATTCGACCTGACGATCGTTCCACAATAAATACTCTTCGAATTAAACTACACGAAAATACCTTCTCAAGCTACTAACAACCCAAAGTTCATCTCTTCCTCTTCCTTTTCTTGCTCTTCCACTCATGCCAATCCCTGTACTTGTACATCGACCTCTTAACGACCTCGTCCAAGCTGGGCCTGAACCTAATGGTCACCCTGTCATCGGACCTGCCGAGACCGAGAACACCCGGCAAAGTCCAGGGAAAAAATACCGTCGCAATGCCGATGACCCCGGCAGCCATTGCGACGAAAGGCGCCGCAGCCAGACTGAAAATACTGTAGTTAAGGGGATTCAAGAAGGTAAAGTAGGTGAACACCGATCCCATCGATTCCATCAGACCCGACGGACTCATGTCAAAGTCATCATCGTCATCATCATCGTCATCAACAGTGGCCAAAGCTGTGGTACCAGATGGTCCACCTCCATTTCCACCTGGTGAACCACTCAAACCACTTGCACCGCTCGCCAAACCCGGCAGCGGACTCGCAGCCCCGGAGAGCCCTGAAATCCCCGGCAATCCCTGAACCCCCGACGAAGACGCCGCTGCAGGTGAACCCAGAGCCTGACCGACCTCAACACCTGATTCGACGACCGAAGCTGGAGCAGCTGCGACTCCAGCCACGGAATCACCGATGGAACCAGCTGCAGGCGCGACCTGGTCGACTATACCGCTGCCCAAAGCATCGAAAGCCACTTCCTGGGAATTGCTGCCTGTATTAACGATGACCTGCGACTCCGAAACGACTTCGGAAGTGGCTGTGAAACTTTCCGAGGCTGTTAAGTCATCATCTTCAGGTTGAGTTTCGAAAAGACCGTTTTCAGGGTCCCTATCAGCTCCTTCGGCACTTTCGTAAGAATTTCCAGGAGTACTGTATAAATCATGATTGTCTTGGCCGGCATGATTGTCGCTGGGATAAGCAGAGGAGTTTTCCGAAGACACATTGCCTGCATATTTGTCTTCAGGATTGTCATTGACATCGACTCCAGCAGGTTTGAAGACATTCGTGCTGAGGACTTGAGAATTGATGACTATGTTCAGATCGGTGCAGCCTTCTTTGCTTTCGATGGTATTGTTGACCCTGGTCACGGAATTGATCATGATCGTCGGGCAGTTCGCGTCCTGAAACGAAGTTTGCGGCGCCTTATCGTCATCCGCAACAGGTTGTTCAGGTCCTGGAATATCCTCATTGGTGAACATTATGTGAACGTTGGGTGGGGGAGCAGTGACTGAGGAATTAGACGACTCCAAGGATCCGGAAGGCTTTTCCATCTGCGGAAGTTGCATCTCGGATACAGTGACGTTAGGCTTCTTCGAACCTGTGTTCAGGATATGGACGACGGTATTTTGAGTGATTTCCGAGGAAGGTCGGAATATCGGACGTCTGTACGAGGACGGTTTTTTGTTGGCCAGTTCGGTCAGAAGGTTGACGACGGAAGTTGGCAGATTAACCGTTTCCGCGGGTCGGACGGTGACCGGATAATTCGAGTTGTCATGAGTCTGATAATGACTGTTCGAATGATCGGTAGGTCGGTCCGATGTCGGATAGTGACTGTCGAAAGTTGGTCGACCGGGTTTTTGACTGGTTACCAGCTGATAATAGTTACCACCAATTGGATTGTCCTGGACATAGCTCTGAGCCGTGACCAGAGCGTCAGGACGGCTGGTCGGGGGTTCGAAATGACTGCCCAAGGTCATCGGAGGTTTGTCTGAACTCTGGACCAGCTGGTAGTTGCCCTCCGGACGCTTGTCGTGATTCGAATGATCGGAGGGTTGGGCCGAAGTCGGATAATGACTGTCGAGAGTTGGTCGACCGGGTTTTTGACTGGTCACCAGCTGATGATAATTATTACCAATTGGACGACTGGTCGGGGGTTCGAAATGACTGCCCAAGGTTATCGAAGGTTTGTCTGAACTCTGGACCAGCTGGTAATTGCCCTCCGGACGCTCGTCGTGATTCGAATGATCGGAGGGTTGGGCCGAAGTCGGATAATGACTGTCAAGAATTGGTCGACCGGGTTTTTGACTGGTCACCAGCTGATGATAATTATTACCAATTGGACGACTGGTCGGGGGTTCGAAATGACTGCCCAAGGTCATTGGAGGTTTGTCTGAACTCTGGACCAGCTGGTAGTTGCCCTCCGGACGCTTGTCGTGATTCGAATGATCGATGGGTTGGGCCGAAGTCGGATAATGACTGTCGAAAATTGGTCGACCGGGTTTTTGACTGGTCACCAGCTGATGATAATTATTACCAATTGGACGACCGGTCGGGGATTCGAAATGACTGCCCAAGGTCATTGGAGGTTTGTCTGAACTCTGGACCAGCTGATAGTTACCCTCGGGACGCTCGTCGTGATTCGAATGATCGGAGGGTTGGGCCGAAGTCGGATAATGACTGTCGAGAGTTGGTCGACCGGGTTTTTGACTGGTCACCAGTTGATAATAATTACCACCAATTGGATTGTCCTCGACATAGCTCTGAGCCGTGACCAGAGCATCGGGACGACTGGTCGGAGGTTTGAAATGACTGCCCAAGGTCATCGGAGGTTCTTCGTGATTTCCTAACTGCAAGTAGGCATTTTCCGTCGAGGTATTACGATTTACCAACGCAGGTCTCTGACTTTGTACCTGGTGATGATAATGACCACCGACCGGTGCCCCGTTGGGGTCATTATGAACGGGATGACCGCTCGCAGGTTCCTGATGCAGGTTGCTGCCCGAAGATGGCGCCACCGGTCGGTTTGGACGTGGACCATCGCGAGTAGGATCGTTAATCTGATCGAAACTGTTGGTAACCGGTTCGCCGGTCGATACCACGTGACCACCGTTTAAACCTGAAGAGAACGCTGGAATCTGAAGCCACTGAATGATCTCCTGAACGTTCGGCTGCGCGAGCGGCTCGCGATCGTGGGTCACGCTAGACCCAAAAGCCTCAGGACTGACCGTAGAAATTTTATGATGAGTCACAACATCTTCGTCGTGAAAAATCGAAGCGGGACGATGATTATTGTGATGACTCGGAGGTTTCTTTTTCTTCTTCTTCGGCTTCTGCTTCGTGTAAATCGGCGCGTCGCCGTAATTCAAGCCTGGCGAAGGTCCGGAAATACCTGCTTCGATGCTGGATGTGTATTTTTCGTAATTAAATAAATCCTGGATGTCGCGAATGGCGTCGTTTGGCCAATTTTTCAACTCGTGTTTCGTTCCGTTGCTTTTTTCGGTTTTCGGTTCGGTTTTTTCCGTTTTTTCGGTTTTTCGCACCAAGGTGATTGGTTGTAAATTTTGATCGGTATCAACGTGTCTCGGAGGAAGTTTATGGCTGATAGGTCTTATCACAACTCGGTTCGAAGCCCTAAAAGTGGGTTGCGACGAATTTTCGCGGTCGCCATTTTTTTCATCCGTCGTTTTTACGAAATCGCGATGATCGTCAAGCCGAATATCCGGACTGTTCGATTTTCGTCCGCCGATTTTTTCGAGATCGGCAAACGACGACGAATGGATTTTCGAGAATTTGTCGTTGTGACTTCTGCGCGAAATCTGATCGGGGATTTCGGGCTCTGGATTTACTACAGAAAATCGGATGCTACCGTTGATCGGTGCGTCGGAGGCACCCAAGAGTCGCCAATTGTGGGCGAGCCCGAAATCCTCGTCGATCTTGAAGCTATTCGTTACACCTGGTGTAAATATGTCGCGGTAGTGACTATCGTATAATTTTCGAGCATTCCCCGTGCGGCCTCTGTACCTGCTATCAATTGGCACGGCCGACGAGCCTGGCGGCTCGATCGACCGCCACGACGAGTCATCCTTGACGCCAGTTGCCACCGACGAATCCTCGGCGACGACTTCCGCTGTCGCTGCAAAACAGAGAAGAAGAAATATCGAATTAGTTTTTTTTTGTTTTTTTTTTTTTAATTTTTTTATTTTACCCTAGCCCATTTTACCGCGTGTGAATTTTCCACCACCATTTTAGTAATTTTCACGGTGACTCTCATCGTACGGGGCTGCCGTAGCAAGTCCGAATATCGAAGAAATCACCGAAAAGCACTGAGTGATCTTCGAACATTTAAGAAGGTTGGAGCGCTCCACACTAGTCAAAAGATTGCTGATTTTGTAATAATTTATTTTAAGCACCTGCCGATTATTTTTAATTAATGGTGATTCGTATTGCCAGGTATTTTCCTGACCAGGGAAAAACTGAATTGCAACTTAATACTTATGCAAATCCGTTGCAATTAATTTTTTCCCTGGTTAAGAACATATATTTTTTTTATTATACACAAATCACCATAAACTATAGCCAATTGGTTCATGAAACTTGTGTAAACAGTTTTTAAAAATAAACCCTCATTTGACTAATGCGTAGCGCTCCAACCTCCTTAACCTGAAAGACCGCTACCAAAGCCCAGAGTTGGGGATAATGCATTATTTTTTTAATGCATCGCCGTTTTTTCAATGCATTATTTAAAAAATGGATAATGGAATTCGAATCCACTTCACATTATGTTATTAATGAGTAATGGAGCGAAAATCCATCACCCATTACTTTTTTAATGAGTAATGGGGTAGAGATTCAACACTCATCATTTTTTTAAATGTTTAATGAAACAGGGATCCAGCACTCATTTGTTTCGAAATAGAGATCCAGCGCGCATTATTCTTTCAATGGAGCAGCAATACATCTCCTATTACTTCATTAAACATACCTCCATTAAACATAAAAAAATAATGGGTACTGAATCTCTGTTCCATTAATCATTAAAAAAAATAATGGATGATGGATCGCTGCACCATTAAACATTAAAACAATAATGGCTACTGGATTCTATTTTCTTTATCTATTTTTTATTTATTTAAATAATACCATAGTTTTACATAAAAATGTGCACAACGCTGCCAAGGCCACACACCGACCGCGCGTCCATCTATTGCCGGTCAAAATTGAATTAGTATAATTTTCTCTCGCGTGCCGGGGGGAGGATGCAAAACATAATTTCCGTATATTTCCCCGAGGTTATTGCAAGACGCAACGGACAATCGCGAATCGATGGAGGATATCGCGAGGCAATCGCCGCCGCACCCAGCACTGTTATTACTTTTGCGTTCGACAAGAACTTTCGCGGCTGGGAAGAAACTGTGGCAAATTGATTGCCGACTGTGTCAGTCGAAAAGAGCGACTTGCCGAGCAAACGGACAACCGTTCATCGCGAATGTTACTTTCCATCGGAAGCTAACGCTCGCGACGTTCTCGCACTCGGTCTACGATTATTTCTTGCGCGGTCGATGCCAAACGGCAAGACACATGCAGTGTCGTCGTCGGGTCTCAAGCGTGCAAGCTACTCGCGCGAACTCGAAACCAATAATGCGGCATGCGATTCGGCCTATTTACCACCACCCCGTGTTTCACTATGAATCGGGTCATAGATCCCTCGCGGACCTCCCAACCGTAACTTGTGGTTGGGATTCGGTAGTTTTCCCCACCTCCGACTTCAAATCAACCGGTCAATTGGTGCACCAAAGCAACTAGTGTTCCTGCTTTACAAAGGTTGATTTTGGGTTAGTTTTTGTAAACCAACTGTAAATCAACCATTCTTTGGACGCAATGAAAGGTTGGTTCGTCGTTGGATATTATAAACCAACCCCAATTCCAACTCTTAAACTAAGAAATCGATGGTTGACTTGTGGTTGATTTTTCAAAACCGACCATAAACCAACCATTTTTGACAACCAGCTATCCAGCCATTGGCTTATGGTTAGGTTTGTAAAATCGACTAAAAATCAACCGTTACCATTCTTGGCTGGAGGTCGGAATTAGGGTTGTTTTCCAATATCCAATCGTTAACCAACCTTTCATCGTGTCTAAAGAATAGTTGGTTTACAGTTTGGTTCACAAAAACCAACCCTGAATCAACTTTCAGAAAGTTGGAATATTGGTTGGTTTGGTGCACCAGTTGACCGGTTGGTTTTTGGGTTGGTTTCAGGTTGGGCAGAACGCGAAGGATTCCTAAACTACTTTTGTCTATCAAAGGTCTAAGGTATTTCCGTCGCATCAAACCTAACAATCCCGGCGACCTCGAAAACGACCTGACAAGTCCAAAAAACGACCGAAGAAACGAACGGTCGTTAAATGCAAAAAAACACCCGTTCAAGAGACAAATGACCGAGAAAATGACCATTGGAATAATTTTGGTTGGTCGATTCTTGCTTCAATGGTCGTTGTTCTGGTTCAATGGTCGTTTTCTTGGTCGTTTGCCTCTTTTAAACAGCTTTTTCTTTGCATTTAACGACCGGTCATTTCTTCCGTCGTTCGGCCGGTCGCTGGATCTGTTAGGATCATTTTGCATCAGAGCTGGGCAGTACTTCAAATACCTGGTATTTGCGAAGTACTCAATATATTTGAAGTACTGATACTATAGTACTTGAAGTACACAGTACTTCAATACTTTTTTAAGTATTTTACGGTACTTAAATTTTCAAGTAAATATCCTGTACTTTAAGTATTTGTACTTAAACTTTCAAGTAAATGTCATGTACTTCAAGTATTTGTACTTAAAATTTCAAGTTATTCCGTGTATTTCGAGTACTTCCTCAAGTACTAAATATGGAGTATTTTGAATTACTTCATATTCTTATGTGGCAACTCCATTTTCAGTTTAGTTTTTAACAATCCGTGTAATGTATACGTTTTTTTTTTATTCAAAACTGAAAATGGATACATCTTAATTACTATCGTCAATGCTTTTTGAAGAATGAACTTGTAATACTCTCATAAGTTAGGGAGTAACGTGGTATTGTTGTCGATCTATTGAATCTGTGATTGGTCGTGAACCGGGAGAAAGGGCGGTCGTCCCAGTTCACGAAATACGTAACAAATAAAATATAAGTACTATAAATTACGTAAAGTACGTGAAAACTTGAAAAGTATTTGATACTTTATACTTGACACTTGACGTAATGGAAGTACTGAGTACTTCAAGTAATGGGTACTTCAAGTACTGACTACTTAAAGTACCCCGTACTTCCAGTATTCAGGATTCTTCGGACTTGAAATACACGAGTATTTCAATTACTTGCAGTACTTTGTACATCCAAATACTTTTTGGTACTTTGCCCAGCTCTGCTGTCAAATAAAAAGATTAAAAAAAAAAACATAATAAAATAAATAAAGTACGGCGTGCACCGTCTGGAACTTACCGACTTTCGGTGGCCTGGCATCGTTCGATCCTGCGAGAAGCAGGATCGCTAGGGCACTGAACAGCTTGAACCGCATTTTTCACACTGAAACATAAAGCAAGATCGACTGAGCAACTTGAAGTAGACATTCTTCCATTAGTGGTATCAAGCGACCCTCGCTCGCTCGTGAAACGACTCGATAAAAATGTATTATCTCCTTCGAGCAGATTCCAAGGCTTCGAAAATAAAAACCCAACTTCTGTACACTCGACGGACAGACTCGTCGGGTGCGCGCGAATGTACGTGAATGACATTATTATCAAAACACGAGGTTGAGGCTTTTCGTTGTCTCTTCAGGATTCAAAATGTACGCCTCGATGTTCGCCACAGAGTGACGAAATTTATTTATACCGCCATCAGCAGAATCACGTACGAAAGCCATTAGCGATTAAGGTGAGAAGCTACATTGCGAGGTTAGAAAAATCGATTTTTTTTATTGCACAAATCGTTAGCTCAACTATCCAAGACTACGCTGCCAAAATTTCAAAGCGAAACTCGCATTCGTTTAGATTTTATGACCATAGAACCGAGCACTCATCGGGTACAGGCCGCAGGCTCGAGGCGTTCTTAAGGGGGGAGAACCCACATTAGGAGTTTCAAAACATCTGATTTTTTTATTGCATATATCGTTAGCTTAACTCTGGAAGAATACGCTGTCAAAATTTCAAAGCAAAATTCGAATTTTTCTAGATTTTGTGACGATAGAACCGAGCACTCGTCGTGTATAAGCTACAGGCTCGAAGCGTTCTTAAAACGCGTTTTACTCAGAACGACTTTTTTCACCTCTGCAGGGATTCTGCCGCAAAAAGTAATGAACCGATCATTATGAAGAGTGACAGTAATATTCTTCATGCAATTACGAAGCAGATGAACCAACATCGGGGATGATATCATATTTCTAAGGGTGTTTTTTTGTGCATAATTCGTGTAAACAATTATGAAAAATGAAAAAAAAAAATGTCAAACGCCTGCCAAATTTTTAATTTTCGTCATTTTCACCTGCATTGAGGTTCATATTCTTAGGAAATTAGTTATCAATGTATGAATAAACCCTAATGATTTCGGATGAAAATTGGAATGGCTACCCTGCCCACAGTGGGAGGATTCCACTTACGACCTCCTGCGGACATCAGTATTTCTCCGTAAAGTTATTCAAAAAAATTCACAAAAGTTGTTCGAAATATGAATAACATGATGGCCAAATTTTATTAAATTCTAATAATGACTTCCCACCCAAAAGAAATCCTAAAAAACCAGTGAAAATGAGCCTCTTAATGTGGGTTTCCCCTTAACGCGAGAGAATGAAAAAGGCGGATACAAAAAATGCAATTGTCGCCGGGTGTACTGGAAAACCACGACGAGAGGTTCGATGCGAGTGCGTCGGGGATCGAAATGACGCAAGCCACATCGACGCGGTGGCAGAGAGAAGCGGCGCAACACGATACGAATCCTTTATCGTCTCTTTAACGGACCAAGGCCCGATTCGAAGCAGCGCGGACCGATGCTCGTTCGTATTCGATCGACGCGCCGCTCGATCGGCCGACGGGCGATCGTCGTCGTCGTCGTCATCGTCGTCAATCGCTTCCCGAATTCGATACAAAGTTTCATCGGTCTTTGTCTCGAAACTTGATTTGGACAGAGTCAATTACGAATCTTTTTTACGTTTACAAGAGGGTTATTTGGGGTTATTTTTGGTTGCCATAGTAATAATAGTAATTATAAATATAATAATAGTAATTAGTAATAGTTGCCATAGTAATAATGGTTTCTATGGTTATGATTGCCATGGTAACGGTTTTTTTTTGGCAAGGGTTACCATGGTAATGGTACTTTGTTAAGTATTTGTTCTTAAAATTTCAAGTATATGTAATGTACTTTAAGAATTTGTACTTAAAATATCAAGTACTTCCCTGTATTTCAAGTACTTTCTCAAGTACTAAGTATGAAGTACTTTTAATAACTTTATGTCACTCCGTGCGTAAAACGCGATATTACGCACGCTTCGCGTGCGTAATACTGCATTTTCCGACGTCGTGAAATAAAATTTCGTACGATACGCGTGCGAAAAACCTTTTTCGGACTCGTGTGATTGCAGCACTCGCCTTCGGCTCGCGCTGCAAACTCACACTCGTCAGAAAAAGTTTTTTCGCACTTGTATCGTAATGTACTATTTTGTAACTCATGCACGTAATGTCGCACATTTCGTGCCCGCAAAGCGTGCGTGAGATCGCGTATTATGCTCATGTCAACGTAGATAATTTCACGTACGCCATCTGGTGCGTGAAGTTATCTACATTACTTCACGCACACATTGGCGTGCGTGAAACTATCTACAAGATGATCTCACGCACGCTTTGCAGGCACGAAGATGTGCGACATCACGTTGACATTCGTTACAAAAAGTAATATGTGATACATGTGCGACAAAGCAGCCGTCCCGCGGAGGTTAGGAAGCAGTGCACTCGCCTCCTCTCGTGCTGCTACAAACAACACTCGCAGCTCGCAGCTCGTGTCGTTGTAGCACTCGATTTGGCGAGTGCGCCGCTTCCTAACCTCCGCGCGTAATGGCCGCTTTCTCGCCCTTGTATCACAATAGTACATTACGATACAAGTGCGAAAAAACTTTTTCCGACGAGTGTGAGTTTGCAGCGCGAGCCGAAGGCGAGTGCTGCAATCACACGAGTCCGAAAAAGGTTTTTCGCACGCGTATCGTACAAAATTTTATTTTACGACGTCGGAAAAAGCGGTATTACGCACGCGAAGCGTGCGTAATATCGCGTTTTACGCACGGAGTGACATAAAGTACTATTATATAATTGTGTGGTAACTTAATCTTTAATTTAGTTTTTAACAATCCGTGTAATATATTCACTGTTTTTTTTCTTACTCAAAACTGAAAATAAACAAATCCTAAGTACTATCGTCAATGCCTTTCTAAAAATGAACTTATAATCTAATAATTTGATAAGAAACGTGATATTGTTGTCGATTTATTCGACCTGTGACTAGTCGTGAACTGAAATCTCGGTGATAGTCTCGGTTCACGAAATACGTAACAAATAAAATATAAGTACTACCACTTAGGAAAAGTACCTGAAAACTTTAAGAGTATTTGATACTTGATACTTGATACTTGACGTACTTGAAGTATCAAGTACTTCAATTATCCGATACACCGAGAATTCATGATTCTTGGTACTTGAAACACACGAGTATTTCAAGTACTTATAGTGCTTTGTATATTGCACTTCAAGTAATTTATAGTACTTTGTACTTCAAGTGCTTCTAGCGTTTTGTACTTCAAGTACTTTATAGTACTTTGTACTTTAAGTGCTTCTAGCGCTTTGTACCTCAAGTACTTTATAGTACTTTGTACTTTAAGTGCTTCTAGTGCTTTGTACTTCAAGTACTTTCTAATGCTTTGTGCGTTGTACTTCAAATACTTTCCAGTACTTATAGTGCTTTGTACATTGCACTTCACGTGGTTTGTAGTACTTTGTAGTACTTTGTACTTTAAGAGCTTTCTAGAGCTTTGTACTTCAAGCACTTTTTAGTACTTTGTGCACTGTACTTCAAGTACTTTTTAGTACTTTGTATTTCATACTTCAAGTACCTTGTAGTACACATCTGGTGCAGCTCTGCGACGGATAGGGTTTTAAAACTGAAATAATCAGAAAAAAAATGCCTCAAAAAAAAACGCAAGGGGTATGACCAATAATGTTGATGCCAGAGGACACCCGGACGTCTCATCGCGTCGCGATCTGCGTCTCCGATGCCGGTGACTATTTTTTACCGTTGCATTTTCCTGTTCACTTTCAAGAGACGGCCCTCGCGCTTGGGTAACGGTAACACAGCCGGTGAGTATCTCCCGCTGCCTCTTGCTCCGCGTGTTTCCCCTCTTTTTCTTCCGTCCTCCGTTTCGGCATGTGTCATTAAGTAACATCGTTACGAGTGGGTGGAACCGGAATGCGTATAACTGTCAAACTCGAACCTTTGAGTTACGCTTTGAGTTACACGTTCCGGGAGTTGTAAATCTCGCGTTCCACGAATCAAAATCTGGTATACGGAATTCCGAGTGTCAAATCGATCTGCAAATGATCGCGGATGACTCGCGAATCGGTTCATCGTAATTCACGTCGCGCGCCTCATTGACTGAGTATTTATGCGAAAATTCGTCGTAAACAATTTCACGAAGTTCTTCATCCGGTCAGACGGGACAATAAAGAAATGCGTCAGTGATGATAAATTAGCTAATTATAGCATGTCCGCTCCGCGGAGTGGGAAAGGTGGGGATTTTTCAAAAAATTTTCAGATTTTTTATTATGGTATTCGATATGTCAGTTTAAAAATAGTACTTTGTGATACAAGGGCGAGAAAGCGGCCATTACGCGCGGAGGTTAGGAAGCGGCGCACTCGCCAAATCGAGTGCTACAACGGCACGAGGCGAAGCCGAGTGTTGTTTGTAGCACGAGAGGAGGCGAGTGCACTGCTTCCTAACCTCCGCGGGATGGCCGCTTTGTCGCCCATGTATCACATATTACTTTTTGTAACGAATGTCAACGTGATGTCGCAAATCTTCGTGCCTGCAAAGCGTGCGTGAGATCATCTTGTAGATAGTTTCACGCACGCCAATGTGTGCGTGAAGTAATGTAGATAACTTCACGCACCAGATGCCGTACGTGAAATTATCTACGTTGACATGAGCATAATACGCGATCTCACGCACGCTTTGCGGGCACGAAATGTGCGACATTACGTGCATGAGTTACAAAAAACATTTAACAAACTTTGCATTATTCGAAAAAATCTGAAAAGATGCATAAATAACCAGTTTTACATAAATAAACGTTTGAACAGTAGATTTATTTCTTTCTTTGAATTTATGAAATAATTTTTTTTATCGAAAAAGCTCAAAAACTTTATGAAGTGGAAAGTCTCTCCCACTTTGGCTATAAGCTAGGAAGTGTTGGCATTAAACAAAGTATTTTTCAGAATTTTTCCAGATATTTAAATTATGGCATTCGATGTGACACTTTAAAAATATATTTAAACAAAATACAGCCTACAAAAAATTACGAGCCAAATCGAAGACGTTAAGGAGGTTGGGTACTCAACTAAAAACGATAAGCATAAGCTTAAATTTTTGGAGGATATTCTTTAACTAAAATTACATCTCCATGACAAATTTCATTTCAATCACCGGAATGGTTATCGAGAAATTAATTACTGAAGTTCTGCTCTTATACACTGGTAATATAGGGAAATCAGGCAAAAGTTAGGCTACAACCCTCGAAAGCATAGCAAAAATATTAAGAATCGAATAAAAATAGATGCAAATAATTGTTGAATATTTAGGAAGAACTGAACGAAGTTTCAAATCGGCCGTCTACATATTTATCGAGCAATTGTAGAAAGAAAACACCTTGATCTGATTCCTGATTATAGATGTTATGGGTAAAGCGCGATTGCCAAATTTCAACATTATGGTTATCACGTATTTGGCTTTCAATTAATCGAAAAATAACTGAAAACACTCAAAAATAGCTAATTTAACATACGCCGCTTTTTGTGTGCTTAAACTCGACTTATTTACGAGCATTTGATTAATTGATTATTGAACTATTTGAGGTTGGCAGCTGCGTTACTAGCTCCCGTGAATACGCATAGGCGTTCCCCACTCGCCCCCTGCCCCCCGCAAAAACGGTATCCATCCTCCTTAAGGTCAAATCCAGTTCGAAACGGGGTGGAATGCCTCCCATATATTTTCGCGTAATACGACTACTCAATTCCAAGCAGATCGACGGATCGTCACGGATATCGGTATCGCGTTTGTTATCCGCGGTAGGCAAAACGCGAGATGAATATCCGAGAGTTGCGGGCGGCTCGTGATTCCGGAACGTCGAACCCAGGCGGAACAGACGGCTTCGAGGGTAATAAATTCTCGAATTGCTAATTCGCGCTCGCTATACTCGCCGCCGCCGCCGCCGCCGCCGCCGCCGCCGTGTCTCGAAGCTCTCTTATCCCGCAAGTACATCGTACCATAACCCGCCGCACGTATTACGCTTCGCTCTTCTGCCCCGCATTAAAATCACCCGCTCGGCAAATTCATTCGGCTCGCCACGCCCCGTGTAAAACGTACTTCGCCGTACTTTCGGAATCATCGGGATCGCTCTTTTCGCCGTGTAATCACAATCTCGAGTTCTCATCGACGAGGGAGGAATCCGCGGTGTCGGTGCTCCTATTCCCAGAACGCAATTCGAAGAAAAAAAAAAAAAAAAAAAAAAAAAAAAGAAGAAACTAACAACAACAACAACAACAACAACAGGAAACGAACGCAATGGTCCTCAGATACGAGTAGAAGGTTCAACAACAACATTAATTGTCGATTTAAAGGAATGCAATAAGTCGTAATAGTAAATAAGAGACGCCCGTTAAAATTTTTGTATAGTACACTGAGAAAAAAAATGACTTGAAATTTAATGTACTGGAAGTTTTGATTTATAAATTGGTATATTAAATTTGCTATAAAATACAGAATACAAGTGCGAGGTACCATTTATTTTTGGTACAGTAATTTTTATAATTTGCTTCAACTGTACTGTAAATGAACTTTAATTTTTTTAATTTCTCCAATTTCATTGCAAAGGTACCTTAATTTAATATCACAATTGAACATTAAATTTAATTTACGAGGTTTATGGATAAAAAATTCCAGTCTTTTCTGACAGTGTAGTATCTGATTTTACTTATTCGTTTTTAAAGAAGATTGTATGTATATTTATGAAGAATTTCTGATCTCGTGTTTTCGAATCACATGGTTTAACTACATATGTATAAAGGAGAAATCCGTAAATAAATAAATAATACCATTAATAATAATACTAATAACAACCTCAACGAACGGTCATCAGAATGTATGTGTGTGAGTTTACTGTATTATTGCATTGCCTCTTCGAATGGTCTTCGGTATGTTCCATGTATTCCCATATGGAAATATTTATATGTAAAATATATGTCGCCAAAAAGTTTGACATGCAACATATATTTCACATACAAATAATTCCATATGGGTTTGTGTTGGCTCTCAAGGGACAAGGTCCTAGAGCTTCATTCTCAATAAATA
The DNA here is from genome assembly GCA_964034905.1 of Itoplectis maculator. Taxonomy (NCBI): domain Eukaryota; kingdom Metazoa; phylum Arthropoda; class Insecta; order Hymenoptera; family Ichneumonidae; genus Itoplectis; species Itoplectis maculator. Next base: position 535,400 of record OZ035864.1, read on the forward strand.
ATAATAATAATAACTAGAGGGGCTTCACCTCGCTGCGTGCATCACCCCCCCCCCCCCCGCCCTCTGGAGGTAAAGGGCCCAGGAGACTTAGAAAAATTCCGGCCTAAGGGCCCCTTGAGGGCCTTAGAAAAATTCCGGCCCACAGGGCCCTTTTGACGTGTCCTACACAGCGGCGGCGGCGGCGGCGAGATCTTTTTATAATATAGAGCGATGATAATAATAATAACGAACTATCATTTTCCCGTGTAACCTCAACCCTACCAATTGCGGTCTGCGCTGCGGTTCGACTTGACCGCGCGAGTCCACAAACGCCTTTCCTATCACGTCTCACCGCGAATCAACGTCGATAAAACACAAATTCCGAATTAATACTTCATATAAAAAAATAAAAAAACTACTATAACGTTCTCCAAACGATAACGAAAAAACGACCTCGCTCTACCGATCAAACTTACCGCTTGAATCGACGATCCGGGGTCCCCGGGTTTAAACCGACATCCACTCACTATTCGAACACTTCAATACAATTTTTTTAATTGAATTAAAACTTTATCAATAAAAACAAAAACAAAAACCGTAAAGAGAAAGTCAAAATACGCGATAATAAAGGTCTCGAAAAATGCTGAGAGCAGCTCAAAAAATTAAAAAAATAATAATAATCAAAATAAAATCGGAGGAAAAAATCGAGGAACACTGTGCGTGGTGCGACGAGGAGAACGCGCGCGTTTGTCCGGAGAATAACCGAGTGACGGGCGCGCGTGGCGGCCGCGTCGAGTGTGAGCCAAAGGGTGGTAGGTGGACGCGAGAGAGACAGAGAGAAGTGAAGAAGAGGACGATGTTTCGACGGCACGGCTGACTGAACGCTGGCCGCTGGTCGCGGCGTGGTTGTCGTACCTTTGGTACGCACCTCTCCGCGAGGTCCGAGTCTCCGAACCCCGTTACTCGAGGCGCCGAGAGTAGCGGCGGCGACGGCGGCAGCGGCGGCGGCGGCGGCACGGGTATAGCGAGTGGCCAATAACCGGCCAGCGCTCAGAGCAACACTCGGGCAGCAGAGTCTGCTGAGTCTGAGTCTGCTTGTTGTTGTTGTTTTTTTTTTTTAACATATAAAAATGTTTCAACTTACAGAGAAAATCAGCAAACTCAGGAAAAAAAATCGTAACTGCAGTTTAGCACTGTTTCTTCGTTGTAATAATTTTGATACTGCAAATTAATACTGCAAAAAACATATGAAAAATGTTTCAGCTAACAGAGAAAATCAGCAAACTCAGGAAAAATATCGTAACTGCGGTTTAGCACTGTTTCTTCGTTGTAATAATTTTGATACTGCAAGTTAATACTGCAAAAAACAGATGAAAAATGTTTCAGCTAACAGAGACAATCAGCAGACTCGGGAAAAAATCGTAACTGTATTTTTTAACAGTTTTTTCGCTGTCATCATTTTTCCGCACATACAAATGGAGCAAAATAAATCTGGTATCATCTATGATACTGCAAAAAACATATGAAAAATGTTTAAGCTAACAGAGACAATCAGCAGACTCGGGAAAAAATCGTAACTGCAGTTTAGCACTGTTTCTTCGTTGTAATAATTTTGATACTGCAAGTTAATACTGCAAAAAACAGATGAAAAATGTTTGAGCTAACAGAGACAATCAGCAGACTCAGGAAAAAATCGTAACTGTATTTTTGAACAGTTTTTTCGCTGTCATAATTTTTCCGCACATACAAATGGAGCAAAATAAATCTGGTATCATCTCTGATACTGCAAAAAACATATGAAAAATGTTTAAGCTAGCAGAGACAATCAGCAGACTCAGGAAAAAATCGTAACTGTATTTTTGAACAGTTTTTTCGCTGTCATAATTTTTCCGCCCATACAAATGGAGCAAAATAAATCTGGTATCATCTCTGATACTGCAAAAAACATATGAAAAATGTTTAAGCTAGCAGAGACAATCAGCAGACTCAGGAAAAAATCTTAACTGCAGTTTAGCATTGTTTCATCGTTGTAATAATTTTTCCGCGCATACAAATGGAGCAAAATAAATCTGGTATCATCTCTGATACTGCAAAAAACATATGAAAAATGTTTAAGCTAACAGAGACAATCAGCAGACACAGGCAAAAATCTTAACTGCGGTTTAGCACTGTTTCTTCGTTGTAATCATTTTTCCGCGCATACAATTGGAGCAAAATAAATCTGGTATCATCTCTGATACTGCAAAAAAACATGTGAAAAATGTTTCAGCTAACAGAGAAAATCATCAGATTTAGGGAAAAATCGTAACTGTATTCTTTAACTGTTTTTTCGCCGTCATAATTTTTTAACCTCCGACTGCCTTTTTGCTCTGGGGCAAAAAGATGGGAGTTATGCATGTCACGGCGATCATCTCATTTGAGCAATTCCTTTGTAACTAATGTTCTCGAAAACGGTAAAAAATTACTTGAACAAATTTTAAATACAGTAGATATTGGGAAAAATAATAGGAAGAATAAAATAATAAAAATAGCCACAATAGGTACATTAATGATACGTGCCATTAATGATACCAGATACCAGATTTATTTTGCTCCAATTGTATGTACCGAAAAATAATGACGTCGAAAAAACAGTTGGAAAACACGCGGGTGGCCAATAACCGGGCAGCGTTGGGAGGAACACTCGGTCAGTGCCGGTCCGGCCCGATGACGAGGCTCGATGCTGTTGCTGCCGCTGTATACATGTTCCTCGTAGCTTCTACGAGTCGAACGGGTTGAATAACCTTCGTACGGCGCGCACGGCGTATGCTAAGCGGTGGTTATACCCGCGTGTCTTACCTTAGCCTTGCCTCTCGCGTAGACCGGCTTCGCCGCCGCTGCTGCCCCGCAAGCGACTCGGGGAGTGGATTCAGTTTAAGAGATTCAGTTTAAGGGGTTATATGCCACTGTAGAGGCCGAAAAAATAGGCTGTTTTTGGGAATTCTTTTCAGAAAAACTGCAATGTAAATCGTGATTTAAAAAACGGGTGTTTATCATACATGTCAGTGACTGTATACGATAATTTTTTTGAAGCGATTCATAACAAAATGGCGGTTGTGCAGCGTTTCTGCGATGACGTCTCTGTTTTTCCGCGCTCCACGGCCGGACCGATTCCTCGAACAATTATGTTCCGATTTACTTGAAATTTTGCACATATCTTAAGAAATACATTGTCTTCGACACTACGTAGGATTTTGTTGATATTTGGATTTTTAACAAAATGGCGTACCTTTAAAGTGAAAAGTGCAAAATTTGCCTAAAAAATCGTCACAAAATTGTTAATAACAAATGATCTAAGGCAAAAAAAAATCCTACGTAGTGTCGAAGACAATGTATTTTTAAAGATATGTGCAAAATTTGTTTGAGTAATCGGTCCGACCAGTTTGAAAAAGTAGTTTTGACATAAACGCGTTTAAAATTTGTCTTTCAAGGATGCTGCGGGCACCAGGCAGCTTTGCACTAAAAATCGAAAATCGAGTACTTGGACATTTTTCCCGGCCATAGTCTTTTGGGACATAATTTTTGAGGTCCCAAGGAACCTTTTAAAGCAAAAAAAATCGATTTTTCGACAATTCTACAGTGGCTTAACCCCTTAATAAATTGGCCATATTACCCCATATTTTGAAAAATTACTCACTTGAGCCAGCTGTCCATTAGTGGCATAATTTTTTAGGTCTCAAGAGACCTTTTAAGGCAAAAAAAACGATTTTTCGAAAATGCTACAGTGGCATAACCCCTTAATAAATTGGCCATATTACCCTATATTTTGAAAAATTACTCACTTCAGCCAGCTGTCCATTTTTGGCATCATTTTTTTAGGTCTCAAGGGACCTTTTAAGGCAAAAAAATCGATTTTTCGAAAATTCTACAGTGGTATAGACCCCTTAAGCGTGAAAGAGAAAGAGAGAGAGAGGGAGAGAGGGAGTGAAAGAGAAAGAGAGCGGTAAGAGGAAAATAAAAAAGGACGGCGAGAAACGAGTTGGCTGGGTGGGTGAAGAGCAAGGTGGGTCCTTGAACCAGTGTTCGAGATGTTGTCGTAGGCTGATTGTCATCGCGCTTGCGCGTTGCCCCGGCGGCGGCGCAGACGCGACGCGATTCGGTCTGATGACCAATTCGTCATGAGCAGCTCCGTAATACTGTCACGCATTTTTACGTCGCTGCTCGTGTAACTCCTGTTTTTCGACCTAGTTCCCGCCCCGCGAACGCTGCGCGGTTATAGCAACTCACCGAGACGGAATTTTGAGGATTTTTCACAAAGTATCTTACGGCGCGTGGGTCGCGATCGAGCGAGAAATAAGATTCGTGGGACTCGTGAGAGCCGCGCTGTCAGATGGAAACCACGTGACGACCGCGCGCTGAGTCTGTCGGGAATTCCGAGGGCGCGACTCGGTTTGGGTCTGGATGCGGGAGCCGTCGAGAGTATAACCGCGCAGAAAATCTACACTATTAAAAATGTTTGTGAATTGACATTACTAGAAATTTGATTCATCAGCTCATGTATTAAATTTAATACATGTGCGTAGTAAAATTCCAGATTTTTATACCACATAAGAGGGGATTTCTTAACTTTGATATTAAATTTCTTAATTTTTATAGGATTCAGTAGAAAATGCTGTAATTTTACATTACACTTGCATGTTAAATTTAATACACCAGTTTATGTAAACAGACTTCATTTACTCGTAAAGGAAGCACATGGAAAATATTTTGAACAGTGTATTGTGTAGTCCTATTGTACGACAGAGCTGGGCAAAGTACCAGAAAGTACTTGAAGTACAAAATACAAAGTGCAAAGAACAGTAAGTACTTAAAATACTCGAGTATTTCAAGTGCATAAAAATATCAAAGGAGTTAATAGTTTTTCAGAGAAGTTGACACATAAATCAGAGGTTTTCAGAACATTAAAGAATATTTAGTTTCAGAGAAAACTCGGACTTTTTCTGAAAAGTACGATATATAAGTCAGACAAATTCTGAGGTACCTACTTTCAGATACCACAGCAATTTTCAGAGATTGTCAGAGAATTTTTCAGGCATTTTCTGATAAATATTTTCACCAGGAAATCAAATTTCAACGGTTGGGTTGCGATAAAAATCAACGTAGCCAATCAACTTGTAACCATTTTTAAGCGAATAAGGTGGTTTGACGGAAGCCAACCAAGTTCCAACCATTCCAACGCCTTGTTCGCTACAAAAGGTTAGAACTCAGTTGGTTTCCGTAAAACCCATTATCAAACCAACTTCTTATTTGTTACAAAAGGTTGGATTTGTTTTTATAAATAAGCGAAATTTTTCTCCACGCGTACGAGACTCGATATCAACCCCGCTCCCCCTGCCTTGATGCCGATCGCTCCGATCCGCAGAAATCGTTCCGAGCGTGCGTGATCATCGGCGAAGAAAGTCAATGGCAACCGTATTTCCACAAGCGACTCGTAGGCCATTAACGACGTGCACGCAAATCGCGCACTTTCTTATATAGGGTGTCCCAAAAGTTATGAAGTTCCGATTGCTTAACCCTGTTCGCTTAGCCCTGTTCATATACGGGGTTAAGCGAGCAAAGTTAACAGGACCAATAGTTGCAAACTTTCGGCTGCTTAACTCTGTTCATATTCAAGGTTAAGCGAACAGGGTTACCAGGGTCAAAAGTTATGAAGTTGCGGCTGCTTAACCCTATTCGGGTAACCCTGTTCATATACACAGTGTTAAGCGAACAGGGTTAATAGGGCCAAAAGTTATGAAGTTCCGGCTGCTTAACCCTGTCCGCTTAACCCTGTGCATATATAGGGTTAAGCGCACAGGGTTAAGCAGCCGGAACGTCATAAACACGATTAACCCTGTTATAAGGGTTTACTGTTTTACGATCTATTCAGACTAAGGGTTAATAGGGTCCTCACTTTCGGCTCTGTCCACCATGTTTGCTTAATTAACCCTGTATGTCAACAGGGTTAAGCAGCCGAAACTTCATAAACACAATTAACCCTATTGTAAGGGTTTACTGTTCTACGATCTATTGAGACTAAAGATTAATGGGGTCCTCACTTTCGGTCCTGTTAACCATGCTTGCTTAACCCCGTATGTCAACAGGGTTAAGCAGCCAGAGCTTTTGGGATATCCTGTATACGCCGATGTATTTCGCGCCGATAACTTCCGGAACGACACTTTCAGCACGAATCTCAACAACGGTTCACGCGCATTCGACTCGCAGCTTCGTTTTGCTACGGTTGTTTGTTGTTGTTTTTTTTTTTGTCTTCTCTTTATTCTTCTTCTCGCGGTAACCGCGAGAAGGAATAGATTTTCCAGAAATCGTTGGGTCAACATAGGAAGCACAACCGCTGGATCGCGTGCAGCCAGCCGCAGCGTTTTTCCACTCGCGCCGCGCATTCCGGGATTGATGAGTATGCCGAAGTGGAAAAACAACGACACCCGTAATCTCCGGCGTCCCGAATTGACGCGCGGACGAAGGTAATTCGGGTTGGGTGATAACGTCGATCATCGAGGTTTACGATAAAAAAAGGATGCAAAGAGGAACTTGCTCATTGCTTCCTTTAATTTTCATTTTTCGCAAAGCCTCCGCCATGGGGATAATAATCCTTTATTATTTTTGGGTTTCTCATAGAGGAAGCGTTGTGATCAATTAAAGAGGAAGCATTGTGCTAAGTTCTGCTTTCTACCCTTTTTTCCATTATGTACAATTTTTTTTTTTTTACGTTGTTAACTTTTTCTGAATTTAGAACAAAAAACTAAGTTAAAAACGATGCAAAGTAGAACTTTGCACATTGCTTCTTGATTAATTTTCATTTCCTTTATTATTTTTGGATTCGTCATAGAGAAAGCAGTGCAAAAAATGAAAATTAATGAGAAAGCAATGTGCAAAGTTCTACTTTGCATCCTTTTTCCAATGAGTATAAAATGTTGTCTCACATTTTTTATTTTTGTTGAAGTTAGAGCGAAAATCTAAATATTAAACAAATTTCAAAATGACGTAAAATCGGAACCACTTGATCGATCATCGTCAAATTTGGTACGTGGCAGAGCTGTCTGTTCCTTTTCGTCTATAAAACATTTCAGTGTCATTGGTGAAATTCGACGAGATTTCGAGAAAAAAAAAAAGATATTTTTCGAAAAATTCAAATATCTATAAAATCCGAACCGCTTTACCGATTTCGTCCAAATGCAATACCAAACAATAATGAACGTATCTTTACTTATAAACAACTATTTAGCAAAATCGTCTAATTTTTACGAAAGTTAGAGCCACCACGCCCGTTTTTATGAAAAAATTAAAAATGACGTAAAATCAAAACGGCTGATTGTTTTTTTTCCAAAAATCTCGACATTCAAAGCGGGGAAAGTACTCCACTTGCGTGCCAAATTTGAGCCCGGTCACTCGAACGGTTACTGAGTAATAACGTTTTGGATCATTTTAAGCATACTGACATAAAAATCTCTAAAAAAATTTGTTCATGAATTTTTTCCTTTAAGAGAAAGCAAAAAAAACAGATCGATTTGATTTACGGTGGAAAAATTTATCGGTCCGACGTCGAAATATTTTATTCCGCTCATCGTATTTGTCGCACGAGCGAAATATTTTGCTGCCGTGAGAAATAAACCGCATTTCATCTTGCTACTTTTTTACCGGTCCGACAAAACCGCACTGGCTTGTGGATATTTTTTTATGCACAACGACATTGAGTGCCCGTAAAACGCAGTCGACACAGAGACAGCGGAAATTATTACCCATCCACGGGCCATAAACCACCGAGGCGAAGTCCTAGATGCCGCGTACGAACGTCGGAGTCGTATCTTGGAACTGGGTCTAGGGTGCGAGCTGTGCATCGGAATTCCGTTTGCCTCGGATCCGCATCGCGCGCAGCAGCCATCGGACCTTCGGGCGAACGGGTCAGTTACATTGCCTTCGAGTGTGATTGGGTATAAAGAGCAGGCCAGTAACCCGAAGGATGCATGTTCGATTCCCACCAACGACAAATAAATTTACAAGTGTTTTTTCAGCAATTAAGGTAGTCCTCCCGCCTGGTCCGATGCTGCATAAGTTCAAGGGAGAATTAGACAGAATTTCCGGACAGTTCTCGATCCTCTATTAAAAAGTGCGTGAGTAAACCATTGTTGTCGATATAACACGGTCTCTGATTGGTCGAGGGTCGTGACGACCGACACTTTTTGTTTAACAGCGCGGGATTTGACAGTTTGTCGTAATGAGCGCTGCAGCACTGTTTAACCTACGGTGACCCCGGTTTGGGCGGTTTTTGGCCCGGCGGCCAGATCTACGATTTCTGACAAACTGTTCGACCAAACATTTTTTTTTTCAAAATCAACTAAAAAAGGTTTGAAACCATTGTTTTCAGGGGTAGAATATGCGACTTGAGAACGATGGTATAGGTTAAAAGTCGAGATTTTGAAAAAAAAAATTCGTGACCCCGGTTTGGGCGGTTTTTGGCCCGGCGGCCGGATCTACGATTTCTGACAAGCAAAACGACAAATTTCTTTTTTTTTTTAAATCAACTAAACAAACGTTTTTTAGTTGCGATTTACCCTTTGAAAGCTTTATAAGAGCGCAGCAGCGCAAATGTAGCTCGGGCACGCGCGCCAGCGCGTGTGATTAGCCTAGTAAGACAAAATTCTGAACAAAATCAAGCATATGGAAGATGCTGAAAAGACTATTTTGGCACAATAATAATTTGAAAAATGTTAATAATAAATTACTTGAATAAACAAGGGTGCAACAAATTACCCAGTAACCTATTTTTTTTTCGTTTCGGAAAACATTTGTTAATTTTTCTGAATACGTATGAATTTTTTCGGAATTTTGAAAAAACGGATGGACGGACGGTTTTTACGGATGTTTGAAAATTACGTTTTTTTTAAGTATAAAATAGAAAACCAGACAAAATTCATACGTATTCAGAAAATTGAACCAATTATTGTCACTTGAACAAAAAATTAGATTGTCGGAAGATTTATTAAACAAATGTATTTTTCATCAATTCGTTAATAACATTTCGGAATAATAATAATGCCAAATTAATCTTTGCAGCACCTATAATATGCATGATTTTCAGATTTTTATGTTGTCAAGAGGTGTTTGCAATACGCTCTCATTTTCCGGAAGCTTATGCGAAGTGAGCGTGAATCGACAGAACTACCTTAATTGTCTCTTCTCTTTTTTCTCACCGCACGTTCGTCGCCGAGGCAGTTGTGCGAAATTTGTAACGACAATGCCGCCGAATAGACTCGCGAGTTCCGGAATTCACAGAGATCCAACGAGGCGTCGCACGACAGAGAAAAAAAATATGACCAACGTGTCAAAACTGTGGCGTCGGACGTGAATTGCGCGTGAGACGCTTCGTTGCCTCGTCACGTCAAACGAGCAATTGTACGACGTCGTTTCCGAGTGAAGCGTCGAATGAGTTCGGACAAAAGCTTTAACTTGGGTGTTTTTTTCTTTTTTTTTTTCCGGAAACAGGGTGCTTAAGGTAGTCGCATCAACACAGTACCGTCAAATGACGATTTCGGAGAACATTTCGAACACTTCTCGGTGGAGTAATAATCTGAAAAAATCAAGTACTTAGAAGGTGCTGAAAGTATTGATTTTAAGTATTGACAATAATAACTCCAAAATGTTAGTAACAAATTAACGAAAAAAATGGATTTTTCAACAAATTACCCGGCAACCCATATGTTTTTTTCTGATGTACATTATTCATTCATATTTTTAAATACGTATGAATAATTACAGAATTTTGTCTAATTTCTTTAAATAGTGGTTTTCGCCCCACATTCTGCTTAAAAAAACGCAATTAAAAATAATTAGACGAAATTCTGAAAAAAAATCGTACGTAATCAGAAATATGAATGAATAATTTTCATGAGAAAAAAATGGTGAGTTGCCGGGTAATTTATTGAACAATTCATTTTTTCGTTAATTTGTTAATAACATTTTGGAGTTATTATTATGCAAAATCAATACTTTCAGCACCTTCTACGTACTTGATTTTTTCAGATTATTACCCCAACATCGAGAAGTGTTCGAAATGTTCTCCGAAACTGTCATTTGACGGAACTGTACCGATGCGACTACCTTAAAGGACCTGACGGTCCTAGTGCGCAATAAACGAAATCTGGAATCTGAATCTGACTCTTGGTTTTCCTCCGCCGGTTCATTCGCCGACTCAGCTCGGGAGTCACGCGGCCCAAGAGTCTAATCGCGTTTTCGTCGTCGCAGTAACGGGTTTCGCGTGCCGCGGGAAATATTACCGTTGAGGGGGCAACCTCGAGACACACGTCGTACGAAGCTCGGTACGTACCAGTATCGTCCCCCCCGCCCCTAACCGCACCTCACGACTTCGAAGACTCGTTCGATATGTAGATGGGTAATTGCGGGGACGTACGGACGGCTGCGCGATCCGCGGACGAACTTGCGCAGCCTCGCTGACCGAGATCGCGATAATATCTGATCTCAAGACCGTGAACGAAATTAAGCGTTTAGACATGACCTTCTTTTTTAGGGATTTGCGCGGCGTTTGGAGAGAAGATTAAAATAAAATGTAAAATAAAAGAGGGAATTACAAATTACACTTCTCGATAATAGAAAAATCGGAAAAAAACATGCGTATTAAGGGGGGAAGCCACATTAGGAGGCTCATTTTCACTGGTTTTTTAGGTTTTTTTTTTTGGTGGAAAGTATTTATTAGAATTTAATAAAATTTTGCCATCGTTTTATTCATATTGCGAACAACTTTTGTGAATTTTTAAAAATAATTTCACGGAAAAATAACACCGTCACGCACTGATGTCCGCAGAAGGTCGTAAGTAGAATCCTCTCACTTTTTAACATTAATAACTAATTTCCCAAGAATATAAACCTCAATGCAGGTGAAAAAGACGAAAATTCAAAATTTGGCAGCCGTTGGACATTTTTTTTTCTCATTTTTCACAATTTTTGTTCCCGAATTATGTACAAAAAAACACCCTTAGAAATATGATATCATTCCCGATGTTGGTTCATCTACTTCGTAACTGCATAAAAAATATTACTGCCAATTTTCATAATCGGTTCCCGGTTCGGTTTCATAACCGGTTTCATCATGAACCCCCAATTCAATTTAAAAAAAAATCTACAATCATTTTTTGCGTAAATGCAAAAGGCGAACAAAATTAAAAAATGCTAAAATGCACAAAAATGATTGTACATTTTATTTAATTGAATCAGGAGGTTCATCGACGAGGCTTTGCAATTATGTATCTAAAAACCTTTGGTTTACATGAATCGGATGAATAGTTTTTTTTATAGCGTTTCAAGTTTTGGGTAAAGAAAAAACAAAGTCTGTGATGCCTTTTCATACCTTCTAATGTACTACAATAAAATACCCAACAAATTTCAAAATGATTGGTCAAGTAGTTTCGTTGGAAAAAAATCCAGAAATTTGTCGTCGTTTCCATGTATTTCCCCCCTTAAGAACGCTTCGAGCCTGTAAGTAGCTTACACACGACTAGCGCTGGGTTCCGTCGTCACAAAATCTTGAAAACTTCAAATTTTACTTTGAAATTTTCACAGCATATTCTTAGATAGTTAAGCTAACGATAAATGCAATAAAAAAAATCCGATATTTTGAAACCCCTACCGTGCTTTCCCCTCTTAAGAATTCGACAGGTTTCCTGCTTTTTAAGGTTGTTTTATGATACCAGTAATATACTTAGTTGGTTGAAAATAATGTAGCATAAGTTATAAAGTTATAATTAATAAACAAAGTGTGAAAAACCGGTGGGTCGCTCAGAGGACGACACGTCAAAATAACTCGATGCAAAAATAACACACGAAAAATTAACGGAATGTTAAAATAACACTCGGAATAAAATCATCTGCGATAAAGTTCTATAAATATCTTCCGCTGTAGATAAAAATCATATAGATATTTTCCGCAGTAGTTGACAAACCCAATGGTTATTTTCCGCTATAGTTAAAACAAACATGGATATTTTTCGGAAAACAAACAAATTGAGACTCGACTAATTGTTCAATTATCAATTGTTAATTGTTATCTATTGTTAATGGTTTTCGGTCAATTTTCCGATACCATCTGTTGCTTTCATTCAGAGTTGTTATTTTTACGATTATTTTGTCATGTGTTGTTTTGTCGTTGTGTTATTTTTACATGGTAAGGCTCAGAAACCCATTGTGCGGCTCAAAGGGTCAAGTAAATACGAGAGTAAATACACGAGTAAAGACACGAGCAGTGTGCAGCACCGAGAAGGAAGAAGGAAGGCTCGCGGTTCGCGCGGCGTGTATGGGCATCGAAGTCGTGAGTCGAAGGAGCGCTGTGAATAAATCAGCTGGAGGCGAATCCCGCTACGGTCAGGTGCAAAGCGGGCTTTGCATACTTCGTTTGTGTTGCTCGCGACTGTTATGGTCCCGGGGACTCGTTCTCGATTCTCGCCTCCCGCGTGCGAGTCTCATTGACCAACGAGACCCGAACGCGCGCGCGCGCGCGCGAGCATCAGCGACGCGCTGTAACACATCGCGTTACCCACTTTGAGCTGCGCGAGACGCAAAAAATCTAGTTGATAGCGCCAAGCCTCGCGATCGTCTGCACACGCGAGACTATTACTTACACACGGTGTGTGATATTCGTTCTGACGAAAAGGCAACGTCTAACGGCGCATCGCGCGCACAACGCACGAGCTACCTGCGAGGAATATCCATCATCGAGACTTCCGGTTTTGCCGTGGCCAAATACAGAAGCCCACTGAGCCTCGGAAATGCGGATCAACGAGGGAACGTTCCACAATTTTCATACAATTGTTGTAGAAAAAAGGATGCAAAGTGGAACTTTTCACATTGCTTCCTCATTAATTTTCATTTTTCGCAAAGCCACCTCCATGCCCGCGCAAAAACGGAAGTATTAAAACAGTATTGCCTAAATATTAAAAGAGTCTTGGAATAATACATACCGAGTAATACTTCGAGAAGTATTAATGAGTGAAAATATTCGCAAATATTTTTGTGCTTACCGTGATATTTTTCAGAGCTGGTAAGTATAGCGACCCAAGCTCAACGAATTTATGAACTTTCGAAACATACATAATAATACTTCCGAATACCTCCGACATACTTACTAGTAAGCTCAAAAATACTCGCAAGGCTTATTAATACTTCTCGCAGTATTACTCGGTATGTATCATTCCAATACGCCAGCCTTGGAATATTTCAATTCCAAGACTCTTAATATTTTGGCAATACTGTTGTAATACTTCCGTTTTTGCGCGGGTGAGAAAGTTCCTTTATTATTTTTGGTTTCCTCATAGAGGGAGCATTGCAAAACATAAAAATTAATGAGGAAGCAGTGCGCAAAGTTGCATCCTTTTTTCCATTGAGTACAAAGTTTTGTCTTACATTATTAACTTTTGCTGAAGTTATAGCGAAAATCTAAATCATCGTCAAATTTGGTACGTGGCAGAGCTGTATGTTCCTTTTCGTCTATAAAACATTTCAGTTGTAGTCGTGAAATTCGACGTGATTTAGAGGAAAAATTATTTTTTTCGAAAAATTTAAATATTTATAAAATCTGAACCGCCTTACCGATTTCGTGCAAATGCAATACCAAACAACATTGAACGTATCTTTATTTGTAAACAACTATTTAGCGAAATCGTCTAATTTTTACGAAAGTTAGAGCTACCACGCCCCTTTTTTCAAAATATTAAAAATTACGTAAAATCAAAATGGCTGATTGTTTTTTCCAAAAATCTCGACATCCAAAGCGGGGCAACTACTTCTTGCGTGCCAAATTTAAGCCCGATCGCTCGAACAGTTACTGAGTAATAGTCCATCGAATTTTCAGCCACACATGCATACGGATATTTTTTTCTAGACCACTTTTCTCGACGTTTCAGACAATTCTAAACATACATGAAAACCTCGAAAACATTTTTTTTCATGAAAACAAAGCTTCCTCTATGAGGAAGCATGATTGTTGATGCACTTTTTTAGTTTTTAGGTAATTACAAAACACACATTTTTTTTTTAATCTGAAAAAATGTCCAGTGTTGCTCTACAGCATCTTAACAGAACCAATTTCCAACACACACGAAAAAAAAAAAAAAAAAAAAAAAAAAAAAAAAAAAAAGCGTGGGTCGCGACGCTGTCGATAACCGGTGGAATGCCCCATATCTATTTATTTCGCGATATTAGTCAACGGTCAGCAATCTTTTCTCTCTGCATCTTCAGAGCAGAGGTACAGCACGAGCGACGAGTGCCGTTGTAATTTCTCGGCATTGCTAATCGGTGTGTCCTACTGCTGCAGCACGAGCGAGCGAAAGATCATGCAGCGCCGCACGTGTCCTACGCTCGCCGCTGCTGCTGCTGCTGCTGCTGCAGCCCGAGACACGAGTTACGCGTGCTTGTAAACAGCGATCGAAACTCACCGGTCGTCGGCGTCAGCAGTGACGAGCTGCTCGCTGCTGAGACGAACATCCGCTGCTCCTCGACGACGATGATCCGCGAAACTGCCGCTGGGCTCCCGGCGCGCTGCTACTCTCGAATCTCGCCTCCACGTGCGAATGACGTTCCATTTGACTCCGTGTCGCGTGCAGCTTGATCTCCGCGCAATCTTCTCGGAGTTTTGGAAAAATGGCGGTCAGACGGACAATTCGTTTTGAATCGGACAACAAAAAAATTAGATGCAACTCTACACAATTTTGTGCGCTTCTTCGTCAAGTTAAGGACATGGTAAGGTTAAGGGGACTAGGTAGGCGGCAAGATTCGACCAAAAACGCCAAAAAATACAAATGGCATTTGTGTGGAAATGAATCGACATAGATCCATTTTCTTTTTTGCAACGTTCTTACTAGAATTTTGGCTATAGAATGCAGAAGCTGTGTCTCTAAAAACATTAATATTTAACGAAGTTATTAACAATTGAAGATGGCAATGCATCTCGCGTTTTGCTCCCTTGTTGCCGCGATTTCGGGTGACTGGATTAAGCGATCGGAAATATCCAAAGGGCTCTTCAGGACATGTTACTCTACAGATTGAACCTAAATTCAACAAAAAATAATTAAAGCCACAGCCGCCAAATTCTATAGCCAAAATTCTAATAAAAAGGTTTCAAAAAACAAGATGGATGTATGTCAATTCGCGTTTCCACACAAATCCCATTTAAATTTTCTTCCATTTTTGGCCTATTTTCGCTGCCTGCCATGAGAAAAAAAAATTGACTTGAAATTTAATGTACATGTAGTGGAAGTTTTTATTCATAAACTGGTATACCAAAAAAAAATGACTATACTAGGAAGCAAATACGCGCGCTTATGCACGCGACCGGAGCTTAAGCAGCGCTGCAGCGCTCATTACGACAAACTGTCAAATCTCGCGCTGCTAAACAACGGATTGCCGGTCGTCACGGCCCTCGACCAATCAGAGCCCGATTTATATCGACAACAATGGTGGCCCATGCACTTTTTAATAGAGGATTAGGAAGCAAATACGCGCGCTTACGCGCGCGACCGGAGGTTAAGCAGCGCTGCAGCGCTCATAACGACAAACTGTCAAATCTCGCGCTGTTAAACAAAAACTGTCGGTCGTCACGGCCCTCGACCAATCAGAGGCCGAGTTATACCGACAAGAATAGTCACGTTGGCGCGAATTACGCACTTTTTAGTAGTAGACTAGGAAGCAAATACGCGCGCTTTGGCGCGCGACCGGAGGTTAATGAGCGCTGCAGCGCATATTATGACAAACTGTCAAATCTCCGGCTGTTAAACAACGGACTGCCAGTCGTCACGGCCCTCGACCAATCAGAGCCCGAGTTATATCGAAAACAATGGTGGCCCTGGCACTTTTTAATAGAGGACAAGTGCGAGATCAAATTTGTTTTTTATAGAGTAATTTTATTAATTTGCTTCAATTTTACTGCAAAATGACTTTAGTTAAAAAAAAATGTACTCTACTTTCATTGCAAAGGTACTTTAATTTTATATCACAATTAGTACATTAAATTAAATTGATGAGTTTATGAATAAAAATGTCCAGTCTTTTCTAACAGTGTAGAACACAGTGTTGCCTAAAAGTATCATCGATAATTAACGACACGATTGTACGTTACCTACAAAGAATGATTTATCTTCCGCGCGCGAATCCGCCGATCATTCTCGACCACGTGGAAATGATTCCTCGTCCTTCGGGAAGTGTTCGAAAAAAAAGCACGCTGCCAGTGCGTAAAATCCACGTCCAGGTCGTTGATTTTCCGCCCACCTCTTCTTCTTCTTCTTCTGCTTTTCCTTCTTCTTTAATTTAGGGCTGACTCCGGTCGACGCACTTATGCGAATGAGACCATGCGGCCATGTGCTCCGCGCACCTCGACTGCCACTTGCAGCGAGCGTGTTCTTCCCGCGCTCTTCGACTCCAATCGTCACCGTCGCCGCCGCCGCCGCAGCGTCACTCGGTGAACTACCGGAACGTCCTTGGTTGTCTCGCTCGGAAATATCTTCGAACTGCCCTTTTTCGCTCCTCTTCGTTCCGGAACGTCCTCGGTTGTCTCGCTCGGAAATATCGTCGAAGGGCCCCCTTTTTCCTCTCAAGACGAATCGAGCAGCGTCGCCGTCCGAAGCAAAAACGCACCTCGCTTCCTATCTTCTTTATTTTTCTATCTTCGATGATGGCGTTGCACCGTTATCCTCGAAAAATCACAACTGTGTTTCCTCTTCCGGATCTCAATTGTCATCCCGAAGAGATACAAAAAAAAAAAAACAAATTAAAAAAATCGACTTTTTCAGTCGCACGGTTAAATTCACAAATTCGTGGCTGGGTTTCTCGTAGTCGTCGCGCCGAATGTCACTTGCTTCTCGTCAACTCAGAAAAATGTATGGTTCCCTGAGACGACAACAATGCTTTTATGGTTCCCGCAACTATAAATAATTAAACCGGCTGCGAAATGATGGTGCCCGTGACTATTTATATAGCAGAACACACTATATTTGACATTGTCATCTCCTGAATTTTTCTCAGCGTCGGCGCGGATACTTCTCGTCGACGCGGATGCTTCTCGTCGATGCGAATACTTCACGTCGACGCGAATGTTTCTCGTCGACGCGGATGCTTCTCGTCGATGCGAATACTTCACGTCGACGCGAATGTTTCTCGTCGCGACGCGGGTGCTTCTCGTCGACGCGGATGTTTCTCGTCGACGCTGATGCTTCTCCTCGACGGGGATGTTTCTCGTCGACGCGGCTGTTTCTCGTCGACGCGGATGCTTCTCGTCGACTTGGATGCTTCTCGTCGACGCGGATGTTTCTCGTCGACTCGAATGCTTCTCGTCGATGCTGATGCTTCACTCGTTAGAGTCACCGAGCGAGTGACGTGAGACGCGACCGAGACGCCGGGTTATGTCAACGCCTCGGAGTCCATTTTTGCGACGACGGTTGCGACGAAGAATTCGGGCGGAGGGTTCGCGTTTCCCGTTTGTCTCGGTGAATTTGCACCAGGAGAAGCCCGGGATAGGAGCTTATAACGCCCCCGTTGCGGCGACGCGTCTCTCGGGTTGGCCTCGCCTCGCATCTCCGTACTACTCTACTCTCCGGCATTTTAATAGCAGGGTGGGGGGTTTAATCCCTTCTTTCGCACTGTGTATAGCGATGCCCGCGCGGTGTCCTTGGGACTGTTGCTGTTGCTGCTGCTGCGATCCACCTTCTCCTATCTCCTCCTCCTCCTACTTCGTCGTTGGCGTCTTCGCCCTCCTCGGCGGGTCTTCCCTACTTTCCGCCCGGTGGATACCCATTTTCCCACGCGGCTACTTCCAGACACACCAGGCGTTACACATCGCACGCTTCTCGTCTCTTCTCGCTTCTTCTTTTTCTTCTTCTTCCCTCAGTTTGGAGGGCCCTGCTCCACACAACCTGGCCACTGGGTATATACCGTGTCGGCCACCGTTAATATGTAGCAGAGTTGTGGATACCCATTAATTTATAACATAGTTTGCAGTACTATTTGTTTTTAATTGTGATTTCGGAATAATAATGTGCAGTGATTATAAAATCGCGTGTAAGCATTTAAATAAGCTATTCAAATGCTTACACTCTATTTTATACTAAATAATACTAATTGTCGCTTTGATATTGGAAGAAGTAGTAGAAAAAATGGAAGAAATAATTAATACATTACTTTCTTAAGGGGTTATTTTCATTTTTTTTTCTTTCATTTTTTATTTTTCTTAAGGGGTTATTTGCCACTGTAGAATTTTCGAAAAATCGATTGTTTTTTGCTTTGAAAGGTCCCTTAAGACCTCAAAAATGATGACCCAAAAGATTATGGCTGGGAAAAATGTTTAAGTACTCGATTTTCGAATTTTAGTGCGCGGCCGCCTGGTGCCCGCAGCATCCTAGGAAGACAAACTTCAAACGCGTTTATCTCAAAACTACTTTTTTCAAGCTGACCGGACCGATTACTTAAACAATTATGACCCAATTCACTTGAAATTTTGCACATATCTTTAAAAATACATTATCTTCGACACTACGTAGGATTTTTTTTTGCTTAGTTCATTTGTTATTAACAATTTTGTGAAGATTTTTTAGGCATATTTTGCACTTTTCACTTTAAAACAGCGCCATTTTGTTAAAAATCCAAATATCGAAAAAATCCTACGTAGTGTCGAAGACAATGTATTTTTAAAGATATGTGCAAAATTTCAAGTAAATCGGAACATAGTTGTTCGAGGAATCGGTCCGGCCGTGGAGCGCGGAAAAACGGAGACGTCATCGCAGAAACGCAGCACAAACGCAATTTTGTTACAAATCGCTTCAAAAAATTATCGTATACAGTCACTGACATGTATGATAAACACCCGTTTTTTAAATCCCTATTTATTTTCAGTTTTTCTGAAAAAAAAAATCCCGAAAACAGCCTATTTTATCGGCCTCTACAGTGACATAACCGCTTAATTTATATTTTTGGGTACCAGCCCAAAGAAGAAGAAGACTCGGGAGGACGTAAAATTTAGATGGGTTCCGAACCACCGAGGAATCACAGATACACTGAAAGAAGAGTTTGTTAACAGTTAACAAATGCAGTGTTAAATATGGCGAAATGAACCATTTAGTTATTATTACTAAATCTGAGTTGAGCAAAATAAGATTTGTTAACTATGTACAAATGTAACTGAGCTTCATTTGGGCCAACTAAACGTTATTTAGCTCAATCAAGATTTGGCAATAATAACAAAATGGTTCATTTCACCATATTTAACACTGCATTTGTTAAGGAGGTTGGAGCGCTACGTACTAGTCAAATCAGTGCTAAATTTTTAAAAGCGTTTTTACAATTCCTGGTTGTTTAATAAATTGTTCCGAGGTGTTACTAACGTTACAGCATTAGTTCTTAATAGGCAAATACGTTCAAAGCCATAATACGAATAGAAAGACGACTAATATATGCAAATTCCCAATGTCATGTTTTTTCGCGGAGTTTTTTACTAGAATAAACCGTAATAATAGGTCAATTATGACGAACGATAGCTCATTTTTATTATCGGAAGACCCTTTATCGATTGACCGTCCAGATTTTTTATAGTATCAATAGTTCAAAAGATACAGCCATTTTTATACCCTATCCTAACCTAACAGGCGATAAACAAATGGCTGCAACTTTTGAACTACTCGTACTATCAAAAATCTGGACGGTCAATCGATAAAGCGTCTTCCAATAATAAAAATGAGCTATCGTTCGCCATAATTGACCTATTATTACGGTTTATTCTTGTAAAAAAACTCCGCGAAAAAACATGACATTGGTAATTTGCATATATTAGTCGTCTTTCTATTCGAATTATGGCTTTGTATGAATTTGCCTATTAAGAACTAATGCTGTAACGTTAGTAACACCTCGGAACAATTTATTAAACAACCAGGAATTGTAAAAACGCTTTTAAAAATTTAGCACTGATTTGACTAGTACGTAGCGGTATAGCTACCTTAACTGTTAACAAACCCTTCTCTTAGTGTAGAAAAGCACCTAAAAAAAACCATTGGTGCTGCTGTCCGCGCGAGATTCGAACCCAGACCCAGTGAATGTGAGCTAGGCTTCAATCCGCTAGGCCACTGCCTCTTCTCTCGCGCAGACCGCAAGTTCGCACACAACGAGGACGAGGCGCGCGCCGACTCGCACGCGGATTCCGTGCGCACGCAGCGGGCGCGTAGCGTCGCCGCCTCCCCCTCGCCGACCGCCGCGCGCGGGAACCGCGGGTGAACGAGGGCGCCAAAGTGGAAACCGGTGTTTCACCTCGAAATTTTCGCGCTACGCCGCAAACGGCGGAAGACGTCAACGAGCGCGTCTGCGGCGAACTCGAGGAACGAAATCGGCTGCGGCTAACTCGAGGGACAAAATGCCGGAATTATCGGTGATTACGGGCTCGTGAGGAGGAGGATTTGTCGTGGGTTGTCGTAACAGATGGATCGGCCATCCATCGAAGCCGCAAGATGCGATTCGACGTCGTATCATCGAGGTTATCGTATTTGCTTGGGAAGATTACAGCCAGGCTTTTTTTTCCATTTATAACTTTTCTTTTTAATGTGTGATGGTGCAGTTGCAGTTGCAGTTGCAGTTGCAGTTGTTCATGAATACGACAAACTAAAGCCCGTTGAATGGTAATGAGAAAAAAAAAACTTCTTATCAAGGATATCGTATTTGCTTGGTAAGATTACAGCCAGGCTATTTTTTCTATTTATGAGTTTTTTTTTTTTTTATGAGGCGAACTGAAGCCCGTTGAATGATAATAAGAAAAAAAAAAGATTCGACAACCCATTAGAGTAGTTTGTTTGCCGCGATAGTTCAAAGACGACGATAGCTTCCCAGTGGCTTCTCAGTGCTTGCGGATAACGTCGAAGCGCGCAATGCGTTGCGTAAACGGCAGAGCGCACATCGGGTGGCACAAGCGAATGCACGTGCTCGAGTTATGGAAAACGGAGCAAAGGCTCCGTCGTTTAAAGGGGGAAGCCACATTAGGAGGCTCATTTTCACTGGTTTTTTTATTTTTTTTTTTTGTTGTGGGAAGTATTTATTAGAATTTAATAAAATGTTGCCATCATGTTATTCATATTTCGAACTATTTTTGTGAATTTTTTTGAATAATTCCACCGAAAAATAACAGCATTATGCACTGATGTCCGCTAAGAACGCTTGGAGCCTGTAGCTTGTACACGACGAGCGCCCGGTTCAATCGTCACAAAATCTAGAAAAATTCGAATTTTGCTTTGAAATATTGACAGTGTATACTTAGATAGTTAAGCTAACGATATATACAATAAAAGAAATCAGATTTTCCGAAACTCCTAATGTGGGTTCCCTCCTTAAGGTAGTCCTGCCGCCTTGTCCGAGGAAGAATTAGACAAAATTTCCGAACAGTTCTCGACAAGATAACAATCTGGAAAAAATCGAGCATTCGGAAGATACTGAAAAGATTATTTTGGCACAATAATAATTGAAAAACGTAAATAACAAATTACTTAAATAAATAATAGTGCAACAAATTACCCAGTAACCTAATTTTTTTTGTTACGAAAAACATTTGTTTATTTTTTCGGAATTTTAAGGTAATTTGTTGCACTATTATTGAATTAAGTAATTTATTATTAACATTTTTCAATTATTATTGTGCCAAAATAATCTTTTCAGCATTTTCCATATACTTGATTTTTTTCCGATTTTTATCTTATCGGGAACTGTCCGGAAATTCTGTCTAATTCTCCCTCGAACTTATGCTGCATCAGACAAGGCGGGAGGACTACCTTAAGCTTCATAAGAGGGCAGCAGCGCAAAAGTTGTTCGGGCACAGCGATTAGCCTAGTGCCCCGTATAAAAGTCATACAAAAAAATGAGTGAGCACAATCCGCAGGATGAAATGTCAGATCCAAATGGAATCGGTGTGTTCATGGACCGCCATATATTGTATGCTGCACTTGTATATCGTAAGTATATAGTACTACTATGGAGTGAGACTCTGGTTGTGAGTACGGAAAAGCATAGCTCACGTTGTGGACCGCGTAGACCGTGCTGCTACACGTAATAGAGTACAGAGCGCGCACCGAGCCCGCGTGGCGTAATAATTAGACGTAACAATTAGTCTTACGGTAAATCTGCACGTGCATAAGCGTGCCCGATCTTGTATACACCGAAGGGGGGCTCTACGGCCTGGTGGCTGCTGAACGAAGAACAAGAAGAAGAAGAAGGAGGGGAAGAAGAAGAAGAAGACACGAAGCGACCCGGAAAGGCCCGTAAAATCTCTCACGCCGTTGTCTCTTCCATTGTAATTATTCCGCAGTCTTCCACGGCACAAAAAAATGTTAAACACACGTTTTAGCACAAAACTGCGCGTCACCGGTGCCCTGAAATGGTTTGTAAAAAATGTTCCACACGAATTATTTCCATTGCCGCGTTGCACGGATTTTCGTCGACTGTAGTCCGCGTATAATGAGGTAAACGGTAAAAGTGAATGGACGAGTTGATGAAAAGGAAGTAACGAGGTGATTCTACCCTGTATGAAAATTAATGGACGTCAAATATACGCTAAAAATATATGCGACATATATTTTATATGGTTGACATATATTCCGCCAAAATGTTGCATATGGGGCATTCCATACCAATTCGACAAGTTCGAAACCCTCACCATCTTAAAAATGGTTTATTATTTTTTAACATATTCACCCGAGAAAATAAAAGTTGCTCCAATTTTTTTAGATTTTTTTAACCTCATTTGTTCGATTTATAAATTATATTTCTTTTCTGGAGTAAAAATGATCAAATTCTCTCATATCTTCTAAAATATTGATCGGATCCTAAAGAACTTGGGACGAAATTCTTCCGATTGGAGTACGCTTTCATGTGCATACTACAATTTTTTTTTCAATTTAGTCAGGATTTTTTATTTTATTACAAAGTGTAAAAAATGATTTTTCGAATCCTTGGACCCGATATTTTATTTTTAAAAAATGGTCAAAAATCCTACTTGGAAATATGAATATTTTAAGCCTAGGCAGGAAGTGGGATGATTTTATACCGAGTTGTGAGAGCATTTGAAACATAAACTCTTTTTTTTTAATTGTCATTTTCGGGTATATTAACGATTTAAAAACGTGAGTGCCTAAAAAAGCTGAAAGCACTTTCAACTAATTTTAACCGTAATCATAGACCGAGATCTTACAACTATTTTTTCACATACTTACACAATAATTTTATTTCATATATGAATAATTATTACAGCTAAAAAATGAAATTATTGTGTAAGTATGTGAAATCAACTCGTGTGATTGCAACACTCGCCTTCGGCTCGTGCTGCAAACTCACACTCGTAAGAAAAAGTTTCTAGCACGAATTTCGGACACAATTTTGCTTCACAACAAGGCGCGAAAACGAGATTACACGCACGCGAAGCGTGCGTGAAACCGAGTTTCTCGCACCGAGTGATGTAAAAACTATTCCAACTTCGTGCACGTCTTCGGAAAACTCTTCACCAGCACCGGTCGAGTCGACGTTTGTGCCTGCGCAGACGGATGGAGCGACGGCTGATCTTGCGCAGACGAAGTCGCCACGCAAATATATGAAATACTTAAAAATACTTGGTACTTAGTATTTGAAAAAGTACTTCAAATACAGTAAAGTACTTGAACTTTTTAGTACAAAAAATACTTCAAGTACATGACGTGTACTTGAAATGTTAATTACAGATACTTGAAGTACAGAACATGTACTTGAACATTCAAGTACAGTACTTCAAATATTTGTTGAAGTACTTTACACTTCAAGTACCGTACCTCCAGTACTTCACAAGTACCGGGTACTTGAAGTACTGCCAAGCTCTGTTTTTAGCGTATATTTCGCGTAATGTGGTAAACGGTAAAAGTGAATGGACGAGCCGATGAAAAGGAAGTAACGAGGCGAACCTGTGCCAACAAGCTAACTACGTATAATCATAATAATTACTGTTCTCAAGGAAGCCGAAACAAAGACGCCGAAAAGCGTGGTGCTGAGTGGCCCACTGGAACGACGGTGATTCGCACGGTTCGTTGAACGAAGAGACGATCCACAGACCTGCTAAAAAAAGCATATATATAGCACAACGGATTTCCTGTTGATTCGATGATTATTACGAGACGCAAGAGATTATTTCCTACCTGTACCGTTTTATTATGTCCGACGAACGGCACACGACTCGATTTGTCGAGAGACGTACGATTCGCCCCGGCGGTCGGTGGGTTTGCCGCGTCGAGCCATCAACGACGCAAAACCCGGTAGCAGAAATCTCGCGGCGATGCGCGCGTTTGATAATGCACAACGAGAGCCGAGTTAATGGTCCACGAACGGAGCTTTGCCAGGCGGTTTCGCGGATCCCGCTGAGACGCTATAAATCAGCAAGGCGCGCGACGTCAATTGCAGGTGAGAGAAAGACGAGTCGCGACGATCGATGGGGCAGCCGACCGCACCTATCTCGTCTTGTTTTTAGACTTCCTCGTTGCTTTCTCGCGCAACGAGATACCTAAGCCTATAATATAATAGGACAGGGCTGGGCAAAATACTCGAAAATACTTAAAATACAAAATACAAAATATTTTTTGTATGTTTCTTAAAATACATTTATAAGTACTTCGTTGAAGTACTTTTTAAAATACTTCATAAAAATTAATAGTATGTCGATGAGTAGGCTCGGGCAGAATCTATTTAAGGTAGTCTTTGCAACTGGTGTCGAGTTCGCAAAAGTTTTCGAAAAATCAGAGGAAATTATAAACATTTTTCGATAATATAAAAATCTGAAAAAATCATGCATATTAAAGGCGTCGAAGAGATTAATTTTGCATAATAAAATTTTATCATGTTAAGAGTACGATTTATTTTTTTTTTTAGAATTTTGTCTTTCCTTTAATTGCGTTTTTTTTTAACGCAAAATGAGGGGCGCAAACCGAAATTTATCAAAATTAGACAAAACTGTGAAAACATTCATACGGATTCAGTAAAAATATGGAGTAGGCGCAAAAGTATTTTGGATTTGTACTTAAAGTGCCGAAAAAGTACTTAAAATACTACAAAAGTATTTGAGTATTTAATGTACGTATTTAAAATACTGAAAATACTACACGGAGAGAAAAATTTGGGGTTCTCCCCCAAATTTATTTAGTAATCGGAAGATATGTCGGAAAACAGTGATTCAGGCCTAAATATTTGTGGACCATTAGTATCTCACTCTATCATAGACGAGAATATGAATTATTACCCTAATTCGGGAACTCAAATTTTTGTTGGTTATCGGTCGACGCATATAAAATATATGCAGATGTTTTCTTATAGATAACTCAAAATATAGTTGCGGCTAATAAAAAGGTTCGCCGTTTATTTCTATATGCGAGTTGTAAAGAAAAGAGCTACTCGGTAAATAGGAAACACCTTCATTTCTAGAGGTGTTCCCTCAATGTTTGGGTTTAGTGTAGAGGTCACAGCGTTCGAACTACACCAGACTGTGTACGGCGCCGCACCGCCGACGGCTCGTTGGTGCGTTCCAGGAGTTGATGGCTGAGCCCTCGACGAGTTCGCGCGGGCTCCTAGCCGATAGGAGCCCGCGCGAACTCGTCGAGGGCTCAGCCATCTACTGTAGCGATTTTCGACTGATGCGACATTACCGCGGAAGCAGAAAAACCAGTCAGTCGTTCGTGAGATACAGTGATGCGTGGTTATTATTTCTGTGCGTTCTGTGCGGTTCGAACATCGAAGACGTGTCGAAGCCGAGTCGGAGACCACACGACGACGTCCAGACTGCGATTTGCTGATTACAGCGAAATCGTTTGAACCTTGGCTTGATGTTCTACGCGCAAAATTTCCGTTGAATGAAAAATATAACGCGGTGAAATGGATCAAATATTTAGGACGTAAAATTGTTAGAAACTGCGTTCTATGTATCCCGAGCCAAGAAGGCCCATTATTTCATGTCGTTTGTGAGATAATAGGCGATAAAAGTAAACAAATAAGCGAATGTTACTTCGACGCGCACGCGCAAGCATTCAAAGTCTGGGACGTCACCAGTTTCGAAACGAAATTCTTATTTCGTAGTGACTTGGCGTCCGCAACGATCACTTATATAAATAAAATAAGTAATGGTTTTTATTATATCAATAAAAATTGAATTTTAGTACGGAAATAAATAGTATGCTTTTAAAATCTAATGAGAGTTATATTTATTTCTATTCCCTGCCCCATATAATCGAATTGGGAAAACTAGTCGAGGAGTGATTCCCACACCGTCTCAGGATTTTACATTTTAATCGCCTGAGATTCTCTATATTGTTCAAGGAACGTTTAAACACAGTTATGTCGCATAACTATACAATTCCACTGTATATTCCTCAATTTTTTATATTTATTTGCTATGCGCCAATGGGTGGTCAGAAAACGGTGCACGGCATATAACACTTTACGTGTAGCCCGGTATAAGCACAATCTGCACTGACATTACAAACGAGAGTCTGTGGCTAAGCCCCAAACAGTATCGCGGGAACCCACGACTGTATAGATTGGCCAATTATTTCGTTTCCATCAACAGCATAGGAAACAATCCCAGACTTCCGACTTGTCTTTCGATTACTAAACTGTTTGTGGATAGGTCCCAAACATTTTAGTGTGTAATTCCCAGTTTTTTCTCTCCATGTACCGACACCGATGGGTGTGCGGTCGGAGTGCGGCTTCGGCGGTTCCACGAGTTTAAGCAGCATTGTTTGCGGCCGTAACTTGGATGTGTGACCACTTAGCCGTGCATCGACTGGCGCATCAAACACAGTGAGCGGGAGCCATTTTTTCAGAGACTTTGGTGTCTGCACTTAAGTAACATTGTGTTTCTTTCGTGTATACACCAGAGAATCAGATATATATAATGCCGTCTGTACCGGTACTGGTTTTCCGCAATTTCCCCGTACCTGCGGCAAAAGCGGTACGGTTTAGCTAAGTCGACTGCGGACGCATGGTGATTAGGTTAGCTTAGCTAAGTGCGGGTAAGGAGCGATAGGAGGGGAAGATTAGGGGGGGGGGGGGGGAGCAAGGTAAAAACCCTCACGAGTATACCTCAGTAATGGAACTAAAATAAAAAAATAATACGCAAAATATTGCCCAGCTCTGAATTGAAGTTGACCATCGCCACCATCGGTCAAAGTGCGTAGGGTGACATTGACGAGAGGCGTCTCCGCGTTGCAAAAGTGTCGCGAAGCCGTTTATCCCTATCTTTGGCGTCGGTAACGGCAAAAGAAGCAGCCGCGCGCGCGCGCGCAGGACACGGAGAACCCGGAAATCCATTGTTAGCTCCTCGCGACTCGTCGCAATTTCACGAATCCGTCTCGGCCAGCTCGACCCGCGCGTGTTCCTCTCAGTTTTGTCTTTCGCGCTCCACTTTGCGGTTCTGCCCGGGCCGCCGAGTCGTATCCGGCGAACGCTCGAGCGTTAATTGCTCGACACCGTCGATGCCCTTTGCCGAGTCCGCTGCGCTATCCGCCTTCATGGAGCAGCGACTCCGATTTCACGCGCAATGTACCCGCGCGCCCCTCATGAATATTGAAGGGCGACTGCTTCCTTAAACGTGCGAGTTTCAAACATCGAACACGCCCGCTGAGTGAAGTCGAGTAGATCTGACCCCCGTTGTTTCTCCACTTGTTTTTGTTTTTCTGTCACACGGAAGTCGGTGGACAGCGGTTGGACCATGTACGAATAAACATTGCACTCAATGTACTTTTCTGCCTGAATAACTATGAGCGTCACGTACTGGCCATTTTTCCCACATAATAATTTGCTAGAAGAACCTTCGTACACTGTTAAAAATCCGGTGTTAAAAACAACACCAAGACGGTGTCTATATAGGTCCACACCAATCACGGTGTTAATTAGCGGTGTTAGCGCAGTCTGAAATACCGACTTTCACCTCAAAAAGTCAGAAGTGCTGTTTTTCGCGAATTATCAACGGATCGAAGCAAAAATTTAAATACAGTCGCCAGTAATGTGAATCTCGTTAATGAATTAGTCAGAATTTTGATTTTCGAAAATAAAAATTAAATATCAATTACCCGGTAGAGGAATCTGTAATGAAAAAGTCAATTTTTTTTCTTCAATTTTTCGATAAAAACTGAGAAAAGCGACTAATCCATTCATGAGATAATTAAAAAATCACACATGATACGTGCATTCATGCCCTTAAAGCGAAAAGTATTACAGTGTTTCATCGGTAATACAGGAAAAATTTAACGAAACGGCTGGTGTTAATTTTACACCGTAAAAAGTGTTACTATTAACACTGTAATAAGTAACACTAGGAAAAAGTCCACACCAGCAGCGTTTGACACCGTAGATTTTTAACAGTGTACATTTTAAGTGGACTAGGCAACGAGATTTTTTAAATGTGTAGGATCAGATACCGAAATCAAGATAAAGATTTATTTAAAGTACAAATTGCGTGACACATGTTGTCGCTTTGAAAGTCGCAAACAAACTAAAACTCGATCAGCGAAAAAATCAATCAATAAACTGGTCGTTTCCATGGTGACTCCGAAGAGAGCTGGTGACTTCTTCCTTGATTGCCCTTTCTTCTGCTTAGAGTGAACTTTCTCCACTCCTACAAATGTTTCATTTTCTTTTTTTCATGTTCTTATAAAACGATTCTTTTAACTTTTGTGATCGGTGACACAAAAGTGAAACTTTTGTGATCGGCGACAATCTGCTATTCCTGCTCCATAAAGGCAACCCTCCACTTCCTCCATCAACTGGCTTTGTGCCGATCTTCTGATTTGAAAGTTACTAAGGTAGAAGTCCCCCTCTTATATCGACTTATTTTTAAGATAAAATGATCAAAGGAACGGGGTGAATTTTCTTGGGCTATAAATATGGTTTTCGGTGCAGGTTTGAGTATTAAAAAGACTCGAGTCACATTTGCCTTAACTTCATTTATTTACACGCAAATATATTATATCACTGTTATCGTTTATACCCCTCAAGATTTACACGTAACGACTACAATCTTCGCCTCTCTCGAACATTAATAAACGCACGCGCGAGAATCGTCGAACGTGCTCGACGACTCCCGAACGAACGGGGGGAACGCGTCTCTCTCGTCCGCTCAGTCGAACCTTCGTTTCCTCTTTTCATTTTCTTTTTTCTTTTTCTTTTTTTGTAGATAAGACATATAAACCTTATTAATAATAAAAATCGTTGGCGCAACGGAATCGTCGGAAGCGCGCGTCGAATTGGATCGTTGCGATTTTCTTGCGATGTCGTACAAAAAAATCAGCCTCGGTGACATCAAATAGGGTAGAGTCACCAGTGAATGAACAGTTAAGCAAAACAATTTCTTTGTCATGAGTTTCTATAAAATGTAATTTTTTTAGACAGTTTACGAAAATTTGAACGGTTGACCAAAATGTCAAATTATGCGATGCAGCTAAAAAATTCTTGTATTTTTATCGCAAAGTATACAAAAATAAATACTAAAAGACAAAAATCCGAAAACACCAGTAAATTAAACATCCATTTTTGTCGAAAATGAGCTTCCGCAAAAAATAATAACTGTAGATAGCTAGAAAATAAACGAATCGGAATCTATTGTTCAGCCGAGTCGCCAAAATTAATAATGAACTCCCAAAATGTTCATTCATTGGTAACTGTCCAATCACCGGTGCATTCACCCTATTTCGAAACTCGCGACGATCTCGCTCTGGGCAAGAACCTCCGGCTTTGTAAAACAGCTCGGGTCAATACTGAGCGCAGATTATATCTCGTGAGATGAATTTTTTAAAAAGTAAAAAAAAAAAAAAATTACACAATGACAATTTTTCGATTGTCATCGTGTAATTTTGTTTTTTTTTTTTCGCAAACGTTTCGCGTTTTCTCCTGGTGACCGTCGTCCAATTCGCAACGCGCGCCGCTCGACGGACACGTGTAAACCGGGCGTCTCGCGCGTCCGCGAGAATTTTCTAGCCTCTGTGTGTGAAATATTACAATTAACGTTGACTTTAAATGCGATTTTTATAAATCTTACTCTTCGCTCGGAAATCTTAGCTCCTGAGTCGAGTGTCGATTCTCCGCGGCGAAAGCAATTGATTCTCGAGTCGCTTGGACACCCTGTTAACCACCGGTGTTTTAAACGACAGAACCGTCGGAGCTCGAACGAGTCGCAGAAGGGACGCAGAGACGGCGACCGAACTGGACGCGGGACCGCTCGACAGCGGCGGATCGGAAAAGCAACGTCGTCGCTGCTTTTCCCGAGTAGAAGGGGGTGGCGCGCTTGCGGTCGCTCAACTGAAACGGAACCGGAGAAACACTGGGAGAAAAACGGCGTGTGCGAACGACTGCGAATCGCGTAATTCGCACGTTCGAATTGGCACACGGGAAACGTCTCTCTGAGGCTCGGGGGGGAGAGGCGAACCGTCACAAGAACAAATTCTCACCGTCACAAGAACGTCAAATGATCGTCAAATGACGGACGCGTATAAAAATGATAAATTTATTTGTGACCGGTTATTTTTAGATCGTTCGTTATTTTATCGATATTTACTTTTGATGAGACCGAATAATCGACACCTGCATAAAAAAAATTCAGGAAATCATCAAAAAGTTATCTAAATGCTCGGTAAATGTTATATATCGGCTGACCTGCGTTAAAAGTCACGATTTTCAATGTTTAGCTTCAATACTGACTTACATATTTGAATTCAACGTAATAAATATAACTACATTTGTGACTAAAAAAAAGAAGACCGTTATTTCGCAACTAGAAAGATGTTTTGGTCACTTTTGGACCGTCACAAGACTCTTGTCGAAATAACCGTCATTTTTACTTCGACAAAATGGGCAAAAAAATGACGTCACAAGACCGTCAAATGACGGTCATTTTTTAATCTTTTGATCAATTGAAAAAATGACCGTCATTTCGCATCTCTAGTCTCGAACAATACACCAAAGAAAAACAGATCCAAATGTATCATTTATAAAAAAAAATATATATTACTTCGACAAAAAAATGACGTCACAAGACCGTCAAATGACGGTTATTTTTTTAATTTTTTGATCGATTAAAAAAATTACCGTCATTTCGCATCTCTAGTCTCGAACAATACACCAAACAGAAACAGATCCAAATATATCATTTATCAATCGTGTCATTTATAAAAAAAAATATTATTTCGCAGAAAAATGACGCAACGTCAATAATTTCTTCGCGTCAAAGAGTAAAAATGAAGGCACCCGATTCGTCCTCTCCCACGTCCGAGGCGGAGACTCGCGATTATGGCAATCGAGAATGAAATAAAATAATTAAAAAAAAAAAAAGAAGAAGAAGAGAGAAATAGCGAGGGGGAGAAGTCACAGTAGAAGTTAGAAGTTAAGTCCGCGATTAGCAGGAACGCGAAATATGTACAGATCGGTATTCGCGGTTCGCACACGCTGCCGACGAAAAAAAAACATTAATAATATTAATAATGATAATAATATTAATAATAAAAAATAAACAATTGCGGAATTGTCGATCGGCGAAGGTTTCCAGTTAATACGAGGCTCTCGCGAGGCGCAAGCGCGTCTGCGTTGTTTGGTCCTTTTGTCTGAACATTTTTTGTTTTTTTTTTTTAAGGAGGTTGGAGCGCTCCACAGTAGTCAAAAGAGAGCTGATTTTTTAAATAATTTATACACAGTTTTAAGCACCTGTCGATTATTTTTAATGGTGATTCGTATTGTCAGGTATTTTCTTGACCAGAAGGAAATTTAATTGCAACGGATTTGCATAAATATTAACCGACTTACGCAAACTTTTCAAAAGATAAATTTCATTCAGTTTTTTAAAAGAATAAACCGTGTTTTTTGTTCGATTTCGATTTATCGCGGCTTATTCTCTTCCTTGAGAGATGCTTTACGTATTCACTGTCCAGATATTCGACACTATTTACCGTTTGAAAATTATAGATGGTTGTTTACGAAGAAATTTCGTCGATGGGCAAACAAAAGACTGTAATGTTTAAACGGTGAAAACTATGAAATATTTAGACGGTAAACACGTAAAACATCTCTCAAGGAAGAGAATTAGCCGCGATAAATCAAAATCGAACAAAAAGCATGGTTTATTCTTTGAAAAAACTGAATGAAAATTACCTTTTCAAAAGTTTGCGTAAATCGGTTAATATTTATGCAAATCCGTTGCAATTACATTTTTTTCCCTGGTCAAGAACATATATTTTTATACAAATCTCCATATACTATAGCCAATTGAGTCATAAAACTTGTGTAAAAGATTAAAAAAAATTAACACTCATTTGACTAGTGCGCAACGCTTCAACCTCCTTAAAAGATTTTTGTCATCTTGTTGGTTTTTTTTTCGTTAATTCTACAAAGCGCGCTTTTCGAAAAATCGTGCGTGTCCAGGGACGCAATGTGATCGCATTAGCCCGAGCAACCAGCCGCGAAAGCTAATCATCTCCCGATTGCACGATAAAATTCTATCTATAGTAAAAATTATCAGTAATAGTAGTGTCTTTCTTAAATCTTATATATCATGTTTTTTTTTTTGTTTTTTCTTTTTCTTTCCGTTCTCCGTTCGCTCGTTTGTGTATATATGTACGAATAACATGTTTACGCTATTACCAATGGCTCGTCGTCCGAGAAGCCGCGAATCACAGGACTGTCTTCCTCGTCTGCTGCGAACATTGAATTAAATTAATTTGGTATTCAACATGACTTTTCCTCGAAAACGATTGTGCGATCGAAGATTAGGCTTACCTAGACCGTCCGTGGTGCCCGGAAAAGTGGCCTGTCCCCGTCTCGTGTCGTAATGACTGTTCGCAAATTGCGTAAAGCTGTTCGATAGCCTTCTGTGTCTGACGACGAAATACGCTAGACCGGCGCCGAGGGCGACGATCAGCAGGCAAATCGGTATCGCCAACGAGACGATGTTCGACGTGTTTATCGTCGCTGGACTCGCTGGAAATTTTAAAACAGGCGCGTCATTCATCGTGAAATAATTTTCCATAAAAAAAACGCCGTGTCTAGAGTCACGCATATTACGCAAACGGGAGTTTTGTGTCCATCTGCGGAAAGTTCGTCTAAAATAATTCGTCTAATAACAATTCATCCAATAATGCCAATTCGTCTAATAACAATTCGTTTAATAACAAATTAGACGAAACACCGCTCCCTGCCGAGCTCGGAGCCCGGATCGAGGACGTGGCGGATATCTGACTTACTTTTTGTTTCGTTTATTTTTTTGTTTTTTTTTTTTTTTTTTTTTTTTCCGTAAACTAAAGCAGTTAGGAGCATAGTCCATCAACTTTTTTGCTCCCCACGTAAAGGGAAAAAGTGGAAACAACCATCAAATCGTGGCGGCACGGAAATCGTACTCGTGCCTTATTATTAAATGAATTGTCATTAGACAAATTGTTTTATACAAACTGTTTCAGACGCATTTTACGTTAATCCACAATTCGTTAAAACAACTTGTAATTTCCGTTATAGTTGGGTAATTCAGAGAAAAATTCCTAGTAAAATAGACGACATCGGCTAATGATTACCGCTATAGTTGAGAAATACGAATTATAATTAGATGTATTGTCTTTGAGACGATTTGTTATGAGACGAAATTTCCGCAAATCTATTTTTAAAAGACATGCCAAATTCTTATAACTTTTTTTTTCCTCATGAAAAGAAAACTATATTTCGTACCAAAGCGGAAAGTTTCCGCTTTAGTAAGGAATTTTATCGGGTTTTCCCTTTAAAACTATATATAGTAGTAAAGCGGAAATGTTCCGTTTTAGTAAAGACTTTTCACGGTTTTTTTTTTTTTTTTAATTCTATTAACTTTAATCAACGCGGCTCACACAAATAATTATACGTCAAGTGATTTTTACGTGCCTTTTGCAATTAGCTATAATAAGTCACAAGAATTTCGTGTGATTTTAGCGAAAAACCAAGTCACGTGGACTTTGAGTGACTTGAATAGTGACGCAAAAGTCTAGATGCCGTGTCTAGAATCACGTTTTGCGTAGACACGGCGAGAAAAAAAAGAGAAAAAAAAGTGTCGCATACCGTTTCCGGAGTCATCGTGAGGTCCTCGCTTGGGACTGTTTATGCTGACGACTTCACTACGCAAGCTCTGGTATCCCTCGTCGGTAACGAGACGCACAGCGAACGAGTAAATGACGTTCGGTTTGGGGTCCTTGTAGATATACGGCGGCTGATCGCACTTGTATATTTTGGCACTTGTTTCATTGACGGTGCGTTCACCCTCGTTTACGAGAACTTCGTAGTGATACTTGCTGGTGACAACGCGCTCCTGCCAATAGATCACATAGCTGTTCTCCTCCTGCAGCACCGTCAGCTGATGCGGCGGCGGAATCGGCGGCGCCAGATAAATCACCGGCTGACTCGGTATCGCATCCTCCACGTCCGTCGCGATCGTTATGCGATATTTCGCACCGTGCTTGATGCCCTTGAACGTGTGCTTTATTATCGTTTCGTTCGTCGGCGGCAGCGTCGCCGTCGACTCTTTGTTCAGCGTCATTTCGGTCACGGATATCTGAAATTCATTTAGAGCGTTTTTAATGAAATTATTAAATTAATGAAATTAGGAGGTTATTTTTTACTGGTTTTTTAGATTTTTTTTTGGGTTGGGAAGTAATCATTAGAATTTAATAAAATTTGGCCATCATGTTATTCATATTTCAATTTTTTTCACGCATCATGCACAAAAAAAAACACCTTTAGAAATATGATATCATCCCCAATGTTAGTTCATCTACTCCGTAATTGCATAAAGAATATTACTGGCAATTTTCATAATAATTGGTTCATTAGTTCTTGTGGCAGAATGCCCGCAGAGACGAAAAAAGTCGTTCTAAGTAAAACGCGTTTTGAGAACGCTTCGAGCCTGTAGCTTACACGGCGAGCGCTCGGTTCTATTGTCACAAAATCGAGAAAAATTCGAATTTTGTTTTGAAATTTTGACAGCGTATTCTTAGATAGTTAAGCTAACGATATACACAATGAAAAAAATCAGATTTTTTGTAACTCCTAATGTGGGTTCCCCTCTTAAGTGTTTTCGAATATTTTGCCCGGTCACATGACAAAACGCCTCATCGACAAAATATCCCGTCCAAATTCCCGACGACAAAATATCCCATTTTCAATTAAAGAAAAAAATGTATTATAAAATATCCCGCGACAAAACATCCCATTTTTAATTTAAAAAAAAATGCATTTTAAAATATCCCACGACAAAACATCCCAAAAAAATGTATTAAAGAACATCCCCCCACAAATTTATCCCCAACAAAGTAACCACCTTTTTTGCGGACACTCCTCAAGAATCGTTTTAAAAAACCCTTAAAATTCCTTACTAAAGCTTCATAATTTCCGCTTATATAATATCGCGGGGATACTTTGCCGATTATATATTTGTGGGGTAATTTTTTAATAAATTTTGCAATTAAAAATGGGACGTTTGGTCGCTAGGGTTTTATCGTGCTACCTTTCTCCCCAAACCCTGATTCTCCCCAAACCCTGATTCTCAACGGCCGCACTCGACTTACCGTATACTTGACCGGATCGTCGATCATCGCGCAACTAGCGCTCCACGAGACGATAATACTATCCACCTTGTCCGCAGCAGTGACCCTGAGTCTCTTGGGCGGAGCCCTAACATTGTAGTACGTCGGAACAGTAACCGGTGGACTGAGAGGTCCAGCGCCATAACTCCCCTTCAAACCAACCGCAAAAACGTACGACTCGCACGCCTCTAAATCCTTCACAGTCGCCGTAAGATTCGAGGTGAAGATCTTCGGTTCCTTCACGAGATCCAACATATTCAACGCGTAGTAAATCGCATAACGAAGCTTCAACTTCCTCGGATTCTTTGGCGGATCCCAGCTGAGTTTTACCGACGTTCCCGGCTGCTTTACCGACTGAGCAACGAGATTCGTCGGCGCGGGAAGCGGCTGACCCTTCGTCGTCCCGGCGACGATCACGACCTTCCCCACGTAAGTCTTCTTCAGCGCGTTCACCTCGAAAGTGTACTGAGTCCCGGGCGCCAAATCCTTCACCTCCAAAGTATTCTCAATCGTCAACTGCGTCGGCAGAGACGGATAAGGCGACGGATAAGTCGGTCCCCTCGGCGTCACGTGATAACCATCCACATTCTTCAGCTTCTTCCACGTCAGCGTCACCGAACTATTCGTCGAGTCGACGACGCGAAGCTGCTGAATGTCGTCAACATTGGCGGCGCCATCGAAAGTCAGCGTCGCGACGTTCGAAGAAGCGGATTTGAATTCGCGATTTTTCGCAACGACCCAGAACGAATAATTCTTTCCGGCTTCGAAGGGAATGTCGATGACCATCGACGTCTTCTGCAGAGACAATTGCATTGGTGGTATTGGTGGAGTGACGAAACCTTCGTAACCAGTGATTGGCCCGTTTGGTTTGAGCGGTGGTCGCCAGGAAACCTCGACTCTGGTGCCGTTCTTCTGGACGGCGGTGACGTTCCACGGTTCCGAGGGTACACCTTCGCCGGTCTTGACGATCCAGTACTTGAAGGGCGGGAAAACGGTGCTCTGTCCCTTGAGCTTGACGTAAACCGTGAGATTGTAATTGGTGTAAGGCTCGAGACCGTTGAATTGGTACTCGGTGTCCTCGATCCACTCGGTGGCGTTGGTCCATTTGGTAGGAGCGCCACCGCTGGGTTCGGACAGGGCGATGGACGGCAGAAATTCGAACGTGATGTTCGTTGGTATTGGCATCCACCAGAAGATGAAGAGACTCGTGGCGTTGGTCGATCGCTCGTCCATTCCCATGACCATTACCTGACGGTGACACGACATAATATAACAATCAAATTACTGACATCAGTGGGCGCGTGATCGGTGTGTGGCGGTCTCTCAAGTTAAGCAGCTTGACTCGCGGTCAGTACTTGGATGGATGACCGCTTAGCCTCGCACCAATTTGCGCGTTAACTGTTGAGCAGGAGGCAGGTTTTCTGACTTTTTGATGTATTCTCATTAGGGTGTGTCAAAAAAAGAACATAATTTTGTTTTTTTGTTTTTTTTTGTGGCAAAACTATGTATTCTGACCTCAATACACACCTTCCATGCAGAAAACACGCCTAAATATTTTTTTGTTTATTTTTATTTTATTTGCAATTTCATGTAATAAGAAGACCTCGATTGAGGCACCTCTAAACATTATTTGGCAGCGAATTCCTTCGGCACAGTTGATTTTTAGGTCGACCCCTCAAGTTTAAGCCGTGAAGACCAATGAAAAGTGCGATAATCTTCGATTTTTTTTTACTTTTCCTCGATAACCCGAGAAATACAATTTTTTTGATTTTCTGATTTTTACTACTAATTATCGCACTTTTCATTGGTCTTCATGGCTTAAACTCGAGGGGTCGACCTAAAAATCAACTGTGCCAAAGGAATTCGCTGGCAAATGATGTTTAAGGGCATGTGAAACAGTGAGCGCCGAAAATCTCCGGATGTGCGGTTTGTCGCGAATTATGAACGGATCGAAGTGAAAATTGAAACACAGATGCCAGTAATGAAAATCTCGGGAATGAATTAGTCAGAATTTTGATTTTAGAAAAAAAAAATTACAGATCGGTTACCGACATCAATTTTTTTTATTAAAATCAAAATTCTGACTAATTCATTCCCGAGATGCACATTACTGGCGTCTGTATTTCAATTCTCACTTCGATCCGTTCATAATTCGCGAAAAAAAACGTATCCGCGTTTTCGAGGTGAGGGTCGGTATTTCACATCGCCTTAAAGGAGCCCCAAACCAGGACTTTTTATTAAGGTAAACGTCCCAGTGGCCGCACACTTAAGACCCAGTACAAGTTGGCATGCGAATTTAGTACATAAAAAATAATGCGAACAAAAAATGGCTGCGACCAACTTAAAGCTTATGTCCTGCTCTTTCCAAAACACTAGCATTCGCGAAAAAGATGTGGAATATTACATTATTTATATAACAAACACTGCGGAAATGTCGGATGTACCAGTGTTCGCACAGCTATTTTTCGTTTTGTCCCAGAGCTCGAACACAAGAAGACCCAGTGTTCGCACAACAGGTCCCAGTGTTCTAACCCTAAAAGATCCGGTGTTCGCACAACAGGTCCCGGTGTTCGAACACTAAAAGACCCACTTACCGAACATCGATAATTCTATGACTGAATCACGCACTATATAAGTAATAATAAGTAATTCACATCAGGAATAAAAATAAGTTTATCGTTGTAGTTCGTGAAAATTAGAAGTAAACTCGGTCCCTGAGTTTGTGCTGCGTTTCTTTGAATAGTTAAATATGCTGTGCGTTTACTGGGACTGTCCGCTTCACACGTCTGTACCAGTATTCGCACAGCGTTCGAAATACCGGTGCAACAAATAGTTTGTCCGTACCAGTCATAAAGCAGGGAAAATACGTTGTTTAATCTTTGTTAACATAAAAATCAATGTTCCAATGTGATAGCTTGTTCTTTCCTAAACAGAATAAGCTATAATTCGTGCCGAAATTACGTGAAAACGAAACAATGAGAGCTAAAAAGCGTTTGTCGTTTCTTCACATTTTCGACAAGAAATATCAAGAAAATATCACCGCAACGCGCGGGTCAGGATAAACATATTGATTAAATTATTATTTACACAGTATGACAATCGGCAATTTTCCTAAACAACAATTAAATATTGACGACGCTCTCACAATTCTTGCAATTGCAATGTTATTGACAGTTTCCTTAATATACCGAAATATATGCGGTTGTGTGCGATGACTGGGACGTGTGCGGCCACTGGTACATTTACCTTACATGAAATTTCGAATTAAAAAAAAAACATACATATATATTTAGGCGCGTTTTCTGCAAAGGAGGTGTGTATTGAGGTCAGAATACATACTTTTCCCGCAAAAAAAAAAAAGAAAAAAAAACTATTATTACTTTTTGACACACCCTAATTCTCATACAGCAAAAAGTCAGTAAAATATAGCCGCCTGTGTCGACACAGGTTTTCCGCATTTTTCCTGTGCCATCGTGCAGATGCGATAACAGTAGTGCATTAGGAAAGAGTGGCTGCGGGTAACACTCTAGGAGGAACTCATCGGAACAAAGAGGATGAAGGGAAGTGGGGGAAAAAGAAGGGAAATGAGGAAAAACATAAAAGCCTGAATAAGGCATACGTACGAATCAAATTAAATAAATATAACGTCATGGAACCCACCTGATAGACTCTCGACAAAATATCCATACGAAAAAATATCCCATTTTCAATTAAAAAAGAATGTATTATAAGATATCCCCTGCCAAAACATCCCATTTTTAATAAAAAATGCATTAAAGAACATCCCTCCACAAATGTATCCCCTACAAAGTAACCAGCTGTTTAGAGGACAGTCCCCAAAGAATCGTTTTAAAAAACCCTTAAAATTCCTTACTAAAGCTTCAAAATGTCCACTTATATAATATCGCGGAGATACTTTGCCGCCGGTTATATATTTGCGGTGGGATATTTTTTAATAATTTTTAAAGTAAAAAATGGGACATTTAGTCGTTGGTCTATTTCATCGTGCTACCACCATTTTCCCCAAACTCTAAAAACATAAAAGCATAAAAAAGAAAAACATCAAAGCCTGAATAAGGCATACGTACGCGTATCAAATGAAATAAATATAACGTCATGGAACCCACCTGATAGACTCGCGAGTTCTTCTCGCAGTTATTCTCATCAAATCCATCCGAACAATCCTGTTTCCCGTCGCAGTACGACGACAGCGGCAAACACCGACTCATGTCACAAGGGAAGAATCCAACATAGCACGACGGCGTCGGCGCGGAGCTCGGATGCTGATCGTTGTGACATCCAAACTCGTCGCTTCTATCAGGACAGTCCTCAACCCCATCGCATATATTGGACAGCGGCACACAAGACCCATCAGTGCGGCACATGAACTGATCCTCGCGACATCCAACATGCGCCTTATCACAGTACAATTCATCCTCGCCACTCTTACAATCATTCATTCCATCGCAGACCCAAGCGTCATCCAAACATTTGCCATCGTAGCATTGGAACTGATGATCCCGACAAACTCGCGGCTGTTCAGTCGTATTAGGCGACTCCGAGGAACCAGCGTCAGCATTTCCGCATCCCATCTCATCCGACCCATCTCCGCAGTCATCGACGCTGTCGCATTTCCACCAATAAGGCACACATTTCTTATTGTTGCACATGAACATCCAATCGTTGCAGGAATTCGTAGGTAAAAGCGGCGGCATCGGCGGCGGCGTCGGTGGCGCCGTAACCGTGCAATTCGCCTCATCCGAACCATCTGTGCAATCAGCATCGCCGTCGCAGACCCAAGAAGTGTAGATACATCGATGAACGTTGT
The DNA here is from genome assembly GCA_964034905.1 of Itoplectis maculator. NCBI lineage: Eukaryota > Metazoa > Arthropoda > Insecta > Hymenoptera > Ichneumonidae > Itoplectis > Itoplectis maculator. The sequence goes on from OZ035864.1 coordinate 575,852, forward strand.
CCTTGGAGCCACAGGCGAAGAGCCACGACTCGCAGACTGCATGAGTGCATTCCTTCTCGTCGCTTCCGTCCTCACAATCGATTTCTCCGTCGCATCTCCAGGTTTTCGGGACGCAGGAGTGATCAGAAGTGCAGGTGATCTCGTCGGCCTTGCAGGTCGTCGGTTGAACGCTGCTCGAGCAATTTTTCTCGTCCGAACCGTCGCGACAGTCGTCTTCTCCGTCGCAGTGCCATCTGTGGGAGATGCAACGTCCGTTTGCGCATTTGAATTGTGAATCGGTGCAGTTGGAATAGGTGCAGTTTAGTTCGTCGCTGCCGTCGTGACAATCGCGATCGAGATCGCACATCCAGTATTTGGGGATGCATTTTTCGTCGTCGCACTCGAAGCTGTTGGGGCTGCAGGTCGTTCGGTGGCAGTGTTGTTCGTCGGAATTGTCGCCGCAGTCGTTGTCGCCGTCGCACTTCCAGAATTCGGGGATGCAGACGGAATTGCCGCAGGCGAATTGATTGGCGGCGCAGGTTGTCGCGACGCGTGGGCAGGTGGAGTTTTCGTAGGGTTTGACGTTGCCGGGGCACATGCACTTGGAGTTGGTCATTTCCATGCCGTCGGGGCAGAGACAGACGAAACTGTCGTTAGGAGCGCCGAGGCAGATGTGTGTGCAAGTGGAGTTGGCGCATTTGTTCGTGCCGGATTGGACACTGTGAGCGAAGACCTTGAGGTCCATGAGACCGGCGAGCTGGCCGAGGGTCGTCGACATGCCTTTGCCGTGATCCTTGTCGGCTACGAAGATCATTGATTGCTTCCAGTCGTCCCAGTACATGTTGTCCTGGAATTGGTAATGGTTGCGTTTTAGTGAATGCTCGGATAAACTGAAGTATTAGGGTGGGTTTGTAAATCCGAATATTAGGGTAGGGGTACCGTTAGTGGCCACTGTGGCCTATTGTGGGCTAGTTTTGTTAATTTATTGTTGAAATTACTTTTTTCCCCATAAAAACGTGTTGACATTCAGAGTTGGGCAAAATAATCGAAAATACTAAAAATACAAAATACTTTTCGTACTTCAAGTATATTTATAAATACTTCGTTTAAGTACTTTTAAAATACTTCATAAAAATCAATGGTATTTCCATTGGCGATGGGAAGGATCGGACAGAATCAACTTAAAGTAGTCTTTGCAAATCGTGTCGAGTTCGTAAAAGTTTGCGAAAAATGAGAGCGAATTGCAAACACTTCGATAATATACAAATCTGAAAAAAATTATGCATATTAAAGGCGTTGATAAGATTAATTTTGCATAATAAAATATGTATGATTTCTTGCAAAATGGGGGTGGAAACCGAAACTTCTCAAAATTAGACAAAATTGTGAAAAAATTCATACGTATTCAAAAAAATAAGTGAATAATTTTCATGAAAAAAAAAGTTGGCTTGCCGGATAATTTGTTAAACAATTCATTTTTCCATTACTTTGTTAATAACAGTTAAAAATTATTATTATTATGCAAAATCAATTTTTTCAGCACCTTGGGTATGTCTGATTTTTTCAGATTTTTATCCCATCGAGAAGCGAACCAAATTTTATCTTCAATGTACGTTTAACACCATTTTTCGGAGAGAACTAGCACTTCGGCTTCAGCTAATCGCAGCAGCACAGCAATTCTCAAAAAATAAAAATGTCTCCGAACATGGAGTAGGCGCAAAAGTATTTTTATCTTCAATGTACGTTTAACACCATTTTTCGGAGAAAACTAGCACTTCGGCTTCAGCTAATCGCAGCAGCACAGCAATTCTCAAAAAATAAAAATGTGCCGACAAAGTACTTAAAACACTACAAAAGTATTTGAGTATTTAAAGTACTATTTATAATACGTAAAATACTCCATGTACTTAAAATACTGCTCAGCTCTGATTTGAAGTATCAAACTTTACTACCCGGATATCCGAACATATTCGAATACCCTAAATCTAATCGTGAGAGCCCTACCTTGAATACGGCCACGGCGAACGGATGTGACACGCGATCGTCGTCGCTGATGATTTTCTTGAAGCGCTTGCCGTCGAAGTCCGACGAGCCGATGTAATCCTCGCGCGCGTCAACCCAGTAAATTCTCTCGGCGATGTGATCGATCGTTATTCCATTGGGCCACTCGACCTGCGGCTTCGTGAAGAGACGCTTGACGTTGCTGCCGTCGAGATTGGCTCGGGACACCGAAGCATTGCCGGGCGCCCAGTCCGTCCAGAACATGTAACCGAACATCGGATGAACCGCAATTCCGCGCGGTTTTTGCAGATTGTTGGGACCGAGAATGGTTCGTCGCATTCTACCGGCGATCGTGAGATCAGTGCGGATGATCTGAATGCGCATCTTGACGCCGTCGACGAAGTAGAGGACGTTGGAGACCCAGTCGAAGGCCATTCCCTCGATCGAGCTCAGATCGGTTTCCACGAGAATCTCCGGATAGCTGCGACCGTCGGCGAAGCACTGACGGCCTATCGTGTCGTTGACGATGTCCGCCCAGTAGAGACACTTGTTCTTCAGGTCGAATTCGATCGCTATGACGTTCTTCAGGTCGCGAACCGGCAGCCGCTCGAGAGTCTGATCGCGCAGGTCAATCCGCGATATGTGCTCGCGCTGCGCGACCAACAGGAACTCCGAAAAACCGTCCATCGGGCAAGGAATCTGCGAATGAGACATTGTTTTAGTTTTTGTTTTTTATGTACTCCGCGCGGTCATATGGGTAGGGTGAATGTACCATTAGTGGCCACTATTGTGGTCATTTTTATTATTTTACTCTTCCAATTATTTTGTCCTCATAACTGTTTGTTGACGTTTCGAACAAATTCATATGAATTCACCTGATTGATCTACTGATGTTTTTTTATGCCATTAAATGTGTTGATTTATTCCTTTGAATGTGATGGCCACAATTGGCCCTAAGGTGGTCAAAAACGGTACGTCTATCCTGGACGTACTGTTTTTGACTATCTTAGGGCCAATTGTGGCCATCACATTCAAAGGAATAAATAAAAAAAATGTAATCGAATAAAAAAAACGTCAGGTAGATCATTCAGTGAATTGAAATGAATTTGTTGAAAAAATCAACATGCGATTGTGGGGAAGAAATAATTTGAAGAATCGAATAACAAAAATGGCCACAATAGGTACAGTGGCCACTAACAGTACATCTACCCTATATGAGACATTCTATCCCGTTTCGACCTAGGTTGGCCCTCGCCGATTTGGTTCTCTGATCTCTCCGATTCTCTCTCCGATTTGGCTCATTTTTTGTAGGATTAATTAGACCCTTAAATGCACCAGATTTTTTATTTTATTTTATCTATGGAATTTTTTATTATGTTTTCCCAAAGTGACATATCGAATGCCATTATTTTTTAATCTGAAAAAATTCGGAGCAATACTTTGTTGAATATCAAAATTTTCTAGCTAATGGCCAAAGTGGGCAAGATCATCCTTATGGTTTTGAAACTTTTTTGATTACATTTTTTATAATTTTTTCATCATTTTTTTAATCAAACATTTTTTAAATCTATAAGAAAAAAAAAATTTGTCAGAATTTTTATATTCTTAAATGATGGGATTCGATATGTCACATTAAAAAAAAAAAGATAATAAAAAATCTGGTGCATTTGAGGGTCCAACTAATCCTACAAAAAATGACGAGCCAATTTAAAAACCGATGTCACAGATCCACAGTTAAAACGGGATGGAAAGCGCTATATCGAAAAGTACAGTTACAATATAGCAGCGTGTGTGTTTGTACCTCGTCAGGCTCGTATTTCTTGGAAAAGCCGCCGATGCACTCGTCGTCCGTTATCTTGTGGTAGCCCTTGGTGCGATTGTAATACTTGCCGGGTGCGCAAGTGTCGGGAATGGCGTAGGGATCGTAGTCCGGAAAGTTCTTATCGCGTATGCAGTGGTACGGCGCGCCGGTGCGGACGAAACCGAAGTCACACTGATAATCGTTGATGTCGCACTGGCAAGTCTCGAGTTTCGTCGGCCGGTCGTAATTGATACCCGTGTAGCAGTTGGTCGTCGCGGCGCGTCTCTTGTACGTCTCTTTGCGTCCGAGAACGCACGCCATCACCGGTTGCTCGGTGCTCGTCGGCGACCAGAACTTGAAGTCGTCGTCGGTGCAGTTGCGCTCGAAGACGTTGCGAAGATCGACCTTGATGATGAGCCACCTGTAACGATCAGAAATGAAAAACACACAAGAATATGAGTGCGCGATTGGCTAGGGCACTCCAGCTATCAGACGACTCGCCGAAAACCCGGGTGGGGGTCCAAATAGGGAATGACCAAAATAGCTAATGGCTAAAATAGCGAATTTAAAAACAATAAACGTCTGAATCTAGAATGGTCATCATTACGGGATTCGCAATTTAAGGCACTCGTAATTTTTAATGCAGGTAAAATAGCAAATGGCTAAAATAGCAAATTTCAGAATGATGGCTATTCTAGATTCAGGCGTTCATTATTTTTTAATATTCGTTATTTTAACCATTTGCTATTTTGGTCATTCACTATTTTTACTCCCACCCGAAAACTCGGTTCCGCGTTAAAATAACACGTCAAATTAAACTCACGCCAAAATAACAAGATTTAAAAAGACACATGTCAAAATAACACGGTTTAAAATACACGTCAAAATAACGCGCGATTTTAAATTTCCGCTTTAGTATACTATATCGTGCATTCCACATGAAACGGGACAGGTTTTGGCCAAGAATTTTTTTGCTAGTCACGAATATCTCTTCCTTGTATCATAAAAGAAGACTTCCATACAGTTATAGATCCGAAATAATAGTTTGTTTTTGTGGAGCCGTATTACAATAACATCGAAAAAAGTAGTTTCTGATAAAAGAAGTTAATAAAGCAAGAATAAAATTATACCAATGCTTTTTAATCGGAAAGAAACACGCTTTTCGATAAAATACATAGGATACTAATCCGATCTGTAGAAAAAAATGCTACGGACCAAAAACTGAAGAAAAAATCGTTTTTATTTTTTCCCTATCCTTAGAGTCTACTTTTGTTTAGCAATATAGCATTTAGTGATTATTTTTCAGGCCTGAATCAGCGCAGTATTCTCGGTAATCGAGTTCGTTTGTTAAAAATTTCATCGGAAATTGCACCCGGATATTGCAATTCAGGCCCGAAAAATAATCCGACAAATATTCCTCGACCTCCAAAATTAATCGAAATATTTCCCTCTAGTTTTCCTGCTGAGCAACGATCGGAAGAAATTTTGCAGAAAAATCCCTCGTGCCGCGCGCTCGGTATTTTAATATGCGAAATTTATCCCTTTCGATGCTCGGCAACAAAACTATCGGAAAATATTCCGATAATTTCGGAGGTCTCGGGATATTACTACTGAATATTACACACCTGTGCTGACCGGACATGGATCCGAACATCGTGAATACCGTTGTGTTCTCGCCCGGTTCCGTCATCAGTCCGTAAACTCGAAGCATTTCCTCGTTGAACTTGTATGTTTTCCAGGATTTTCCCTCGTCCGTCGAGTACGTGAGCTCCTGGGTCTCGCCGCGCGATTTGAAGTACTTAACGGCGACGAGAACGCCACCGTGATCGCCCATGTTGAAGAAATAGAAATCCTTGAGTACCATTTTCCACGTGAGACCTGCGTCGCGCGACACAAACAGCGCCGGATGCGATTTGAAATTTTGCCCTATCACACCCGTGGCCATTATTATTCCAGGCGCCGACTCCGAGCTCATTATCGACACGGATCTCGTCACGGGATACAGCTGACTGAACTTCTGACAGAGATGTAACGAGCAGTTGTTGGTGCAGTGAACCCAGAACCCTTCGTGATTCACCGACGGAGCTTTTATCTTGTTCCAAGTCACACCGTGATCGTAAGTGATGAGCGAGCCCAGATGTTCCGGGCCGATCGAGTTGGCTTTCGGGGTGTACTTCACTTCGGAAGCTATGTAAATTCCTCGCATGCCTTCGACTTTGTAGAGATCCGTGAAAGCCTCGTCGGTCACATCGCTGGAAAGAAAAAATCAAAATCAGTATCAAACTAATTTTGATGAATTTGGTATTTATCTTTTTAGACTACTGTAGAATTTTTGAAAAATCGTTTTTTTTTTAATGGAAACTTAAAAATGATGTCCCAAAAGATTATAGTCGGTTTTCGAATTTTAGTGCCTGGTCCGCAGCGTGCTAGTCGACAAACTTCAAACGCGCGTTTATTTCAAAACGACATTTTTATAGTTAACCGGACCGATAACTCAGACAATTTTACACCGATTCACGCGCGACATTTCGTATATTGCGTACATTTCGAAAAGTAGGTAAGTGTGCGCTGCTGAAAAAATCTGAACGGCCGATCCGAAACAAAAAAATTAGTTTTGTGTGACAGTGCAGGCTATATCCCGTACCGGAATTATTAATTGGTATGCAAAAAATAACAAAATAGCGGGCAAAAAAAAGAAAAATTACAAACTGCAATAATTCTGGTCTATGACTTGTAAGCCAACTCACTGTCTATGAGGATGAGTCAATATAAAATTGTATTGGCTCATCATAATTAATGAAAAAAATACAGGAACTGTTGGTCCGGCCGTGGACCCTAGAAAAACGGAGACGCCGTCGTAAAATCGCTGCATTGTCGCAATTTTGACACAAATGGCTTAAAAAAATTATTGTATACTGTCACTAATGTGTATGATAAACACCCTTTTTGTCTCCATTTACATTGCAGTTAAAAAAATTCCCAAAACAGCTTATTTTTCGGCATCTACAGTGGCCGCCTAAGCCCCCTTAATAAATAATTGGCCATATTACCCCATATTTTGCGAATTACTTACTTGAGCCAGCTGTCCTTCCACGTTGAGTTCGGGAAGAAAGTGAGAATATTCTCCAGCGACAGAGCGAATCGCACGGCATGAGGGGTGATTGCTTCCAACACGTAGAGATTGACGAGAGTGTCGGTGTGCGCAACCGCGACGAACACGCGATTGTTCGACACATCCGCGATGTGATAATCGCGACGATCCATGTACGTGTTAAATTCGGCCTTTATGAATTTTCGACTCTTGTACGCTACGTAGAGATCCAATTGCCGCGAGGTGGTGTTGAAAGGCGATTGTACCTGTTGAAACGAGCGAAACGTCACGTGTTTAGCGAATACAAGTTTTGTCGCACCAGCATCTCGCATTTTCGATACTAGCCCATATTACCCAGTTGATGGTAAGGGTAATATGGGCTAGAATCGAAAGGCTCATTTACATTTTTTTGGGTATGAAGTAATTATTGGAATTTAATCAAATTTGGCCATCATGTTATTCATATTTAGAACAACTTCTGTGCATTTTTTTTTAATAATTCCACCGAAAAATAACATATTGATCCGAAATCATTGGGTTTTTTTTTAACATTAATAACTAATTTTTTAAGAATATGAACGTCAATGCAGGTGAAAATGACGAAACTAAAAAATTTGGCAGACGTTGGATTTTTTTTTTTTTCACCATTCTTTTCACGAATCATGCACAAAAAAAATACACTTAGAAATATGTTATCATCCCCGGTGTTGGTTCATCTACTTCGTAATTGCATAAAGAATATAACTGCCAATTTTCATAATGATCGGTTCATTACTTTTTGCGGCAGAATACACGCAGAGGCGAAAAAAGTCGTTCTGAGTAAAACGCGTTTTAAGAACGCCCTCGAGCTTGTAGCTTATACACGACGAGCGCTCGGTTCTATCGTCACGAAATCTAGAAAAATTCGAATTTTACTTTTAAATTTTGTCAGTGTATTCTTAGATAGTTAAGCTAACGATATATGCAATAAAAAAATTGAAATTTTGAAAGTCCTAATATGGGTTCCCCCCTTAACCAACTTTCAAACCTCGGGCGCTCGAGAACTGTCAAATTCCAATAACACGACTAAAACTGCTCGTTGTTTAGCAACGAACTGCAAGTAAACCCGACAACCAATCAGAGAACGAATAGCACGACTTATAACGAATAGCACAATACTTATATCGATTTTTTTAAGGAGGTTGGATATTCAACTAAAAATGATAAGCATAAGTTTAAATTTTTGGAAGAAATTCGTCGACTAAAACTAAATCTCCATGACAAATTTAATTTCAATCACCTGAACGGTTATCGAGAAATAAATTACTGAAATTCTGCTCTTATACACGGCTAACATAGACAAATCAGCAAAAGTTAGGCTACCACGCTTGAAAGCATAGCAAAAATATTAAGAATCGAATAAAAATAGATGCAAATAATTCTTGACATCTTTAGTAAGAACTGAACGAAGTTTCAAATCGACCGTCTACATATTTATCGAGCAATTGTAGAAAGCAATCACCTTGATCTGATTCCTGATTATAGATGTTATGGGTAAAGCGCGATTGCCAAATTTCAACAATGGTTATTACGTATTTGGCTTTCAATTAATCGAAAAATAATTGAAAACACTTGAAAATAGCTCATTTAACATACGCCGCTGTTTGTTTGCTTAAACTCGACTTATTTACGAGTATTTGATTACTTGATTATTGAACTATTTGAGATTGGCAGCCGCGTTACTAGCTCCCGTGAATACGCATAGGCGTTCCCTCTCGCCCCCTGCCCCCCGCAAACACGGTATCCATCATCCTTAAACGAATCTTACCGGACTCTTCTTGGTCGCAAACATCCAGTCTCCGCGAATCTGAAAGTCCTCGACATTCTCGATGACGAGCTTGACGTCGCGATTCCGTTCGTTCGTGGCGGTGAGATTGAGCTCGAGAACGCTGTGCGTCCAGGAGGGTTCGGCTCTCTCGACGAGCAACGTCTTCGGCTGCGAATTCGTCCAGAAAAACGCTTTCACGTATTCGTGAACGACGAACCACGATTTTCCAAGGTCACGGGTCATCCATAGCTGCAAACGGAAGTAACGAGCAATGAGCAATTTTTGTCGGGATGCGGCAGAAGAAAAAAAATAAATAAAAAAAAAGTCAACTCACCTGTCCACCGGGATCGATTTTGTCGAAGGCCAAAAAGTGGGTCGGATTGTCCTCGTGAAAGGATATCTCGCTCGGATGGAACGGCAAATTGTGGCGCGTGATGGTGTTGCCATTATCGCTGGTGATGAAGATAACTTTGTGGGTACTGTCAGCGAACACGCACTACAAAAGACAATTACTTGCAATTACTTCCGCACCCAGCTCGCGTTCCCAAACACCTACGCGTCGCGTTAGACGCGCAACGACGATGCCCCCGGTGACGCAGCGGTACCATTCGCCGAGCGGGCACGGCATCGGAAGCCACCTCCAAGACAGACAGACAGAGCGGCGGCGTCATGTTGAAGTTTGCATCATTGGAATGCAACGAAAAATTTGTTTAAGGGGGGAAATACATAGAAACGACGACAAATTTCCGGATTTTTTTCTAACGAATCTACTCGACCTATCGTTTTGAAAAAAAAAAGTATAATCATTTTTTTGTCTTTTTTTTAATATTTTGCAATTTTTGCATTTATGCAAAAAATGTTTGCAACATTTTTTTTATTGAATTAGGAGGTTCATCGACGAGCGTCGATCAATGAAATACCCTAAAAATTTCAAATCTATTGGTCGAGTAGTTTCGTTGGAAAAAAAATCCCGAAATTTGTCGTCGTTTCTATGTATTTCCCCCCTTAATGAAAAATTATTCAAGTAATTCTACAAAATTATTATAAACATCAATCGTTATAATAACTTTTTATACCCACTACGATCCGTTGGGTTCATTCGATTTTTTTTTTAATTCTCGTTGCTTTCCTTGATGCAAACTTCGACATAATGCGGCGTCGAGTCAGACGGAGAGATTTATTTTTAAAGTCCACTGCGCAATTATTCGCAAAAATGCTTTGTTCTCTCCTCGAGGTACTCGTCGGTGTCTAAAACGAGACCCGAGTGACCATCATCACTTTACGGTTTCCTGACGATCACTTACAGGTTACTGTCATTCTGAGGTTCGTTTTTCGTTACTTTTTGGTCGCTTTACCGTAAAAGAACCATAAATGAACTGTAAAATGTCCACTTAGTGATCGACACCATGGAACAAAAAATAACCCGACAGCAACGGCAAAACAACCGATGTTTGCAACCAAAAACAAACCTCAAAGTAACGCAGAAGTAACCGACAGTTCGTTAAAAGTCGTTTTTCGATTATTCGAGGTTACCCTGAGTTCAACTGGGATCACTTTGTAGTTACCCAACGGTCACTAAGCTGCATCTGTGTTATATCGGAGTTATTTTTTGTTCTACCAAGAAGTGACAAGTCACTTCTCTTAGTCATTTAGCGGTTCTTATGATCCGCCAGAGATCGGTCTCTCAAACTACTCATAGCAATCTTGACCACCGTCGTTTCCAGCTGATTCACCGTAAAAACCACCGTCAAACAACCGAGTGTTTTTTTTTTTGCAAAAAATAAACCGGAAATCGGTCGTAACGACCGCGAAAACAACCACCCTAAAAATGTTATTCGGTTGTTTTTCCGTTTGTCTATGGTAAATCGAAAAAAAAACGGCCCCATAACATTTTTTAGGGCAGTCGTTTTTACGGTCGTTACGACCAACTTTCGATTTTTTTTGTTGCAAAAAATCACCTGGTCGTTTTTACGGTAAAACGATAGTTGTTGAGATTGCTAGAGCCATAATCTTTTGGGACATCATTTTTGAGGTTCCAAGGGACCTTTTAAAGCAAAAAAAAATCGACTTTTCGAAAATTCTACAGTGGCATAACCCCTTAAAGGTCACCGTGGGTTCAACTAGGGTCACTTTGTAGTAACCCAACGGTCACTAAGCATCTGTGTTATTTCGGAGTTATTTTTTGTTCCACCAAGAAGTGACAAGTCACTTCTCTTAGTCATTTAGCGGTTCTTATGATCCGCCAGAGATCGGTCTCTCAAACTACTCATAGCAATCTTGACTACCGTCGTTTCCAGCTGATTCACCGTAAAAACCACCGTCAAACAACCGGGTGTTTTTTTTTTGCAAAAAATAAACAGAAAATCGGTCGTAACGACCGCGTAAACAACCGCCCTGAAAATGTTATTCGGTTGTTTTTCCAGTTGTCCATGATGAATTGAAAAAAAAACAACCACATAACATTTTTTAGGGCAGTCATTTTTATGGTCGTGACGACCAACTTTCGGTTTTTTTTTTCTTGCAAAAAACCACCCGGTCGTTTTTACGGTAAAACGATAATTGTTGAGATTGCTAGGGCCATAATCTTTTAGGACATCATTTTTGAGGTCCCAAGGGACCTTTTAAAGCAAAAAAAAAATCGTCTTTTCGAAAATTCTACAATGGCATAACCCCTTAAAGGTCACCCTGGGTTCAACTGGGGTCACTTTGCATTTACCCAACGGTCACTAAGCTGCGTCTGTGTTATTTCGGAGTTATTTTTTGTTCCACAGTGACTAGTCACTTCTCTTAGTCATTAAGCGGTTCTTATGATCCGCCCAGGATCAGTCTCTAAAAACACATGACTCGCGCGATTGTTCGTTTACGTACATAAGTATTGAATTTCGGATGATTGTAGAACTTGTCGAGCTGTGCGTATTCGGCGTCCGGGGCGTCGGAGAGTTTAAAATGCTCGTTCTTGTTCTCGAACGTGTCGCCGTAGTCGTAGCTTATGTAGACGGTGCTGGGATTGGCCTTGCGCGTAAGCCTCAAGTCCTGCTGGTTGCGTGCGGGCGAACTGTCCCTCGCCAGGCATATTATAACGTTGGATTTCTCGCCGACCCAGTGGACCATCAACTGTTGATGCGTGTCGTTGAGAACGTTGACCTGCGAACATTCGAGAGCGTTAGTTACGAGCCCGTCGTGAAAACGATCAATCCGATTGAGCATACGGGCGGCTGCTGCTGCGGCTGCGGCTGCGGCTGCTGCTGCTGCTGCTGCTCGGTCGTGCGTCGAGGGGGGAAGCAGCAGCAACGAAGCTTGCGGTGCTTTCGAGCCGCGTGCGTAACGCGATTATTGTTATTGCACAATGCGAAAGTGCATTATTGCCGTGCGGCGACCGCTGTCGTCGCTCGGTAATGAATCATCCGTCGCATCGAGAGGACTCGATGCGGGTGAGGCATCAGACGACTGATCCCGTTTCCGAGATGAATGGAAAACCAGTCGCGAGCTATTTTCGCGACTTCGTCGATCGGTAGACCAGCAGCAGCAGCTACGTGTTTACCGAGCGGACATTCCATTCGATGGAAAGTTATCAAAGCGACTATTGTACGATCGTTCGATGGATCGACAACCGAATACCGCGTGGAGGTCGATTGGAACTTTTTTTTACAGAGTGACTCGCCGTCCGGCAATTGGATGAATAACGAATAGCACCTAGTTATTCGTCCGGATATGTTTTACACACTATTTTTATCTCTTCCCGGGGACAATTACGGTAGTACGAGCGCATTGACTGACGTCGCATAAGTTCGAGGAAGTTTGAGAGAGCGTTACGAACAGTTCTCGATGATAAAAATCTGAAAAAAATCAAGTATATGGGAAGTGCGGGAAAGATTATTTTGGCATAGCAATAATTAAAAAATTTCATTAACAAATTACTGCAATAAATAATTTTCCAATAAATTACCCGGCAACCGATTCTTTTTTTGTTATGAAAATTATTTGTTCATTTTTAAGAATGCGTATACATTTTTTTCAGAATTTTGGGTGATGTTTGAAAATGACGTTTTTTTTTTTATAAAGGTAAAAATCAGAAACAAATTCTGGAAAAATTCATACGTATTTAGAAAAATAAACAAACTATTTTCATAACAAAAAAAATTAAGTCGCCGGGTAATTTGTTGCCCCATTATTTATTTCAGTGATTTGTTAATGACATTTTACAATTATTATTGTGCCAAAATGATCTTCTCGGCATCTTCCATATGCTTGATTTTTTTCAGAATTTTATCTCATCGATAACTGTTCGTAATTCTCTCTCAAATTCCCTCGAATTTATGCAACGTCAATCAATGCGCTCATACTACCTTAATCGTCCGTTATTCGTCCGGATATGTTTTACGCGCGATTTTTACCTCGGACGATCAATCGTGAATTATTCGTCCGGATAGGTTTTTAACGATGTTCATCTTTTCCCGGATGATTAATTGTATGCTGGTCGTCCGGAAAAAAACCAGAATTTCGCATATGTTGGATGAATAACACACAATTATTTGTCCGGTGGAATTCTGATTCAAAAAAGTGCACAAAAGTAGTTCGAAATATAAATAACATGATGGCCAAATTTTATTAAATTCTAATAAATACTTCCCACCTAAAAAGAATCCGAAAAAGCCAGTGAAAATGAGCCTGTAGGTACCTGTAGGTACTCCCCTTAAATAAGTGATGCAAGAGCGTTTCACAGATTGTGTGAGTAACACAGACAAAACGCCGGACGCAAACTACAGAATATCCTGTGACTCATGTCAACGTCGTTATTTATGTACCCGCGAGTTCACCTTGAAAAGTGCAAACGAGTGGTAAGCAAAAAGTTGAAAATATGACGTGTCCGTCTGCTAATATATATTTTTTTTTAAAGTCGCTGGCTCGTAAAAAACAAGGTTTGATAAGATCCCTGATAACACCGGATGGAAGGTCATGCGTAGTTCCCGTATAAGTCTCCAAAAGTACCCTTTTCAATGATCAGTTCAACTTGTACAGGCGTAATGCTAAGGTAAGATTAGCATTCCATAACGATTGCTTTTTTGGACATCATAAGCATGAATAAAAATGGAAAATAAAAATCTCCTGTGACTCATGTCAACGTTGTCATCTATGTACCCACGAGTTCATCTTGGAAATTACAAACGAGTGGTAAGCAAAAAGTTGAAAAAATGACGTGTCCGACTATTAATATTTTTTATTTATTTTATTTTTTCAAGTCGCAGGCTCATACAAAACAAGGCTTGATAACATCCCTGATAACACCGGATGGAAGGTCATGCGTAGTTCCCACATAAGCCTCCAAAAGTACCCTTTTCAATCATGAGTTTAAGATTGTTGTGGGATCTAGCGAGGGGAGGTGAGGTGCGCGGGGTGTGCCGTATGCTTTTGCATGGAGCCGACTCACTGCTACCAATCGTTTAATATCAAACACTCGCAATATTCAAGTTGATTTTTCTGGCGTTTTTCTCAAAGACTAAAGATGTATTCAAAGATTGAATACATCTTTATCAATGATCTGTGATTGCATTCAGTGTTTTCTGAATTATTTATAATTTATTTTCGGCATATTATTTCAAAAATTAAGAAAGTTGGATAACTGAAAACACTTGAAAATAGGTAATTTAACATACGCCGCTATTTGTTTGCTTAAACTCGACTCATTTACGAGTATTTGATTACTTGATTATTTAACTATTTGAGGTTGGCAGCTGCGTTACTAGCTCCCGTGAATACGCATAGGCGTTCCTCTCTCACCCCCTGCCCACCGCAAAGACGGTATCCATCCTCCTTAAGTGATTTATCACCTGCACTTTGTATATTTTTCACGAACTTGGTAGCATTTTCTTCGACGATATTACTCACATACGGCAGCCTGGTCGGAAATTCCACATAACAGCCATGCAATCACTGCTTGAAATACCCGAAGATTACGATTTCTTTCTCAGAAACTGCGCTGTAAATCGTTTTGAAACTTTGCACGATGATCAGGAAAGGGATGATAAATAATCGTGTAAAATTTCATAGCGATGGTTGCATTTTGCCTTGGGCCCACAACAACCTGATCTTGTACCGGCATAATGCTAACTCTGCTTAAAGTATCCCATCAATCTCTACCGAAACTGATAGAATCCGATTGACCTTGAATCGGAATGAATATGCTCAATAGGAGACAAGTTTTCTCTCCAATTGAAAGCGAATAAGAAATAACCTGATTGAATAGGCAACTCAACTTAATGGGATTTTATTGTTATCACCGAATTCAAAAATGAATTCAATCGGTATCGTTGTATCGGTATCGTAGTAATCAATAAATTTGAATCAGTTTTTTGTCCAACAAATTTCCAATTCAACAACGGTTTTCCTATACAAAATATGTATTAGTTCTAATCGGTAAATTCTTACTTGAGGATTCTATTAAATTTTATCGGAAGATTCCATTTACATGGCGAACCATTCGATCGATACTATCAGAACGAATTGGAACGATTCTGGCGGTTTGCATAACTATCTATCGGAATCGCTTCTGTGAATCGGAAATTTCTTGGACAAAAAACACATATCATTCCCATTGCTTTATTTATATCGGTTTCAATAAGATTTTCTAAGCAGGGAAGATAAGATTAGCATTCAATAACGACTGCTTTTTTGGACACCATAAGCGGAAAAATGGTACTTCAAATGCTCAAAATATACTCTTTGGTGTTATCAATTCCTTGAATAAGAAGGATTAAAAGGATGAAAAAGAAGAAGAAGAAATTAATTGTTCAAACGGAGTAACTGTTTTGACTGAAAAGTGATGACTAATATAAATAGGAGCTAAACGGCAACGACGACGTATCAGCAGCGTGTGCTAATTCGCGTCGAAAGATCTGGCGCGTCTGTTTTTGCGTAGTGCAGCAAGCGATGTGTATCGTTTATTTATTTATAACGACAAAGGTAGCATCAACCTCGCGGCGCGGCGATGGCGGCGCCGCCGCCGCCGCGCGAGAAGCGATTACTCGGCGCAAGCGCGTATTTTGTTTCTCCTTTGTTGCGCGCGGCTGATACGCGGAAATATATGTATCTCGGTGGCGAGCGAGCAAAGAGCGAAACGTGACTTTCGAGTGACTAACGGGCGGCACGCTAAGCAACTCATCGACTAGCGCAAATTTAATCTCCACGCGCTCGTTATCAATCCGCGCAACGCACATGACAGCGGAAAAACATCAATATAAATCAGAGCTGGGCAAAGTACCAGAAAGTACTTGAAGTACAGAGCACAAAGTACCGCAAGTACTTGGAATACTGGTGTATTTCAAGTACTTGCGGTTCTTGGTACTTGAAATACTGGTGTGTATTTCAAGTACCAAGAATCTTGAATACTGGTAGTACCGTTTACTTCGAGTTGTCAGTAATTGAAGTACCCATTACTTGAAATACTTCAAGTACGTCAAGTGTCAAGTGTCAAATACTTTTCAAGTTTTCCGAGAGATTGTCGAGAGTATGGATGTATGGATGGATGGTAGTGAGGGTGCGAATCTGTAGAAGAAAACACCGAGTCAATTCTAAAAGGGAAACCGATAGTAGCTATATGCGATTACTTTAAGAGTTTTGAGACAGTGTTGAGAACTATTAAGGGGGGGGTAGGGTTAATTCGTGCAAAAATGGCACGTTTTTGTGAATTTTTTTCTGACGACACTGTTAAAATCTATTCAATAAGACCAATTGTACATCAAAGTATAACATTCGAAGAATATTGTGTAATTTTTTCATGAAGAAATATTTTAAAATACAGCAATGGCGGCATTTACTCGGAAGCGTCTCGGAAAAAAGTAGAATTGCGGTGCCCATCAGAACTCGGTACTGGATCATCCGAAATTAAAAAACCAAAGTTCATTTGTTAGGTAATTGTTTTCCCCAGGTAACGCGGAAGAGTTTTTTTCGAAATTTTGATTTTTCAATTTTTGGGAACACTTTAAAGGGAAAAACGCGATTTTTCGGGAAAAAAATCGGCTATTTTGCTATTGTAAAATAAAAAATATTAATAAATTCGAAAAAAACTCTTCCGCGTTACCTCGTAAAACATGTACAGAAAAAGTATGCAAAAATTCAAAAGGATCGGTGCAGTAGTTTTGACGGTACGATGGGCACCGACTTTGAAAACGTGAGTTGTGGGAAAAACGCTTTAAAGTCGCGCTCGGGCCGGGCGGTACAGCAATCCGCGAGTGTAAAAATATTCATAACGTCGTCAATTTTGCTCCGATTGACTTGAAAATTTGGCACAATATTCTTGAGGTATTATGCATTCAGTAAAAAATATAAAAGAAAAATGCCAAAAAAAAAATTTTAATACCCTACCCCCCCCTTAAAGCTAAGGTAGGATAAATTGAAAAGAAATGTATTGTGTAGATGAAGATATATAAAGACCCGAGAGGGTATACATGAAATAAAGTACTACTACTACTACTTTTCAAGTTTTCTCGTACTTTACATTATTTATAGTACTTATATTTTATTTGTTACGGATTTCGTGAACGGAGATGACCGCCGTTCGTCCCGGTTCACGACCAATCACAGATCGAATAAATCGATACCAATACCGCGTTACTCATCAACTTATGAGAGAGCAATACAAATTAATTCTTAAAAAGGCATTGACAATGGTAACTAAGATGTATCTATTTTCAGTTTTGAATTTTAAAAAATAATACATTACACGGATTGTTAAAAACTAAACTGAAAATGGAGTTGCCACACAAGTATATGAAGTAATTAAAAATACTTCATACTTAGTACTTGAGGAAGTACTCGAAATACACGGAAATGCTTGAAATTTTAAGTACAAATACTTGAAGTACATGACATATACTTTAAAATTTAACTACAAATACTTGAATACAGGACATTTACTTGATTATTTTTCAGGCCTGGATTTCGACCAATCACAGCGCAGTATTCTCGGTGATCGAGTTCGTTTGTTAAAAATTTCATCGGAAGTTGCACCCGGATATTGCGCACAGTACCTCTTCACTTGTTTTCAACCAACAAAATGTCCTGTCTCCTCGAAGTCTGCTCTGTGCTTAGCCGAAATCCAGACCCGAAAAATAATCCGACAAATACCCCTCGACCTCCAAAATTAATCGGTATATTTCCCTCCAGTTTTCCTGCTGAGCAACGATCGGGAAATATTCTGATCATTTTGGAGGTCTCGGGATATTACTACTGAAAATTTAAGAACAGTACTTTAAGTATTTTTTGAAGTACCGTGTACTTCGAGTACTATACTTCCACTTCTTCGCAAGTACCAGGTACTCCCAGCCAGGTACGCCCAGCTCTGGTATAAATACGAAAAATATATCACGAGACGAAAAAAAAGAAAAAAAAAAACAAAAAAAAAACAAAAAAAAACACAACGGGCAAAGGCGAATAGACTCGAAGCGAAAGAGAAAAGAGAAAAGAGGGAAGAGAAAAGAGAAAAGAGGAACACGAACAATTGAAACAATTGATTCATTGTCTTCTCGTAGCGGTTGCAAGCGGCTTCGCCGCAAATTGCATGGCTAATCGCCGGGAGATTCGGCGCTCAGACGAGAGAGATAAGGTGACTTTTATGAAGCCCGTATCGGTGCCGTTTCGTTAGAGATACGAGAGCGATACGGACAGTACCGCCGCGATTCAGGACCAGCGGTCGACGCGCTGCTGCTGCTGCTGCTGCGACGCGCCGTCGTCTCGCTGTCCTTACAATAACGTCCATTCACAGCGACAATTGGTGACCAGCGCTGAAACCGGCTTGAAAAGTCTCGTTAAATCCGTGTCACGAGCCCGAACGTTCGTCAATTACCATCAGTGTCTCCTTCCGTCCGCAAGGACTCGCATTATGCCGAAGCTCGCATCGTTGGAAAGCAACGCAAATTAAAAAACAAGTTATTCTAACGAATCCAAGGTACTGCATATGAAAAGTTATTATAGCGATTGATCGTTATAAACTTTTTTTAGAATCGTTAGAATAATTTTTTTTTTTTTTTTTTTCGTTGCATTCCAAAGATGTAAACTTTAATATCATGGCCTCGGTCGACTGAACGCGGAAATAAGCGTCAATTAATTCTCAATCTTTGTTACAATCACCGAAATGACAATGTTTTTCTCTCATTTGTCTCTGGATTGGCTATTCTTGAATCTGCTGTAACGAAAGAATTTTTTTGCACTGGACAAACGAATCCTACTTTGAGTGATTGTGTAAATAAGGTTCGAATAGCAACAATTCTGTCTGTGTCGTTGTAATCTTTGTTACTACCACCGAAATAACAATGTTTTTCTCTCATTCATCTCTGAATCGGCTATTCTCGAATCTGCAGTAACGAAAGAATTTTTTACGCTGGTCAAACGAATCCTACTTTTAATAATTGTGTAAATAAGGTTCGAATGGCAACAAATCAGTTTGTATCGTTGCAATCTTTGTTACTACCACCGAAATAACAATGTTTTTCTCTCATTCATCTCTGAATCGGCTATTCTCGGATCTGCAGTAACGAAAGAATTTTTTTACACTGGTCAAACGAATCCTACTTTTAGTAATTGTGTAAATACGGTTCGAATCGCAACAATTCTATCTGTATCGTTGTAATCTTTGTTACTACCACCGAAATAACAATGTTTTTCCGTCATGTGTATCCGAATTAGCTATTTTCCAGTCTGCCACAACGAAAGAATTTTTTACACTAGTCAAACGAATTCTACTTTGAGTAATTAAGTGAATAAGGTTCGAATAGCAAAAAATCCATCTGTATCGTTGCAATCTTTGTTACTACCACCGAAATAACAATGGTTTTTTCTCCTTTGACTCCGAATTGGTTATTCTTGAGTCTGTTGTAACGAAAGAATCTTTTTACACTGGTCAAACGAATTCTACTTTGAGTAATTAAGTTAATAATGTTCGATTAGCAACAAATCCGTCTGTATTGTTACAATGTCTGCAAACGTATCGCTCAATGTTGGCGCAGCACCGACTCAGTTGCAATTTCTACAGGCTGCAAACATATTCGACTAAGAATTTATTCGCAACATCTGAATAAACATTACAGATAAGAAAATTCCGTTCTGGCAGAAGCCTATTATGTCTTTTGACTTGCAGTATGCTGGTCGCCTGTTGCCTTGAAGTATAAATTATAAACGGATAATTATATTCACCAGCTAAGTGAAATTCTCCTAACGGATCGTCCTGACTTTTAAAAACTATGTCACTTTCAGCAGATTCATTTTACTTTGTGTCATCTGCAAAACAAAAATATTTACAAGCATGTTGCCTTGACATATAAATTATAAACAGATAACTGTGTTCGCCAAGCTAAGTGAAATTGTCCCAACAGATTGTCCTGACTCTCAAAAACTTTCCTGTGTTCGGCAGATTCATTTCTCTTGAGGTTATCGGTAAAACAAAAATGTAACTCCAATGCTAAAAACATGACACAGTGTTATTATTTTCTTATGGGAAAATGTTTTGCGGTCTAGAAACAAATTAGTTCATCTTTAAACCAAAAACAAAGTAAATTCTGAGTTCTCTGATTGTTATTACAAAAATACCGAAAGAATGACTTAGAAGGAAGGAACGGTAACCGATCTCTTATCAATCACAGCCCTCGCAAAGCCTCCAAACAAAATGCACTGGTATTATTTTCATATGGCAAAATATTTATAAAATATTCAAGCCCCACGCAGCAAGGAGAAGCTCTGTGCAAAAATACTGTTCAACCCGCTATCGAAACATTAAATATTAAGTTCTAGTAAATACAATCTTAGATTGCGGACAAGTGCCTATGATACTTTTGCAATCTTTTATGTTTTGAGCGTGACTCCAATACATCGTAGTTGTAGCATTAAGCGTTAGTCATATAAGTCAGAACACGGAAAGTTATACGAAATGTTATAAAACAGATTTCGTTGCATTCCAACGATGTAAACTTCAATATCATTAACTTTTGCATGGCATGTCTATTTTCTCACAACTAAATATTTCGTAGCCCACGAACAAATCTGTCCACCTTCGAAACAAAAACATCGAGTTCTCCTTAAGTTATTACCAAAATACTGATAGGATGACTTCGGTGGAGGTAGCAAACCTCTTATCAATCTGCTGCAAAGCAAAAATGTAACTACACTTGCTTCAATGGTCCTGTTAATGGCTCCAAAGCTAGAAACGTTACGCACTGTTATTATTTTCTCACGACAAAATGTTTCTTAGCCCACAAAAAAAAATCCATCTACCTTCCAACCAAAAACAACGAGTTCTCCTTACATTGTCACAAAAAATTACCTCTTATTAACAACAAACCCTCGAAAAATCCTGATACGCAGTTGGCGTACGATCCACAGGAGGAAAACGTCAGCCTAACATTCGTTATCAATTCAGATAACAAAGCGTCCCGACGCTCACCTGACGGAACAAAGCGTTTGGAAAATCTTAAGGGGGAAACTTGCTCGCGAAGTGCATCAAAAACAACATATTTAGCGTTTTCGCAATGGCTCCAAAGCTGGAAACGTCAAGCACCGTTATTATTTTCTCGCGACAAAATCTTTCTTAGCCCACAAACAAATCTCTCCACCTTCAAACCGAAAACTTTGAGTTCTCCTTACATTGTTACAAAAACACAGAGAGGATAACGCAGGAGGAGGTAACAAATGTCTGATCAATCGGCTGTAAAACAAAAATAAAACTACACTCTTTCCAACGACCCTGGCAAACCCTGCGACCCTGGCTGGAGTTCTCCTCACAATGTCACAAAAAAATGACCCCTTATCAACAACAAACCCTCAAAAAAATCCTGATACGCAGTTGGCGCACGATTCGGAGGAGGAAAACGTCAGCCTAACATTCGTTATCAATTCCGATAACGAAGAGCGTCCCGACGCTCGTCCGACGGAACAAAGCGTTTGGGAAAATCTTAAATCTTAAGAGGGAAACCTACTCGCAAAGTGTATCAAAAACTGATGGAACAAAGCATTTGAAAAATCTTAAAACCTGCTTGCGAAGTGTATCAAAAACAATGTACTTCGCGTTTCGGAGGGATTTCCTCTCAACAAAATCTTTCTTAGCCCACAAACAACTCCACATCCACCTACAAACCAAAAGCATCGAGTTCTCCTTACGTTGTTCCTAAAAATGACCTCTTATCAACAAGAAACCCTCAAAAAAATCCTGATACGCTGTTGGCGCACGATTCGCAGGAGGAAAACGTCAGCCTAACATTCGTTATCAATTCCGATAACGAAGAGCGTCCCGACGCTCGTCCGACGGAACAAAGCGTTTGGGAAAATCTTAAATCTTAAGAGGGAAACCTACTCGCAAAGTGTATCAAAAACTGATGGAACAAAGCATTTGAAAAGTCTTAAAACCTGCTTGCGAAGTGTATTAAAAACAATGCATTTCGCGTTTCGTAGGGATTCCCTCTCAACAAAATCCTTCTTAGCCCCCACAAACAACTCCATCCACCGACAAACCAAAAGCATCGAGTTCTCCTTACATTGTTCCTAAAAATGACCTCTTATCAACAACAAACCCTCGAAAAAATCCTGATACGCAGTTGGCGCACGATTCGCAGGAGGAAAACGTCAGCCTAACATTCGTTATCAATTCCGATAACGAAGAGCGTCCCGACGCTCGTCCGACGAAACAAAGCGTTTGGAAAATCTTAAATCTTAAGGGGGAAAACGACTCGCAAAGTGTATCAAAAACTGATGGAACAAAGCGTTTGAAAAATCTTAAAACCTGCTTGCGAAGTGTATCAAAAACAATGCATTTCGCGTTTCGTAGGGATTCCCTCTCAACAAAATCCTTCTTAGCCCCCACAAACAACTCCATCCACCAACGAACCAAAAACATCGAGTTCTCCTTACATTGTTCCTAAAAATGACCTCTTATCAACAACAAACCCTCGAAAAATGCGCGATACGCAGTTGGCGCACAATTCGCAGGAGGAAAACGTCAGCCAAACATTCGTTATCGACGGAACAAAGCATTTAGGAAAATCTTATAGGGAAGGGAAAACCTGCTCGCGAAGTATTTCATCATATAAACAACGCATTTCGCGTTTCATAGGGACAAAAGCTCGCGCCGCTCGAGCCGAGGGGGCGGTTGAAACGCAAAAAATCGGAGCAGCGTCGCAAAACAGCGTCGGCGGTATTTTCCAGAAGCTCGACGTAACCGCCGCGACGTAATTTTCGTACTGCTTCGCAGCAGCATTCGCAGCATCCGCAGCAGGGAACAAAAAATCACTGCTACGTACCTTGGTCGTTATGTTCGGATTGTTATCCTTGAACTCGGTCGCTGCATCGGATGCAGCAGCGGCAGCGGCAGCAGCATCCCTTCGCTTTCGCGCGAATGACGTTTCGCCGTCGTCGTCGGCGAAAAAGTCGCTGCCGCGATCGACGACGAATGACTTTCCACCCGCGAACTGTCGCTTCTCCTCGCTGAGATGTAGCGTCCGCGCCGGGTGGCCGTATCTCACTCCGCAATTCAAATTCACCAGTTGCAATATTATCAAAATAGTCGTGAAGTGACGAAAGGCCGATGTCATCCGCGCGGCCATCTTGTCCAGACTCCGGGGACAGACACACTCGAGCTCGCGCAGCGCACACTTCGGCGGTCAGTTTGGCATCTAATTTACACAGCGCACGACGAACGACCGCGAACCCTCACAGATGGCGGCGGAGCAGCCTACACTACTGCGAAGTGCGACGCGAGACACAAAACGCGCGCGGCGCGACTATTGCGCGAAGCGAAGCGGCGAGCGGCACTCACTGACCGAAATTGCGCCTCTCCCTCCCCCCCTCTCTCTCTCTCTCTCTCTCTCTCTCTATCTATCTCTCCCTCTTTCTCTTTCTTTCTCCCTCTCTCTGACTCTATCTATCTATCTATCTTTTACTTTCTCCCTCTGTCTTTCTTTCTCTTTTGCTCTCTCTCTCTCTCTCTGGCTCTCGCTTTGTCGTCGTTGTCTTGTTGCGCACCATTGCGCATGATCGACAGCTCTCGACGAGCAGATTTTGCACCGCTACCCCATAATATCGTGCTTCTCGTCGCTTCTCTTTTTTGTTTGCGGCGCCGTTTTCAGCTGGACCACTAGTGAACTATATTTCTTGTATGTTTATTTAATTATTTATTTATTTATTTATTCATTTATTTATTTATTTATTTATTACGGAGAATTCTCCCACTGCAGGCAAGGTAGCCGTTCCAATTTTCATCTGCGAAATAATTAGGGTTTATTTTACGTTAATAACTAATTTGCTAAGAATATGAACCTCAATGCACGTGAAAATTACGAAAATAAAAAATTTTGCAGGCGTTTGAAAATTTTTCCTCATTTATCACCATTTTTTCACGAATTATGCACAAAAAAAAACCTTTGGAAATGTGATATACCCGATGTTGGTTGATTTACTTCGTAATTGCATAAAGAATATTACTGCCAATTTTG